>QLOH01000067.1:1200000-1800000 GCA_026901365.1 Sesbania bispinosa | reverse complement strand
TGTCAGGTAATGGCTGCATTAACATGATTTGGGATCTAACAGCTGAATATTGTTGAGTCTCAAAAATATCATAAGAGAAAATATGATGTTTAAGATAGCTCAATTCCCAAGTTTTAATGCTTAACAAATTTGAGTTAAAATATTTATATTAGATACATATAAGTTTTAATGATTTATCTATGATTTCAGCAAGCCACTATAAGCTTATATAAAGACTATGTGAAGTGCTTTCAACCTGTCTGAAGAGTTAAGCCTTCTGAAGATTCAACCCATCTGAAGTGTTGAAGCCGTCTGAAGTGCACAACCCGTCTGAAGTATTGAAGTCGTCTGAAGTCTCATTAATGACGTGGCACCCTTCTGCTGAAGTTTGTGAAGACTTTTCTGAACCTCTGCTGCACGTACCTTTTCAAACACGTTTATAGCAAGGAACACAGAGACCTTTCCTGGTGTTTTTGAATTTCATACACCACTGAGGAAATCTCTGCAACGCAGCCTCTGCAGCAACATTTGTAGCAGCTTTATGGTAGGAGAAACCTTGTACCGTGTCAGAAATATCAGAGCTCTCAGAAGCATGTCTCACAACGGATTAAAAAGCATTTAATGCTATCTCTAAACGGTGGTATTTCAACGGATTGAAGATTGGGTATAAATACCCCTCCAAGAAGACCATCAAGCAAGAAAAATAGAAAGAGAAAATCAATATACAAGAAAGCCAAGAGAATCAAAACGCTGCAAGTTTTTACTCTGTAAAAACTCTCTGATAAAACTCTTTGTACACATTTGTATATCCTGAGCATACCTCAGATTTTATTGTACATTGTATTCGTTTAAGCTTCAAACTGGTATAGTTTAAAAGCTTAAACTCTTTTCTTTGTAAACTTTGTTTAGAGCCTGGAGAGGCTTGGTTGATAAAAGAATACTTGGTTGTAGAGCCTGAAGAGGCTTGACTGTAAAAGAATACTTGGTTGTAGAGCCTGAAGAGGCTTGACTGCAAAAGAATACTTGGTTGTAGAGCCTGAAGAGGCTTGACTGTAAAAGAATACTTGGTTGTAGAGCCTGGAGAGGCTTGGTTGACAAAAGAATACTTGGTTGTAGAGCCTAAAGAGGCTTGACTGTAAAAGAATACTTGGTTGTAGAGTCTGAAGAGGCTTGACTGTAAAAGAATACTTGGTTGTAGAGCCTGAAGAGGCTTGACTGTAA
This sequence comes from Sesbania bispinosa, assembly GCA_026901365.1. Lineage (NCBI taxonomy): Eukaryota > Viridiplantae > Streptophyta > Magnoliopsida > Fabales > Fabaceae > Sesbania > Sesbania bispinosa. The sequence goes on along the minus strand of QLOH01000067.1, from coordinate 1,798,800 downwards.
AAGAATACTTGTAATCTTGGTGAAGATTAAGAGAAAATCCAAGTGCTAGTTGGCATTGGGACTGGACGTAGCTCACAGTGGTAGTGAGTGAACCAGGATAATTCCTTGGCTAAGTTTTCTTACCCTTATCTCTTGTCAATTTATTCATACTAATCAAAGGGTGTTGAAAAGCAATTCTGATATTTTAAAAGCAAGAAAACCTTTTAAAATACATTTTCAGAAGCCGTCTTAAGGAACTTCAGACAGTCTCTCAAAAAAACTGTCTGAAATCATTTTAAACTTGTTGTTTACAAAAAAGCTTTCATAAAATATTAAGAAACACTATTCAACCCCCCTTCTAGTATTTCCCTATGTTTCTACAGTTGGTATCAGAGCTCAACTCAGAGTTGAGCACCTAACAAGTGTTGACGACTAAAGATCCAGATGGAAGCTTCCAACAACAACAGGCAATACATCTCTGAAGGAGCCTCTATCACAAGGCCCCCATCACTCAATGGAGTGGATTACCACTACTGGAGGGATCGTATGAAGTTGTTCATCGAGAGCAACAACATTGATGTCTGGGATGTGGTCACTGATGGAGACTATATGCCTATGCATAATGGAGTGCCCATTCCTAAGGCTGAATGGACCCTGGAGCAAAAAGCTAGAGTACAAATGAATGCCAAAGCCAAACTCTATCTGATATGTTCTTTGAATAAATCAGAGTATGAGAAGGTTCATGGATGTAATTCTGCCAAGGAGATCTGGGATACTCTTGCAGCAACCCATGAAGGGACAGAAACTGTCAAGCAATCCAAGATCAGCATGCTCATACATCAATATGAGATGTTCAAGATGGAGGAATATGAAACCATTGATCAGATGTTTAGAAGGTTTCAGACTATAACTAATGGACTCAGGTCCTTAGGTAGAACTTATGAATCTGGAGACAACAATAGAAAGATTCTAAGAAGTTTGCCTAAGTCCTGGAGACCCAAAGTTACTGCCATTCAAGAGGCAAGAGACTTAAACTCTCTTAGAGTGGAAGAACTGCTGGGATCTCTCAAGGTCCATGAGCTTGAGCTTGGAGAAGATGAAAAAAAGAAGAAGTCTCTAGCACTAAACTCCAAGGCCAAACAGCCTAGGCATGGCAGCATGAAGGCTATGCAAGCTGAGGAAACTTCAGAAGCAGATGAAGATTCTGGAGATAGCTCAGAAGATGATGATCTTGCTCTTCTAAGTAGGAAGATCAAGAGAATGCTGCAAAATAGAGGAAAGTTAAGAAAGAACCAACCTTCAACCTCTAAAGCAGGAAAATCAGGTAAAGACTCTCAAAATGACAAAATTAATTGTTTTGAGTGCAAATAACCATGTCACATGAAGGCAGAATGCCCAAGACTGAAGAAGAACACCTTCAATAAGAAGAAGTTCTTCAAGAAGAAAAAGGGTCTGATGGCAACATGGGAGGATCTTGATGAGTCTACCTCAGAAGAAGAGGAGGACACTTCAGAAGAGGCCAACCTGTGTCTCATGGCCAGCCTGCCCTCATCAGACAACTCTGAAGCTGAGGTATTTCCCTTAACTCTTCAAGAGATGTATGATGACCTGATGGAAAGTTCCAAGGAACTCTTTCAAGAGTATAAGAATCTGTCTAAAGCCCACACAGAAATGTGTAGTAAATACGAGGCTCTTGAGATAGAAAATATTATGCTCAAGGAAAAGATTCTTGTGACTGAAGTCAGTAGTTCACAAACTGTATCTGAAGAAAGTAAAAAACTTCAGAAACAAGTTGAGGAACTGACAAAAGACTTAGCTAAATTTGTCAAAGGAACAGATAATCTTAACAGATTGCTTGGCAATCAAAGGAATCCCCTTGACAAAAGTGGACTAGGCTTTTGTGATTATGATACCTCTGAACCTCATATTTTCAAAAATTTTACTAAAGGAAAAGAGAAAGCTTTTGGGTGTTCTCACTGTGGCAAAACTGGACACAATGTGGCTCAGTGCAAACACAAGAGAAAAGCAAAACCCAAATCTAACAAGAAAGGACCCAAAAGAATATGGGTACCTAAGAACTTGATCATTCCTGTTGCAGATGTGTTTAACAGGACAAAGGAAACCCCACAAATGGTACCTGGACAGTGGATGCTCGTGACACATGACAGGAGAAAGGTCTTTGTTTCAAAACCTTAGACCCAGAGCAGGAGGTGTGGTCAGCTTTGGTGGAAACCAGCAAGGAAAGATCACAGGAATAGGGACTGTAGGTATATCTCCTTTATCCCTTATTAAGAATGTTCTTCTAGTAGAGGGACTTCAGCACAATCTATTGAGCATAAGTCAATTGTGTGACAGTGGATATGTGGTCTCCTTTACTAAAGAAGGATGTACAGTCAAAGACTCTCTTGATCAAATCCTTTTTACTGCTAAGAGACACAATAATGTGTACAAAATTGATCTAGAGGAGCTAGCAAGTCAAGATGTAAAATGTTTTATCTCTGTTGAAGATGAAAAACAGATTTGGCATCAAAGAGTTGGGCATGCCAACTTGAGATTAATCTCAAAGTTAGCAAAATACAACCTTGTTAAAGGACTGCCCAAGCTTTCTTACAAATCTGACATTTTATGTGAAAGCTGTCTGAAGGGGAAACAAACAAGACACTCTTTTAAGAGTAAGGATGTTGTTTCTACTAGCAGACCTTTAGAACTGTTACATATTGACTTGTTTGGTCCTATTAGAACAGAAAGCATTAGTGGTAAAAAATATGGTTTGGTCATTGTTGATGACTATTCTAGATACACATAGGTATTATTCCTAAGAAGCAAGGATGAGACTTTCAAGAATTTCACAATATTCTGCAAGAAGGTACAGAATGAAAAAGGATTCTGTATATCTGACATCACCATGGTGTTGCATCTCTTCCACATAGCAAAGTTTACATCTGTGTTTGAAGGCTTTGGAATGGATCCATCAACGAATTGCTCCTTGTTCTTGGAGTTGAGGACCATCATCATAGCTCTTGCCCAGGAGTGATAATTTCCACCATTGAATCAAACTGAAACTAAAGACACTGCTGGATTTTCATTGATGCTCATGTAATAGGGACTTGCTGGATCCATGGCTGAATTTTCCATGAAAACAGAGAACAGAAAGAAAGATGTATTTGTGCGCAGCAGAGCTCCTATTATAGGAGCTCTGATACCATATTAAACTGAACTGAAAACATAATGAAAGAAAGAAGAAAGAAAGAAGAAATGAAAAAGAGAAGAACTCTGTAAAATGAGAATGAAGGATCTGTATTCATTTCATGTTATGAAAACTGTGTACAGGGCCTTTATACATGATTGATGAACATGATTGATGAAAGCGGGAGAATAAACTGATACTAACAGAAATAAACTGAAATAGGAATAACAGAAACTGGTCCTAACAGAAATAACAGAAAACTGTTATATTTAACAGAAATCATAAGTGTGTAACAGTTTGAAGGATGTTCTTGACACATGCTGGTGAAATGTTTTCTGAGACTGTAGTGACATTCCAAGAATGAGTTGTATGGTCAATTAACTCATGGACCATAGAAGCTCGAGAATTTTCCATTTTTTGAATTCGATCCCCTGTGCAGACCCAATTGTCTTCAGAAATGCTCACCCCTGCTCCTGAAGAGATCAACCATCTCCCTTCATTTTTAATTGGAACTAGCATTTTAACCCGTGCACTGCTGCACTCAGAAATTTGTATATATAAACAAACTTCACTATAAGGATTTATAATAAGAATTTGTTGTTAGTTTTTATATAAAAATTCTTAAATATCAAAACTCAATAGGCGATATTTTGTTATATGTTTAAATTAAAATAGATTGTCTAATTTGTAAGCCTTATTGAATGATAATAGGGTATATAATTAGTTACCAAAACATCTATAAGAAATTATTAAACTGTATATATTATATTTATGTAACAATATGAGTGTAGCAAACGTAATCGAAAAGCAAAACAAAAAAAAAATATTTATATCATAAGTCTTTTTTTAACATTTGCATCTAACTTCTTTTATTTGCTAAAAGTTTCATTTTAGAATAATATTAATTGTTGAAAAAATATTTTTGGAATAGTATTTTTTTTCGTATTTTTTTAGTCTATTATTCTAATATCTTTTTAAATATATAACTATCTATCTTATAATTTATTTTAGATATATAATATGTTGCATACACAAATTCATATGCATAGTACCTATATTTTATATAAGGAATGATGATTAATATTTGTTAGTGTCCATAACCATTTAGGTCCCGTTTGGAAATACAACGTATTTAAGTGCTTGTAACGTAAGCTTTTATTTAATAAGCACTTAATGAATTGATATTTTATTTTGCAATTTCTTTTTTTTATCCCTTGGATGTTTTAATCTTAAAAAGAGTTGTTACTTAAATATCTATTTGATATTATTAATAAATATTTGCGTATATATATATATATATATAATTAATTAAAGACACAATAGCTAAGACTAGATTGTTGGACATTTCAAAACAGACAATGATGAATGACGATAGAGATAGAGTGGGTTATTTCTGTTAAGTAAATTAAAGTGGGTGGGTCAGTTTTTGCGGTTATTAGGATGAAAAGTTTGAGATTTAAAAATATTAAAAAGAAATAAGTGAAACGGGATTTAAAAGAAGAAACATGGATAGTTGGTTTCTGAAATGTCCACACGTGTAAGTTTTAGTATTCTGATTTAATATATATTTAGATTTAGATTAGATAACAATGAAAGCAACAACTAAGACAGGAATTGTTATTTCAATCAAAATTGTTAGCTTTTCTTTCATTGTGGCCAATGCATCCAAGAGTCCCATAAAATATAATTTTTCACACTTTTTTTTTGTGAGTAGGAAAATAAAGAAAAAAATAAAGTAAGAAACACGAACTAAACTACAGGGTCACAGATATCAAGATTCAAAAGATGTATCTCAGAAGGTGGTTCCCTCCAATGGATCAAGCTTCCGTGACGAGTAGCCATGCGAGCTAGAGCATCAGCAGGTCCATTGATACTACGAGAAATATTCCGAAAGGAGACATGATCAAAATGAACAATCATAGTCCTTATGCCTGAGAGAACTTCAGCATAACAAACCCCATCAACCAAGCGGATGTTTGACAACACGTCAATTTTAGGATATTAGAGCACTATTTTTAAGGCGCTCCAGTGTTAGTTAGCGTCTGAAATGATCGTTTTAAAATCAGGGCGCTCTAAAATTTGGGCGGGAGCGCCCTTATAGGTAAAATACAAGGCGCTTCATCTGCGCGCCCTCGTTCCCATGGTATTTTTTTATTTCCCTGCAATAGAGGGCGCTCCCTGGAGCGCCCTCCTTTATTTTTTATGTTTCTGGTGGAAATTTATTTATTTTTCCCTAAAATAGAGGGCGCTCTAGGGAGCGCCCTCCTTTATTTTTTATTTATTTTTACTCGTTTCTGGTGGAATTTTTTTATTTTATTTATTTTTTTCCCTGCAATAGAGGGCGCTCACTGGAGCGCCCTCCTTCATTTTTCTGATAAATTTTCCAGGGCGCTCCCTGGGAGCGCCCTCTTTTCATTTTTTGCATACTTTTCCAGGGCGCTCTATTGGAGCGCCCTCTATTCTCATTAAATTCATTTTTCCCACAGAATATTTCTCATTTCGTTCTCACCCGCGGCTCTCTCTTTCTCTCTAAACCCTTCCATTCTCTCTCTCTAAACCCTTTTCTCTTCTCCGTTCACTCATCAAGCTTACACGACCGTCATTCGTTCCTCACCGTGAGCATTCCGTTCACTGTGAGCCGTTGTTCATCACCACCGTGAGTTCGTCCTTCACCGCGGTGAGCATTCGGGGGTGAACATTCCGACCGTGAGCATTCCAGGGAGTCACCACCGTGAGCATTTCGGCGCCCCCCCTCAAGCTTCCCTCACCGTCCTCAAAGCTTCCATTCCTCCTCAAGCTCCATTCCTCCTCAAGCTCCATTTTCACTTTTCCTACTGTACTTGCGGCGCCCCCCTCTTCCCCACACTTTGCATCTCGCACGCGGCCATAAGGGTAAGGGAAACCCTACCCTAATATTTTTTTTTTCTATTTGCTTTTATTTTTGCTTGTGCACCCACTGTTTTACTATCTGCATTTTGTAGGAAATTGTTGTTGGTTGTTAGTAATGTTATATATATATATATATATATATATTACTCATATTGATCTCTTTTGGACTGGTAGCTGGTGGTTTAGAGTTAAAATTGTTTTTCCTTAATTATGGGAATGTTAAAAAATTAGATGAAATGCTGCTCAAATTTTTAGGACTACTAATTTTTAGTACGAGTATATATTTTGACATGTCTTTTTTTTAAAAGGTATTGTTTCCTAGTTGGTTATAATTCAACACTGCATATTGGTGACTGACTTTAATCAGGTATATCCTTTATCATTTTATCCTTTTTCTGTCAAGTATAATTATTTGGTTATGTGTATGTACATGAATTAATCTTAGTTTCCTGTTTAAGAAGAAATTGTATAAATTGACTGACATAATATACAATTTAGTATGTTATAGGTGTTAATTAGGCATGTAGTTAGTCATTATATCTAGAGAATGTCATATATACTTTTCAAGTTAATTATTAATGATTTCATGTTATGTTGATAGAATATGGACCGTTCTTGGATGTTTGCAAACCGTCTGACACATGAGTATGTTTATGTCTCAATATTCTTGTTTTTTAAAAACCATTTAGTTGACATAAATTAAATTGTGGTTGTAGGCGACATTGGGTTCTTGTTGCATTGAGTCTCAGTGATTTTGGCAAGGTTTACTTTTTGGACTCTTTGCATAATCAGCCTGAACATTATAATCCCATGAAGAATATGATTATTAAGTAAGTATCCTTTGATTTACTATCACACTTACATAATTAAGAGCTCTTATACAATTTACTTGTTATATTGCTTTAGATCTTTTAAAGAATATAGAAAGTTGGGTGGATTCCCAGAAGCAAGAAATAGGATTATACCTGATCCCATATGGTACCGCATTAAGGTAATATTGATCTCTTCTGGACATTTTGTTTGTTCATTACTGAGCGTGTAAGCATCACTTAATTTTAAATTAATTATACTTGTAGTGTCCTACCCAAATAAACAATGACGATTGTGGGCTCTTCGTAATGCGTTATATGAAGGAGATCATTGATCAAAACAGACTCACAATACCTAAAGAGGTAATTATGACTTGTGATAGCAATTTACTTTTTTGAACCCCATTCACTAGTTCATATAATCAAATCAATCTTTGACTTTTACAGTACTTTGCTCAGTTCCGAAGCTCAACCTACACAACGGAGCAGCTTCATGAGGTTCGGGAAGAATGGGCAAACCATGTAATTATCAGTTATTTGTAATTGATTTGTACATTATATGTGGGTAAGTAAACATATACATATTGTTAAAATGTTGAACAAAGTTGTATATTAATGACTTAACTGACGGGTTCAACAGAGTAGATCACTATTCTTTTTGCAACTTGGAGAAGAGGCCTGTTTGTAGTTTGTGCACCTTTTTATTATAAATTCCTGACTGGTTATCACTATTTGACTTATGAATTCTGGCTGCTGGTATGATTTTGTACAGCTGTTTGATAAATTGGGAAATGTTGAATAAACAGAGTAAACATGCCAAAAAATTTTAGTTTAGAAGACTTATAGTTGTTAAGCATATATATGAGATGCATGTTTATTTACCAACTGAGTTGATTCTTGTGAGATGTCATGTGTTTTGGTTATTTCTATATAGTTGTATAGGTACTTCATACTTTCACCACTTATATCTTGCATAGGAAACTATTCATATTATGACAAGTTTGAATTCTTATTTCAAGTAGATATGTGTGTTGTTTACTAAGTGTTGTTCATAGTATGACTAAGTGTTTGAATTTTAAGGAATTAATATGCATGATTTGGATTAAGCCATTGAGATCAGACTGAAATAAATATGTAGGTTAAAGTAGATTAAAAAAACAAAAAATTGAAAAAAAAATAGAAAGGAGGGCGCTTCATGGAGCGCCCTTGTTTTAAAGAACCAGGGCGCTTCCTTGGAGCGCCCTCTATAAGTACGTCTTGTGCTTATGGAGGGCGCTCCAGTGTGCGCCCTTTAAGGCTGCACGGGAGCGCCCTCTTTTTGCTTCTGTCAGGGCGCTCCAATGAGCGTCCTCGTTTTATTGACCAAACAAGAGCAGATTCTATTAGTGCGCACGAGAGCGCCCTTTAAGACTGCACGGGAGCGCCCTCTAAGGTCTTTTTTGGCATAGTGGCAACTCCACAGCAGAGGATGAATCTGATTCACAGACAATGCAAAGAAGACTCATGCTCTGTGCCACCTCCAAACCATGAAGGAGAGCAAGAAGTTCAGCCAAGAGGACATCTCCAACATCTTCAAACATACTAAAACCCCAAAGCCATCTACAAAAGAATCACAGATTAAGCCAACAACGCCTATATGGTGATTAGAAGAAATAAAACTGCCATCTAACATTTAATTTAAACCATCATGGATCAGGTGGATACCAACGAAGAGAAGCTGCTGGGTACAAAAGATGACACTGAATTTGTAGGAAAGTATGACATTCCGCAATGAAAAGAGTGGCCTTATGGAATATACAATCAACATCCTGAGCAGGTGAGTTGAGCAGGTGATCATGAGTTAAAGATGAAGTTGTTACGACATGCAAAACTCTCTCGTAGCCATTTGAAGTCGATACCCTTCATAAGAGACTTGATATTTAACTCAATTATAATAATTAATCAAGCAACCTCAGATTTCAAATAGCCTAATATCTAGCAAAACTGCTAGCTTTTGAACCCCTCCAAAAAAAACTCAATTTTCATTTTGTTTCCAATATTTTTTTATAAATAAGGTATTAAATATTTTAAAAATTTATTCTTAATTTTTAATATTATAATAAAACTAAAAACATAAAGAATGATAATATTTTGAAATTTTGTTTAATTAAAGATAATTTAGTCAAAATATAATATCATTTTAATTTAAGTAAATTCTATTAACTTTTTTCAAGTACAATAACCTTGTAAACCAAAAAAAAAAGTACAACCACCTTGTAAATATCAAATATTTTGAAATGTATGTAGTGTCAATTAATACTTGAGTGGTTGATCATACTTTTTGTAGTGTACAATAAAAGCACTATGATTTGGACAATACAAACTACTCAAACCTCCCATAATCAATTCTGGTGGGTCCATACGTTTTATTTAGTTATAGATTTGTTTAATTTAGTATTTGATTTTTAAAAAAATTAAATCAAGTTTTGAGTGATTAGAATAAGCACATACAATTATAAAATCATAGAAAATTAAACACCCCAAAATTCCAAAAATATATATTGTTAGATCGGCTAGTTTGATCTGAATTTGATAACGGTGATTAGAATACCATTCTTTTTCTAATTTATAAAACAAAAAGTAAAAAAGAAAACATGTTTTATTTAACTAAAATACAAGTAATGTGCTCAAGGTCAAGTACATAGGCACTCAAAGGGTATGGATATGAGTCTCGATACAAGTATTCCTCTTAAATCTAGGTACGAATATAAATATTCTAATACTCTATATAAACCTTACTTGTTATTGTCCCTTGATCCATGTAAGTGTGGATCTTGTTTCATTTGGTTTGGGGGGGGGGATTGACTTGTGTAGGGAGGGCACAAGATTAAAGGGTTATTTAAAGAGGCAAAGTTGTTAGAAGACTTTAAGAACCTAAGCCTTAATGTTGAGGTTAGAGAGAGTAGTTTGAGACTCTATAGGTTAGAGGTCACTAGTGAGCTTCGGGCTTTGATTAGGGAGGCCCAAGATTTAGACCCAGACCTTCAAGCTAGGAGAGGGCAGTCGGGTTTCTCTGAGTCAGGTGATGGGATGATTCTCTTCCAAGGGAGAGTCTGTGTCCCTAAGGGGTTTAGTCTGAGGCATCAGATTTTAGAGGAGGCCCATAGGGCCAAGTTCTCGATACATCCCGGTACCACCAAGATGTATCAAGACCTGAAGAGGATGTTTTGGTGGGATATAATAAAGGGTGAGATAACAGAGTTTGTTTCTAGGTGTCTAGTGTGTCAACAAGTCAAAATAGAACACCAGAAACCATCAGGAACCATTTTACCATTATAAATTCTAGAATGGAAGTGGGAGAGTATAGCCATGGACTTTGTGGTTGGATTAGCTAGAGTCCAAGCAGGGTTTGATTCCATCTGGGTCATTGTGGACTGGCTGACGAAGTCGGCCCACTTCCTACCTATTAGGAACACCTATTCCTTGAGTAAACTAGAAGACCTATATGTCAAGGAGATTGTTAAGCTTCATGGTATTCCCTCTAGCATCATTTCAGATAGGGATCCTAGGTTCACGTCTAGGTTTTGGAGTGCACTTCATTAGGCTTTGGGACTAAACTTAGGTTTAGCACCGCTTACCATCCTCAGACTGACGGTCAATCTGAGAGAAGCATCCAAACCTTAGAGGATATGCTTAGAGCTTGTGTGCTAGAGGAGTAGGGTAGTTGGGATAGGTGCCCACCTCTCATAGAGTTTGCCTACAACAACAGTTTCCATAGCAGTATAGGCATGGCACCCAATAAGGCCCTGTATGGTAGAAAGTGTAGGTCCCCACTCTGTTGGTAAGAGGTGGTGAGAGAACCCTGTTAGGTCTGGAGTAGTGCAGGAGATCACAGTAAAGATTAGGGTCATTAGGGAAAAACTTGTCACTGCCCAAAGTCGGTAGAAGAGTTATTCTGACAAGAGAAGAAATGACCTATAATTTGAGGAGGGAGACCATGCGTTTTTGAAAATAACTCCTCTCACAGGCATTGGGCGACCCATTAAGGCCAAAAAGGTCAATCCCAAGTTCATTGGCCCATTTCAGATCATGCAGAGGGTGGCCCTCTGTCCTACAGGATAGCTTTACCACCCCACCTATCATGTGTCCATGATGTTTTTCATGTTTCCCAGCTTTGAAAGTTTGTCCATGACCCTTCATACATCATTAGCTCCAAATCGATACAATTAAGGGAAGACCTCACAGTTCCCACCAGGCCTGCACGAATTATGGACAGAAGTGTTAAAACCCTGAGGAACAAGACGATTCCCTTGGTGAAGGTATTTTGGGAGGGTCAGACACCTGAGGAGGCAACGTGGGAGAAAGAGGATGACATCCGTTCCCAGTTTCCAGAGTTATTCGATTGAGGTAAAGTTAGATTTTCATCCTTTTCTTTAGCCAATTTTGGGGACAAAATTGTTTTAGGGGGTAGAATTGTAACATCCCAAGTTTTAATTATTTTATGGATTAAAATAGTAATGGATAGGTTTTAGGAGCAAAGGAATTGATTTGGTAAAAATTGAAGTGGGAAAGATTAAGTTATGCAACAAACCAGAAAATTGCATTCTGGTATGCTCGCTCAAGCGAGCAAGGAAATTTAGGCACAAGAATCTCTCTGACTTGGTACTCACTCAAGCGAGCATATAAGCAGAGAGTTGGTTTCCTGGTTTACTGAAATGGTTTTTCTGGTTGCTATCATGCTCGCTCAAGCGAGTAAGGGCTTAGGTGCAAGGGGGATCTCTGAGTTGAGGCTCGCTCAAGCGAGCACCCTGCAACATCAGGAATGCTCGCAAGCGCGCTCAAGCGAGCAAGGGCTCGCTCGAGCGAGCACCTCTGCAGGATTAGGGGTGTTTTTTTAGTGGAGCTCGCTCAAGTGAGGAATTTCTCGCTTGAGCGAGTGCACACGATTTCAGTTTTTTTAAAACACCCAGAACCCTAACGCCCATTCATTAATACCCATTCTCTTCACTTTAGAAAGAGAAAGAGAGAGAAATTCTAGAGAGATAAAGTGCCTTTGGAGCTTAGAGAAAGGAGAGCAAGCAAAGAACCTTCCCCAACTTCTCTTCCCTTCTTTTAGAGCTTCCATTAATGTGTATAACTCACACACCCACCTCCATATTGGTTAGATCTCTTGAATGCACCCTAATTCCTTCCCATCCCTTTCTTTAGCTTGGTTTGCCATTGTTTGCTTGTGGATTGTTCTCTATTCGGTTGTATTTACATATTGTGAATTTTGCATGCATAAGAGTAGGGCTTCTATGTTAGGGTTTGACCTCATATTACTTAATGCTTGACTATTCATGGTGCACTTGTATATTGTTAGCATATTTACCCCACACTTTGGAAGTTGAAAATGAATTTGGCCTATTGATGGGTTTCTGGCAAGCGAACCAAAATCTAGTAGTATAATAGTAAGAAGAGTTATCGTATCCACAGGGAACGATCAATTCACATATACTCGTGATCTATTTATCAAGGGAAAACAACGGTTTTTGAGAATATTGTTGCGAAAATTATAAAATGAAATTCAATAATTAATGACTTAGAAATGAAGAGTTTAGAGACACTTTACTTAGATTAGGATTGAACTTCATCTCATCACACCCCTCATGTATGTCGAGACTACCTATTATTTATAGGCTTTGAACTATAACACCGTAGACAAACTGTATTGCTAAGACCCCGAGTTACCAGGCGCCACTCACACTCAAAGATAATCCATGCGGGTTCTCCCAAGGGACAGACTTACCCTCGGCTTATTATGCTTTTGTTATTCCGTTTGTAAAAGAATTAATTGATAAACGAGGGCCTACTACTCTGGACGCACCTTCGCTAGAGTACTGTCACTACCCATCACTCATTAGAATACATCCACCGTTCGCTTCCTGGATTGACAATCAACTAATCCTTTGCTATCGGTAATTTAATAACCATGCCTATCCTGTAGACGCCTTTCATTAGAGTACTCACACTACCCATCAATCACTAGCAACGCCCATGTGTCGGTTCATTGGCTACCAAGTATTCTCATTCACTCAGAGGTTGAGTTTCCTATGTCTAGGCTCCCCCAAACTCAATCCTAGTCGTAACGTTATTACAAACTAGCCTATAACTCCGGCACAAGCGCGGAAGTTAGGAATTAAGCATAGAACAAGATTACCAATATTATAGTTAGGGAACTGCATAAATAAATAGATAGAGTTCAACATACACATGGAAATGGAATAGATTACATTCAATCCTAATGGAGAGTTTAACTACACATGGTAGCCATACAAACCACCGAAGATGCCGTCACCATCTTCAATCCTTGTGAAGCGCTCCTCCTCTCCTACTCTAAAATTAGAACTGATGCATTATCACTGGAATGTAATTGAATTACAATAATCGTGCACACCTTGATCTGGTGCAATGAGGTCCTATTTATAGGCTAAGGAAGACGAAGAAATTGGGGAGAAATCTATCTAAAAACAGCAACAGGGCAAGAATCAGCGTGATCTGCGCTTCACACCTGCGCTTACAGCGCAGGCTGCAGCGCAGGTTCCAGAGAGCTGCGTGTGATACCCCTAGTTACCAATAAAAGTACCACATGCATTACACGTGACCAACGAAGTAGAACGTCAAAAAATGCGGAAGTTTTTTTTTGAAAAGGGTTTAGGTGTCATTGACCTATTACCCTCTCTAGCTTATTTAAGTACTTATGAAATATCCTTTCCTTCACTTTCAAAAACTTATCTTTCCGTAAGAGTCGAAAGAATTAACACCTTACGCGCATCCACACATACACATGGTTAAAGACCTTAAGAGAACATAAAACAGTATGACATAAATACATACATACATATTAAGTAGCATCAGTGTACCTCTCGAATACCCACATGACCACATTAAAACATAAGTTTCGGTAGTAAAATAAATGAGACCCTCTAACAGAATACAAAAGAAGAGATTCCTAAATCAGAGCTGCGTACTACCTAGACTCAACACAACCTAGTCCTTTTCAGGTACAAGAGGAAGTCTGGGGTGCCGTGATGGTGACACAAACTCCCCCCCATAGAACTCACACCTGCGCGGGATACCCGTCACCCTCCGGGTGCCCCTCGACAACCATCTGATTCGCACCTGCATCGACGTCATGACGGAAGTCCTCGATACCGACTGTCAACGTGACGAGAAGAGCATAGAAAGAAGAGATAGAAAAGAAGGGTGAGAACATCGCATGAACTCACAGCATGTAGGATACAACAAACTAGAGCACACACAGAGGCAATTCCACACAGTCGAATCAATAAGCAATCACGACATCTCATCATGGTGTACTCATATGAACGCAACTTTTACTATTATAATGCAATACTAATGCATGCGGGCCCAGGGAAACATCACCATAGGCAGAGCACATAGCAGCTGCCCGACCATATATACACAGCACGTCAGGAGTTAGAGTTTGTACTAGCATTGGTACAAAGAGCATTGCTCATACATTTTGGCCAAATCATTTAAGCGTTCTTCCAGACAAATCTCAACTGACCCGAAAATCATGAGAGCGACAGGAATAGCTAAGCTGGGTTCCCCAATCTCGACAGTATGGAGCTAATCTACGTCACCTGAGATCTTCCGGGAGCTAGGCTATCCTCAGGGCTGGCGTCCCTTTTGAGGACCCACTGGCGTTCTTTGCAAAACCCAGTTGCACCCTTCCCAACCGATTTCATCACACTGTACCAAGTGCTACTGTTATATAGGTCATAAGGTTTCAACCTCGAACATCAACAATGCTTCATGATGCATGTCACACAACAATGCTCACAACATTCACATCCTTACAGGCAAAGCCCATTGAACCATTCAACGTCACCACATACCCCGTGGCACGACCCAAATTCAAGTGTCTTTCCTTCAAGGAAAACCGAACCCTACCTTGGGTTGGAACTGCACTCTCTCACTAAGCTTCTCAAGTTTTATGAAGAAAGAGGGTGTTGGTTATAATCTTTTATAGTAGTTTGTACTAATGTTCTTAATAATCATGTCCACTTAAGTCCTATAATTACTAAGACTTATGATTGTGTCTTATGGATGGTATTACTTATCCTAATTCTTCTGGCATAAATAATTAAGATTAGATTTAACTTTTAATCCATCTTCATTAACTGGGCTATAATTAATCTTAATCCTCCTTAATTAAGTCTTAATCTCTTCCTTAGTTTTGGACTAAGCTTTTAATTACATTTGATTAAGGTTAATCATAGTTAGTTAATTCTTAATCATCATTACTAATTAATTACTTAATACTTTTATTAAGGTTAATTAACTTAACCTTAATTAATCATCCGTTACTTAATTAACTTAAGTAGATTATGTTAATTTAACTTAGGTAATTAGATTAGCTAAGTCTACTAATTAATTTCTAAGTTTTAATTTCTTAATAACTTGGATTAGAGTTGAAGTCCAACTCCAATTTAACTTTTAATTTCATAATCTAATCTTGATTGACTTTTAATGAGTCTTATAACTCCTTTTCTTAAAGGTTTTATAAACTTAAATTAAAAGCCTAAAGGTTTTATAACTCTTAGGAACTTATTTTTAGTCATGTCAACCTAAAATATTGACCTTTAAGTTGACTTTTACTTGGTTGGAATTGGAAATCCGAATTTGTTTTATTTATTTTTAAAGACTTATTCTTAATTGCACTTTAGTCCTTTTAACTTGTAAAATTGCTTCTTAGTCCTTTTGGACCACCAAAGCCCATAAACATGTTTTCAACATACCCTTGACCTTTTTAAGATCAAAAAGGTATTCTTGATGAGTTTCATCAAGAACAACTCATGAACATCAAGAACAACTTGAATGTTCATCAAAACTTCAAATTTTTCACAACATCCAATCTTCACCAAAACTTCACACATTCATCAACAAATAATCTAATGCCAAATATCATACTAATCCACTCAAAATCATCCACATACACATTAAAGTTCACTAACTCCATTTTCAAGCTCATAAACACTATTTTTCAAAGATCAATCATCCAAAACAATTGTATAACCTTCAACCAACTTCATGCATGTTCATAGATTCATCATACAACACATTCCAAGCACCAAAAAAATTTTTTGAAACACATGCAGCCCCAAAATCCCTCAAGGCCGAGAGCTATTAAAGGAAAAAGGGGAAAATTTTCCAAAATTGTTTCTTGGCTTGCATGCACCAACAATCACAATCCAAGAACATTCAAGCATCAAAATAAATTAAAAACATGTAAACAACCCAGCTCCAAGAATCCAAAACATTTGCTCAAAGAAAGCTCAAAAGTGATTTTTTTCAAGGAGAACAAGAGTAAAAACAAGGATTTTAGGGCAAATCATTGACTCTAGTTACCAATCCTACTAGAGTTCAAGTTTCTCTCCCCCCCTTACCTCAAATTTCCAAGAAATGAGTGCAGAATTCTGGTCCCAAAACAGCCCCAAAGATGCCTCCTTTAGTCACCAACAAGGATTTTTCAAGGCTAGAAACCTTAGAAATGGAAGCTTTGGTTCAAAGATGGGAACCTTGGCTGTGATGTGTTTAAGGGGAGATGTAAAATTTTGAGAGAAGTTGATGGAGAGTTCACGGCCAAGAGAGAAAAGGAAGAGAGAAAATGAGAGAATTTCTAAGCTTGCATGTGGAACAAGAAAGAGTATGAATTTTGGTGTTTTAATGTCTTACTTTTCCCTAAGCTTGAAACTTGTCTAAAAACAAAGTGTGAAGTGGAAAAATGTCCTTCATGCACACACACAAGACATGCACGGCTTCTAGAAGGAGGAAAGGAAGGGTTGTGCAAATTTTTCTGGCCCGGATCAAGAGTATTCGGGCCCGGTTCAAGAGACAGGAGGGGCAAAAAGGTCATTTTCACAGAAAAACCCCAAAAATTCCCTGAAATTCCCTAAAAATAGGAAATTAATCTAAATCCAAAAATATAAATTTTGATGATTAAAAATAATTTTAATCACTCAAAATCCAATAAAACACTTAAAACGGCAAAAACGGTAAAACGCGGGTGTTATACTGCGCTTCACCATGCGCTACAGCGTAGGTTGAAGCGCAGAATGCGTCCTGCAGCTTCAATCTTTCTATTTTTAAACTTGATCTCTCCCCGAGACTGGTTTTGGTTTAATTGTCTTTCCTTGTTTCCCTTTTCTTGATGAAATCTTGCATTTATTGAGCATCTTGGATTTAATTGGGAAGGTTGTCTGCGTAATCCTTGTTTGATTGGCAGTGATATCTTCATTGATTGCCTCAAATCTTCTTCAAATATTTATTTAATATCTTCAATCAAACTCAAATCTTGCAAATATCTCCCTCATTTAATGCTATCTTTCCTTCAAATCAAATCCTTGCAATATTCTGCAAAAATCAGCAATATTTCTATCAAAATAGCATCAAATTCAAATCCAAGATTAATAAATACAATTTATCTAATATTTAATAAAAAGGGATTAAACTGGGGCAAAAATACCATTTTATCCTTGATAAGTGAACTAAAAAGTGCTCTAATTTATCAACTAATTTTCACTTATCAAAATACCCCCCAACTTAACTTCTTGCTTGTCCTTAAGCAAGAGACCTCTTTGTAATCAAAAATCAATTCTATTCCCTGTGTAATCCAAAGACAATTCAAAAACAAATTCAAGGAACTTTTCATCATCTCCTTCTTAAGCAGCAGTCACTTTCAAAACATAAGAAAAAATCTGGATTAAGAGATGTTACCAATCCTCAATCAGAATAGAACACAATTATCAGTTAAACTTCTAAAAATAGCAATTAAAGCAGTAAGTGATAAATCAAGGAAATCTATCATTCTAACGGGTAAGTGTTTCCCTCAATCTTTTTCACCACCGTTGAACAACTAGAATTGATAGTCGTTTCCAACATCTGAACCTGCAAGTAGTTAATATGGATCAAAGGTCTTTTCTTTGGTTGTAATGAGGCTGGGCTATCAAGAAATCATGGTTTTTCTAGATATGCAAAGAACACTTTGAATAGAGAGCATCTTGTGATTGTGCTTGGGACTTCTCTCCATCTGCCATGTCATTCTTGAATTGTCTCCCTTTTTCAGCTGGCCTCTTTGTTTGAAGAAGTACTCCCCCCAACTTATTCAATTCCACACTTTGTGCAGAGATTTTTTTATCATAAACAATAACATAGAGAATTTATTTATGAGGGAGTATTCTTCTTTGTGATTTCTTGTGCCTGCTTTTGAATTTCTTTCACCTTTCAATTCACCAACCTTTGGTCCCATCTTGTTGTGTTGCACCTTGCTCTCTATCCCAAGTGTGAAGGGACATGGTATGATCATTAATCATGGTTGGGGTGCATCAAAAGAAATATTAAGGCTCAAATGGACAATAAAAAATTGGAAAAATTTAATCAAGGTTGGCTATTTGACACTGAGCAAAGTATTATAATCACAAAATATGCCTTTGTCACTTCCATACCTTCCACTAGCAAGACAAAATTTAGAAACTCAAGCAATAACAGTTGACAAGTAGCGGTGAAAAGCTCTCAATTTCAGTGTTTGGGCTCTCAGCTTACCGGTTATTGGCTAAAATTCCTTGATAATGCACTTACTGGTTTTAATTAACTATCCTGATAGGACCTTCTGAGAAGTATCCTAATCCTAACTGATTATGGAATTAATCACAAAATCCTATTATCTTTCCTAGTTTGGTTAGTTAAACTACTTAATTACAGAGAATTTTGAAAAAGTTACCTTAAAATCCTAATTTCCTAAGGTCCTAAAAGTCCTAAAATTTTTAAAAATTTTAACAGAAAAATAGGAAATAACAAAATAAGTACTACCTGACATAGATAATGCATCAGTGGCAGTAATATATATTACATATCAAAAGAAAATATAAAATAAGAAAATAAAATGAAAAAGAAAAAGAAAAAGAAGGAAAAGCACCAAATAGGAAAGAAAACAATCAGTCCTCATCCTGGTCCTGATCCATGTAAGCTGCTCCATCCCCCCTGGGAAAATAGGCCTATCCCCAGGCCACTGTAAATAATCATGAAACTGTGCAGGGGTCATGGGGTCCACACGAGCCTGATAATGTCTACTCTGAAAATGAACAGCTGCTCGGTGAATAGTGGACATCTGAGCCATCAAATGAGTGTTCTGTGTCTCAAGTCGCTGGGCCCAGACTGGAGCATCCATGTCTGCTGGTGGTGGTGGTGGTGCCTGCTGCTGCTGCTCCTCAACCTGTAACTCCTCAGCTGGGATACAGTTGTCTTCAATATATGCTCTGGTCATGGGAAGTGCGATGCGAACCCTGGGGTTCACCTCTACACCCCTAGATCTGCAGAGTGAGGTGATGAGAGAGGGGAAGCCAGCCTGATCTTGGAGTTAGGGGTCCGGCGCCCCACAGAAGATGCAAAGTCTGATATCTTCTGGGTGATGACCCGGGAGACATCAATAACGGCGGCGGTGAGGATAGTGTAGATGAGGTGGGCCATAGGCATAACTACATCAGAAACGTGCCCAGTAGGATGAATGTTGGCCAGTATCAGTACTGTCCACATCTGAGCTATGCTCCTCATATCTTTCCTGTACATCCTAGCAGCCTCCTGATATGCATTCCTTTCAAAGGAACGCCTTGGTAAGCATAGCAGCTGAGCGGTCTCAATGTCAAGGGGATCATTGCCATGAAGCCCCACAACCTGCATCCTCTCGTGATATTGGCATACCACGAGGTCTCTGTCCTCCTCTATGGGATGTCCTAAAAGTGCATTGATTGCATCGCAATCAAATCTGATAACCTGTCCTCGAACATAGGACTCCCTCTTGTAGTTAACGTCGTGGTCTCCAATAGCGTTAGCATAGAATTCCCTGACAATGTCTGGATCAAAGTAGTTGTTGGGGAGGCTGAGGCGGTTCCATCTCCTCCTGTGAATCTCAACAGAGAAATCCTCATATTCCCCCTCCTGGAGGATGACTGGTCGCTCCAGGATGAATTTACAATCAGCAATGTCAGTGTATGCTTCAAAGGACTTGAGGTCCTTGAAGCGATGAGGGTCGAACTCAGGTTCCCTCTAGGGGCCCTTCCTTTTGGCACCTCCTGCGCCTCTCCCAGAGGAACTAGCACAACTGACATTCTTTGTGTGAACCATCTATAAAGCAAAAGCAACTCAAAATTATTTATGCATCTTAATATTTAATTACTCCTAATTATGAAATAAATGGCCAATAAATTTCAATACTTAGAGCAATCAATTAACCAAACAAATGTGCATAAAAATTTTGATTTTAAATTTTTACCCAATAAATGCCAAATAATTAATTAAGACATGCTAAAGTGATCAGTTAAAGCACGTCCTAAACAATTCTAAACAGGAAAAGTGAGAATCAAACTAATGCTAAAAAATCATGTCATTGGTAACATGCAATATTGCACAATCATTTATGTATGGGCATGCAAAAATATTAGAGCCATTAATTAAGCACACATGCACTAACAAAATAATTTGCAGGAATCATTGAGCACTCAAAAACTACCACCTAAACATGAATAACTCACAAAGAATCCTAACCACATGCAATCTAATTAAAGCACTATGAACAAGTATTTCTTTCCTAAAGGTTCCTAAAGTCCTAAGATTCCTGTCCTAAGGTTATGCTCAAATAAAATAAAAAAAATCAAAATTTCAATCGGTTAAAAAGAAAGAAAACTATAAAAACATACCTGGTATAAGCTCAGAAACTGAAAATGAAGGCTATGTGAGTGAGAAAAGGCAAAGCAAAGGTTAGGATTATCAGAGAAAACGCAAGGGAATGGAACGAAAGGAAGTTCAGAATGAACTCCTTTGCTCAAATTTCAGAATTTAAACTCCCGCTTCCTGCGCTACACCCTGCGCTACAACGCAGAGTGGAGCGCGTACTGCTTCAGAAGTTGAAGCGTCCCGCTGCGCTTCACCCTGCGCTATAGCGCAGGTTGAAGCGCAAAAGTCAAAGAGTCAGGTTTTTTTATTTTAATGTTGCGCTTCACCTGCGCTACAGCGCAGGTTGAAGCGCAGATCTGCATTATTCTCTCTGCTTCTGCTACTCCTAATTGATTTCATTCCATCCTTTTAGATTTAGATCCCAATTTTAACAATTTCCTAATTACACAGGTAAATCCTAAAACTAAAAATTACCAAAATGAAAATTAAATGAAAATTAAAAACTTACAAGGGCTGGGTTGCCTCCCAGGAAGCGCTTGTTTAACGTCTTTTAGCTCGACGCCTGATTACTCAACCCATTTATGGTGGCCTCAAGTGGAGGACGATGTTTGACTCCATACCAGTTCTTCCCTTGAGCTCCCATCCTTCATGCCAATTTTTGATTCTTCCATCACTGTCACTGTCTTCCTCAGTATCATATGTTGATCTCCTTTCCTCTTAAATTTGAACTCCCATATTGACTCTGGATGCTTTACCCTCATTTTAGGCTTCCTCAGAAATTCGAAACCTGGCAGCTTTGTTGACTTTTGAAAGTAGCATCAGTTTGTTGTAACTTGGGCGTACCTCTATGAAACGTAATGCTTTCATCTTTTGAGCTCAATTCATATTTTCCTCGATCAACATCAATGATCATTTTAGCAGCTTTCATGAAGAGCCTTCCTAAAATTTGAGGGACTTCAGTATCCTCCCCTGCTGTCTCTGTAATGTAGAAATCTACAACATATGCAAATTTATCCACTTTGATTTGAATATCCTCTAATATCCATGAAGGTGTTGAGCTGATTTATTTGCAAGAAGTAACCTCACATTTGCAGGCTTGACCTTCACATTACTCAACTTGTTAAAATACGATAGCGGCATCAAATTGATGCTCGCTCCAAGATCTAATAAAGCATGAGTAGGAGGTAGATTACCAATAGAGATGGGTATAGTAAACTTACCTGGGTCAAGTGACTTACTTGTGACTAAGACCTTCTCTCCATGATGTTCCTTTTGTGCTGCTTCTTCATCTTGTTGAACAACTTCCTCTTGAAGCATTGTTCTTCAAAGATGATTTCTTCTTCCTCATCAAGTTCCTCCTCCTCTGACTTGTTGCCATCAGTAGCAATCAAGCTGCATTGTTCCTTTGGATTGGTTTGGGTCACAACTGAGAATTGTTGTTGCCTGTGCTCTGCCATCTCAGTCGCTAACTGACCCACTTGACTCCTTAGAGTCTTGATTGATGCCTCAGTAGTTGTCTTGAATCCACTAAATTTTTGCATAAGGTCATCAATCTTACCTTTCAAAGTGTTTAGTTTATCATATGTTGAGGGCTGCTGTTGGTAAGGTGGTTATTTTGGTCCTCCATTCTGACTCCAGCCAGAGTTGGTTTGGTTATTTCTCGAACCTTGTGAATATTGATTGTTGTTATTGTTGGAGTAATTCCCTTACCTTCCCTGGTTTCCCATGAAGTTGACTTGTTCTGGTTGTGTTCCTTGGCTAGCACATTGACCATTTAGATGGTCTCCTCCACAAAAATCACAAATCAATGGTTGGGCTTGGATGGGTTGTGAGTGGACAGCTTTGAGTTGTTGAGAGAGTGTTTTCAATGTCTCAGTGAGTGCTTCTAGTTGACGTTTAATGAGCTTGTTCTCAGCTAACAGAGAATCACTTTGATTGAGTTCCATCATCCCCTTCTTAGATAATTGCGCGGGTTGTCTTCCACTTTGAGCTTGTTGATCATTTTGTGCAAAGTGGTTGATGATTTCTAGCGCTCGATCAACTTCTGCGGATAAGATAGTTCCACCTGTTTCCGCATCTATGAATGACCTTGAATCTGAACGAAGTCTCCTACAGAATATGTTGAGTTGAGCTATATCCTCATAGCCATGATTGGGACATTTGCGCAGCATAGACTTGAATCTTTCCAAGCTTCACATAGTGGCTCGTCAATCCCTTGTGTGAATGTAGAAAATATCTGCTTTGGCTTCAATCTGCTTCCTAGTTGGGAAGAATCTTGTCAAAAATTTCTCCTCAGCTACACCCCAATTGGTTAGGCTTTGATTTGGGTGTGATTGCAGCCATTCCTTAGCTTTACCTATCAAAGAGAAAGGAAACAAGCGTAAGTAAACAGATTCTAAATTACCTTCCTCGAAACCCATAGTACCAATTAATTCATAAAAATTAGAGAGATGAGCATGTGGATTTTCATGATACAATCCAACGAATTGATGTGCACTGATGAGGTTGAGGTGTGCAGTCTTCAACTCCAAAGCTCTTGCGTTTGGTGGTAACACAATGCTTGAGAAGTGACGTGGTCCTTGATGGGAGATATAATCTCCTAGAGTCCTTCTTGGACGTTCCTCTGCCATATTTTTTGTTTCCTCAACAATTGTCCTTCTTCTCCTTCTCCCGTTCCTACCTCTGTTCTTTCGCGACGTCCTTTCTATTTCGGGGTCAACTGTAATTAATTGGGAGACGCCTGACCTCTCAGAAGCATAAACAAGAAACTTTGAAAAAGGTAAGTGTTGAAGAGAATTAGAAAAAACAAGAATTTTCCTAAGATAATAATAGATCCTAAAATAATAAGAGAATAATAAACAAATCCTAAAATAAAAACTTGATAACTAGACCGCCAAGGTCTACACGAATTGGAAACCGTTCCCTGGCAACGGCGCCAAAAATACTTGATGGGTTTCTGGCAAGCGAACCAAAAATCCAATAGTATAATAGTAAAAAGAGTTATCGTATCCACAAGGGAACGGTCAATTCCCGTATACTTCGTGAATCTATTTATCAAGGGAAACAACGGTTTTTGAGAATATTGTTGCCGGAAAATTATAAACTGAAATTCCAATAATTAATGAATCAGAAAGGAAGAGTTAGAGACACTTACTTGGATTAGGATTGAACTTCATCTCATCACACCCGTCATGTATGTCGAGACTACATATTATTTATAGGCTCTTGAACTATAATACCTGTAGACAAACTGTATTGCTAAGACCCCAAGTTACAGGCGACACTCACACTCAAAGATAATCCATGCGGGTTCTCCCAAGCGACAGACTTACCCTCGGCTTATTATGCTTTTGTTATTTCGTTTGTAAAGAATTAATTGATAAACGAGGGCCTACTACGCTGGAACGCACCTTCACTAGAGTACTGTCATTACCCATCACTCATTAGAATACATCCACGGTGCGCTTCCTGGATTGACAATAACTAATCCTTTGCTATCGGTAATTAATAACCATGCCTATCCTGTAGACGCCCTTCATTAGAGTACTCACACTACCCAATTAATCACTAGCAACGCCCATGTGTCGTTCACTGGCTACCGAGTATTCTCATTCACTCAAAGGTTGATGTTCCTATGTCTAGGCTCCCCCAAACTCATCCTAGTCGTAACGTTAATTACAAACTGCCTATCACTCCGCGCGCAAGCGCGAAAGTTAGGAATTAAGCACAGAACAAGATTACCAATATTATAGTTAGGGAACTGCATAAATAAATAGATAGAGTTCAACATACACTTGGAAATGGGAATCGATTACATTCAATCCAATGGAGAGTAGTTAACTACACATGGTAGCCATACAAACCACCGAAGATGCTGTCACCATCTTCAATCCTTGTGAAGCGCTCCTCCTCTCCTACTCTAAAATTAGAACTGGTGTGTTATTTATCACTGGAATATAACTGATTACTCTAACAATAATCGTCACACCTTGATTTGGTGCCAATGAGTCTTATTTATGGCTAAGGAAAGACAAAGAAAATTGGGGAGAATCTATCTAAAAACAGCAACAGGGCAAGAATCAGCGTGATCTGCGTTTTAGCCTGCGCTACAACGCAAGTTGAAGCGCAGAATGCGTCCTGCAGCTTCAATCTTTCTCTTTTAACTGATCTTTCCCCAGACTCGTTTTGGTTTGTTTGTCTTTCCTTATTCCCTTTTCTTGATGAAATCTTGCATTTATTGAGCATCTTGGATTTAATTGGGAAGGTTGTCTGCAGAATCCTTGTTGATTGGCATGATATCTTCATTGATTGCCTCAAATCTTCTTCAAATCTTTATTAAATGTCTTCAATCAAACTCAAATCTTGCAGATATCTCCCTCATTTAATGCTATCTTTCCTTCAAATCAAATCCTTGCAATATTCTGCAAAAATCAACAATATTTCTATCAAAATAGCATCAAATTCAAATCCAAGATTAATAAATACAATTTATCTAATATTTAATAAAAATGGACTTAAACTGGGCAAAAATACCATTTTATCCTTGATAAGTGAACTAAAAAGTGCTCTAATTTATCAACTAATTTTCACTTATCACCTATGGCCACCAAACCCTAATTAATCAAGCTTGAGTTCGATTAATAATAAGACTAAAATGAGTTTGGCTTCAGCCCAGAATATTTGGCTTCGGCCCATAATTATATATGAAAACCTTGACTTTGGTCCAGAATAAGTGGCGGGTATTAGTCCCCAAGGAGACGTTCCTTGTAGTCTAAGCTCAGGGTCTAGCCTTAGAAGTAGTAAAAAGACCCCGTCTGCTGGGAAAAGCAGGTTATGAGTATTCAAATGTTGAGTTGAGAATGGTTATTCATTTGTTATGTATTTGATTGACACTGTTTCATAGCATTTGGCATGTTTCCCCTACACTGCATGAGCAGAGTTATATTCACTGAAACATCTATCTCACACATGTTTCGTGGTTATATTCAGATGCACAGGTACATCCCCGTTCCAGGGCAATGAGTTCGAGGCTGGCAAGAGCTTGGTTTGTTTTTGGATGTATTGACATACTTATGTATTTAGCGGATTACTTCATGATCAGAATTATATTTGGTTATATTTTGGGGATATGGCTGTACATGTGCAGCCTTCGGGCCCTTCTATTTTGTTTAGGGCGCATGTATGGGGGTATCCCAATGATTGTATACAGATTATTTTAATTTGAGCCCTTGTGGCATTATGTATTCAGTTCTTATTCCATAAATTGTTCAAGTTTTTGTTGGACGCTTAAACATTGTATGGTCATTGTATTCCGGATGTTAAAATGGCGCAAAATAATTTCAAAAATTTGGGGAATTTGGCTTCCAACGAGCCTTATTCTCGAATTTAGAAATTAGGACGTTACATGCATCATGGCCCTCAACGACCTGCCTAGGGATCTAAGATTGTAAACCCACAACAGGGTGAGACTAATGCCTCAGTGAGCAAAAGCTAAACATGCATGTGCAGGGTACAAGAATGATATGCAACAGTATAATCAATGACATGACTGGCAATTGATTCACATGAACAATGATAACTTGAAACTGAATTTAACATGAACTGCTAACCCAACAGTAGGGGTCTTATCTCTTTCCTATAGCTAGATCTGAGCTCAGACTACAAGGGATATCTCCCTTTGGGACATAAAGTTGTCGTCGTTACTTGAAGATCGAAGCCTTGTTTTAACATGAACATGATGGTCCTAGACCCGTGATGGCCAATGCCTAACATGATTTTCTTTTAACTGAGATACTTAATAACATGGTTACATGAGTAGTTTTTTTTCACATGGTTTGTAACATGAATCATAAGAATGCATTTGCTTAACATTAAACATAAACAGAACTACTCATAGCAAACACCCTAACATAGCTTTTCTTTCCAATGTGACCTTATGAAGAACAATCATTAAGAAATACAACCATCCACAAGTAATAACCATACAAACTAGTCCCATTCACAAGCAAGTAGAAAGGGAATAAGAGAGATTGGGGCACATGAGAGAATCTCACACAAGAGGAGGTGAAGTGTGTGAGCTTTACTCACCAGAAAGAGCTCTAAAGAGAAGAGGGGAAGAGGTAGGTTAGGTGGGTGGAATAGCAACTCCTTATCCTTCTTCAATTCAAGCCTAGGGTAGAGTCTCTCTCTCTCTCTAAAATATCTCTTTAGAATCATAAATGAGGGAAATAAATGAGGTTGGGGCCTTAGGGCTTCTAATTTAAAAAACTGAGTTCGGGTACTCTCGCTCAAGCGAGGACATGCTCGCTTGAGCACAATTCACCCAGTAAAAACCCCCAACTTCTCTGACTTCATCTCGCTCAAGCGAGAACAGTCAGAGCAAAACCCCCTATTTTTGGCTCAATTGCGCTTGAGTGAGAGTCTCTCGCTCAAGCGACCATATCAGAAACCAAAATTTTGGTTTTTACTGATATGCTCGCTCAAGAGAGGCCTTCTCGCTGTCTCGCTTGAGTGAGAGTACCAGAATACTGAAATCTTATTTTCACTCTTAACTCCCTTATTCCCCAACTTTTTCTTTTATAAAACCTTTTTCCTTTATTAATTTAATTTATGAAATTAGCTAAAATTTGGGATGTTACATTTAGGATTTAATTATGTAATTAATTTCTGTTATAGGTTTAATTTTATTTAAATTTTATTAAAGTTTATTAAATAATTACATAATGAAATTATGTTTTAGTTTATTTAAAAAAAAATATTTTTTGGTATAATTATTTTTTTAAAAATGTGTACATGTTGTGGTGGTGGTACCAAGGTTCCACCTGGATGGGGTCCATTCCTCCAGGTGAGCTTGCAGCACAGGCAGCTCACCTACGTCGCGATAAGATTACTATCACACCATTACACCATAGGACCACTCTACCACTCCACCATTGGTCTGGCCTACCCCTTCACCATTTGTCCAACCTACCCCTCCACCACATGACCGACCAATCCATCCACCATCAGTCCAGCCTACTGCATCTAGAGCGGGGTATACGAGTTTAGGCTTGTTGGTCGGTCCGTAAAACCCACACCCCATGCGGGCCTGGACCTCAAAATTATAGGCCCATATAAGAAGTGGGCTAAATGGGTTTAACCACATAACCCTCCATGCTAAGCGTTTTTACACGCAGACCGACCCACGGACCATCTAATTATTTTTACAAAGATTTTTTTCAAATTACAAATAAATAAAATAAAATTTAAAATAAGAGTTAAAAAATGCTAAACCTAATTTTAGATATATCTCTCTTCTTAGTCTTCAGTCACCTAAACTTGCAGGCCACAACGTCGCCAACCTTCTCCAACCCTCCCACAACACCGCCCACGACCTTCACTGGACCCAGTCGCGGAACTTGAAAGAAAACAGTGGGGAGCCAAAATTTAATTTAATGTATAAATTAAATATTAAAAATTATATTACAAATTTTATGATTATATTGTCAATATAAAATTTTAGACTATTATTCAATGATGTATTATTTTACTCCTTTCAATCCAAAACTCTTATTATAAAAGATTATACAAACAAATTAAGAAATTTTTCAATATGTCTAAATTTATACATTTTTTACAAAACACCCTCATTAATAATTCATCTATTTCATTGAATAGCATTGGAAATATAACAGAGATTATGTATAATAAAGACTGAATGTACTGCCTCAGTTTCTTTTTAACTGTCCATTTTTTAAAACAAAATTATTCCTATTTAACTA
The DNA here is from genome assembly GCA_026901365.1 of Sesbania bispinosa. NCBI lineage: Eukaryota > Viridiplantae > Streptophyta > Magnoliopsida > Fabales > Fabaceae > Sesbania > Sesbania bispinosa. Next base: position 1,770,463 of record QLOH01000067.1, on the reverse strand, counting down.
TCTACTTGCAAAATCAATGCAATAATAAAACTTTTCCCCAATTTACCCTTATATTATTTGTAATAATAAATTACTCACTATTGAAAACTAATGAAACCCAATATATGTTAAGAGAGATAAGGGGTAAAGTAGAAAAATTAAAATTTCTTTTTATGAAAACAAGAGTACTGATTGCATTTCTAAATCGGTGTATTTTTGTGTCTAAGTGGTAGTTGAGTAGGAACAATTGTAGTAATATTTTAAGAGAGAGAAATGAGGGATATAATAATGGCTGTTAGTTGGAATTAATTATTTTTAGATTTCTAAAATAACAAAAGTTTTGAAACATAAGTAAAAACATTAAAATAACAAGAGTTTTGGAATGAAGGGATATTATTACTCAGTTTAATAACAGATGGAATGTTATATTCGTTTAAATGATGTGATAACATATCATTAGATGATAATGTAAAAGTTTTATATTCTATGAAAATTCCAATTAGTAATAAAAATATAAATAATTTTTAATAATTATATATAAATTTATATTTGAAAATGTTTGGGGAGCCATGGCTCCCCTCTGTCAGCAAGAAGGTCCGCCACTGACTGGATCACTGCTGTTGTGCTCCGCAGGATCGCTGTCGTTGTGCTTCGCCCTTGCCTGTCATCTGGTTTTCTCCACTAGACAACTGCTACTATGCCTCTCCCCTCTCTTCCTGCGCGTCTGGTCTTACTCATCTGGACCATGTAACATCTGGGAAATTAGGATCTAGAAAATATCGTGGAGGATGTAGGCTGTGAATCCTTCCAAGAGAAGGAAATTAGAAGTAGAATGAGGATTTAGGGGTTTGAGGGTAGATTAAAAGAATAGATAGGGAACTTATTTATAATTATGAGTTTTAAGGGGGATTTAGCAGTGAAACCAGGTATTCAGCCCAACACATTGTAGTTTGAATGTAGGAAGGATCACACTCTAAGGTTGAGAGACTAGCAAAGTGTGAATATGGGGAAGAAAGTAGATATTTTGAACGAGGGAATCAAATTGAGATGGAGGGAATTAAGTTTAGAAAGTTGACGGAAATGAGAGGAAGCGTTAAGATGAAAGAAATTGAGTTAGAAGGGCATTTTCTAAGAAGGAACTAGGAAAAAGGGTATAAAAGATGTGGGAGAAGGCTTGGGATGGAAATCCAAGATTTCTATTCTACAGCATTCTTGCTCAAGCGAGAATATTAGTAAAATAGGGTAAAATCAGTTTCTGATATTTTCGCTCAAGCGAGAAGCCTCTGGCTTAAGCGAAAATGTCCTGATTTTGGGGTGCTCTCTAGAAGATTTTCGCTTAAGCGAGAAAGGCCTCACTTAAGCGAGAATCACCCAGAGGAGGGGTGCTCTCTGGAGCATTCTCGCTCGAGCGAGGAGCCTCTCGCTTGAGCGAGAACGAGATATCAAAGCACATTTAGTATTCTCGTTCAAGCGAGAAATCCTCACTTGAAGCGAGAGCGCGCAGTTTTAGTTTTTAAACAGATTCATTAGGGCTCAGCCCATTTTTATACCCTTCCATTTCCACTTCTTAGAGAGATTTTAGAGAGAAGAAGGAGTGCCATAGAAGAGAGAATGAAGAGGAAGAAGAAGAGCTATTGCATCACCTCAAAGGCATCAAGGGAGGCCTGGATTCACCCTCCTCCACTCCTCCATCACTCATATTTTCCCTACTCTCGAGGTGAGTGTGGTCACCAATTCACTTTCATCTTTCTTGCCTTATTGTATGCTCCCTATTCCTCTTCTCTTTCTCCTTGCTTGTTCACTTTGGTTGTCAGTGTAATTGATTATTTTTAGGGCTATCAAGTATTTCTTGAGTTGTATGTATTAGTGCCTTAAAACCCTAGATTATGTTTAAGTTGAGTTGCAAATCTCTATGAAATAGCTCATTTGTGCAGACCATGCCATTCATATTCATATATGTATACATTTATTTTAACTCCAAGCATTTATAGTTCTATGGCCAAGAAAGGAAATGTCATAGTGTTCTCGGACCATCTGATGGCAACTGCCAGTGGAACTCTGAGCTGACAGCGGAGCTGAAGGGGAGCTTGGGCCTGACTTAGGCGCATGGAGCTGGACCAAGCCTTGGTCAACCATGTTTTGGTCAACCCTCTCATGGTCAACCTTTGACCACCCTTGACCAAGTCAACAAGAAGACTTCATCTTAATTAGGAAGGATTAAATAAATAATTAGGAACTTAAATAGGATTTAATTGTATTAGGACATGTTTGTAATTTTCCTAATTTTCATTCTTGTAATGGGCGCTACTTTTAGATGGCTTTATTGGCTAAGAGTTAGCTTAGCTAAGTGGGTAGGAGGTCATGGGTCCAAAACTCATTTAGGATAGTTTCCACTCATCTTGTATTTTTCCTTCCACCTAGCCACCTCCTTTTCCTATAAATAGGAGACCACCCCCCCTTTGTATTCACAACTTTGATGAAATAGTAAAGGCATTATGCCAATTTCCTCCTCTTTGTGAGTTGAGAGTAAGGCTTGGTGGTTGTTGCTCAAACCATACCGAGACTTATCTAATTCTCCTGAATTAGTGGCGTCTGGCATTGGACTTATCTGTTGTGGGTGGATTCCTGCTTCAGTGGCGTCCCTACCATTTCTTCCTCTCCACTTTTTCTTTCATTTTCTCTCATTTTCTCTCATTTTCATGCGCAAAATAGCTGCTGCCCTGCACCTATTTTTCGCATTTTTGCTATTTCTTGATTCTAATCGGTTGGTTTTGCTCAATTCTAGATCCTACAACTATCCTGCTATCAATTGGTCATCAGAGCTTCTTGAATTTGAGAAAATTTGGAGCCATTTGGGGGCTGTTTGGGTGCTGACTTACTGCACCTCTTTGTGCAGAATTTTCATCAATTTTAGAGTAATTCCACCCCTTTGTTTCAATTGTAATTGGACTTGGACTGTTTCCCGGGTCCGAGGTGCCTTTCTGTTGCTATCAACTTGTTTGATTTGCTTGCAATTGCTTCAATTAGAGGGGTTTTTGTGAAGTCTATTAATCAGTTTGAGCATTCAAACTTGACTCAAAGACTTAGTATCCTTTAGTTTTAATGATTAACAAATAAGATTATATAAACAGATTCTACTGAGAAAGGTATTGGTTTGTTGATTGTGTTTCAGGATGAAATAGTAATCAGAATCAGAAGATTAGGATCAGAAGAACAAATGCAGGATCAATTATAAAGAAGCTGTCTGAAGAATGCAACTCGTCTGAAGTGCGCAAACTGTCTGAAGACGTGAAGACCATATGAAGACATAAAGCAGTCTGAAGAAAAGAAGCTGTCTGAAGCAAGGAAGCTTTCCGAAGCAAAGAAGCTGTCTGAAGCAACGAAGATGTCTGAAGAAGCAGAACTCGTCTGAAGAGTTGGAGCTGTCTGAAGTAGTTCAACCCGTCTGAAGTATCAGTGCTGTCTGAAGTCTCACTTATGACGTGGCACCCTCTGCTGAAGTTTGTGAAGACTTTTCTGAATCTCTGCTGCACGTACCTTTTCAAACACGTTTATGGCAAGGAACACAAGACCTTTCCTGGTGATTTTGAATTTCATACACCACTGAGGAAATCTCTGCAACGCAGAAATTGCAGCAACAACGATGGCAGCTTTATAGCAGCACCAACGTTGTACTCTGTCAGAATTGTGAAGACACCCAGAAGCGTGTCTCACGATGGATTGAATAGCATTCAATGCTTTCTCTAAGAGTGGTATCACAACGGAAATATCATCATCACCAATCCAAAAGAAAGCACAAGAAAAGGTCAGGAGACTAAGCAGAAGCACAAAGAGAAATGTTTGAATGAAATATTTTAATTCAAACATATTTTATCATCTGCAAGAAAGCAAACAGCCATTGAACAAGACACCTCACTCAAAGAAGAAAGAAGAATGGTGTCAGGAAGCAAAAGAAAAGGAGCATATACAAAATAAGCAAGAGGACAAATCCAACGGATACCTCCTCATATACACTCCTAAGAACAGCAGAGAAAATCAGAAGTCAGCTGAAGAAAAGTAAAAGGTTATCAGAGAGAGAACATGCAAAATAATATCAAGAAAATCTCTCTAAAAGAGCTCATCTACAGAAGTGTCAGAACAGGACTGTCTGAACACATATCTGCTAAAGAAGAAGCAACCGTTTGAGACACTATTAAGTAACGGCTATATGAGCCACATCATCAACATCTCAACGGTATTATGAATCATCTTCAACGGCTATATTCCAACAGAACATATAAATAGCCTCAAGAAAGAATTTGAAGATGTTGAACTCATTCACTTGGTTCAATCAGTTGATCAAGATGCATCAGAAAATTCTATCGGTGTTGACCACACTTACTTGAATTAACTATGCTAGTCAAAATAGCAGTTGTTCAGTTGAACAACCTACCAGGCTATGCTTAATCTCATATGAACCAAGAATGGTTTGAAGCTGTAAGTATGCCTTGGTTTTTCCAATGATACGGGTGAGAATGTAACCCATGGAAACCAATGGCTGGAGAACAAGGCTGGAGCTTAAAGTCAGTATCTACCTAGCCAATTCTCAGAGGATGTCATTCCTCATATCAGAGACAGGAATTGTACTTAAACTTATGTACTTGTATCACTGTCTTACCCTTGTACTTAGATTTATCCATCGTATCCTGAGTAGTACTCAGTTAACCTCTAGTACAGGAAATTAAGTTTATGTTTCGTGGAAACTTAAACTTAGTTTAATTTAAAAACACTTTGTGTCTGAGAGCCTGGAGAGGCTTGGTGGAAGAAAGAATACTCGTGGAGAGCCTGGAGAGGCTGATAGAAAAGAATACTTGTGGTGTCTGGAGAGACTGTACTCGTGGTGTCTGGAGAGACTGTACTCGTTGTGTCTGGAGAGACTGTACTCGTTGTGTCTGGAGAGACTGTACTCGTGGTGTCTGCAGAGACTGTACTCGTTGTGTCTGGAGAGACTGTACTCGTGGTGTCTGGAGAGACTGTACTCGTGATGTCTGGAGAGACTGTACTCGTTGTGTCTGGGAGACTGTACTCATTGTGTCTGGAGAGACTGTACTCGTTGTGTCTGGAGAGACTGTACTCATTGTGTCTGGAGAGACTGTACTCAAAATCAAGCTTGTAATCTGAATATTCATATAGTGGAAATCCAGTGGTTGTTTGCCATTGGGACTGGACGTAGCTCACAGTGGTGGTGAGTGAACCAGGATAATTCCTTGGCTAAGTTTTCTTACCCTTATCTCTTGTTAATTCTTTTTATACTAATCAAGGGGTCAGAATAATTAATCTGATATTTTATAAAGACACAAAACATCTTTTAAAATTAGTTTTTACAAGCCGTCTGAAAACTTCAGACAGCCACTTAAAGCCTGTCTGAAATCTCTATGCCTAAGTCCTTTTTGTTTAATCTCTTTATTTCCAGGTTTCATATTTAAGTTGGAATTTGAAAAGTATTTTCTATAATAAACTTAACACAACTATTTCAATAAAATGATCTTTCACAAAACATGAGATATCTCTTATATCATTTGAAGCTTTACAAAGAAATGTTCCTTGAGAACTTCTGAAATAAACTCTCAGAAGTGAGTCTGAAAGAGATCAGTTCAAAAATCAGGAACAGACTTCAGACAACCTCTAGTCGTCTGAAGTATTTCAGAAACTGTGCTGAAAATACTCTTTGTATTAATCTTCAGAAGATACTTTGAGAAGCCTCTGTTTAAAACAATCTTAAGCTTTAGAAGAAACATTGTTTTCTTATCTTCCACATGTTTCAACTATCTCTGATCTTAGACTTATTTTTAACAGTGCCCATATTCATGGTTTAAATTAAAAATTTCCAAAAACTATCAAAAAGTTTAAAACACTATTCAACCCCCCCTTCTAGTGTTTCCTATGGTTCCAACAATTGGTATCAGAGCTCACCTTCGGGTTGAGCATCTAACAAATGCAGAAGGAGTAGATCCTCAGAAGATGGAAATCTCACCAAGCTGAAGCAACTCTGAAGAATGATAATGAGAAAATAAATCACTTTCTTAAAACTCATTATTCATACAAGGCATTTCTCAGAGGATATAGCTGGAAAAGGAAAGTGTATTTATCTCTAGATCACAACCGGGTACACCTTTCCTATCCTTGTCTAAATCTAAGTTTAAATATAATTGTTTATTTGTTGAATGTTTGTTTATATCGAAATTACTATTACATAAGAGCACTTGTATGAAAATAAATTATTGCATATAAATGGCCTATATATACGTATTACTTGTTATGTGTGTAAATTATCTGCATTATATGCGTGAATATATGTGTATATTTATTTTAGTAAATGAAGAGTCATATATGTGTGTCTGATTATCATTAAATGTGTTATGGGCGCAACGAGGATCAATGTATCATCAACCGGTTTCTCATAATTGGCACGATGCCACAACTCTCAATGAATACTTGGTGCTGTAACCGTTATTCTTCATTAAACGAAGCCATGCTTGATTGCCTATTTAAGAATTGGAAGATCATCATAGGAACTACACTTCAATCACTTATCCTCAAAAGCCAGAACTCTTCAAGCACCCTAATCTCCTTAATCAATCGTACTCAATGGCCAATATGTCTGCATCATCAAATAACCCAAACCATCCTATGTTTGATGAGAGAATCATACCTTCTAAGTTGGTCAATCTCTCTGACTTGATAAGGCATATTATAAAATCTCAGAGTATTTTGCTCCGTAGGGTGGACTCCTTCTTCATCACAAGCAACATTTCCTCACCATGGCATGAGAAAAGTATAATGGAGTTCTGGGAAAACATCAAAGTCATATCTGAACCTAACAGACTGGGATTGAAACGAAGGTGATGGGAAGATCACTGTTTGTGGACACCAAACTTATTGCTAAAAATCATAGGTGTTCCTTGACAGAGGGGAAAAATACTTCCAAAGATGGGAATCTCTTCATGGTGGAACATTTGTTCTAGACCAACATCTTTTTGGAAGAAGAAGGATTGCTCCTTTCAGACCCTCTCAACTTCTGAGCACACCCCGAGGCCCTCCTTGCTGTCTAAACTGCTGGCATTCTTCCCAGAGGAAGAAACAATTTGACTATAAGCATGATGGAAAGGTTTGTATTGGGACTTTTGCTGTCAAAAAAGGAAAGTCAACCTTCCTTGGGGTGTGTTGTATCAGATGATGCACAAGAGATGAGATAGGGAATGAGAATTTCTATCCTCATAACACCCTAATCATAAAACTTTATTGCACAAGGGATTTCCTATGGAAAGTCTCTTTGACCAACCGCCTCCTGACTTCTTCACTCTGGCTGCGTATGCTGAGTTAGACCGGACTCTTATCAAAAGAGAAGAAGCTCCTGAGAATCAAGTGGTGATTCCTCATCTTTTTGCGATACGCAATGAAGAAGGAACTGAAGATACCCACTTAAAGTCTCGAAAAAGGAAAAGGGGTGATGTTGGGTGCATATCATCAGAAGAAGGCAAATAGCAAAATGTCCAGGCTCGCAAGAAGATTGAGAGCTGCTGAGAAGAAGCTTAAGAAAGGGGCTCTGAACTGAAAAGAAGAATGTTGATGATTACTGAGAACCTATCTGATGATCAATGATTCTCTGTGTTTTTTCATTTCTCTCTTAATTTCCGTTTGCTAATAGTAATAATTAGTATTCTGCTTTGTTCCATTCTTGATACATTCTGTGTGATCTATGACTGTTTATACTGTTTCTCTTATAACTATGTATGCTTAAATGAATCATTAACTTAACACACTTCTTTAATTAGTACAACTAAAAGATAAAATCAATTAACTGAATAAGATAAGGACAAAATTAAATTTATATATTAAGACAAGTTCTTGCTGAAATATAATAAATTGAAACTATTAACCTAAGACACTTGTTTTAATGATTAACTAATTCTATCAAGTAATATCATATGCTACTGAAAGGTATTTTTAGGTTGTGCATGTTTCAGAAAACAGGTTTCTGGAAATAAGTTAAAAGAAGATCAACCGGAGAAAATGCCATGTGTAAAAAGGATGAATCAAGGCAAAAAGAATGTCTAAGTGTGATATCATCTCCATTGTCTGAACCTGTTCAGACAGTTCACAATGAACTTACTGAAATTATGGGTCAGAAATGTTAAGACAAGTGATACACAAAGCACTATGCCTACCTCTACGCTTGAAAAGATATTTTGACTTAGTAACATTTCTACTTTCTGAACCTGTTCAGAAGGGTCTCGGTGAACCCCCTGAAATTGTGGGTCAGAAATGTTAAAGTAATGTAAACTCAAGTTATTAAAGTCTATTTCAATCCTTGAGGGACAAGTTAAGATGATTGTTCAAAGATTCTCTGAAGCACAAAAAGACAAAAGACTAAAAGGAGGATTTGCAGACATCAAGTGACCGCAGAAGAAGAAAAATCTTCAAAGTAAGGTACAATGCAGAAAAGCCTTCTTCCATCTAGAAAATATTGAGGAAATCTAATGGTAACATCACTTCACTTAAAACTTTAATTAATAAACATAAAAGACTCAACAATATTACAAAGCTTCTCAAATAATAATATCATAAAATCCTCTGGTTTGATACCATAAAAGCTTCTCACATATTCCATTTTATTTTTCTTTCCTTTCTGTTTTTAAAAGTGTTTCGAAAAAGTAATATCTTCCAATACATTTTTATGTCTCTTCTTAAAATGTCTTTCAAAAAACATTTTCCAAAACTTACGTTACCCATGCTAATGACTCAGTCTCCTATAGAGCTTCATCTATGACCAATCAATGATGCACGTTTCGAGTACTTTCAAGATTTGAAACTGCCATCATCAAAAGCTATCTGAGACCATATACATCGCGTGAACAACAATCCAATGATTCATTTTCCTTACTTCTCTATTTTACCCTTGCTTCAAAGTCCTATAAATTCACTAGAGCCCTTCACAGGTGGACTGGAAGATCACTGGGTGAGCCCAGAATAGTCAATCTTATTAAAAGTGCCACTGACAAAGTGGTTCTTGGAAGTAAGGTGGTGACTAATGATCGAGACACAGTCTTACATGATGCACCTCCATTGTCCCAGGGGCTAGAAGGAAAAGGCGTGCAACACGGCACGGTTGGGATGAAGTCTGGGGCTCTGAGGCATACTCCTGAAGCTTCTGCAGCAGAAGCAGTGGTGATAGCTTTGAAAGAGATGAAGTCTATAAGGCTATGCCTCAGGCCTTCGAAGGAATCTCCGGAGGAAGCATGGATGGATACATTCTATTTTTGGAATGTAACCTCTTTCCTTTTTGTGAAAACCTGCTTTTTGTATTATCAAATGTTGTGAGAAAATTTAAACTTGTGTATTTCTGTGTTTATTTCAGTTTATTTTGTTTATCAATGGTTGTATCATTTATTTGGTATAAGAAGTTACTGTATTTTTCTAACAATTGATATTTATTCCTTAATCTTCGGTATCTGAAAAATAACAAAAATAATTGATAAAAGTAAATAAACTTAAATAGAATAAAACTTAAGTTATGAAACTCACTATATGAAACTTATGAAGATAAGGTATGTTTAGTGATCATAGATGGAGGAAGTAGTAGTAACTTAGCTAGCCTTAGGTTAGTTAACAAGCTAAACCTACCTACTACCCCACATCCAGAACCTTATACACTTCAATGGGTGAGTAATGAGGAAGAATTTATGGTGGATAGGCAAGTGAGCTTAAGGTTCAAAATTGGGGATTACCAAGATAAAATGACCTTTGATGTTATACCCTTAGAAGCCTCTCACATCCTTTTAGGAAGACCGTGGCAATATGAGAGAAAGGTAAAATATGATGGGTTTGCCAATACCTATAGGTTCCGCCACCAAGGAATAAAATTCACACTCATGCCTATGACCTCAAAGGAAATAAAAGAAGATCAAACCACACTTAAGAGGTTAGTATAACAAGAGAAAATAGAACAATTAGAAAAAGAAAAAGAAGAAAAGCTTAAGAGAGAAAAAGAAAAGGAAGTAGAAAGAGTGCAAATAGAAGAGAAAAAAAAAGAAAATTTAGGGAAGCAACTGATTCCATTGATGAACAAGTAAATGCTAACCCTTTGTGTGAAAATATGAATAGGTTGATGGCAAGTACTTCTAGTGTTGCTAAAAGGACAACTCAAGCTATTGAGAGGGAGTTTCCTAAACTAACTTTCTTTATGCATGACATACCTCTTTCTTTGCACAATTATATGCCTCAAAGCATTACATGTTTGAAGGAAATAAAAAATGTTGATAATGCTTTGAAACCAATTGCATGTTTAGAAAAATCAACTAAGTTTAAGAGTACCATGAAACTGACTAGAGATGCATGTTTAGTCAATTCCTTTGCTCAATATAGATTGCATGATAGGATTGAAAAAAAAGTTGGATTGAATATGCATGTGCCTTTGGTTTGTATATATATTGTGCATACACATTTTGGACCAAAAATAATTGTTTCATACAAAGATGTGTATTATGCTCTTGAACTAGTTAGTAAAAAGGATAAAAATTTGGATGAAGCTATCACATGTAGGAAAACTTGTTTGACATCTAATTCAAATGATGATATGCTTCTTGATATGCATACTCACTGTGATTCTTTTGGTATTTCACCTTTCATGAACACATATGATAATATGCAAAGGTGTCATCTTACTTGAGTGAGTGCTTTAACATAGATATGGCTCTTGAACAAACTTGCATGAATACTTCATGGCATGAACATATGCACTATGATTTTTACAATAATACTCAAAATGCGTGTCTTATGTTCAATGAGCATGATGGGATCTCACTTCCAAGAAATAGGACATTCATACCACATAGTTTTAATTGTGCATTCATTTGGCAATATATTGTGGATTATTTTGTTGGTTTAAAACATGCATATCACTTGTTTAAATTTCGTTTTAACCAACTAAACCCCTTTACTTAAAAAGAAGGGCTTCAAAAGATTAGTCTTTGATCCAGGATCTAAATCCACAAGTACATGGATAAGATGGTTCAATCTTCATTGAGGGAGTTTTCTAACCCTTATCTCAAATACCTCTTGTTCATCTCCTATGTTTTTCTTTTGCTAATCTTTATGATCCCCAAGTATTTTTGTTATTAGCCTTCACTTTGCTTGCTTTGGAATAATACTTATGGGTCTTCTTTTTGTTGTCTAGGCTCAAGGAAGATGTTCAACTTGTGGACGTCCAGCTGTACTCCCCAAAGGCTAAGGGAAGTATCTTCTTACTTGCTACTTTATTCATCCATCTCCTTCTTTCTACCCCCATTCCTCTTCTTCTTATGGCTTCTTTCTAATCTTTAAGATTTGAGGTCAAATTCTTTCTAAGGGGGAGGGAATGATGGCAACTGCCAGTGGAACTCTGAGCTGACAGGGGAGCTGAAGGGGAGCTTGGGCCTGACTTAGGCGCATGGAGCTGGACCAAGCCTTGGTCAACCATGTTTTGGTCAACCCTCCCATGGTCAGCCTTTGACCACCCTTGACCAAGTCAACAAGAAGACTTCATCTTAATTAGGAAGGATTAAATAAATAATTAGGAACTTAAGTAGGATTTAATTGTATTAGGACATGCTTGTAATTTTCCTAATTTTCCTTCTTGTAATGGGCGCTACTTTTAGATGGCTTTATTGGCTAAGAGTTAGCTTAGCTAAGTGGGTAGGAGGTCATGGGTTCAAAAACTCATTTAGGATAGTTTCCACTCATCTTGTATTTTTCCTTCCCACCTAGCCACCTCCTTTTCCTATAAATAGGAGACCACCCCCCCTTTGTATTCACAACTTTGATGAAATAGTAAAGGCATTATTCCCATTTTTCTCCTCTTTGTGAGTTGAGAGTAAGGCTTGGTGGTTGTTGCTCAAACCATACTGAGACTTATCTAATTCTCCTGAATTAGTGGTCGTCTGGCATTGGACTTATCTGCTGTGGGTGGATTCCTGCTTCAGTGGCGTCCCTAACATTTCTTCCTCTCCACTTTTTCTTTCATTTTCTCTCATTTTAATGCGCAAAATAGCTGCTGCCCTGCACCTATTTTTCGCATTTTAATTGCTATTTCTTGATTTTAATCGGTTGGTTTTGCTCAATTCTAGATCCTACAACTATCCTGCTATCACCATCACAGGGTCTTCGGACCATCACAGGGTCTCCGGACCATCATAGGCCTTTGGGCAATCACTTATAAGAAGAACGAGGTAACAACATCAACCTCTTGGCCAAGAGGGAGATAGGGGTCCTCAAGCTGAAAATGACCATATACATTGTTTATTCATTGATAATAAAACTTAATCATAGATGGCCCTAGACGACAAACCTTGGTTACATGGTCGAGCGCTCAATCACAGTCACAGATAGTGAAAAAACCCTAGGTGTCGGGTAAAAACACATCACAACCATGTTTGCATAATTTCGTAGTAATTGTGTATATGTTGAAACTGTGGAGTATGTTTAACTGTTGGATCACATGTGTATGGTTTCCCACATTGCATGTTTTTACCACGCTCACTGGGACGCTAGTCTCACCCCACGATGTGGGATATATTCAGATGTGCAGGGTCCCCATCCAGGTGCTTGGTCGGGAGGCAAGAGCTATTGGTTGGGTCTTGTTATTGCCCAACTCTCTTTAGATATTGATATTCTTTTGTATAGGAAAATAGTTGCTATTTTGATGGGATAATATAGTACAAGTGGGGCCCTCAGGGATACCTTTATGCTTCCAAGACATATGTGTTATCCTATCCCGTTTTGCCCGTTGTTGAATATTTGTATTCTGAGCCCTTGTTGGCAACAATTGTATATTTATAGTAATGCATTGCGTTCTTGCTTAAGTAACTATTTGGTTACCTAAGCGTTGTTTGTATGTGTTTGTCGATATCTATATAATGCGCGAAATAATTTCACGATTTTGAAAATAGTGCTTCCAACAGGCATTACTTTTTGAATTAAGAAATTAGGACGTTAAGGACCACCTCGCGTCTAGTGGTAGTGTTGAATGAAAACAGTGGGCGAGCCAAAATATTTAATGTATAAATTAAATATTTAATATTATATTACAAATTTTATGATTATATTGTCAGTATAAAATTTTAGACTATTATTCAATGATGTATTATTTTACTCCTTTCAATCCAAAACTCTTATTATATAAGATTATACAAACAAATTAAGAAATTTTTCAATATGTCTAAATTTATACATTTTTTACTGAAATACTCTCATTAATAATTCATCTATTTCATTGAATAGCACTGGAAACATAAAGAGAGATTATGTATAATAAAGACTGAAGGTACTACCTCCGTTTCTTTTCCATTTTTTATTACAAAAATATTCCTATTTAACTATCTACTTGCAAAGCCAATGCAATAATAACACTTTTCCCCAATTTACCCTTATATTAATTATATTGTAATAATAAATTACTCATTATTGAAAACTAATGAAACCCAATAAATGTTAAGAGAGATAAGGGGTAAAGTAGAAAAATTAAAATTTCTTTTTATGAAAACAAGAGTATTGATCACATTTCTAAATCGGTGTATTTTTGTGTCTAAGTGGTAGTTGAATAGGAACAATTGTAGTAATATTTTAAGAGAGAGAAAATGAGCTATATAATAATGGTTGTTAGTTGGAATTGATTATTTTTAGATTTCTAAAATAACAAAAGTTTTGAAACGTAATTAAAAAAAATTAAAATAACAAGAGTTTTGGATTGGAGGGGTATTATTACTAAGTTTAATAACACATGGAATGTTATACTCGTTAAATGATGTGATAACATATTTTTAGATAATAATGTAAAAGTTTTATATATTATGAAAAATCCAATTAGTAATAAAAAATATAAATAATTTTTAATTATTATATATATAAATTTATATTTGAAAATGTTTGGGGGAGCCATGGCTCCCCTCTATCAGCAAGAAGGTCCGCCACTGCAGCGAGTGTTGGTATTTTGATCGTTGTTTTCCTTTCAATTGTCTATAGTGCTGTCTCCCGTGTCTGCTTCGTTGTGTTCATCTCGCCTCCCTTTGACTGTGTTCTGATGTGTTCCATTATGGTCAGCCATTGCGTCCAACCAAGTATGTGCCATAATACAATTCTTACACAAGAATTTTATTTTAACTTTGTTAATTGTGTAAAATAATTTTGTTAAATTTGTTAATTCTAGTTAAATTTAGTGTTAATATTGTGTTAATCTTGCAATTTTTACAATTTTTTAATTTATTTATTCAAAAAAATAAAATAGGTGCGCTGACCTGCGAGTTGGTCCGAAAACCCGCAGCCTTATGCAAACTAAGAATTTCCAAGCCAATTTGAAACGTGATTTCAAACGGTCAAGTCCATTTAATCACGGGCTTTGGGGGACTCATGCAGACCGGTGTGGGCTAGCCCGTTACCCAGCTCTAAGTCTACCTCAAACCATCCACCATCTGGTGGCATGAGGTTCACACCTACTCCGAGATTTCATGAGGTTCCACCAGAGCTGAAGGATGAGTTTCCGCTGGAGGATGAGGATGTCCCACCTTAGGGTTCCAGCACTAGAGCTGATCATGAGTGAGACCCTCAGGGTAGAGTTGTTATTCGACCTTATGGAAGTTAGGAGTTTATACATATGCATTGGCTTGTTTTGTGTAAATAAACAAATGCTTCTACTTTTATATTGATTGTTAAAATTGAATTTCTTTATTTTACAGTTGGGTGCCTAACAAACCCCCATCGCAACCATTGATCATGCCATACGATCACAGTTTCAGGGTCTTCACTATTTATAGGAGGTCACCTCTGGGAGGTAAAGGACAAGTGGTGGGAGGAGTTTACGGTAAGCTATGATGACTTAATGGTATTAAGGTTATGAGATAAAACTCCATACATCTTTAAATATTAACCATAATTATTATTTTCTTTTACAATGCAAAATTACTTGGACGCCTTCTGATGACACTGATAAGTGCTCAATTTAAGTGAAATTTAATGAGGAATGTGAGCACTTATCTGTTGAAATATGTTTATTCTGGTAGTTAAATCTCCTAACTTTAGAATTTTTGAATTCAATCGTTTATTCCGAGAAGTTTATTTAAATGAAGTCATCTGATCCCAATTTTTGTATAAATTTCAGGTGATTAAAGATGGAAGAAGGAAGAGAGTTGAAAGGATCATGAAGAAACCAAGAAAAAGACTAAAATGGAGTTTCTGCCATTTTCTCGCTCAAGCGAGAATCCTCTCGCTTGAACGAGAAACGTCCAGGGAGGGGTGATTTGGATCTTCATTTTCGCTCAAGCAAGAACCTCTCACTTGAGCGAGAATACCTTTCTTCACGATGAAGTACTCTTCTCGCTTGAGCGAGAATTGGCTCGCTCAAGCGAGAAATCATTTACTTAACCACAAAACAGATTCAGAAACAGAGTTTCGTCATTCCGAATTGAAAATTTCCAAACTTAGAAAGTACGGGACACGGACAGAAACGAATGGAAAGCTACGGAAGCCGATTTTCTTCATTTCTTCTCCAAATCCTTTATGTGTAATGGCTATCATAAGTAGCTAATCTTCCACTTGAGATTGAATGTAATTGATTCGAACTCAGATGTATTCTAGTGATATATATATAAAGTAATCTCGTTTCTATTTGATATTGGTATTTTCGTTTTGTTATTAATGTGATTTTATCAGATCAATAGTTTCTGGATTTCGATTTTTTGATTTAACTAGAAAGTATTTCTTGAAATATGATCTGAATGAAAATACTCGATATGTTGTAATGCTAGGAATAGATTTCAATGTATCGATTGCTTTATAACATTTGATCGTAATGCTGGATAATCTGTTAAATATCTGAGGAATCGGTATTTAGGATATTTTTCTTGTGAATTTTATACTTGAGGAATCAATATAAATGGTTTTAGTATGTTGCATCAATATCAATAGTTTTGATAGCTATATATCTTAGATTATCCAGAATATAGACGAGTGAGATAGATGAAATTCAATCCCAATTTCTCCAACTGAATTATCTTTATAATTTACCTTGTTACTCTTTTACATTTTGATGCAAAATAATTTATTTTACAATCAATTAACCATGAACCAATTCAATTACCATGTATATATACTCAGTGAGCATTATAACTAGGAATTTCAATTGAATCCTGTTCCTCATGGGTACAACAACCCTTACTTTCAAAATATTATACTACAATTGACTTTGGTTTGCTTGCTAGAGAATCAACAAGCATTTTTGGCGCCGTTGCCGGGGAGCGGTGTGTTCTTTTGAATTTCGTAGTTTTGGTCATTAAGCATTGTGAATAATTTTCTTTGTTTAGTTAGTCTTATTCAAATTCTTACCTTGTAACTAATCCTTGCTTGAGTTGTCTTTGATTTATGCTTTTACGAGGTCAAGTTTCTGAAGATCAATTACAATTTGACCTAGAAATAGAAAAGACAGCTAGAAAGAATAGGAGCAAAAGTAAAAAGAAGAAGCAAGGACAAACACAAGGAGAATCTTCCAACACTTCTATCACACCTACTCCATCAAATCAAAAACCAGAAGATATGGCTGGTGAAGGACCAACTACACCAAGAAGGACACTTGGAGACTACGTTATGCCACAAGGACCAAGACACTTCACTAGCATAGGAATACCATCTGCCACTAGATCATTAGAGATGAAGCCAACTTTCCTAAGCTTGATCAGTGCCCATCAGTTCACTGGAATGGATCATGAAGATCCATATACTCATCTTTCTACTTTTTATGAATTAATAGCAACTATGAGTTTTGAAGAAGGAGATATTGAAGCTTTTTACTTACGTTTGTTTTCTTTTCATTGGCAGGAAGAGCAATTGAATGGCTAAAATCTCATCCAAATCAAAGCCTGACTAGCAAGAGTGATGTAGAGAAGTTCTTGAATAGATTTTTTTTTCCACATTCTCGCTACATTAAAGCAAAGTCTGATATTTCCAATTTCAGGCAAGGACCAGATGAGCCATTTTGTGAAGTCTGGGAAAGATTCAAATCCTTACTAAGAAGATGTCCAAATCATGGATTTGAAGACATAGCTCAGGTGAATTTGCAATGGTCTGAGGCTTGGCACCAAAATGATATTAGATGCAGCAGCAGGAGGAACAATGATGTCTGTAGATGCAGAACAAGCCAAAAAAATCATTGATGCATTAGCTTCTACAGACCATCAAGCTCAGCATGATAGACATATTGTTCAGAGAAAAGGAGTGCTTGATTTAAATACCACAGATGCAATTTTAGCTCAGAACAAAATTTTGACTAAGCAGATCGAAGCACTAACCAAGCAAATGTCTAAATTGCCTCAACAATTACATGTTGTGCAATCTGCTCCTGGTCAGCAACAATCTATGAGATGTGAATTTCTGTGGAGGTGATCATCCAAATGGTCACTGTTCTTATCAAGGAAATCCATAAGAAGAAGAAGTCCATTTTATGAGCAATCAAGGAAGGTCAAGAAATTTCTCCAACAATAATTATCCTATCAATTTTTTGCAGGGTTGGAGGAATAATAGAATAAGAGTTTTGGTTGGAAGCAAGATGTTGGTCCATCCAACAGGTAGCCTCCTTATCAACAACAGTAACATTACCCTTCAGTACATGAAAGAACAACAAAACTAGAGGATACTTTGGAGAAATTCATGCAAGCTTCTTTGTCAAATCAGAAAAATACTAAAGCTTCAATAAGAAACTTAGAGACACAGGTTGGACAGTTGGCTAGACAATTATCAGATCAACAGGGAGGTCATTTTTAAGCCAACACTTGGACTAATCCCAAGGAGCATTGCAAGTCAATTACTACAAGGAGTGGTAAAACTATTGGAAGAGGGATTGGTGACAACCTAGTTGTTGAGGAGGAAGTCTTGGAGAGAGAAGAAAAAGAAAAAGATGAGTGTGAGGGAGAGGAAGAAAACAACAAAGAAGAGTGTGTAAATAGTGGGAAAAATAAAGAAAAAGAAAAAGAGAAAGAGGGTGATAGTAGAAAAAGTGAGAACAAGAAGGAGAAGAGTGAGGTACAGGTACCACATTTGAAAAATCTACCATATCCTCACGCTCCTTCAAAGAAAGACAAGGAGAGGCAATTTGCAAGATTCATGGATATCTTCAAAAGACTGCAGATAAATATTCCGTTTGTTGAAGCTATGGAGCGGATGCCAACATATGTTAAATTAATGAAAGAGCTCCTTACAAAGAAAAGAAGAATCTTAGAGGAGACGGTGGAACTGGAGGCAGGATGCAGTGCCATAATTCAGAAATCTCTACCTCATAAATCCAAGGATCGTGGCAGTTTCACTATTCCTGTTACTATTGGAACTCTACCGGTGGGGAAAGCCTTACTTGACTTGGGTGCTAGTATAAATTTGATGCCTTTGTCCATGTTGAAGAGGATTGGGGATTTGGAAGTGAGGCCAACAAGAATGACTCTATAGTTAGCTGACAGATCCATGAAGTATCCATATGGTGTGGCAGAGGATGTTCTGGTTAGAGTTGACAAATTCATGTTCCCAGTAGAATTTGTTGTCATGGATATTAAAGAGGATGTTTAAGTTCCTTTGATACTGGGAAGACCTTTCATGAAAACAACCAAGATTATTATGGATGTAGATGATGGCAACTTGAAGGTCAGAGTACATGATGATGAAGTCAACTTTAATGTTTTTGAGGCAATGCAGCATCCTAAGGACAAACAACAGTGTTTCAGAATGGATACAGTGGATGAACTTTTTCTAGCAGCAAGAAAGCATTAATAGGTGCATGTGAAGACCTTGATGAGGAAGAGGAAAAATAAGTTGATGAATGCTTGAAGGAATTAGATTCAGTAAAAGAGATTCCATCTAATGAAGCACAAGCTGAAAAATTGCAGCAGAAGGGTGAAGCTAAGGATCAGAAGCTAGAGTTAAAGGTATTACCTCCACATTTAAAATATGTTTTTCTTGCAGATGGGGGAAACAAGCTAGTGATGATTAGCAATACTTTAACTACTTCAAAGGAAGAAAAGTTGATCTCAGTGCTCAAAGCCAATGAAGGGGCAATAGGTTGGACCTTATATGATCTTAAAGGTATTAGTTCTTCTTTTGTATGCATAAAATTTATATGGAGCAGGATTACAAGCCTGTAGCTCAACCTCAGAGGCGATTGAGTCCTACCATGAAAGAAGTAGTAAAGAAAGAAGTTTTGAAGCTACTTGATGCAAGAATGATCTATCCTTTTTCCGACAGTTCCAAGGTCAATCCGGTCCAGGTAGTTCCTAAGAAGGGAGGTATGATTGTAGTTTATAATGATAAAAATGAGTTAATTCCAACTAGAACAGTCACTGGATGGAGAATGTGTATTGATTATAGAAAATTGAATCAAGCCACTAGGAAGGATCATTTCCCATTACCTTTCATGGATCAAATGTTGGAAAGGTTATCGGGGCAAGCATTTTATTGTTTTCTGGATGGTTATTATAGGTACAATCAGATTGTAGTAGATCTAGAAGATCAGGAGAAGACTATTTTCACTTGCCCTTTTGGTGTGTTTGCTTATAGAAAAATGCCATTTGGGTTATGTAATGCACCAACAACATTCCAATGTTGTATGCTGGCAATTTTTTCAGATTTGGTGGAAAATTGTATTAAAGTATTCATGGATGATTTCTCTGTTTTTGGTGCTTCATTTGATCATTGTCTAGAAAACTTAAACATCGTACTGAAGCAGTATGTTGATGACAATATTGTGCTAAACTGGGAAAAATGTCATTTTATGGTAATAGAAGGTGTGGTTCTGGGACACAAAATCTCTGCTAGAGGCATTGAGGTTGATAAAGCAAAAGTTGAGATTATTGAAAAGCTTCCACAACCAACCAATGTGAAGGGTATCAGAAGCTTTCTGGGCCATGCCGGATTCTATAGAAGATTCATCAAAGACTTTTCAAAGATTTCAAAACCACTCAACAATTTGCTAAATAAGGATACTCCTTTTAGTTTTAATGCTAATTGTTTTGCATGCCTTTGAATTACTTAAGTAGAAATTGATTTCAACTCCTATTATAATTGCTCATGATTGGAATTTAGATGTTGATGTGTGATGCTAGTGATTATGCAATAGGATCAGTTTTAGGGCAAAGAAAATCCAAAGTTTTTCCTGCTATACACTATGCTAGCAAAGTTCTGAATGAAGCACAAATTAATTATGCCACTACCAAAAAGGAATCGTTTACAATAGCGTATGCTTTGGAAAAATTTAGGTCATACCTGATTGGCTCTTCAGTAACTGTATATACTAATCATGCTACCATTAAATATCTATTAACAAAATCTGATTCTAAACCTAGACTGATCATATGGATTTTGTTGTTGCAAGAATTTGATTTGGTGTTCAAAGACAAGAAAGGTAGTGAAAATTTTATAGCTGATCATTTATCCAGATTGATGAATAATGAGGTGACCAAAAATCAATCTGAAGTGTAGGAGGAATTTCCAGATGAAAAATTACTAATGGTGCAGGAAAGGTCATGGTTTGCTGACATGGCGAATTTCAAAGCAGGAGGTGTTATTCTTGATGATCTTAACTGGCACCAAAAGAAGAAATTCCTTAGA
Organism: Sesbania bispinosa; assembly: GCA_026901365.1. Lineage (NCBI taxonomy): Eukaryota > Viridiplantae > Streptophyta > Magnoliopsida > Fabales > Fabaceae > Sesbania > Sesbania bispinosa. The sequence continues at coordinate 1,749,835 of QLOH01000067.1, read as the reverse complement.
GATGTACAATATTATGTCTGGGATGATCCTCATTTTTTTAAATTTAGAGCTGATAATTTATTGAGAAGATGTGTTACAGCTGAGGAATCTAAGAGCATTTTATGGCATTATCACAGTCCTCCCTATGATGGGCATTTTAATGGAGAGAGGATTGCTGCAAAGGTCCTTCAATCTAGTATTTTCTGGACCTCCTTATTCAAGGATGCTCATATGTATGTTCAATTTTGAAACAGTTGTCAAAGAATAGGGGGAATCTCAAAAAGACATGAAATGCCCCTGAACACCATTCTGGAGGTTGAAGTTTTTGACTGCTGTGGGATTGGCTTTGTAGGTCCACTGCCTTCTTCATTTTCAAATGAATATATTCTGGTGGCAGTTGATTATGTGTCTAAATGGGTTGAAGCAATTGCATCCCCAAAGCAGATGCCAAAACTGTTATCAAATTCCTGAAGAAGAACATATTCTGCAGATTTGGTACTCCAGGGGTGTTGATCAGTGATGGAGGCTCACACTTCTATAATGCTCAACTTAAAAAATGTCTGGAGCATTATGGAGCCAGACATAAAGTTGCATCACCTCATCATCCACAGACCAATGGACAAGCAGAGGTGTCAAATAGAGAAATCAACCGTATCTTGGAGAAGATTGTGACCTCTTCAAGAAAGGATTGGTCTCTCAAGCTGGATGATGCACTTTGGGTTTAATAAACTTCATACAAATCCCCTACAGGTCTGTCACCATTTCAGCTGGTTTATGCCAAGGCTTATCATCTCCCTATAGAGAGCATAAGGCATTCTGGGCCTTGAAATTTCTCAACTTTGATCCACAAGCTTCACGGGAAAAGAGGAAGCTACAATTGTCTGAATTGGAGGAATTTAGGAGAATGCCTATGAATCTTCAAAACTGTATAAGGAAAAAGTCAAGGCGTATCATGGTAGGAAGATTCTCAAAAGATAGTTCGAACCAGGTCAATCTGTGCTTTTATTCAACTCCAGGTTGAGACTTTTCCCTGGAAAGCTGAAATGCAAATGGTCTGGTCCATTTCTTATAAAGGAAGCATAGCCATATGGAGTTGTAGAGTTAGAAGATCATGTATCTCACAGGAGTTGGGTGGTGAATGGCCAAAGGCTAAAACCTTATTTAGGTGGTAATGCCGAAAGACTCACCACGGTGGTTCATCTTCAAGAGCCATAAAGAAACATGCGTCAAGCTATGTGACATTAAGCAATAGCTCCTTGGGAGGCAACCGAGTGTTTTTGCACTTTGAATTTCAATTTCAGTGTGTTAAGTGTGTTTCTATGCATAGTTGTTATTTGGTGAAAGTTTGTGTGTTTGTGTGTTATTTAGTCATTTTGAACAATTGATCATCTCATGATTGCTAAATATGCATATCTGTGCATTTAGATATATACCTGTGGTAATGTGCATGAAAACTAGTTTGGAATGCAATATGAGGTGGTTGAATGTCTTTGAAAGTAGTGTTTTAGATCAATTTTGATCAATTGAGTTGTAGAACTCAATTTTTGTTTGATTAAATGAAACTATGATAATCCTTAGAGAATTGGGAATGGAACAATTTGGCAAGTGTATTAGGGTCAATTGAAGGGAAATAATCAAGAAAAGATGGATTAAAAGTAGAAGAAAAAAAATGAAAAGTGTAAAAAATTTTGCATGCTTATTTCAGGAAAATTTTCGCTCAAGCGAGACTAAGCTCGCTTGAGAGAAATATTCAGCATAAACAAAAAATTTTCTTAAGATTTTCTCGCTTAAGCGAGACTGGGCTCGCTTAAGCGTGAAGGATGTTGAATTTTACATGCCCTCTGGAAGATTCTCGCTCAAGCGAGAATCAACCCAAAAATACATGCTCTCTGGATGTTTTCGCTCAAGCGAGACTGATCTCGCTTGTGCGAAAATATTAAAAACTGCCTTGCCATGTCAGTCTCGCTCAAGCGGAAATGCGCTCGCTTGAGCGAGCACATTAAAATGCAATTTTATATTAGAACAGCGGGGGGAATGAATCATAATAATTCCACCCTAAAATTAGAACTCTCGCGCGCAAGGCATCCCTTCCCTAGGGCATTCACATTTTTCACTCAATCTACCCTTCCCACACCTCAATCTCTTCCCCTCTCTTCCAATCACTCATTAAGGTATGTTTCTCTACATTATTTTCCAATTTTATCGAACAATTTCATCGTTCTCCACTGTTTCTAAAACCCTAGGGTAGAATGTAGAAACAAACAGGGAAACACTAGAAGGGGGCTGAATGGTGTTTCAATAAAACTTTAATGTTTTTGAAAACCTTTTTGCAAATAGTGAGTTTTGGTAAAAGCTTTCAGAAGATGAATGATAATCTGAAGTTTAACGTTTCGTCTGAAGTAGCTTCACTCTGAAAAACTTGTTTTTCTAAAAACTGGGTTTTCGTTAAAAGCTTTTATATCTAGCACTTCAAATCCCTTCTTGTTAGCTTTAAACTATATATAAAGAGTTTAGAGAAGAGAGAACTTAGCCAGAGATTTATCCTGGTTCACTCACAACCTTAGTGAGCTACGTCCAGTCCTAGAGCAAAACACAACTACTGGATTTTCACTTAATCTTCAGAAGATTACAAGTATTCTTTTCTGTCAAGCCTCTTCAGCCTCTACCACAAGTATTCTTTCTTCAACCAAGCCTCTTCAAGCTCTCAGACACTTAGCTAAGTGTTACCCAAGTATTATTTAACAACCAAGCCTCTCTAGGCTCAACACCCAAGTGTTTAACAATGAAAGAAATACGTTCAAGCTAAGGAACTACACAGTTCAGAGCTTAAACTGAAAGTTGTATAGATAATCTGAGTAAGACTCAGGATATGCAAGTTATTATACAAGAATGAATGAATCAGAGTATGTTTTACAGCGTAAAACTAGCAACGTTTTGGCTCTTTCTTTTTAGGTTGAACTCTGCTTTGAAACGACGTGCATGAAGCTATTTATACTTTCTTGAGATGAAGCTCGTTGAGATCACCGTTGAGAGATAGCATTTAATGTTATTAATCCCATTGTGACACAGCTTCTGATAGCTTCTGACAGAGTACTAGGTAGATGGTGCAGCGTGTCTCTGTTCTGAGCACTGCAAAGACTGCGTTGTAGACATTTCCTCTTTGGTTCATGAATTTCAAATGTGCAGGAAAGTCTCTGAGCAGCTTGCCTTAAAACGGTTAGACCAAAGACTTATGCATTGAACAGACTTGAGTCTTTATCAAAGATCTTCAGAGGGCTTCACTCTTCGGATGGTTTCTGATCTCATATGAACTGCCACATCACACCTCTTCAGAAAGTCTTTTAGTCTTCAGATGATTCCATGCTTCAGACGAACCAACCACTTCAGAAGATCCTGCTTCTTCAGACAGTAGATCCCTTCAGATGGTCATCTTGCTGAAACATAAAAACACATTAAACGTATATGCACATCTTGCAAACGTAGCTTTAACATAATTTATTACTCATTACAACTTAGGAAAGTGAGACTCAATCATTATTAAATGCTTAATGATATTTTTGAGACTCAACATAGAACACAATGTTTATCTAAGTGACCTAGGATAAATACTTGATGACTGTTTGGTTAATAGGAGCACCATTATGGGTTTGTTGTGTGAAATGATGCAAGAATAGAACAAGTGTTGGTCATTTGATTTTAGATTTTACAAATTTCCCAGAAGCTGTTTGATTAAATGTCTCTTAGCCAATTATATTATTAAATCTCTTGATACCCATAAACTGTTTAATGAAATATGAATTGTGAAATGGGATTGATACATTTCTTGTTGTCAAATGTATATAATTTGTTCATAGGGTTAGATTATTGAGTATGACAATGATGCTTTGTACCTCTGAACTTTGTGCATTTTAACAATATTGCTTGGTGATTTTAACTTTGGTGCAATCTACTCTTGTTGCTTACTACTCGGCTATTGTTCTGGATATTCACTATTCTATTCTTGATATTCACTGGCTGTTGTATCTATATTCCAGGATGGCTCACACTAAAACCACAACAAATGTTAACCCTACAAGATACAACAAAGGGAAATGAGCCAGAACCTAAACGTCTCCTGAACCTCCAAACAAGAACCTTTTCTGGGATGAACAAAGACAAACGAGATATGAAGAAATCAGAAGCTGGTCTTTTATCCCCGAAAGGAAGGTTGATCTCCTACCAGGAGAATATGATCTTTTTCTTAATAGACTTCTTAGAAGAAAATGGAGGAAATTAGCTAATCCTCTACCCAAGTATGATCCGAAATAGTTAAAGAATTCTATGCAAATGCTTGGCCTGTAGAGCGGGGTCACAATGAAAATAGGTCTAAGGTGCGAGGGCGATGGGTTGCCTATGATCGGGATGCTATTAATGAATTTTTAGGCAACCTATTGTAGCTGCAAGAAGGAGCACAATGTACATATCAAAGGCTGAGAAGGATCAGAGATGCCAACAATGAAGTGGAAGTGGCAAGGAAATTGTGCATCCGCAACCGCACCTATCAGTTGGGGCAAACTGGGAATCCCCTCAGAATAAGAAGAGGGGACATGAAAACCATCACTCAGGTTTGATGACATTCCTGTTGGCAAATATAGTGCCTATAGGACATGTATCTGATCTAAATGTTCCCATATGCCATCTCCAATATTGTATAATAAAGAAAAGGTTTATAGTGGATGTTGCTACTATTATTTCTGAGGAGATGCACAAATTTGTTTGATTGGAGGTAAACAAGAACAATCAAAAGGTTGAGGGAGCTCTAGGATTCCCTGCTTTGATCACTGCTCTTTGTGCTTCTCAAGGGGTGGAGGTCAATCCCACTATCTGAAGTTGAAATTCCAATCACAAGAAGGGGGTTGAATTGTGATCTCTTTAAATTTTCTGCAAATTTCCTCTAATACTAATTTTGCTCAAGTGTAACTTGGCTTAGTATTAGAAGATACACTCAAGAAGATAGAAGTTATAATATGTGTATTTTGCAGAAGATATGATTCCTTTAAAGGAACTTTTGTATGTATCACTTACATAAGTATTAAATAGATTCTAAAACAGTTTTATGCACATGTAATCAATATAAAGTAAATAGTGTAAGGGTAAGAAGATTGTACACACAGATTTTATACTGGTTCACCTCTTCCAACTTGAGGCTACGTCCAGTCCCTACTTCAAGTAGGATTTTCTTGATCAACTTTTCAATTTACAGTTTCCTTGGGTACACCTTACCACCAGTATTCTTCTGAAGCCTCATTAGGCTCTTAACTGGTTCCTTCTTTAGCCACCCAAGGCTTCACACTTACTGCAGCTTCTTCTATAGAAGGTACAGACACCAAAAACACTGCAGAAAGCTATCTGCAGGCTTTTTGCTCAACTTATCTCACTACAACTCAGTAGTACTTTCATCTTACAAGCACAACACACTTTCTCAAAAGGCACTAACAATCTTAAGCCTCCTTGAGAGCTTACAGAAGATATAAGTAGTGAAAAGTAAAATACTAGGCTCAAAATTGAATACAGGTTATGCACAACAGAGAATATAATGAGCCAACTCTCTCTCAATGACTTTTAGAAGCAGAAACTCAGAAATTTGAGGAGAGAGAATTTTTCCAGAAGATTCAGATTGTAATTTTGAAGACTTGAAGCTTATTCTGAAGGTTGATGTGCCTAAACTTGAAGAGAACTCCTCTTTTTATAGGAGAAGTGAGGGACTAGCTGTTGGAGAGGTTGCTTGCACCTCCAGCTGTCTCTGTATAAGCTGTCTCTATCAAGTTGCAGCTGTCCTCATCAGTTACAGCTGTCATGTTGACTGGTTGCTTCTTCTGGAGGCCTTTTTTCTGCAGACTTGAAAACTTGTAGATTTTATATCTAGTCCTTCTGTGAGCACACTGTGGGCCTTAATTTATTTGACATAAATTATTTGAATTGTTTTTAACTCAGCTGCAGCCTCAGAAATGAGAAAAATAGATTTGAATAGACTTTGCTTCTTCTGCAGCCTTACTGTCAGCAAGTTTCTTCTGCAGAACAATCTTCTTTCTTCTGTAGATAGTTATTATGGACATATGAAGATTGTAAAGAACTTCTGAACTTAATTTTGTTGGCTATATGATTGAGAAGCTGAGGAAGTCATGATTTAGAAGTGAATTGCTTCTTCTGCAGGCCTTTTAAGAGTGAATCTTCCTTCTAATGTGTTGTGGTATTCTTCTAGGCCAATATATCTGTTTATAAGAACTTAACCATATTGGTCTATCATTTCTTTGCTCATGGTTTCCTTTTCTTAGGTATGCCCCTTGTGTATTCTGTCATGTTTCATCAAGAAATGTTTCTTCTACAGGCAGTGTTTCTTCTTCCATCTTTCAAAATTGTTGAAAGCATTTATCATAGCTTGCTATAGTGGAAGAGTGTTGATGACTTTCTTCTAATCTTTGTCTATATCTTTTAAAGATTCCTGCTTGTATCTTCTTGACAAACACTCAAGTGAAATCATTAGTTCCTTTTCAATCAGAATTACGACAAGTGAATTTTGCTAGTTTGTCATCATTAAAACCTTATTGGAGGATTCTTGGACCTTATAATCTCCCCTTTTTTTATGATGACAACCCTTCAAAATTTAACTTGTATGATTCTGATTTTTATAAATCTTAATTGTCAGGAAACAACTCCCCTTGAATTTATGCTGTGATTTTTAGGGGAATCCAATTTCAGAAGATGTACAAATAATATCACATTGCAGCGGGATATATAAGTTTTTAAATAGATTCTCAAGCAATAATCAGTTCAAGTAGATGTTGTAAACATGATCAGTTCATTTCAATGTGAATTTTACAGCAATACATTAATAAAAAAAAAATTAGAGAACATCAGTAAACATTACAGCCTTTTACTCCTCCTATTTCTACTAAATTTTACTACTTCTCCCCCTTTGTCATCAAGCAAAAAAAAAAGAATAGCTATACACTCAAGGAGAAGCAGAATCATCATCCTCTATTTGGAAGGAGAGGAATGGTCAGAAGATGATGAAGTAGTAGGTTGGAGAATGTTCTGGGGTGGCTGGAAAGGTACAAAAGGCATTTGAGGAGCCTGTGGTGCAATGGCAGGCAAGACAAAGTTTTTGAACCAGAACTGATGTTGAGTGAACCTCTCAATCATCTCATTCACTGAGTTCTGGAGTGTGTTAACATTGTAAAACAGCTTCTTAATATCTGCCTTAATCTTCTTGACTTGTTTCTCAATGGAATTTGAGGAGGAAGGAATATCAGAGTGAGCAGCAGTTTCCCTAGCAGCAACATCAACCTTCTTTACATGTTCAGAAGAAGGAATGTGTGCCTTTTCTGAGCTAAGCTGCTGAAGGAAAGTTTCCATTGAAGAGAGATGAGTAGAAATTGTAGGAATATTATCCCTAAGAGGAGCAGCAGCAAGAATGGAGGAATCAAAAATGGGAGAGGCAAGAAATTGGTTTACCATATCAGTCCCAAATGTGCCTGCAGAAGGAGCTGATTGAACTTCTTCCTTCTGCACTCCCTCTTCCTCAGAGAGATGCAATTCCTCAGTTTTGCTAGTTCATCTACTTGTTCAGGTCTTGGAGGAGATAAGTCCTGCAGATTTGGTAAAGAGGTGTTGAAAGGAGGTGGTTCAAAATAGGTATGGGCCATCATAGCCAAGGTATTGGCAACTACTCCTTCTGCAGAAGCAATATTAGTGACTTCTAAAGAAGCATCTTTGGCTCCTTCTGAGGATCTATCCTCAGCAGCTTCTGGAGCAATTTCAGCATTTTCTATAGATGCACCATCCTTTTCATCTCCAAGTGAATTTCCAGAAGGAGCTTGCAGCTGGGATGCTGCTTCTTCTCCAAAACTGACAGGAGAATCTTGCTCAACTTCTTCATAGGTGAAAGAATTTGGAGGAATTGGAATTGGGGAATCTTACTTATTTTCTGTAGAGTGGCTAATTTTTTGCACTTTGTTGGATGTAGTTTCTCCAGAAGAAGCAGGCAGGTCTCTCTGGATTCCTTTACTTTTTCTGGAGAAGGTTTGAAGTTCTTCATTCTTCTTCTTGGTCCTTGGAACTTTAGGACCTTCAGAAGTTCCTTAATCATCATCACTGCTACTGGAAAAGAATTAAGATGGTTCAAGCATAATGTGCATCTTTCTCACATTGCTTCTTGAAGTAAATCAGAGAGTCACAAGAAGGGGGGTTGAATTGTGATCCTTGAAAACTTTTGGTCCAACCTATAAGTACTTTGAAAAACTTACTGGTCTTTGCTCAAGGAATACTTTGGCTATCAGAAGCTACTTCTAGAAGATAGTAGTTAGTGTATAATGCCAATTGAGTTGATTGAAACTATCTTCTTAAAGGTAAGAAATATTATAGGGACTGATATCATCAAATTTTATTCTTCCATATAGTGTATTTAATGTAGATACAACTCAGAATAAGGTTCAGAAGAATAATATAATGTTTATGCAGTTATGCAAAAGCAAAACAATGAATCTGTCACTTTAAACCAATCTTCTGAAGGGTCAAATGATTTTGTATTTTAATAAAACTTTCCAGAATAGTTATTTAACCAATAACTAATAAGATTATGTGAGAAAAACTGTTCAGAAGAATAGTATAAAGTTTCTGCAGTTATGTAGAAGCAAAACATTAAATCTGTCACTTTAACCCAATCTTCTGAAGGGTCAAATGAACTTGAAACTTGATGAAACTTTCCAGATCAGATATTTGAATAGTAAACAACCAGAATATAAAGTTAAATCTTATTAAAATCAAGTTTGTAAAGATATGGTAGTTTGAACCACAAGTTCAATGTTGAACAATGGACATATTTCAAGAATTGTGCTTCTGAAGCACCAAACTGTTTCATAGTGTGATGAAACTTTCCAGATCAGTATTTTAACTGATATGGATGTGATTTATGTGAAAATATCAGTTCAAAAATAGGTTTATCAAAATATGGTTTACAACTTGCTAAATATTCAAAATATGAACAATAACTAGCAAAGCAATATATGTATATGCAGAAAATTAAAGAGAGAAAGGGTAAGAGACATTGCACAAATGATTTTTATACTGGTTCACCTCTCAACCTTGAGGCTACATCCAGTCCCTACTCCTAGTAGGATTTTCCACTATATCAACCTTGATACAATGACTTCTTGGATGCTCCTCACCACTAGTATTCTTCTGCAGCCTCTTCAGGCTCCTTACAAGTATTATTTTGTAGCCTCTTCAGGCTCTAACAGCAGTATTCTTTGCTCAGCCTCTACAGGCTCTACACACTCTCAAACCAACACTAACTCTCTCTAGTTAGCTTGGGAGATTACAAACACTCTTCAACAAGAGATGGGTTTTTTACATATGGCTCACAAAACACTCATGGAGTGGATTAATCTTTACAAAACTGAACCTAAACACACTCTCTAAGTATTATGCGCAGTAGCTCTGCATATTGGAGTGTTTGAAGGAGAACCTCATTCTAGAAGGGGATTTCTACATTATGGCTCTTTGGATTTCTTCCCTTTGTTCTCCTTGATTTTGCCCAGCTGAATTGGGATTTATTTATAGAGTTATGGTGGTCAAACTAGCCGTTGGAAATGCTTGGAGAGGAAGACAAGTCCCCAGCTGGCTGTTACTGTCATAAGACAGCTTTTCTCACTCATTCTTTGACCAGTCAAATCTTCTGGAGGTGAATCTTCTGCAGCCAATAATTTCATTCTATTTGAGCTTCCTTCTTCTGGAGTAGTTAGTAAGACATGCATAAATATTGGGAATTTTCTCATTTTTAGCAAAAGATGTCTTAAACTCCTTTAAATTGAAATTGCAGCAGGTTCTGCCTATTTCTTTCTTCTGGAGATTGCAGAGGGTCTATTTCTTCTTCAGAAATTTTGTTTCTTCTTCTGGAGGTGTGTAGAATTTCATTTCTTCTTCTGGAGCAAACTGCATCTTCTAGAAGTGTGCAGAAATTTTGTTTCTTCTTTTGGAAGTGTGCAGAAAACTGCATCTTCTGGAAGTGTGCAGAAATTATGTTTCTTCTGCAGAAATTTTGTTTCTTCTTCTGAAGCAAACTGCATCTTCTGGAAGTGTGCATAAATTTCGTTTCTTCTTCAAATATGCTTGTAAAGCTTCCAATCTTTATCCTTGCTTTATTTGCATTGTGAGAGAAGTAATTATGCTTATGGAAGCTTCTTTGAGTGTTCTTCAACTTGAAATATTCAAGGATAATAGCTTGAGGAGTGTGGGAACTTGTTCAATGCTTCTAAAGATACTTTGAACATGTTTGCAACTTGAAATAAGAATTTGATGCTTATGCAGAAACTGTAAGTTTTGCTTCTAAGGACAAAACTGTGTTTCTAGTGATATTGATATTCTCAAATTACTTTGTTTGCATCAGCAACACTTGGAATGAATATGCTTGAATTGCTTAAGTGATCTTTCACATTCAGAAGGTGTCTAGTTTCATGAAAAGCTCCTTCTCATGCTTCTAGTGGTCTTGAATGATCCTTCCAAAGCTTCAACTTTGCTTCTGAAGCTTGATACAACTCAATTTAATACTCATGGGATCTTAGATGAACTGTCTTGACCTTGTTGAAGCTAAGAAGCTACTTCTTGAACTCGTTTAATCACTTTTGACATGAAAGCTCTATGTAACATGCTTCTGGACACATGTTATGATGTTAAATGTTGTCTTTGATCTTTCCACCTTCCTTCTGTAACTTTTCCTGTATTCTTTCAAGCATTCTCAAGTGCAAACATTAGTACCAAAGTATTCAGAACACTTAGAATATTGTTGTGAAAGTTTGTTGTCATTAAAACCTTTGCTTAAAGGGTCTTTGACCTTACACTTCTATCAAAGAAGGTACAAGCATTTATGCTTTCTTCTTCTTCAAGGGTCACTTGGTGATATCTAAAAATTCTGGTCATAATCATGCCATATGGGAGGCTAGCATAGGCTCTTTGAGGGTTAGCATAATACATCATGCTTCTAAGAATTAGATATGATAGAGACAGAGGTTTAACACATAGAAGATGGTACAAAACAAGTAGGTCTTGGTCATTTACTCTTTCCAAGGTGCCAACTCTTGGCAAAAGAGAGTAACAACAGATTTTATGGAATAATTTGCAGATGGGAATGAGATTACTTGACAGTAGAGGGGAATCTGGTTGGCTGAGGACCTTCCTAGTAACTTCTTCTTTGGTTATGCCTGCAAAAGCATACCAATTGTCCTCATATAGCTTGTTCTCATAAGATGGGATTCCTATAGCTTCTTCTATGCTTTCAGGTGTTAGAATAATGGTTGAACCCTTGATCTCAACAACAAGGGAGTTGCCATCCCTTCTGTATTTGCTTGCAGAAGCAAAAAAGGCTTTGACAAGTCTTGGATAGATAGGTTCCCTAATGAGAAGATAGTCCCCCCATCCTTGTCTCTGAATAAAATGACCTACATCCCATCCAGCTTTCCTAATTTCCTTTAGTAAAAAGACCCTTCCTGCAATAACATTCTTCCACTCCCATTTTTCGTAGAACACTTTCAGCATTTCTTCATCTTGGAGTAAATCCGGGTTGATATCTTCTGAACCCTCAGAAGGATCACTTTCAGTGTCATCACTTATATCATGAGTATTTCTAGACCCCTTTTCTTCACTGCTAGAGGACTGAGAATCTTTAGTGGGCATAGAGGGTGGATAATCTAATCCAATGGGATTTTCTGGTTTATTCCCAACAATACGAATGCTAGAACTAACCCCTACTCTTAATCTTCTAAACCTTCTAACGTGTGCTACTGGAATGGAAGAAGGATTTTGAATATTAGAGGTAGAAGGAACTGAGGAAGATGATGGCATTGCAGAAGAAGGAGTTGCAGGCATGGGAAAAGGAGGCTCTGCTGATAAGGGTTGAACCTCGAGCACTTCTGTAAAGGGAATAATTTCCCTTCCAGCTTCTGTTGGATTTTCGTGGCTGTTGTTTGAGCATTCTAATGCTCTAGGAGAGGAAGCATTCTTCTTGCTAGCTATGGACTTGATCCTCATTTTGAATTTTTTTAAAAAAATGCAGAAATAGAGTATGAACAGCAGAGGTGCTTTCAGCTTGAGGAAGAGGTTTTAGCAATTTGTGGGGGATAAGAAATGGAGAGATGAGTTCCCCTTTTGCTGAGGAAAGTCCTAGATATAGGTCCCTACTAGCCGTTTGAGGAGAAGGAGAGTTTTGAGAGAGAGAGAACCACGCAGTTTTTTAGAAGTAGTTGGTTGCTTCAAACGGTCAGAAAAGTAATTGCCCATTTTGTGCAACAACTTGGTTTTATCAATGTAAGGGACAAAAGGCACCTTTTCCATTCTTTCATTTCGATTGCAAATGCTGACCGTGCAAGGTCACTTTCAAAGTTGACCTAAAATTCATTTTTAAAAAAATGACACAAGGATTAAGGTGAGACTGATGGGGACCTTTCCTAGTACCTTGAAGTAAGTTACCCCTGCTGTCAGGTCAAAGAAAAGGAGTGCTTCTGAATGCACGTCTTCCAGAAGATATATTTTTCTGTTGCAGAAGATATAAAACTGCAGATGCAGTTCCAGAGGAAGTATTCTTTGGTTCAGGAAGATATAGAGCAGCAGTTCCAGAAGACAATCTAACTTCTTCTAATTCTAGACAAACAATTATGAATTCAGTTTGAGCATATGAAGCTTGTCTCTTATGAATTTGAATCTATCCTCTACAAGTGGTTTTGTAAAAATATCAGCAATTTGAAAATTTGTTTTAATAAATTTTAACTCAATCTCATTCTTCTGGACATGATCTCATATGAAATGATGTTTTAAATCAATATGTTTGGATCTGGAATGCTGTATAGGATTCTTGGACAAATTTATAGCACTTGTATTGTCACAGAAGATAGGGATTTTGGAATACCTCAAGCAATAGTATTCCATTTGATGTTTTATCCAAAGCATTTGTAAGCAGCAACTTGCAGCAGAAACATATTCTGCATCTGCAGTTGACAATGCTATTGTAGACTGCTTTTTACATGACCAAGATATTAATGATTCTCCAAGGAATTGACATCCACAACTAGTGCTTTTTCTATCTAATCTATCACCAACATAATCAGCATCACAATACCCTGTAAGATCAAAGTCTGTACCTTTCTTGTACCAAAGACCATGATCAGTAGTTCCAACAAGGTATCTAAATATTCTTTTTACAGATGCAACATGTGACTCTTTTGGAGAAGATTGAAATCTAGCACATAGTCGTACTGAGAATAAAATATCAGGTCTACTTGCAGTTAAATAAAGCAACGAATATATCATTCCTCTATATTCCTTTCAAGGAATAGATTTGCCACTTTCATCTGAATATAAAACTGTAGAAGGATGCATGGGAGTTCCCATGGGTTTTGATCCTTCTATTTTGTATCTTTTGAGGAGATCTTTAGTGTACTTTTCTTGATAAATGAAAATTCCATCATCTTCTTACTTAATTTGTAATCCAAGAAAGAATTTACGTTCTCCCATAAGACTCATTTCAAATTCTCCTTTCATTAATTCTGAAAAAATCTTGGCACATTTTAACATTTGTAGATCTAAAAATGATATCATCAACATAGATATGTACAATTAGTAAATCCTTCTTAAGTGTTTTTCTAAACAAAGTGGTATCAATTTTTCCTCTTGTAAAATCATTATTAAGAAGAAAATTACTTAATCTTTCATACCAAGCTCTAGGAGCTTGCTTTAAATCATATAAAGCTTTAGTTAATTTAAAAACATGGTTTGGATGCTTTTGATTTTCAAAACCTGGAGGTTGGTGTACATACACTCCTCATTTATATATCTATTTGGAAAAGAACTTTTAACATCCATTTGGTATAATTTGAAGTTTTTAAATGCAGTAAATGCAAGAAGAATTCGAATAGCTTCTAATCTAGCTACAGGTGCAAAGGTTTAATCAAAGTCAATACCTTCTTGTTGGTTATAGCCTTGAGCCACTAACCTTGCTTTATTTTTTATCACATTACCTTTTTCATCCATCTTGTTTCTGAATACCCATTTTGTTTCAATTATGGAATGATCTTCTGGAGGAGGAACAAGTGTCCAGACCTTATTCTTCTCAAATTAATCCAGCTCTTCATTCATGGATTTTATCCATGAATCATCTTCTAGAGCTTCATTTACATTTTTGGGTTCAATTTGAGATAGAAGAGTTGCATTGTTTTCATCTTTTCTTACTTGAGATCTGGTTTTCACTCCTTCAGCAGTATTCCCAATGATTTGTTCATGGGGATGAGCTGTAATTAACTTCCAGCTTTTAGGGAAATCCTCTCTTTGTATACAAATATCTTCTATAGAATCTGTAGTAGAGTTTTCCTGTTCTGATGTATCTTCTAGAGGATTCTTACTGTCAGAAGGTATCTTCTGCAGCTTGTTAGATTCATCATCTGATTCACTAGTGTACTTGCCTTGAGAAGAAAGGTTAGTATCATTGAAAATAACATGCATGCTTTCTTCTATGGTTTGATTTTTTAAATTGTATACTCTATAAGCTTTTGAAGTTGTAGAATATCCAAGAAAAATACCCTTTTCAGATTTTGCATTAAACTTTTCAAGATTTTCTTTGTTATTTAAGATATAACAATCACATCCAAAAACATGAAAATATGCAATGTTGGGTTTTCTCCCTTTCCATATTTCATATGAAGTTTTGTTGAGTATGTTTCTGATAGTAACTCTGTTAAGTATGTAGCATGAAGTAGATACTACTTCAGCTCAAAAATATTTTTGAATTCCAGTATCACTTAACATAGTTCTGGCCATTTCTTGGAGAGTTCTATTTTTCCTTTCTACAACTCCATTTCGTTGTGGAGTTTTAGGACAAGAAAAATTGTGAGAAATTCCACTTTCATCAAAAAACCTTTTAAAAGAAAAGTTTTCAAATTCTCCTCCATGGTCACTTCTTACAGAACCAATGTGTTGACCACTTTCATTTTGTATCTTCTTGGAGAAGATTTTGAAAGCATCAAATGACTCATCTTTGGTGGTGAGAAATAAAACCCATGTAAATCTAGAGTAATCATCTACTAAAACAAGACCATACTTTTTCCCAACCAAACTAGGTGTGTTAGTAGGACCAAATAAGTCAATATGTAGTAGTTCCAAAACTCATTTGGTAGTGATTACATTTTTAGGATAGAAACTAGAATGAGTTTGTTTGCCTTTAGCACATGCATCACATACTTTATGCTTTTCAAACTTGATTTTTGGTAATCCTCTAACCAAATCCAATTTAGAGAGTTTTGAAATGCTTTTCATATTTAAGTGTCCTACTTTTCTATGCCAAATCCATTTATCATTTTCAAAGGAAGCAAAGCATGTATGATCAAATAATTCTTCTAAGCTTATACAATATAGGATTTTCTTTCTTGTTCCTGAAAACAACACTTTCTTAGTAGATGATGAAGGGAATCAAGCATGTGGTCAGGGTGCAGCGGAATAAATGGAATCCCTACCTTGTTATGATCGTTAATGCGAAAACACGAATCAAGGCATAAAAGGTATAAAACATAATGACATACCTTATTAGGATTACGAACGAGGCAATAGCAGCCACGTCTCTAGAGGTGTCCATGCCAACAGCCGAACTAGGAAACCCTCCTCAACTCTGCCAGTAGTGTGTAGAGAGTAAGAGAAAGCAGGTACATGTTGCCTGTTGTCAAATAGCATTAACTGCTCAGAACATGTTGGAAAAAATGTGTCTAAACGTCTCCTGAAGCATTTAATGCTATTTGACAACGGGCAACATTTTCTCGAAGACTATAAATATGCCCATGCAGATTGAAGCAAATGATATAGAAGCAAAGTTATCAAAGAAATCTTACTCTGCGTAAACGCTGCAAAAATACTCTGATATTTTTATACATTGGCTTACTTGCTTATCCTAAGTAAATCTCAGTTATCTGTAAACTTCTGATAAGTTCAATCTATCATCTGAAGATAGTTGATTGAACTTTATCTGTTTCTATCTTAAAACAGTTTGGGTTACAAGCCTGGAGAGGCTTATTGTCTGAAAGAATACTTGGGCTACACTTGGATAAGTGCTTGAGAGCCTGAAGAGGTTGGTGGAAGAAACAATAGTTGTTGTAGAGCCTGAAGAGGCTTGACAAAAAAGAATACTCGTTGTAGAGTCTGAAGAGGCTTGACAGAAAAGAATACTTGGTGTAGAGCCTGAAGAGGCTTGACAGAAAATAATACTTGGTATAGAGCCTGAAGAGGCTTGACAGAAAAGAATACTTGGTGTAGAGCCTGAAGAGGCTTGATAGAAAAAAATACTTGTAATCTTGCAAGATTAGTGGAAATCCAGTGGTGGTTTGCCCTGGGACTGGACGTAGCTCACAAGTGGTAGTGAGTGAACCAGGATAAATTCTTGGTTGAGCTTCCTTTCCTTAAACTCTTTCAATTCAATTTTCAAACTAACAAATTGGTTTAGAAAAGTTTTCAAGAGCGAAAAACTTAACATCAGACAAAACTTTTGATCAAAACTGTCTTTGTATCTGAACCAAGGTTCAGAAGGTAGTAACTAACTACAGACGATCTTTATCATCTGAAGTTTTTACAGAAACGTTTTTAAAGTATACTATAAAACAAAAAGGTTTTCATTGAAACACTATTCAACCCCCCTTCTAGTGTTTCCCTGTTTTACTTACACATCCTTGTCAGCTTTCGAAGCATTTGCATCGGGTGCTTTAGGAATAGGCCCTTCCAGGACATGCAGCCTTTTCCTATGCCTAAGGACAATCCTTAGGTTTCTATACCAGTCTAGAAAATTAATTCCAGACAGTTTGTCCTTCTCAAGGATAGATCACAATAAAAGTTAATTGTTTTGTTCGTTGCCAAGGTAATTATGCACGTAAGTATCATATAACAAACATATTTAATAAGGTCTTTAAATCAATATGCCTCCCACTATTTTTATTCAAAACAAGTACCCTCAATATAAACAATCAGAAAATCCCATCACTAGATTTTCTAGTGGGCCAAGATCCATATTTCACCTAATTTTAAGTCAGCTTTGGTTGATCACTTAAGAAAAGGTTATTTAGGTAGGAACACGCTTTCCAATTGCATCTCATACAACTCTTGGATAGTCAGGTGAATAACTCTTATTCTAATTCATCTTATGAATTAATGCCTAACTCAATGCCTCTAGGTTCTTCAATCCTATTGAATATACCTAGTTAAGTCAAAACCCAATGGCATGACAGTCGGATATTACTTTTATCCTATCGCGCCTTACTAAAATAGATAAATGTACCCTGCTTTGGCACACCCACATTTAATCGATTCGAATCTAGACGAGTTCCATACATTGGAAGACAAAACATGACTTAATATTAATGCCTCTAGGTTTTTCAATCCCATTGAATGTAACTAATCAAAACCCAATGGTTGACAATCGGATGTTACTTTTATCCTATCGTGCCTCACTAGAATAGATAAATGTACCCTGCTTTGGCAGACCCACATTTAATCGATTCTAGTCTTGACGAGTGTCATCCATTGGAAGGCAAAAAGCATTGAGGGATTTGATCGCTTTAAGTTTTATTTGTTTGTTAAACTATTTAACAAAACATACATGCATGCATCTCATACATATTAATGATATGGTTATGGCCTCCTAAATTTCCAATACAAAATTACATCACATATATTCTTGAAGTCTCCATCCACATGTCTCCACATGCTCCATTGACTCCATATCTTCCCGGATATATTACATAACAAGAAGAAACCTCGTTTAACACGACACACAAGTCGTATTTAAATAAAACAACTAAAGCCATAACCAATCATCATCCATATTGATTGTAAAACGAGTGATATAATTCAATGTATATGTTGAGCGATGTTGGATTACGCGCGAACGAAATAACACACTAAGCAATGTTAGCAAATTGATAAGTGGTATGTTTATCGCAGCCAATATTTGAGTGGAGACAAGGTTTCAACAATTGAACCCTTTGACGCCCAAGACATGAACTCTTCATGTTCCCATGGGACCCTCTAACACTAGAACATATAAACATATATACATCGCACACAAAACAATCAATAAAGAAAGCAAATAAACTGAAACGCACACTTGCGCTTCACCTGCGCCCAGCGTGGGTGAAGCGCAGGTTCCAGTTTCAAATTTTGTAAATTGCGCTTTACCTGCGCTTCACTTCGCTTCACATGCGCTTTACTTGCGCTCAGTGTGAGTGAAGCGCAGGTATCGGATTGAAAATCCTGTATGCTGCGCTTCACCTGCGCCCAGCGCGGATAAAGCGTAGATAACAGCGTTCAACATACATATTGCGTTTTTCAACAGAAAAACAGAATATCAACATATTCAAAATGATTAAAAGCCTAAAACGTGTTTATCGCAAACCAACACTCTGATACCAATTGAAGGGAATTAAGCATGTGGTCAGGGTGCAACGGAATAAATGGATTCCCTCCCTTGTTATGATCGTTAATGCGAAAACACGAATCAAGGCATAAAAGGTATAAAACCTAACGACATACCTTATTAGGATTACGAACGAGGCAATAGCAGCCACATCTCTAGAGGTGTTCATGCCAACAGCCGAACTAGGAAACCCTCCTAAACTCTGCTAGTAGTGTTTAGAGAGTAAGAGCGACTACTCATGTGTAATGGGTAATGCATCTCATGCTCTATTTATAGAGTGGTTGCTAGGGTTTTACCCCCTCACTCACTTATCTCTAACACATATGGGCCTGGCCCATTAGGTTATAATTCTAATCAAATTAGAATTATTATCTTTCCTAGCGGCTTGTTGTATGCGTGTGACCCAATAGGCTTTTAATATTTGGTTATGATATTAAAATAAAACCCTTTTATATTTAATATAATAAATAGTGAGCGGTATCTAGCAATACATCACTATCCAAATATTGAGAGATTATCAACAACTTTGACGAATCCTATTTTATGATAATTTATATGATTTGTCCCTTTATCCAAATATCTAATTGAACACAAGGGCATGGAATGTGTCAGCCTTGTATAGTTCAATTTATGTTTTCGTGATCCCCAAGTAGACTGTACAGAAAATAAACATCTCATGTTTATCCTCCTGAGCATGGCCATGCATTTTGCAATCTCACTTTATCAAGAGGCTTGCAGATATAACTCCTGTTACATAGGAGGGACAAATCCCGTCTAGGTCACTCACATTCCTCCATATAATTTATTATATGTCCAAATACCAACTTTATGATTACCCTGTTACAGGCAACGTTTGATGATAATTAAAACATATAATTCCTTATGTAGAAATTGTTAGTTCCACAGGCAACACTAAAAGGGGGGTTGAATAGTGTTTTATACATTTTGATCATTTTGGAAATCTTGAAAATAAACTACAAGCCTATTAAGACAAAATAAAATGAGAAACTTAAAATCAGAGTTAAAATGAAAATTGTGGAAGATAAGAAGGACAAATTTTGACAAAGTTAGAGACTAAGGAAGGTTGAACAAAACGCTGACTAACTTGGACTCTTAATTAATTAATCTTAGTCATTCAGATTCATCTCGAGATACCCTCTGAAAGATACCACAAAGAATCTTTTCAGAACTATTTCTGAGCTACTTCAGATGATTGATCATCGTCTGAAGTATACTTCTAACTTCTAAACTGAAACTGTTTCAGATCCACTTCAAAGAGTTATTTCAGACGTTCTTCAAAGTATATTCTTTATAATACTCCAAACGATATAAGATTAACTGAATGAGTTATTATCTTGGAAAACTTAGTTTATTAAATTTGTTGTGTTTAGTTTATTATGAAAAATACTGTTCAATCCCCATCAGAAATATAAAGTTGTAAATTAAGGAGTTTAAGGGATAGAAAACTTAGCCACAAAGTATTCTTTTATTTTCAACTACCTCTCTAGGCAACTCAGTGTAGTATTTTTTTACAGACAAGCCTCTCCAGGCTCAACAAGTATTCTTTCTTACAAAGCCTCTCCAGGCTCAACAAGTATTCTTTCTTCCACCAAGCCTCTCCAGGCTCTCAGACACATAAAGTGTTTACAAACTAAACTAAGTTTAAGTTTCCACGAAACATAAACTTAATCTCTTCTTGTACTAGAGGTTAACTGAGTACTACTCAGGATACATTGAATAAATCTAAGTACAAGGTTTTACAGAGAAAGTATTTTCTTCTAAGCTCTAATTCAACTCTGTATTTTCAGAAGATTGGTTGAATATGATAATTGATTTTCTATGAACCAAACTCTTCTGCGTAATCAGTGGTATGCCATTGGTTAAGGATGAATATGATAATACATGGCAACACTTCTATTTTTCATTCTGAGGAATTGTCCGGCATGGAAACTACCTCTAGTTAGCAAGAAATGCCAACCTCTTCAAATTCAATCTTGAGGCTATTTATATGTTCTGATGAAATATAGCCGTTGAAGATGGTTGATAATACCGTTGAGATGTTGATGATGTGGCTCATATAGCCGTTTTGTAATAACTTCTCAAACGGTTGCTTCTTCTTAAGCAAAATAAGTGTTCAGACGATCTTGTTCTGACACTTCTATTGATGAGCTCCTTTGAGAGATTTCCTTGATATTTTTATGCTTCTTCTCTCTCTTGATTTTCTTCTGCATTCTTCAGCTTTCTTTTAGAGTATGTATGAGGAGGTATCCGTTGGATTTGTCCTTTTGCTTATTTGTATAAACTCCTTTTCATTTGCTCCTGACACAGTTTCCTCTTTCTTCTTTGAGTGAGGTGTCTTGTCCTAAGGATAATAACTGTTGTTGCTATTTCCTCTTTGAATAAAGACATATGATATTATAGCCATTGAATCATTGGTCTCAACTTCTCTTGTGACTTCTTCTATGTTGAAATATGTTCCATGCATTCAGAGAGTTTCATTTCTTCAGACTGTTAAGCCATTTATAACTTCCTTCAGATGATAGCTTCAAGCTTCTTTTAATTCTTCAGATTGAAATGCTTTCAACAAGGATTTCTTCTTCTGATGAAATGCTTCTTTTTCTCTTCAGATGATTAGAGCAAAATGCTTCTTCCTTTTAGCATAAATCTTCTTCTTTTTTACTTCAGTAGAATGTTTCTTCCTTTACTTCAGACGATCCTAGCTTTATTCATCTTTGTCTTTTCTAGTTCTTCTGATATTTGAATACATGTTGAATTAAATAATATTAGTTCAAACATCTTTCTCCATATTTTCTTGTCCAGACTTCTGATTTTCTTTTGGACAGTAGCAGGTGCAGTATGTTTGCGTATACAGTACCCTTTTGATTGCAGATGCAGCAGTCGTTGCATGATTTCCTTATTTGTGCAAGTCTTTTGATCGAGGTAGAAAAGTATGCCTAACTTTTGTGCTGAAATGAAGTAGTCCATTGGATACAGTGTTCTTCATGCTTTAACAATATCTTCATGATAACATTTCTTGGTTCTGACGCCTTCAATCCTTCAGTCATACATAGTGTTTCTGATCAGCTTCCATTCTTCATATGATAGATATGCTTCATACGAAGTCAAGTCTTCAGTTTGTCTTCGAGTCTTCAGATGATAATCACTTCTTCAGATGGAGGATATGCTTCATATGATGATGAGTCTTG
Organism: Sesbania bispinosa; assembly: GCA_026901365.1. NCBI lineage: Eukaryota > Viridiplantae > Streptophyta > Magnoliopsida > Fabales > Fabaceae > Sesbania > Sesbania bispinosa. The sequence continues at coordinate 1,728,178 of QLOH01000067.1, read as the reverse complement.
AGACGGTCTGAGTCTTTCATGTCTTCAGATAGTTGAATCTTTTCTATTCTTTTACATAGCTTTCCTTTGCTTCTAGTTGCTTCATTTTTATTGTGGATCTCTTCTTCCTTTGTTGTCTTCTGGGCTTCAGATGATTGAGTCTTTTCTTCTCTTCAGATTCTGTATTGCTTCATCTTCTGATTTTCCTTCATTCTTCTTCTTATACTTCACTGGTTCTTCTTCTTCTGATTCTTCACTGGTTCTTCTTCTTCTGATTCTTCACTGGTTCTTCTTCTTCTGATTCTTCACTGATTTTTCTTCTTCTGATTCTGATACTTCAGACAAATATTCCAACCTAAAACACAAACAACAAAACAATACCTTTCTTAGTAGCACCTGTTTTCTTTTAATCTAGTCTAATTTGTTGATCATTAAAACCAAGGATAATGAGTCTTGAATCTAATTTGAATACTTAAATTAATTTTGAGACTCAACAGGAATCGTAGTGATTTCAAGTCGAAGGACTTCATATAATATTTATCAATTTAAGAAACGTTCATGACACTTATGTAACAATCCATGTAACATTCATAAGGTGGGTCTGTCCAGTACACCATTACTCATAATGTGTACCTATGTGAGCACATGATATCTCATATCCATGATCCATAAGATGTGATCATCAATGAACTCACATACTAGTCTAAATGCATCTTTGTCCTAAGATGATACTTGACTAGGGACTATTTTAAGAATAGTTCTTCATAAGATCTCACGATCAAGTCATCTACTTGACTTCTTATGAAGTTTGAGCTTACTATTCTAAGGACATTAATTATATTCTTAGAAGAATGAATTGCCTTTATAAAATAATATGATACATGTGATGGATGCTTCAAAAACATATAAGTCTCTAGTGCATATACCTAGCAGATGATTCCCTAATTTCTCAAAATGTTGGTTGAAACATAACTTCATAGCCACTGTCACAAAGCTGACTTATGCTAAGAAGATTATGTTTTAAACCTTTCACATAATAAACATTGCTAATTTGGGTGGAATTCTTTATACCTACCTTTCCAATACCTTTGATATGTGCCTTGTTGTTGTCTCCAAAGGTTACTGTTCCACCTTCTATCTTGTGTAATTGGATGAATTTGCTTTTGTCTCCAGTTATATGTCTTGAGCAGCCACTGTCCAAGAACCATTGCCCTTTCTTGGATGTTTTTGCTTGTTCCTATATCACAAGACAGTAGAGATTTAGGTAACCAAATTCTGTTGGGTCCTGAATGGTTAGATACCTTCCTTTTAAGACTCTTTTTTCTTTTGTAACAATTGTAAACAAGATGTCCATATTTGTTACACCAAGAACATCTTGGAGGTTGCCTTTTGGCAGGTATAAAGATGGTTCTGTGAATTTTAGATGCTTGGGATTCATTGTATCCTAATCCAGTTTTATCTGAGATTTCCCTTCCATTTCCTATGAGTTTATTTAAGTTACTTGTACTGTTTACAAATTTACTTAAGTCTTGTTGCAGTTCATCAATCTTTTTCTGGAGAAGGTTGTTTTCTTTCTGTAATGATGCAAATTTTGTTTCTTCTGTAGAATTAGATTTAATTAACCTGATTTGTTCTGACATCTTAAAATGAGATTGCTGAAGACATTGATTTATCCTAATTAGTCTCTCATTATCTTCTTTTAGTTTTTCATTTTCTTCTTTATATTTAACAAGTTGTTCTTTAAGAAGAGCGCATTTTTGAGCTAGTGTGTGTGAGTCAGATAGTAAGTTTTCAAATGCATCTTCTAATTCTCTATATGCATAAGAGTTAGAATTATTTACCTCATTATCTTCATCTTCTTTTCCAGCCATTAGACAGAGATTTGATGTCTCATCTTCTGCATCTTCTTCTGAAGAGCTTTCTGAATCATCCCATGTTGCCATCATGGCCTTCTTCTTCTTCTGGCAGGTTTTCATGTCCTTCTTTAATTGAGGGCATTCTGCTTTGATGTGGCATGGCTTGTTACATTCATAACAAATGATTTGAGCTTTGGATCCTTCACCTTTTTGTCCTTCTTTCTTGAGGTTGAAGAATCTTTTCCCTCTGCCCTTTCTTTTGATTAATCTTTGAATCCTTTTTGATATAAAAGCAAGCTCATCATAATTTTCAGAAGATGATTATTCTTCACCAGTAGCCTTCTCTTCTGTTGAAGTTGTACCGGTTCTTTTTGATGTGCTAGCTTTTACAGCAATTGTCTTTTCTTTCCTTGGTAGTTCATCCATGAGTTCTTGCTCATGAACTTTTAGAGAACCAAGAAGTTCATCCAGCTTTAATATAGCAAGATCTTTTGCTTCTTGGATTGCTGCCACTTTTGGTCTTCATATTTTTGGAAGACTCCTAAGGATTTTTTTTGACTTGCTCTTGATTGGAATAGCTTTTACCAAGAGAATTTAAGTCATTGATGATGATAGTGAACCTGTTGAACATCTCATCAATAGTTTCATGTTCAACCATGTTAAACATCTCATATTGATGAATCAAAATGTTGATTTTTGATTCTTTTACTTGATCAGTTCTTTCATGTGCAATTTTAAGTGTATCCCATATTTCTTTTGCAGTGGAACAACCAGCAACTTTGTCATATTCTCCTCTGCTAAGAGCACAAAGAAGAAAGAATTTAGCTTTGGAGTTCAGAAGATATCTCTGCTTATCTTCTGAAGTCCATTATTCTCTAGGTTTTGGCTGTGGAGGATCTTCTTGAACTTCTGATTCTCCTTCTTTGGGTTGAAGTAGAATCCCAGTTCTTTTAACTACAGGAATGAAATTTCCTTTTTCAACAATATCCCAAAGATCAATTTCTTGGGATTATAGAAACAATTTCATTTTATCTTTCCAATAATAGTAATCCTTCCCATTAAAGGCAGGAGGTCTATTTGTAGAGGATCCTTCTGGGATAAACATTTTAGCTCCATGATTTTCCATCTTCCCTTAATCTTTTCCTCTCTCATTGTTAAGTGAGTTCAACCCTAGAGGCAAGCTTTAATACCAATTGAAGTTGAAATTCCAATCATAAGAAGGGGGGTTGAATTGTGATCTCTTTAAATTTTCTGCAAATTTCCTCTAATACTAATTCTGCTCAAGTGTAACTTGGCTTAGTATTAGAAGATAACACTAAAAAAGATAGAAGTTATAATATATGTATTATGTAACGTCCTAATTTCTTAATTCAAAAATAATGTCCGTTGGAAACACTATGCCGAATTTCTGAAATTATTTCGCGCTATTTTCGATATCGTCAATCAAATCACACAATTGCTTACGCAATCCAACGTTTGCTTAAGCTTTCATAAAATTCATACGTCATAGTGTTCAATACAAATAATTAATTAAAAACCTAGGGAACGAACCTACACTTTGGAGTGTTATGGTTCATAAAAATCCTACCGGAAATCCGGCAGAGTTTCCCCTAAAAACTGGACATTTCCCAATTTTTCCAACTTGACCTAAAATCCAGGAAACCACCAGTACAATTTATGATATCACAATACAATATTAATCTACAATGAAGCCTCCATGGTCAATCTAAAGTCTCAACTCTACTTCAATTGAATTCTCAACTCTTCCGCCAAGAACCTAGATTGCAACCTGCACAACTGAAATTTGATTCCCACATCGTGGGATGAGACTACGTCCCAGTGAGTGAGGTAACAATGTGTGCATGTATGGGGAAGACAAAACATACATTCATAACGGAAGCACATAGAATCAACCCCTAACAACTCATGAAAATTCATTCATTAAACTTGACATTTAATGCCCAACAGTTCATTAACATACATCGGTGTACATGCAATTATTCTTTAACATTCTTCCTTGTATTCCTTTAGCAGATGATCACAGCTTGGAAAGGTGCCAGGAAACCAAGTTTTGAATTCTTGAGTAGAAAGGGAGCTCTTGGTCATGCAGTCAACAAAATCATATCTTGTCCCTGAGCAGGACCCTTCCTTCTCTCTTTCATACCAATATGAATCCCAAATCCTGTCCCTATAGGTGTGGTCAAAACCCCCATAGGCCTCTAGGTCTTCAGGGAGTCTTTCCCATTCCTCTTTGGTGAAAGGCTCGGGATGATCCATATAGGCAGTATAGAACTTTGGTTGCTTCCTCTTATCCTCAGTACCTTCTGCAAATGGTAGCCTTGGCACAATCCTATCTGATTGCCAATATATCTTTGTTGATGGTTTCATGGTGAGATGTGTTGGAGGCTTGAACCCTCTGCACCCAGCCTTTTCAGCAACATACTTTGAGTAAATCTCAGCTTCCATATTAAGCTTTCTGATGAGGATCCATTCTTCAGCAGGTATACTCACTGCTTCAGGTGAATTCACATCAACTTTCTTCCAGTAATGTTTGGCAGGATGCACTCCTTGTCTAATCTTTTCAATCTGATCAGAGGCTCCCCTTGTGGCCTTTCCCAATCTTCTCAATCTATCATCTTCAAGAGTATCCACATGCAAGCCAATTTGCCTTGGTGGGAGAAGTGGCAAATGATCTCTGAAATGAAGTAGCTCTTCATACAAGTTGGGGAACTTGGGCAATCTGTTCTTTTGAGCTTGAGCACTTCAGTAGAAATGGTGAGGGAACTCAGCAACCCTCAAAATATCATCAAAGCTCAGAATGGGTAAAACCTTGTCATAAGTAGGTATTCTGGTGTAGTCCCTTGCCTTTGGTTTCCACATCCTTTCCCTTGGAGTAAGGTTGCCTTCCCAAACAAACTTCCCATTGCCTTTGTCAATATAACTTCCTTTGGATTCCCAGTCAATAAAACTAGACAAAGTGGGAGCTAGAGTCAGTTGATTAGGTACCCTTTCATCAGATATATCAACATCAATGGGTGATGGGGGTGGAGAACTTGGAGAAGGAGGATCATTATCTTCAGCAAGTTCAGTCATCAAGGGAACAACGGGAATGAGACTTGTCACTTCAACATTATGAACATCCTTTATTTGCTCATCAGCATTAGATTTTGCAACCTTTTCTCTTTCAGCAAGTGCATCAACCATGTCAGCACTAGGAACTTCAACAGCAAAAAGTGTTACGACCACAGTAGGTTCACCTTTGTTGTTATCAGCAGGTGCAACCTTTTCAACCTTATCAGCAACAGGTTGAATGAATTCTTTATTGACATCAGTAGGTTCTTCATTAGCAAGAGCAGTAGGTTCTGCATCATTTGCAACTTCAACAGCATCAGTTGCAGGAATTTCTTCAGTGTTTGAATCAAATCCTTTATCAGGGACTTTTACAACTTTTACTGGTATAGCAGCAGGAGTCACTAAAGCTTACATATCAGCAAGGTCCAAGTTGTCAAAGAGTACCTTGGATTTCTTGTAGGGTTTCTTAGCAGGAACAGGCTTCAAGGCAGCTTCCTGAAGCTTTCCTTGGTATAACTTTGTCTTGGTCCAGTCATACAGAAAAAAAGGTGAGGGAGGCTTTACCTTCCTTTTAACAATCCTCTCCTTTTTCAAGTCTAACACAGATTGTGTCTTGACTTGCTTCACAGCCTCCTGAAAGATTTCACTATCATCTTTTGGTATGGACTTGCTCCTTGTGATCATTTGAGCAGGAGCAGGAGCAGCTTCTTTGACTGGTGAAAGAAACCTTTTCTTCTTGGATCTAGTTGCCTTGGAAGGTTTCTTCCTTTTACTTATAGCACCTCTTTCATATTCTTCATCTTCCAGCATAAATTTTTTAGCAGCTTCAACAAGTACTCTGTCATTGTCTTCTTGTTCTTTTCTTTTCCTCTCTTCTTCTTCATCAATGGCAGTGACAATCTCCACTACCTTTTGAAGTTCTGGGTCTGGATGCATAGAACTGAGAGGCTTTACAATGAGTGGTTCTGAAGTATTATCCACCTTAGCTTGTCCCTTTGGGGGTAAGGTAGGATTGGTAACTTTAACAGACATCTCAGTAGCCTGACCCACGATTTCAGTAGGTTCATGGTGAAACTCTTGAACAGGTTCAGGTTCCCTTGATGGAAATGCCTTAGCTACCTCCTCAGATGGAGTAGCCTTTTGATATGAGGCTTCAACTTCTCTAACCCTTTCCAAGTCAGCAAGGGTTAAAATCTTCTGAGAGACTTTTGTCCTTGTCCTTTTCACCACTTTTTTTTAGGAGTAAGCTCAGCAGGTTTAAACTCCTTCTTCCTGATATCACCTTGTAGTTCTTCTTCCAGAATTTGCAGCATATCTTTCTGGAATGCAACAACATGAGCCTTTTTCCTTGACTCAGCAGCACCTTCAGCAGGTTTCTTCAAAAGTCCCATTTGCTTTAAAGTTGTTGTATTGAAGAAACTTGGGCATTTGTGATCAAACAGTTTCTCCACTGGCACCTTGTGATGCATCAAAATCTTCATTATCAAGGTGTTGTGGGGCAGATTAGCAGCAGAGTCCCGTGCCCTCCTAAACATTCCATAGAGAATGACCCATGGAAGGTTTATCTTCTTCTTCTGGAGAAGATGAATGACACAGAACCTATCCAACTCAGATATGTGGTCCTTACCACCTCAATTGGGGATAATGCAGCACCCCAACACAGCAAAAAGTAACCTAGGGATGGCCAGCATACCAGTCCCCTTAGGGTTTGTAGGATCTATCTCACCAAAAAGCATTTTATTATACTTTCCAGCACCAGCATTCTTAGCTTCCCAGTCAGGCATGAAGATAGCTCCTTCACCCTTGATACCGGTAACTTGCTCTAGCACAGTGTTGTCCACCACAATCTCATGACCCAACACAGTTGCCTTCATATACATCTTCCTGTTACCTTCCACTTCTCTGACAGTCCTCCAAAACTCATAGACACTGGCCTCATGCCAGCCACAGTCATTCACCTCAAATAAAGGCAACCACTCAGCACACTTGAAGTAGTCTTTGAGGTCGAACCAATTCTCAGCAAGGTTCTGAAAGCTAACACTTCTTGAAGGGACGATCATTCCTCCAGCCTTCTTGGATGCCATTACAGTAGCAGAAGGGAGCTTGGAAGAATCTAGGTTAACTTGGAAATTCTGAGAGCTCAAAGGGTGCAAAGAGAAATGACAGCAGGAGAGAGCAAAGAGATTGTAACTGTTGAATAGCTTCCACTGACGTATTTACAGGCTCAAGTAGCATTAATGATGGCAGTTACAGACTGCACAAACTTAGGGAGACGTGCAATCATGCAGCTTCAGAGAGTAGGTGAAAGACCAACAGTTTCAGGGTGCCACGTCATTAAGTGCCAATTTCAGAAAGTTAATATGTTCAGCAAGTTCACACAATTCAGCAAGTATGAATTTCAGCAGACACATATTTCAGAAAGTTCATGTATTTCAAATAATTGTATGCACACAAATTTTCACAAATATTCAAACAATTTCAGATATTAAAATTGCAGTATTAAACAATGTTACCAACAGGGATACTTAATGATATGAGTTGATAACATGTATTTGTTGAGACTCAACATTGTTTCCAGAGATGCCTTTGTTGCTTTAGCAACTTATGTTGAAGGCTCTTGGAACATAAACTTTCTTTTCATTTAGAGTTTCTCTCATCCATTCTTCTGCAGTGATTCTGGGAGTTTTCTTTGACTAACTTAATACATCTGCAAAAGAAATAATAAGAGATTTTTGTACCCATATTTTTTTGGGTCCACCATGGTCAGTTACTGGTACAGGTTCCTTTTCCTGTTTACACTCGGATTTGAATAATTTGTGTTTGTCACAGTGAGGACACACATCAACCTTTTTCTTGTCCTTTTTAGGTGTAACATCCCAAAAATTAGGGGCTAGAAATTATGGTGAGAGCGTTAGACTGTGGCTCCGACCAAGTGACAGAGAGTTGGAAATGGTATGAGATATTGGAGTTTTGAATGTGAATTTAGATAGGAATTTGGTAAATGATCTAAGAGGAGTTCAACAATTTAAGAATGAGTATAGGGTATTAGAGGAAGAAGAACTAAGTTGGGAAGGTATGATATTAGATGAGAGTTAGGGAATTGATTTATCAAGAATTAGAGTGGGGAAGGGTCCGAATGAGAAGAACTAAGTTAGAAGAAAGTTTTCATGGAAAGGAATTAGGTTTAAGAAAGAGAGAATTGAATTGGAGCCAAGAGGGGCACAAACCGAGGTTATTGCTTAATTATGGGTTTTAGGCCTAATGACCTTGGTGCACTAATTCACAAATATCTAGAGTCGATGGTGTCCAATTAAGGTGATTCTACTTTCATTAGAAAGCTAATTTCTGGGGCTTCAATTTGATATTTTATATGATAGTATTCCGAGCTCATTTGCACCCCCAAACATTGAGTTGCGCATGGAAGGATGAGATTCGCGCGTTTGAACGCCCCGGGAGGGTTCAAACGCGCGTCTGGCAGGAAAATTGGGCGTTTGAACGCCCAGGCAGAGGTTTGAGCGCCCAAACGCGTCCTTTTCTCCTTAAAACCGTTCCAACTCAGTTTTTTTCCCCTTTCTTCTTCATTTCTTCATCCCTTTTTCTCCTTTAGGGTTTTTAGAGAGAGAGGGGAGTATTTTAGAGAGAGAAGGGAGTATTCTAGAGAGAGAAACCATGCGGGAGCTAAGAGGAAGCTTGGGGAGTCAAGGATCCACCCATCCAACCTTCTTCAACCTTTTCCCCTTCTCCATTAAAGCTTCATTTGAGGGTTTCTAGAGAGGGAGAGGGGGTTTTAGTGAGAGAAAGTGGAAAGAAGAAGGAGATAGTTGATTGGAAGCTTTCCTCCACCTTTTGGAGCTTGGAGATCATCCTCCCCTCCTCCTTCTTACTAAGATTCTTCTATTGAGATGAGTGGTGGTTCTCACTCACTTTTCTTGATTATATTCCATTGCATGCTCCCTATTCTTTCTCCCCTTGCTATTATTGATGATTATGGTTAGTTTTGATGCAAACCTAGGGTGGTTGATTGGATTTATGGATTGTATGATTGGAATGCTCAAACCCTAGGTTAGAGGAATTGGGAATTTTATGAAATGTTGGATTGTTGATGTTGAATCTTGAATTAATTGATGATTATGCATATGTACATGCTTGTGGAAGTATTATTCTTCTCATGAAAATCATTTACTCATGTTTTTGAAAAAGAAAAGGATTTGGGTCTTAGGACCTCATGTTTTGAAAGGAAGAGTTTTGGGTCTTTTAGATGTCATGTTAAAGTTAATGACTTTGAATCCTTTGACTTCATGTTTAAAAGATTTATTTTTGGGTCCCTGGATTTCATGTTTAAAATGATCATGATAAATACTCAGATTTTGGTCCCTAAACTCATGTTCCCCAAGACTTTATCTTTGGTCCTTGGACTCATGTTAAATAATCAAGATTTGGTTCATGGACTCATGCTTCAAGACTCTGTCTTCAGTCCATGGACTCATGCTAAAATAAACAAATCCATGTTTGAATCTATCACAGTTAATGGGTAAGGTCTTATGGCCTTCAGGGATGACGGTCCCTGTTAGTCTGAGCTCAGTCTAGCCTCATGGTTACAGTGGAAAGTCCCCTTGGGTGTTGGGTAAAACACTTCATGACTGACCCTGCATTTATGATTGTCCTTTGATGACTAACCCTACATGTCTTGATTTTCTATCATGAACGTGTTTATAAACTGTTAAAGTTATGCTTAACTGTTATATGTCATGTGTTCTGTTTTTCCCCACACTGCACACACTATTATCACCCTCACTGGGACGTAGTCTCATCCCACGTTGTGGGAAAACATCTTCAGTTGTGCAGGAAAAAATTTCTTAGCATTGGAGGACGAGTCGGAGTCTCAAAGTGGACTCTCCTGCCTCCCCAGCTGCCAGTTCCTTTAGGACGCTTAGATTTAATAAAGTTATGTAATGATTAAGCATTGTGTATATATGTATATGCTTATAGGTTATTGGATTGTATTACTTTAAGAGATTGATGTGAATGTTTGGTTTGGCCATGAAGGCCTCTTATTACCGAAATGGATTAGTGCTTCCGTTATTATGAAATGTACTGGTGTTTTGCTGGTTTTCAGGTGGATCACGAAATTGGGAAACATCCAGTTTTCAGCGGAGATTCTGCCGGATTTCCGGCAGGAGTTTTATGAACCTTAAACACGCCAAGTGTGGGTTCCTTCCTTTCTTTTTTAAGGGAATGTTTAGAATTGTGTTATTGAATGTTGAGGTAGCCTAAGTATACGTTGGACTGTTTAGGCAATTGTGCTTGTATGCCGATACACGAAATGGCGCGAAATAATTTCAGAAATTCGGAATAGTGTTTCCAACGGACACTTATTCTTGAATTTAGAAATTAGGACGTTACATTTTGGTATCATAGCAGTTCAATCTAATTGGACTGTGGTTAGGTTAGTTGCCCGCAACTTACTATAATTCCATTGTGCGTCATGCTCAGTTTAGGGACTGATCACCCCTTTACTGGGTGTGTTGTACATAGAATTATGGTTAGTAACGTAAATAGGGAGCCTTGTTGAGGGAATAGGGAAACTTCTCTAACAAGGATAGAGCCACCTACATGATAGTTAGAGGGAGAGTGACATAGGTCTATTTCCAAGAGTAGGATCTCCACCTCAAGAGCCTTATGAGATGTCATTTTAGTTCCTATAGGAATTAAGGTACCCTTAGAAGGGAAGACCAGGAAGAGGTTATGAGAAAGAGTGTGTAGTTGATTTTGGAAGGTAGAAGTAAGAGGAAAGGTTAGAGGGAATGATGAATGAGCTCCCTAGTAGGTTAACATGGTGTTGGTTGCTTGTAAGTGAACTTTGGCGATGTAATGTGTTTGAACAATGATAATTCTTATTTCTGCTTGAATGGTTGCTTGAATGTTTATTGTATGTGTTTCACGAATAAATGTATGCCTTGTGTGCTAGATGGTGGTTTGATGAATGTGTTACGATGATGTTGCATGACTTGTATGTTAGGTTCCAAGGTGTAGAGGGACATGTAAGTGGGAGGTAAATGGTGATATTATAGAAGTAGGGCTGAATGACTTTAGAGTTGGGATTTTGTGAATTTCGGATCTCATGCTTAGTGGACTAGGGATATGGCAAGTAGAGGTCAGGATGGAAGTGTGGGACTCATGGGAAGTATAGGAACTTAATACCAATAGTGAAAGGAGTGTAGTCCTAGCTTTTGGCTAAGTTACTTCTTTGGGGTAGGCATCTAAACTCGCATACTTGTTTTCCCTTCTTTAAATCCTTGTTAGTGTATGCTTATGTTGAGGTTGCTTTTTATGTCAACCCTAACCTCCTTAGTAGTTGCCTAAGTCATTATTGTAACTCGGTTAAATTTTCTCATTCAGTGTTAATGATTTTGTTATGATGGTGGTGAGATTGTGTGAGCCCTCGTGTCCTATGATTTATCTTTAGTATGCAAGTGATAAGCTCAATCCTTGCCCCCTATGTTACTAGAAGAATACTCTTAGAATCTCTAATGGATGGTTAGCGGTGACTTCGGTCCTCATAGGTATATGATCTAACATTAGCTAATTAGTGTATTGCGATATATGAATTGTCGGACGATTTCCTAAATTAGGAATCAAGTTGAGATTTGTTATACCCTGTCAATCTAGGCCTCCACTTCCACCTTGTTCCACTTTAGAGCTTTATGGTCTTTTAGCTCTTTTGTGACTACCACCATGTGGTTCATGTTTGAGTTCTGGTTAGGCACTATCACCTGGTTAGAACCCCTTGGTCAGTTTCGGTTGAGCTAGAGGATAGACACCAGAGTTTAAGGGAGTGAGTGTCTATGGATACTTGGATGGTTAAGGGTACCTTGTAGGAATCAACCACGGTCGGTTCCTTTTAGCTTAGGCCTATTTGGTTGTAGATATCTAAGGAATCAGGTTCTTTTGGCTTAGCCAAAGTGTTCTGGGGTTATGTTGTTAGGGCATGAATAGTGATCCTTTTCTAAGTTATTGATGGCAAAACTAAGTCTATAAATTAAACCCCTTAGCCTCTTCCATGTTGTGACCTTAGTGGTAAGAATTACGCAGAATGTGAAATTGTACTCAGTGTATGTCTCATAGAAGGATTAACTGTTCGTGTTTAGTTCATGCTTTGATTAAGCGATAGTGCTAAGCTTGGTGCACTGAGTCCACCACTAGGTATCGAACAGTCTCATTCTTTGTCCCTTATTTCGAGGACCTACGTTATCCACCTAGGTTTTGGTGTGTCCCCTGGCCACCGAGGCAATTGCATTCCCGTCAATTGTTGTGGTTGTCAGCTCTAGACAGTAGAGGTTGATGTTGTAATATAGAGCTTGTGTTCGCACTCAGCCCCTAGTTGGAATGTGAGACGATCATGTTTGCTACGCTTGTGCACATGATGGGGTGATAGGTACAAGCAGACCTACACACCATCATGTATTGTATGTTTAGGTTGGGATTTGGATGAACTGTGAGAGTTGTCCATTCTCTGTCACATGTGTACCAGAGGAGTACCACGTAGGTGCAACTATGTGTTATGTTGTTGAAATCTATATATTTTATTTTAAGACCCTAGAATGAAGTAGAGTTAATGAGAAAATCATGTTTTAAGACAGTTAAAGGAGGGCCAAGACCTTAAGGGGGTAGCCTTACAGAAGGAGACTTGGGGGACCCATAGCATATGTAACCAGGCAGACAAGTTATCCTAGCATGGGAGTTTTACAAGAGTACAACGTGGTTAACAATAGGAGGGTAGCATGTGAGGGTAGGATAAGAGCAAATTTTGAGGACAAAATTTAATTCAAGGGGGGTAGAATTGTAACATCCCAAAAATTAGGGCCTAGAAATTATGGTGAGAGCGTTAGACTGTGGCTCCGGCCAAGTGACAGAGAGTTGGAAGTGGTATGAGATGTTGGAGTTTTGAATGTGAATTTAGATAGGAATTTGGTAAATGATCTAAGAGGAGTTCAACAATTTAAGAATGAGTAAAGAGTATTAGAGGAAGAAGAACTATGTTGGGAAGGTATGATATTATATGAGAGTTAGGGAATTGATTTATCAAGAATTAGAGTGGGGAAGGGTTTCGATGAGAAGAACTAAGTTAGAAAAAGGTTTTCATGGGAAGGAATTAGGTTTAAGAAGGAGAGAATTGAATTGGAGCCAAGAGCACAAACCGAGGTTATTGCTTAATTATGGGTTTTAGGCCTAATGACCTTGGTGCACTAATTCACAAATATCTAGAGCCTAGAGTATCCAATTAAGGTGAATCCACTTTCATTAGAAAGCTAATTTCTGGGGCTTCAATTTGATATATTATATGATAGTATTCCGAGCTCATTTGCACCCCCAAACATCGAGTTACGCATGGAAGGATGAGATTCGTGCGTTTGAACGCCTCGGGAGGGTTCAAACGTGCGTCTGGCAGGAAAATTGGGCGTTTGAACGCCCAGGCAGAGGTTTAAGCGCCCAAACGCGTTCTTTTCTCCTTAAAACTGTTCTAGCTCATTTTTTCCCCTTTCTTCTTCATTTCTTCATCCCTTTTTCTCCTTTAGGGTTTTTAGAGAGAGAAGGGAGTATTCTAGAGAGAGAAACTGATAACACTCTGCTAGAAGCTTGGACCTGCAAGACCTACATTGGAGGATATGCACCGACTTCAAGCAAGGAAGAGTTGGAGAAATTAGTGTCCTACAAATAAAGGGTCACTACCCTACAAGATAAAGGTCACTACCCTACAGAAGGACACCCTTGACCCAGGAATAGGACACATGGTCCTATGCACCACCCTAGACTAGGACATTTCTATTTTGATGTAATTTCTCCTACCTTGGGCGCCCCTACCCTTGGGTTTAATGGTTAGTGGGTCACCTTGCTACAAGGTATAGGAGGTCATGGGATCAATTCCCATGTAGGATAGTTTTATTTCATCTTTTTCCTTTTTCCTTAAGAGTGGGGCGCATGGGACATGGCTTTAATGGCTAAGTCATAGTTGAGCTAGGAGCCTCTTGGGGAGTGGGTTCAAATCCCACCTTGGATGAGTATTCACTCATCTTTTATTTTCTTTTCTTATTTTTCTCTTTTCCTTGAAGTCCCACATCGCCCAAGATGGCCACCCCCCTCCCCCTCCTTCTCCTATATAAAGGAGCTCTCCCTCATGTAACAAGACAACTTGAATTTTGAAGTAAAGGCATTATGCCCATTTTTCTCCTCTTTGTGAGTTGAGAATCTCCTCCCTTGTGAGTTGAGTGTGCTTGGTGGTTGTTGCTTAAACCATGGATGAGTCTTATCTAATTCTCCTGAATTAGTGGCGACTGGCGATTGATCTTATCTGCTGCAAGAAAGGACTTGCATCAGTGGCGATCTTCCACTTCTTTCCTCTCCATTTTTCTTTCATTTTCCTTCACTTTCTTTCATTTTCCACGTGAATATAGCTGCTGTTCCAGCACCTATATTTGCATTTTAATTTCTTAATTTTGGTTCTAATTGGTTTGCTTTGCTCAATTCTAGATCCTTGGCAATTCCTGTCATCAGAAACCATGCTTGGGAGCTAAGAGGAAGCTTGGGGAGTCAAGGGTCCACCCATCAAACCTTCTTCAACCTTTTCCCCTTCTCCATTAGAGCTTCATTTGAGGGTTTCTAGAGAGGGAGAGAGGGTTTTAGTGAGAGAAAGTGGAAAGAAGAAGGAGATAGTTGATTGGAAGCTTTCCCCCACCTTTTGGAGCTTGGAGATCATCCTCCCCTCCTCCTTCTCACTAAGATTCTTCTATTGAGGTGAGTGGTAGTTCTCACTCACTTTTCTTGATTGTATTCCATTGCATGCTCCCTATCCTTTCTCCCCTTGCTATTATTGATGATTATGGTTAGTTTTGATGCAAACCTAGGGTGGTTGATTGGATTTATGGATTGTATGATTGGAATGCTCAAACCCTAGGTTAGAGGAATTGGGAATTTTATGAAATTTGGATTGTTGATGTTGAATCTTGAATTAATTGATGATTATGCATATGTACATGCTTGTGGAAGTATTACTCTTCTCATGAAAATCATTTACTCATGTTTTTGAAAAAGAAAAGGATTTGGGTCTTAGGACCTCATGTTTTGAAAGGAAGAGTTTTGAGTCTTTTAGACCTCATGTTAAAATTAATGACTTTGAATCCTTGGACTTCATGTTTAAAAGATTTATTTTTGGGTCCCTGGATTTCATGTTTAAAATGATCATGTTAAATACTCAGATTTTGGTCCCAGGACTCATGTTCCCCAAGACTTTGTCTTTAGTCCTTGGACTCATGTTAAATAATCAAGATTTGGTTCATGGGCTCATGCTTCAAGACTTTGTCTTCGGTCCATGGACTTATGCTAAAATAAATAAATCCATGTTTGAATCTATCACAGTTAATGGGTAAGGTCTTATGGCCTTCAGGGACGACGGTCCCTGTTAGTCTGAGCTCAGTCTAACCTCATGGTTACAGTGCAAAGATCCCTTGGGTGTTGGGTAAAACACTTCATGACTGGCCTTGCATTTATGATTGACTTTGGATGACTAACCCTACATGTCTTGATTTTCTATCATTAACGTTTTTATAAACTGTTAAAGTTATGCTTAACTGCTATATGTCATGTGTTCTGTTTTTCCCCACACTGCACACACTATTATCACCCTCACTGGGATGAAATCTCATCCCACGTTGTGGGAAAAAAATCTTCAGTTGTGCAGGAAAGGATTTCTTAGCATTTGAGGACGAGTAAAAGTCTCGAGGTGGACCCTCCCGCCTCCCCAGCTACCAGTTGCCTTATGACGCTTAGATTTAATAAAGTTATGTAATGATTAACAATTGTGTATATATGTATATGCTTATAGGTTATTGGACTGTATTACTTTAAGAGATTGATGTGAATTTTTGGTTTGGCCACGGAGGCCTCTTATTATTGAAATGGATTAGTGCTTCCATTATTATGAATTGTACTGGTGTTTTGTTGGTTTTCAAGTGGATCTGGAAATTGGGAAACGTCCAGTTTTCAGGGGAGACTTTGTCGTATTTCCGGAAGGAGTTTTATGAACCTTAAACACGCCAAGTGTGGGTTCCTCCCTGTCTTTCTTAAGGGAATGTTTAGAATTGTGTTATTGAATGTTGAGGTAGCCTAAGCATACGTTGGACTGTTTAGTCAATTGTGCTTGTATGTCGATACACGAAATGGCGCGAAATAATTTCAGAAATTTGGAATAGTGTTTCCAACGGACACTTATTCTTGAATTGAGAAATTAGGACGTTACATTAGGCAGATTAGAATGTGATGATTTGGTTGATAGCTTTTCAGAGAAACCTAAGCCTCTTTTATTATTTAACCTTTTCTGAGTTTTCAATAATCTATTAAGATTATTTGTTCCTTCAGTAAAGTTGGCTAGGTCTTTAGTAAGTTCCAAAATCTATCCTTGAAGCTTCTGATTTTCTTCAAGTAGATTTTTGAATTAACTATTCTCTTGTACCTGAAGCTCTTCTTTAAGTATAAGATTTTCTTTTTCAAAATCTTTATTTATGTTGCATGCAGCAGCATATGCACTTGAAAGCTTCTTATACTTTCTGAAGAGTTCCTTTGTGCTATCAACTAAATCATCATATTCATCAAGAAGAGTTAGGGATGTTACCTTAGACTCAGAGTCTTCAGTGATGATTTGATTTGCCATAAAGCACGGAGTTGTCTCTTCATATGAATCATATTCACTTTCAGAAGTTAGATCTTTTATTGACTTGTAATCTTCATCTCCTTTAAGAGCATATGAAGCTAGCCAATCCCATATTTCCTTTGCAGAGTTAAGTTCCTTAACCATATCATACTCAGTTTTGTTCAAAGAACAAATTAAGTAGAGCTTGGCTTGAGCATTGAGTTGAACTTTAATCTTTTGCTCATAGGACCACTCAGCTTTGGAAATAGGTATTCCATTTCTCATGGCAACATAATTACCATCAGCAACTATATCTAGAGATCTAGATTATAGCTTTCCATGAACAACTTTGTATGTTCTTTCCAGAAAAGGTAATCTTTTCTATTGAAGATTGGAGGTCTGGTTACCGATGCTCCTTTAGAGATATAGGCACCGTAGCTTGTTGAGGTTTCCATCTGGATCTTCTTCCCTCAGCACTTGTTAGATGCTCAATCCGAGGTTGAGCTCTGATACCAATTGTTAGAACCACAGGAAACACTAGCAGGGGGTTGAATAGTATTTTATAATTCTTTACAGATTTTAAAAAAACCTTTTCACAAGCAAAGTGATTATCAAAAGATTTGTGCAACTTGCTCAAACTGGGTTTTTCAGGGACTTGTTGAAATGCTTCAGCAGGTTCAATAAAATTGTTTTTAAAATAGTTTTACGTGAAAAACCAAAGTTTTTTTGCTGCGCAGATTTATAATTCCACTTTTCAGAACCCTCATTGGTTAGTTAAAACTGAAAGTAAAGAGATAAGGGTTAAGAAAAATTAGGCAAGAAAATTATCCCGGTTCACCTATAACATCCTAATTCCCAGAATTAGGAAATTATGCCCGTTGGAAGCATAAGTCCCGAATTGAGGGAATTATTTTTGCGACATTAACGATATCGATAACTAACTACAGGCATGCTTACTAAATCCAACGTTTATTTAAACATAACCTATAAATGCATTACATTCAATAAATCATAGATACAACAATTCCATGAGCCCTAATCAGCGGAAGCATAAGGAAATATGCATACATATTTATACAAATATAGTCGTCCAAGGAAATACAATGAAATGAGGGGCTCCAAGCCCACAAACTCCTAAGCTGTAACGGTGTCATGATCCTCACGACCTGCCTGGGAATCTAAAATGTAAAACCCACAAAGGGGTGAGACTAACATCCCAGTGAACAAAGCAGTGCATACATATACATCATATAGCAGATAAGGCATAATATAGTAAGGATAACATGTAATAGCAATTCAGATAATAAAATCAGTGACAATCTAGGATGTAATGCTGACATAATGCACTCATGATGCAAAGTTGGACTCCAATGACCATGATTGCTTAAAAATCATTTTAACATGAACTGCTAACCCAGCAGCAGGGATCTTATCACTTGCCGTGCAGTTAGACTGAGCTCAGACTACAAGGGGTATCCCCCTTGGGGACAATACATCGCCACCGTTACCATGACGGCCGAAGCCAAGTTTTAACATAATTGGTCCAAGACCCGTGATGGTCGAAGCCTTAACATGAATCTTTCACTTAAATTACTTGAGTACTTGAATATGTGAACAGTGTTCCTTGAACTTGAACATAATTCATGAAAACACGTGTACTTGACAATGAACATGAATATGAGCATGAGCAGTTTGATCAATGAATTATAATTTATATATTTCGAATCATTCAACCGAATATCCATATAGCCCCTAGGATCAAAATTCCTCCATGGTACTTGAGCATGAACATATAAATGAAATCCTTAAACCTAGGGTTTTCCAACAATAGGCCTCAATTAATAACAATAATATAAATCATAATACATGCATCCACCTATATCATAATATCCACTAAAACAACTAAAAACTTCCATCCCTAGAAAAAGCCCCAATTTCAAGACCTAGGTGGAAATCTACCTCAATTTCCTCCAATAACCCACAATAACACATATTAATCGGTAGAATCATAATAATAAGCACATACAACCCAAAGAGAGGGAGAGGGAGGAGTGGGTACATGTAGGAGTTCACATACAAAGGGGAGGTGGAGTGTGTGAGCTCTACTCACCTTTAATGGAGGAAAATCGGAAGAATGGAGAGAGGAAGATGATGATCCAAGCTCCAAGGTTGGTGGAGTAGCCTCCTAATCTAGCTCTCCTTCTACTCCTAGCTCCCTCTCTCTAAATTCGTCACTCTCTCTCTAGAAACCCTAGGAAATAAGAAAAATGAGAAAAGAGAGTGAGACTCTCTATTTTTTTAAAAACTGATTTCGTGTATTCTCGCTCAAGCTAGATTCTCGCTTGAGCGAAAATACCCCAGAGAGTAACCCTTCTTTGGACAATTCTCGCTCAAGCGAGATTTTCGCTTGAGCGAGAATGAGACTGTTTGGAAGTGCAAATGAGCTCGGAATACTAACATATAGAATATCAAACTGAAGCCCCGGATCATAGCTTTCTAACCCAAGTAGAATCACCTCAATTGGACACCTTTAACTCTAGATATTTGTGAATTAGTGAACCAAGGTCATGAGGCTTAAAACCCAAAATTAAGCAATAACCTTGGTTGAAGCCTAACGGGGCATACTTTACATGGATCATGTTATAACTCATCAATTCACTCCAATAAGGCTAAAATTAAGGGTTTTAAGTGTCCATGAGACTATGCTCCGTTGTTCCCTTGTTCCTTTCCATAAAATCACCTTCTACCTGTTGGAGCCACAAGAAACACTAGAAGGGGGGTTGAATAGTGTTTTAAAAGTTTACGCAAATTTTCAGAAACTCTTTTGCAACCAACTTATAATTCCAAATAAACCTTTACAGGTTTTTAGGAAAAACTCTTTTTGCAAATAGTAAAGAATATCAAAGTTAAGCGTAGGCCATTGAAAATGAGTTTTTCAGAGACTTGCAGAACTTTGATGAAAACAAATGAGCTTTCTGAAATCACTTATTAGCTTTCTGAAATCACTTCAGAGGGTTCAATAAAATCATTTTCAGAAACTTGTTTAAAACTGATTTTGATAAATAATAACTTCAAAACATAAAACAAGTTGTTCAAAAAAGGTTTACACTAATATCCAAATTATTCAGTAACTTGCTGAAAACTGAGTTATTAGATAACTTCCTGAACCCACTTCAGAAGGTTCAGTAAGTACTTTTTTTCAAAATGATTTGGTTAATAGATGAAGTTTTTGTTAAGTCTCAGAATTAATTTGAGTGTTCAAACTTAACTTATGACTCAATATCCTTAGGTTTTAATGATTAACAAATAAGATCATATAAGCAGGTTCTACTAAGAAAGGTATTGCTTTGTAGATTGTATTTCAGGATGTAGTAATCATCTGAAGCCTAGAAGACAGCAAAGGAAGAAGACATTCACAAGAAAGATGAAGCAAATCTGAAGAGAAGAAAAAGAACAGCACAGAAACTGAAGAGAAGAAAAAGAAAAGACTCAGAATCTGAAGAGGAGAAAAGGCTCGTCAATCTGAAGCATATTCATCGTCTGAAGACTTGAAGACAAAAAAAAATGAAGACTTGCCTATCGTCTGAAGACGAGAAGACAAAAGCAAAGACTTGACTCCGTCTGAAAAGTGACTATCATCTGAAGATTTGAAGCTAATCTGAAGAACTCTGTATATCTGAAGGATGAAGGTGTTAGAATCAAGAATTGATCCCTTGAAGACGTTGCTAAGTGTGAAGAACACTCTACCCAATGAATTACTCATTTCAACACAAAAGTCAGACATGCTTTTCTACCTCGTTCAAGAGTTTTGCACAAATAAGGAAACTCTGCAACGCCTGCTGCACCTGCAACGAAAAAGCATTGCGTGCGCAGACCTACTGCATCTACTGCTACCCAGAACGTATCAGAAGACTGAACAAAAGTGACGAGAATGATGTTTGAACTAAGTTTATTAAATTCAACATCTTTATCCATCTGATTCACAGAAGCATAGGAAGAGACAAAGAAGAACAAAGTTGTGATCATCTGAAGAAAAGAAGAAGTAATTTTTTCTAGAAGAAAAGAACTTGTTGAAAGCGTTCTTAGTGTGAAGAACTAAGAAATGCTTGAAACAATCATCTGAGATAAACATATGTTGAAGCTGATGACATCAAGCTTAAACAATGCAACCATCTGAAAGCTCACTAATCGTCTGAAAGTATGAGAATATTAAAACCTTCTGAACACATACTCTCTGAACAAGATGATGAGATATATCAGACTATTTGAAGACATGAAGACTTTCAAATTTGACTACGTGGACAAATCTCAAACTACGGGAAGTCTCAACAAAGGCAAAGACCATATGTTCAACAGCTAGAATATTATTCAAATATTCTTAAGAGAGAAAAAGGAGAAAACGTCAGAGGCTCAGAAGCTAAGCAAAAATGAAGATAGCACAAATTGAGCAAAAAGACAAATCTAACGGATATCTCCTCACACTCACAGAAAAGAAAGGTGAAAGAAAAGAAGATGCGGAGAGAGAAAAGAAGTATTTTAAAGGAAAATCTCTCAAGGTTAAAGAACTCATCTAAAAGTGTGTCAGAGCTAAGCTATCTGCACACCTATTCTGCTTAAGAAGAAGCAACCATTTAAGAAGTTATTTCACAACGACTATTTGAGCCAAATCATTTCTTCTCAACGGTAACCAAGCAATCTTTAACGGCTATATTTTATCAGAACATATAAATAGCCTCAAGAAAGAATTTGAAGATGTCGGTCAGTCGGCCAATTTCTCAGTAATACATCCACCAAGAAGTCGACCTAAAAGGGTGACATTGAAGCCCAAGGCTGAAATTATATCCAAGAAAGAATAAGCTATATATCAAATCCAATATCCTATCAAGCCATCTTTCAAAAGAAGTTATCCATCACACAGAGATGAATTTAAGCCTATTGTAATTCAAACACTTATATCTTTGTTGTTTCCTTGTAGTTAGTATTCATTTCATGTATCCTGAGTTAGACTCAGTAATCCCTTTGTACAAGAAGAATCTGAGTTTATGTTTCTTAGAAACTTAAACTTAGTTTATGTTGTAAACATTTTATGTGTTTGAGAGCCTGGAGAGGCTTGATGGAAGAAAGAATACTTGTTGTTGAGCCTGGAGAGGCTTGTCTGTAAAATAATATTGCATATGTTGCCTGGAGAGGCAGTTGAAAACAAAGGAATACTTGTTGTTGAGCCTGGAGAGGCTTGTCTGTAAAATAATACTGCATATGTTGCCTGGAGAGGCAGTTGAAAACAAAGGAATACTTGTTGTTAAGCCTGAAGAGACTGTGGTAAAAGAATATATGTATCTGTGTTCAGATAGTGGAAAATCCAGAGGTGGTTTGCCCTGGGACTGGATGTAGCTCACTGGGTTGGTGAGTGAACCAGGATAAATTCTTGGCTAAGTTCTCTTTCCTTTAAACTCTTTTATTTTTAGCTTTATATTTTCGAAGGGGATTGAAAAGTATTTTTATATCAAAACTCTAATTCAACAATTTCAATAAAACAGTTTTTATAGATAAACAAACTTCAGACAATCTCATATCATTTGAAGTATTACAGAAAATGCACCTTGAAGAACCTCTGAAATAACCCTCTGAAGTGAGTCTGAAAAGAACTCAGTTCAGAAGTTAGGAACAGACTTCAGACGATCACCAATCATCTGAAGTAGTTCAGAAACAGTTCTGAAAAGATTGTCTGTAATAACCTTCAGAAGGTACTTTTAGATGTTTTCAAATAACTCAGTTTTAAATAAGAAACTAAGTTAATTGGATGTTTATTTAAAACCTTCTTAAGTATTGTTAGTAAGTTTGTCAAATTTATCTTTCTTATCTTAGGCTCTTTTCTAATAACTCGGAAATATTTTTATATAACAACTTGTTTTGATTCATCTGTTATTTATTTCAAGATTTCCAAAAATTGTTTAAAAAATGTAAAACACTATTCAACCCCCCCCCCCTTTTAGTGTTTCCTGTGGTTCTAACAGTTGGTATCAGAGCTCACCTTCGGGTTGAGCATCTAACAAATGCAGAAGGAGTAGATCCTCAGAAGATGGAAACCTCACCAAGCTGAAGCAACTCTGAGAACAAATGATCAAAGGTGCTTGATAAAAGAAGGAAAGTACGCTCATTCCAAATCACTCACTGGTAACATCTTTCCTATCTTAATCTAAATATAATTATTTGATATATTTGAAACTAATTTTAAAATTGCATATAGTTTCTGTTGCACGCGAAATAGATTTTCTAATAAATGCTTATGTGGTATGTGTTTAATTGCTGAAAATAATTTATCAGTTTATTTTTCTTCCTTCATATGTTAAGAAGTTGAAAAGTCTTTGAAAAACTCAAACATTTTATTAAAAAACATGATACGACGCTATGTGAATTAATGGATCATCAACCGGTTCCTCATAATTGGCACAATGCACAACTCTCCATGTCTGCTCAGTGCATGAAACCGTGATCATAAATGCATCAAGCATGCTCCTTTGGCTATATATAAGGATTGGAAGATCATCTTGTAAACTACACTTCAATCAATCTTTCCTCAAGAGCTAAAGTCTACCTTCTTCAAGTTCCTTAATCTCTCAGTTCAATCGTACTCAAATGGCCAACATGTCTGCTTCTTCAAGTGACTCAAACCCTTCATTCATTAACGAGAGAATCATCCTCTTAAAGATGGTTCGTCTCTCTGACTTCGATGAGGCTGGTCACAGAATCTCTGAGTACTTTGACGCTGTCGGCTAGACTCCCTTCTTCAACAACATTTCCTCTCCATGGCACGAGGAAAGTGTTCTAGAATTCTGGAACAACTCCTAGGTAGTGTCTGAACCTGGTCATACTGGAATTAAGACGTCGGTGCAGGGAAGAACTATATTTGTTGACTGCAAACTGCTGGATGAAGTGATTGGTGTTCCTGCAAGAGGGGACAACTTCTTTGAGAGATGGGAATCACTAAATGGTGGAAAAGTTGTCTATGATGAACAATTGTTTGGCAGAAGACGCCTTGCTCTTTATAAGCATTCTCAACTTCTGGATATCCCCAGAACTCTCATTGTTGTGCTGAACTGCTGCATCCTTCCAAAAGGAAGCAATAACTTGGTGATCAGTCAGCTAGAAAGGTTTGTGCTGTGTCATCTGCTGATGAAGAGGAGAATCAGTCTTCCTTTTGTTCTGCTGTATTAGATGATGTTCAGGCAAGCTTTGTGCAATGAGAACCTCTTCCCCCACAACACCTTGATTATGAAAATATTAATGCACAAGGACTTTCCTATGGATAGTCTCTTTGATCAACCGCCTCCTTACTTCTTCACTCCAGGAATGTATGCTCAGTTAAACCGGACCTTATCTGAACGAGAAGAAGATCCAGAGAACCAGGTGGCTATCCCTTCTCTCCTTGCATCCCATGCCAAAGAGAAAAGAGTTTCTACTCATCTGAGTGCTCATGGAAGGTCAAGGATGGTGTTGGGTGCATATCATCTGAAAAGGGTGCACAAGAGGGTGAAATGGCTTGAAAAGAGGCTGAAGGTAACTGGAAAGGAGGTACAAAAGCTGAAATCAGAAAGGGAGCCAATGAGGACCCATCTGCTGATGGCCATTGATTTTGTTTTAGAGTTCCTTGTCATCATCTTATAATTTGTTTAATAAAATTTTAAACTTTTATTTTGCATTAATCTACAAGTTTCTCTTTATCTGTGTTATTTTATATTTGTGCTTTGTCTATATTATTTTTGCGTACGTAGCTTTCACATAATGCACTTTCTTAAGATGTTAACTAAAATTAATATTTCTCTTTTGATTAACAAATTCAAATTGAGTAAAATCAGATGCTACTGAAAGGTATTTTTAGTTTGTGTATGTTAAAAAATAGATTTTAAAGATAATCATAAGATGAAGATGGAACATCATAAGGCAATATCGTCTGAAAGGGAAGATCAAGACAACATCGTCTGAAAGGATGGCTAGTGCGATATCATCCCCATTCTCTGAACCTGTTCAGAAAGTTCTCAATGAACTTACTGAAATTGTGGGTCAGAAATGTTAAGGTGGTTGATACTCTATGCACTAAGCCTACCTCAACTCTTGAGAAGACAATTTTGACTTAGTACCATTCCTATTCTCTGAACCTGTTCAGAAAGTTCTCAATGAACTTACTGAAATTGTGGGTCAGGAATATTGAGGTGATTGATACTCAAGCCATTGAAGTCTGTCTCAATTATTGAGGATCAGATAATGATGATTGTTGCTTATGAAGAAGAAACGCCTAAAGCAAGAAGATCAAATATCAACAACAAGCTATCTCAGAAGATGGAAAGGACAAGACTGAATTTGAAGACAAGTTGAGTCTCAGCAGATATGCTTCTTCAACCCAAGATCAATAAGTATCTCTGATGGTAACATTGTTCTAACTTATAACTTGGAAATCTATGTTTATGTCAACAGTGCATCCTGCTAACGTGTGAATACTTGTTGAAACATTCTGAACTCTTTAAAAAGGGAATTTCTGTTAAAAGACTTAATTTAATCAATCTGTCTGAAAGCAATAACATCTTTTTAAAATTTTGTGTCTGAAAATTTCTTTTGGTTATTTTATAAAATATTTTCTTTGTTTTAGTTATTACTGTTGTTTTTCTTTCAAAATGTTATCTCTGTATTTACTTTTCTCTTTCTTCCGAAACGAATTTCAAAAATGTTTTTCTTTTCAACCTTTAATAAAACGTATCTTTTTACCAGCTGAAACGTTTTTCTTATTAATTTTTTTTAAAAAAAAGAACATTTTTCTTATTCTATCTTTTTAATCAACACTGATGACTCGATTCCCTATGACTAATAGCGCTTCACCTATGACCAATCAATGATGTACGTTTCGGTACTCCCAAGGTCTGAAACTGTCATCATTAATGCTACCTGAGCCCTGATGTATTTCATGAACAACAATCTAAAGGATTCAATCTCTTCACTTCTCTCTTCTATCTCTTGTTTCAAAGTCCTATAAATACTCAAGAGCTCTTGACTCATACTCATCACTTCAAAGTTCTCTATAAACTTTGAAAAGGGGTCTGAGTGTATCTCTCTCTAAAGGACGATGAAGAAGCAGAGGAAAACAGAAGAAGGAGTTCTGGAACACTGTGAGGAGAAGATCAAGTCATCATGGATGATGTGTGGAATGATAAGTAAGGGGAAGGGTTCATCTGAAAACCTGTTTCTCTGTACTTGGACCATGGAGATCTTGTTGCATCACAAGCACACTGGAAGACCACTGGGAAAACCCAGAATAGCCAATCTTATGAAGGGCACCACTTCGAATGTGGTCCTGATGATAAAGATTGTTGCTGGTGGTCGAAATACCGTGTTAAATGATGCACCTCCACCATTCCAGTCCTCAAAGGGAGATTGCGTGCGGAACACACGGTTGGGAAGAGAATACAGGCTCAAGAGGCACTTCTGAGGCTTTTCAGCCAAAGAAGTAGTGGTAGCTTTGAAAGAGAGGGAAGCTGCTGATAAGGCTATGCCTCAGCCTATCATAGGAATCAAGAGAGTTAGCGGTGATAAATGTATTTTCAGTTTTTTTCAAAAGATTTTCTAATAAAAATTCTCCATACTTGTGTTTATCTGTATGTTTATACCTTTGTTAATGAAATCTTTCTGAAGATTGTTTCTCTGTGTAATTTTTTTTACTGTATGTATCTCTTTTCTTTCTTCTAAAATACGTTTCACCATATGTGTCTGTATGAATCTGTATGTATCTGCAAGTTTCTGTTATATGTTTCAGAATCTCTTATTAATATTTGGTATCAAGATTTTTCCAACACTTCTATAACATTTTGTATCACGAATTTTCTAACAATTGGTTAATTATATATTTAACAAAACCTTTTTAATTAATGACAAAAGGGGGAAAAATATATAACTAATAAAATATCTTGAGTCAAGAAATTCAAGTTTACTAAAATCAAGCAATTCAGAAGATAACAATTAATATCAGATAGTATAGATAACAATTGGTGTCTGATTAAAACATAAAAAGTTAACAATTGGTATCTAAAAGGTTAACAATTGGCATTTAAAGATTTAATGTTTTTCTCAGGGGGAGTAATATAGATAGGGGGAGCAAACTAAATAATTTATCATCTTTCATTTCATTTCCTTTATACATTTTTGTTAGATATATATATATATATCTTATTTGTCATCATTAAAAAGGGGGAGAATTTTGAGTCACAGAATTATTTTGAGTATTCAAACTTAACTTAAGACTCAGTATCTTTAGGTTTTAATAATTAACAAATAAGATCATATAAGCAGGTTCTACTAAGAAAGGTATTGCTTTGTAGATTGTATTTCAGGATGTAGTAATCATCTGAAGCCTAGAAGACAGCAAAGGAAGAAGACATTCACAAGAAAGATGAAGCAAATCTAAAGAGAAGAAAAAGAACAGCACGGAAACTGAAGAGAAGAAAAAGAAAAGACTCAGAATCTGAAGAGGAGAAAAGGCTCGTCTATCTAAAGCATATTCATCGTCTGAAGACTTGAAGACAAAAAAAATGAAGACTTGACTATCGTCAGAAGACTAGAAGACAAAAGCAAAGACTTGACTCCGTCTGAAAAGTGACTATCATCTGAAGATTTGAAGCTAATCTCAAGAACTTTGTATATCTGAAGGATGAAGGTGTTAGAATCAAGAATTGATCCCTTGAAGACATTGCTAAGTGTGAAGAACACTCTACCCAATGAATTACTCATTTCAACACAAAAGTCAGACATGCTTTTCTCCCTCGTTCAAGAGTTTTGCACAAAGAAGGAAACTCTGCAACGCCTGCTGCACCTGCAACGAAAAAGCATTGCGTGCGCAGACCTACTGCATCTACTGCTGCCCAGAACGTATCAGAAGACTGAACAAAAGTGACGAGAATGATGTTTGAACTAAGTTTATTAAATTCAACATCTTTATCCATATGATTCACAGAAGCATAGGAAGAGACAAAGAAGAACAGAGTTGTGATCATCTGAAGAAAAGACGAAATAATTTTTGCTAGAAGAAAAGAACTTGCTGAAAGCGTTCTTAGTGAAGAACTAAGAAATGCTTGAAACAATCATCTGAGATAAGCATATGTTGAAGCTGATGACATCAAGCTTAAACAATGCAACCATCTGAAAGCTCACTAATCGTCTGAAAGTATGAGAAGATTAAAACCTTCTGAACACATACTCTCTGAACAAGATGATGAGATATATCAGACTATCTGAAGAGATGAAGACTTTCAAATCTGCCTATGTGGACAAATCTCAAACTATGGGAAGTCTCAACAAAGGCAAAGACCATATGTTCAACAGCTAGAATATTATTCAAATATTCTTAAGAGAGAAAAAGGAGAAAACGTCAGAGGCTCAGAAGCTAAGTAAAAATGAAGATAGCACAAATTGAGCAAAAAGACAAATCTAACGGATATCTCCTCACACTCACAGAAAAGAAATGTGAAAGAAAAGAAGATGTAGAGAGAGAAAAGAAGTATCTACATGTTAAAGGAAAATTTCTCAAGGTTAAAGAACTCATCTAAAAGTGTGTAAGAGCTAAGCTATCTGCACAACTATTCTGCTTAAGAAGAAGCAACCGTTTAAGAAGTTATTTCACAAAGGCTATTTGAGCCAAATCACTTCTTCTCAACGGTAACCAAGCCATCTTCAACGGCTATATTTTATCAGAACATATAAATAGCCCCAAGAAAGAATTTGAAGATATCGGTCAGTCGGCCAATTTCTCAGTAATACATCCTCAAGATGTCGACCTAAAAGGGTGACATTGAAGCCCAAGGCTGTGAAGTTGGCTGAATGTCTCTAGAAGGGGGGTTTAATAGAGACTTCTTGAATTCGTTCCTGAAATTTCAGAACTAAAGTTGAAGAATGAGATGTAATCTCAAGTCTGTTGACTTGGAATCTCTTGTTAGGACAGGATACAAGTTAATTAACTTTTAGTAAGTCTGTCTATGTTCAAGTTAGTTTAAAGTCTCAACTGAGACGTTGTTTTAATTCTTAGAGATGTTGTTTTATTATTTTGTTGATTTAAGACAAACACAGTAAAGATGAGAGAAGAGATATGGGGCAAAGATCTTATCCAGGTTCACCCACACCTTAGGCTACGTCCAGTCCTCACAACACGTGAGATTTCCACTATTGACAAACCCGTCAATACAAGTATTCTTACAGCCTCTTCAGGACGTCTCTCACACCAAGCCTAGGCACTCCCTATCTTGGCTGAGTCACAAGTATTCTTACAACCTCTTCAGGATGCAAACAACTCACTCTAAGACTAGGCACCCTTCCTATCTTAGATGAGACAAGGTTACAGTGTACGTTGAGATAAGACTAGCTTACAGGCAAACAAAGTACAGATGAAAGATGTAGTAAGCTAGATAAACTCTCTTCTAAAATACAATGACAGTGTGATACTCTAAGAAGAGAGATGAGTAGAGTCAAAATGTATATCTCAAGTTGAGATGAGTCTGTATATAACAGTCAGTTGAGACGTGCACTTGAGATGATAGTTGAGATGTGATAAGATGCTTAGTGATTGTGCAGTAATGCAGGCAGTCTCTCTCACAGTCCTCAGTTTGATGAAGTCTCTTTATATTTCTGATGGAAACTAGCCATTATGTGACCGTTTCTAGCTGTTGAGACACATAGTTGACATACCGGCTTTTTCTGTTGAGACTCAGCAGTTTTTCAGGGACGTTTGGTACTATGTCAGTGTACTTGGTTGACCCTGTGCTGACTTTACTTGCTGTCTTTTCTTACTGAGCTTGCAATCTTGCTTCTGTCCAGAGTCTGTCTTAACTTTCTTGTGTCTGGGACAAGTTCTGCCCTTGAGACGATGTCTCAAGCTGTTCTTGCATCTCAAGCTAAACTAGCATCTGTTCATGGCTTGCATCTCAAGCTATGCTTGAGTCTTTTCCTTTTTCCTTGCTTCTGCTTGTTTTAACTGAGATCTTTCCTGTTAACAAGATTACATCTGAACATAAGCTTGCATCTCAAGCTATACTTGTATCTACTCATGACTTGCACCTTAAGCTGTTCAAGTGTCTTTTTGTTGGCTTGGTGATGAGTCTAGTCATTCTTCTCCTTAATTCTGGATCAAGACATGTGCTTTATATGAAACTGATTTCTTGGGCTCTCAACTGATCCTTTAGATTGAAAAACCAAGCTGTTGCGGGATTTCTTGAACCATGACAGCTTTCAGTTTTGTTCTTTGTGTTTCTTTATCCATGACTTTGCTTGTCTTATGGTCTAGAGATTCTCTTTGACTCATGTGTCCAAATTAGATTTTCTGCAGTAAACAAAAACTGGGAATCTCTGCCACACTTAAGCACACAGTTAGTAATACAAGATGCATCTCATACATTTTAAACTTAAATAGTTTGTCATATTAAAAACTTCTTGGAGGTGAGCTTGTCTCAACAATCTCCCTTTTTTTATGATGGCAAACTATGAAGTTTAAATATCTGATGAGATAAAAATTAGGTTATAGAGGTAGAGTGAACTCCCCCTGAAACATGCAGTGCTTGAGAATAATTTTAAGGAGATGAGCTCCCCCTGAGTTAAAGGCTTATTTGCTGTTTGAGTTTTAATTCTTAGTGTTTGATGACAGTAAAAGGAAACAACAAATAGGCAGTGAGATCAAATGAGAGTCGTCATTCATTGATTTATCAAAAGATTTTTGGAGGGATACATAACACAGCAAAAAGATGCCACTGCATCTAACCAGAGATAGTGAAAAGATGCTATCACATCTTATCCTTCTAACTTAAACACTTTCCTTACAAGCACAAGACTCTCATCAGATACCTAGATATCTAATAATCCCCCTTTTGACATTATCAAAAGAAATATAACTAGTACAACTAGGATGAGTCTGAGCTATCAAAAGGCCTTGCAACAGTTTGTGGGAGTGCTGGAGGAGGAGGCAGATTAGAGAGATGCAAATTCATTTTCCTGTTGAAGTCATTGGAGGTGCTAATAGCTTGAAGTACTGTGTCCAGTCCGTCAAGAATTGCCTCTTGCCTCTTTTTGTGATGCTTGAGCTTCTTAAGGATCTTTTTCTGATTCTGCTCAAGTCTGGATTGAAGGTTCTGGTGGTGTTGTTGTTGTTCTTCTTGTAGCTGGTTCAGAAAAGTATTGATGGAATTGGATAAATGAGTGAGAATAGAGGGCTCAGATGAAGGTGCCTCAGGCCTGTCAGCAGGTGGTGCAGATTGATCATATTTAGGCAGAGGGGAATCTTACAGAATTGTCTCTACAAAGAATTTTCCAGGAGTAGGGCAGGAAGTGGGAATGGACTAAGTAGGCTCATTCCTTACAGGGGTTGCCTGCTTGGTGGTGACACCCTCTGCAGTTTCAGCCTCAACTTGTTGTGTCTCTTGGGGGGTTTCAAAGCTTACCAAGGTCTCAGCAACAAACTTACTAATAGGAGAGACTTCCGGTGGAGGAGACTTAGGAGGAATCTATTATGGTGGAGAGTGGTGATCCATCTCTTGATCCATTTCAGGTGTTCGTTCTTTATCAGCCCCAACTCCTTCTTCTAATTCTTGCTCACTGGGCTGCTCAAAGCTGATAGGAACTGGTTCAATGCGTGTAAGAGCAGTGTGGTCAGGCTTAGATTTCTTCTTTTTCTTTTTCTTGGTCTCAGTCTCTGTAGAGACAGAAGGCTGAGCTTTCCTTTTCTTTTCTTTCATAGGGATCTCAGAACCTTCTTGAGATCCCTCATCAACTTCCTTTGAGGCCTTTTTCTTCTTTCTCTTCTCAGCTTCTGACATTTTTTATGATGGGGAAGCTTGTGTAGTAGTAGGAACAGGAGGAGGAGGATTATTTAAAGAAAAAGTAGGAGGAGGAATGCTCTTACCATCTAGCTCGAGAGACTTTAGGTTTGTTTTTCCCATGTAGCCAGGTCTCTCATCAGATTTCTCACATCCATTGAAGTCTACCTTGAAGTGCCTCAAGATCCTGGTTGTCATCATCCCAAATGGAAGGGAGGCATTGATCTTAGAATTGTGGAAGGCATGCTCCATATGTCTTAAGATGAGGAAAGGCAGATTGAGGGGGATTCCATGTTTAAGATGATACATGACCATCAAATCCTGATGATAGATTTTGTTGAAAGTGCCAACCCGAGGCATGATGCACTTGACAACTAGATGGAATAGGAATTTTCCAAACAGGTTTAAAGAGGAAGCAGAGTCTGTGATGAGACAACCTTTGAAGAGAGAGGTACCTACATTGGCTGCTGGAATGCCAATCTCATTCCACCAATGTTCTTCATTGTATAACCTATTCCCAGCCACAGGTGCTTTGATGATAGCACCAAGAGTTTCTTCTGTCAATTCCATGTGAACTCCGCTGATGTCAGAGATGATGAGTGGATGACCTTGAGACGATCCCTTAGCCTTATAGCATGCTACGTAGAATGCCATAGTCATCTTAGGAAAGACTGACTCAGTAATGGTCAGGTAGTCCTTCCAACCTTGCTTTTCTAGATAAGGACCAATGTCCCATCCTTCATCCCTTAGCTCTTGGGATGAGATCACTCTTCCCACTATGATTTTCTTTTCTGTGAACCTTTTGGTAAACTTCTCTTCAATTTCAGCATTACAGAAGAGATCAGATTGGAAAGACAACTTCTTTCCTCCTACCGTTTTCTCCTTCCCTTTTCTGGAGGTTTCAGGTTGAGTCAGGTCAATATGAATAGGAGATCTAGGTGGTGTTGTTTGGGTGACTTGGGAAGCAACCCTCTGGGATTTCATCCTAAGTGGCAGAGGGGTGCTCTTTTTGGATGATGTGGATTTGGAGGATAAAGAAGGTTGGATAGATTGGGAGGACTGTGAAGGCTCTGTTTCTTTGCTTGGTTGCGAAGAGGGAGAACGGCTTAGGTGTTCTTGGCTAGATTGCACACTCTGAGATTTGGATTCTTCTGATGAGGAAGAAGACATTTTTGCTTCTGGAGATGAAGAGGATGAGGATTTGTCAGAGAATGGCAGCTTAAGACCGACAACTTTGATACGCATTTGAGGAAGAGAAGAAGGTAGATTACGGGTTAAAGATGTGCTTTAAATAGAGAGCTGAAAGAGAGAGAGAGAAAAAAGTAAATGTGCTAGTGGGGAGTTATTAGAAACAGTTGAGGGTGGTTGGCTCTCTATTTTATAATATAACGGCTAGTTTGCCAATGAGTGGGCAGGTACTAGCCGTTGACTAACGGCTCTCTTTTTCTCAGTTCAATGTGCAGTAACGTCTCAGTGATTAGTGAGACGTGAGTTGAGACATGTTATGAGATGTGTCTAGATGCATCTGAGACCTTGTCTCTTCTCAGATGACCCCTTAGTCTTAATTTTAAGACAGCACACATTTAACAGTTTTTAATTTTCAATGAATCTTTCTTCCAGTAAAGGCTTAGTAAAGATGTCAGCTAGCTGACTCTTAGTATCTACAAACATTAATTCAATATTCTCTTTCTGTACATGATCCCTTATGAAGTGATGCTTGATATCTATGTGTTTATACCTTGAATGATGAACATGATTCTTTGCAAGATTTATGGCACTAGTGTTATCACAATAAATGGGTATTTTAGAATACCTGACTGCATAATCTAGCATATGAGATTTGATCCACAATATTTGTGTGCAACATGCAGCTACTGAGACATATTCAGCTTCTGTTGTGGACAAAGCAATGGTATTCTGCTTCTTGCATGACCAAGAGATGAGACATTTTCCCAAAAATTGACAAGATCCACTAGTGCTTTTTCTATCCATCTTGTCACCAGCAAAGTCAGCATCACTGTATCCTATGAGATCAAAGCTACATCCTTTCTCATACCAGACGTCAAGATTAGTGGTTCCAATTAAATATCTAAATATTCTTTTAACAGCTGTGAGATAGGATTCTTTAGGATCAGATTGGTACCTTGCACAGATGCCCACAGCATATTGAATATCTGGTCTGCTAGCAGTTAAGTACATAAGGGAACCAATCATACCTCTATAAAGCTTGTCTGAGACAACTTTACCAGCCGCATCCTTGTTAATCTGAGTTGATGGGTGCATAGGGGTTTTCATTGGCTTAGCCTCATTCATTTTGAATTTGTTGAGAAAATCTCCTGTATATTTTGCTTGGCTTATGAAGATGCCATCTGTTAATTGTTTGATTTGCAGTCCTAAGAAAAATCTTAGCTCACCCATCATGCTCATCTCAAATTCTCCCTTCATGAGACTTGAGGACTCTTGACATAAAGACTCATTAGTTGACCCAAAAATGATATCATCAACATAGATTTGAACAATCAATAAGTCTTTGTTGATTTCCTTTTTGAACAATGTGTTATCAATCTTACCTCTGGTGAAACTATTTTTAATTAAAAAGGAACTCAACCTGTCATACCAAGCTCTTGGAGCTTGCTTGAGACCATACAGGGCCTTTGAGAGTTTGAAGACATATTCTGGATGATCAGGATCTTCAAAGCCAGGAGGCTGTCTCACATAGACTTCTTCTTCTATGATTCCATTCAAGAAAGCACTTTTTACATCCATCTGGTACAGCTTGAAGTCTTTATGTGCAGCAAAGGCTAGTAGAATTCTGATGGCTTCAATTCTGGCAACAGGTGCAAAGGTCTCATCATAGTTTATCCCTTCCTGTTGATTGTATCCCTGTGCCACCAATCTGGCTTTGTTTCTCATGACTTTCCCTTTCTCATTTAACTTGTTTCTGAATACCCATCTGGTTCCAATGATAGATTGATGTGATGGTGGAGGAACCAAAATCCAGAGTTTACTCTTCTCAAATTGGTTTAATTCTTCTTCCATAGCCTTATTCCAAGATTCATCATTGAGAGCTTCATGTATGTCTTTTGGTTCTATCTCAGATAGTAATGCCATTAGATTTTCATTGCTCCTGAAAGAAGATCTGGTTCTAACTCTATCTGAGGTGTCTCCAATGATTTGATCTCTGGGATGAGATCTCACCAATCTCCAGCTTCTGGGAAGTTGAGATGCATGCTCATTCTGGATCTCAGTACTTCCTTGCCTTGTTTCTTGAGTTCCAGTTTGATAATCTGGATTGTCTTTTTCTTGGAGGGAATGAGGTGTCTCAAGGTGGCTGCCTCTGTGAGATATTCCTTCAGATTGGACATCTTTTTTGTGCTCAGATTGAGATGATCTCACTAGCTTTTGCTCAGGTGAAGCTCTTTCCTCAGCTTCTTGAGTTGAGATCTTTAGTTCTCCCATCATCTCTTCAATTTCTTCGTCCACCTCTTTCTGAGAGCTGCCTTGTATCTCATTAAAAACTACATGCATAGATTATTCAGTAGTTTTGGTTCTTAGATTATAAACTCTATAGGCTTTAGATGTTAGTGAATATCCTAGGAAAATTCCTTTATCAGATTTTCTGTCAAATTTTCCTAATTGTTCTTTAGTATTTAAAATATAACAGTCACATCCAAAAACATGAAAATATGAGATTGAAGGCTTTCTACCTTTCCATAGCTCATATGGAGTATTATTCAAGATCTTCCTTATAGTGATTATGTTTATAATGTAACAAGATGTAGTGACAGCTTCTGCCCAAAAATACTTCTAAATTCCACAAAAACATAACAGAGTTCTTGCCATTTCTTGAAGAGTCCTATTCTTTCTCTCAACTACTCCATTCTGTTGAGGAGTCCTTGGACAGGAGAAGTTATGAGTAATGCCATTTTTATCAAAAAATTTCTTAAACTTAGCATTCTCAAACTCTCCTCCATGATCACTCCTTACAGCACTAATTCCATATCCCTTCTCAGACTGAATTTTTTTGCAGAAATTTTTGAAGAAATCATAAGATTCATCCTTCTGAGAGAGGAATAGAACCCAGGTGAACCTGGAGAAATCACCCACAATTACAAACCCATACTTTTTACCACTGATACTTGCAGTCTTAGTTGGTCCAAATAAGTCAATATGGAGGATCTCAAGAGGTCTGGTAGTTGAGACATGAGACTTGGATTTGAAACTTGATTTGTTGTGCTTGCTTTTTACACAAGACTCACATATCATGTCCTTGTCAAATTTTTTACTTTTGGTAAACCTCTGAAAAGAGACTGACTTGCAAGTTGACTCATAGTTCTTATGTTGATATGTCCAACTCTCTTGTGCCAAAGCCACCTCTCATGATCATGAGTCATGAGACATGTAAGATCAGATAGGCTCTCAAGTGAGACTGAGTAGAGATTTTTGTTCATTTTTCCAGAAAAAAATAGTTTTTCCAGTCTCGGAGTCTATGATCTCACAATAAGTGGGTTGGAAATTAACATGATAACCATTGTCACACAATTGGCTTATACTCCGCAAATTATGTTTCAGCCCTTCAACAAAATATACATTTTCAATTTGAGCTGAGTTTGTCTTACCAATTTTACCTATGCCCTTGATTTGGGCCTTGCTGTTGTCTCTAAAAGAGACAACTCCAGTAGCCTTTTCTTCAAGTGACAGGAACTTGCTTTTGTCTCCTGTCATGTGCCTTGAACATCCACTGTCCCGCACCCACACCTTCTTTGACTTTACTGCTGCCAGGCACATCTGTCACAACATGAAATTTTGCTTTAGGTACCCACTTATATTTGGATCCTTCATGGTTAATTACCTTTCTCCTAGAAGCTACATGTCTCAAGTAGCATTCAGTGGCCTTATGACCAAACTTGCTATAACAAGAGCATCTTTCTTTCTTCCTTTTCCTTGCAAGAATGAAGAAGTCCTTGTACCAGATCTCACTGGAGGATTTCTCATAGCCCAGTCCAGCTTTATCAAAAATTCCCTTTTGAGACCCAATGAGTCTCTAAAGATTTTTAGTTCCTTTAACAAACTTTGCTAGATCATCTATGAGAATTCTATTTTGTTTTTTGAGATTCTGATTTTCTTCAGAGAGATGCTTTAGCTTTTGCTCATCAGAAGACTGACTTTTGCTTTTGATAAGCTCAGACAATCTCATGTGAGACGGCATGAGACTGCTATTTTTGTGATTCAAACTCTCATTTTATTTTTCCAAGAATTTTACTTTCTCAAGAGTTGTGTCCAACTCAGACTTCAAATGAGAACTTTTTGATACTAGGAGATTTGAATCATGAAGCAGATTCTCAAAAGCACATTTAAGTTCAGTCAAGGTTAATTCAGAATCTGAGTCACTTACCTCATCATCATATGATGAGTCACCATTTTCCATAAGACATATGTTAGCTGACTCTTCATCTGGGCTTTCATCTTCTTCAGTGTCATCCCAGGTGGCCATCATTGCCTTCCTTTTTGGACTTCTTTTTTTGTCCTTTTTGAGTAATGGACATTCAAATTTGATGTGTCCAGGCTTTCTGCATTCAAAGTAGATGAATTGTCCTTTTCTGTCAAGTTTCATTTATCCTCTTCTTGAAGGAAAACTCTTTCTTCCACTTCCTCTTGCTCTCCACAAGTGTCTGATCTTCCTTGAGATGTATGCTAACTCATCATCCATCTCATTGTCACCATCTCCTTCATCTTCTTCTGTTTCTGTATCATGAGATGAGTTAAGTGAGGTCTGTTGAGATGAGCTTACCTTCTTACCTTTTGAATTGCTGGAAGTTGCCTTCAAAGCTACAGTCTTGGGTCGTCTGATGAAGTCTTCTTCCATCAGTTATTGCTCATGTACCTTTAGTGATCTAAGGAGCTCATCTAATCTGAGGCTGCTCAGGTCCTTGGCTTCTTGTATAGCTGTGACCTTAGGTCTCCAGGGTTTAGGTAAGCTTCTCAAGATTTTCCTTACCATATCTTGGTTTGAGTATGTTCTACCTAGAGACTTGAGGTCATTGGTTATGACAGTGAACCTTCTCACCATTTCTTCTATGCCTTCATCTTCATTCATTTTAAAGAGCTCATACTGTCTTACCAGTATGTTGATCTTGGCTTCTTTAACTTGATTAGTCCCTTCATGCTCAATCTCTAGAGCACTCCATATTTCCTTAGCTGAGACACACCCAGCTACTTTGTCGTACTCACTTCTGCTTAAGGCACAGGTGAGTAAGTATTTGGCTCTTGAGTTAAGTACATATCTTGCCTTCTCAGCATCTGTCCATTGCTCTCTGGGCTTAGCTGCCCTGAGCACGAGCTCATCTATGATGTAGGGCACGTAAGGACCTATCTCAATGATTTCCCAGAGATCAGCATGCTGAGATTCAATGAATAATCTCATCCTGTCTTTCCAGTAATAGTAATCTGTTTGTAGATGCCCCTTCAGGAATGAACAGACTTGCACTTGGACCAGCCATGGATCTTGTCCTCTTCACACGTCGGTGTGCTCAACCCCAAAGAGGTCGAGCTCTGATACCAACTAAAGTTGGCTGAATGTCTCTAGAAGGGGGGGTTGAATAGAGACTTCTTGAATTCGTTCCTGAAATTTAGAACTAAAGTTGAAGAATGAGATGTAATCTCAAGTCTGTTGACTTGGAATCTCTTGTTAGGACAGGATACAAGTTAATTAACTTTTAGTAAGTCTGTTTATGTTCGAGTTAGTTTAAAGTCTCAACTGAGACGTTGTTTTAATTCTTAGAGATGTTGCTTTGTTATTTTGTTGATTTAAGACAAGCACAGTAAAGATGAGAGAAGAGATAAGGGGCAGAGATCTTATCCTGGTTCACCCACACCTTGGGCTACGTCCAGTCCTCACAACACGTGAGATTTCCACTATTGACAAACCCGTCAATACAAGTATTCTTACAACCTCTTCAGGACGTCTCTCACACCAAGCCTAGGCACTCCCTATATTGGCTAAGTCACAAGTATTCTTACAGCCTCTTCAGGATGCAAACAACTCACTCTAAGACTAGGCACCCTTCCTATCTTAGATGAGACAAGGTTACAGTGTACGTTGAGATAAGACTAGCTTACAGGAAAACAAAGTACAGATGAAAGATGTAGTAAGCTAGATAAGCTCTCTTCTAAAATACAATGACAGTGTGATACTCTGTGAAGAGAGATGAGTAGAGACGAAATGTATATCTCAAGTTGAGATGAGTCTGTATATAACAGTCAGTTGAGACGTGCACTTGAGATGATAGTTGAGATGTGATAAGATGCTTAGTGATTGTGCAGTAATGCAGGCAGTCTCTTTCACAGTCCTCAGTTTGATGAAGTCTCTTTATATTTATGATGGAAACTAGTCGTTATGTGACCGTTTCTAGCTGTTGAGACACATAACTGACATACAGGCTTTTTCTGTTGAGACTCAGCAGCTTTTCAGGGACGTTTGGTACTGTGTCAGTGTACTTGGTAGACCTTGTGCTGACTTTACTTGTTGTCGTCTCTTACTGAGCTTGCAAACTTGCTTCTGTTCAGAGTTTGTCTTAACTTTCTTGTGTCTGTGACAAGATCTCATTCAACTGCTTCTGTCCTTGAGACGATGTCTCAAGGTGTTCTTGCATCTCAAGCTGAACTAGCATCTGTTCATGGCTTACATCTCAAGCTATGCTTGAGTCTTTTCCTTTTTCCTTGCTTCTGCTTGTTTTAACTGAGATCTTTATTGTTAACAAGATTACATCTGAACATAAGCTTGCATCTCAAGCTATACTTGCATCTACTCATGACTTTCACCTTAAGCTGTTCAAGTGTCTTTTTGTTGGCTTGGTGATGAGTCTAGTCATTCTTCTCCTTAATTCTGGATCAAGACATGTGCTTTATATGAAACTGATTTCTTGGGCTTGCAACTGATCCTTTAGATTGAAAAACCAAGCTATTGCGGGATTTCTTGAACCATGACAGCTTGCAGTTTTGTTCTTTGTATTTCTTTATCCATGACTTTGCTTGTCTTATGGTCTAGAGATTCTCTTTGACTCATGTGTCCAAATTAGATTTTCTGCAGTAAACAAAAACTGGGAATCTCTGCCACACTTAAGCACACAGATAGTAATACAAGATGCATCTCATACATTTTAAACTTAAACAGTTTGTCATATTAAAACCTTCTTGGAGGTGAGCTTGTCTCAACAGGCTGAAATTATACCCAAGAAAGAATGGGCTATATATCAAATTCAATATCCTATCAAGCCATCTTTCAAAAGAAGTTATCCATCACACAGATGAATTTAAGCCTATTGTAATTTAAACACTTATATCTTTGTTGTTTCCTTGTACTTAGTATTCATTTCATGTATCCAGAGTTAGAATTAGTAATCCCTTTGTATAAGAAGAATCTGAGTTTATGTTTCTTAGAAACTTAAACTTAGTTTATGTTGTAAACACTTTATGTGTCTGAGAGCCTGGAGAGGCTTGGTGGAAGAAAGAATACTTGTTGTTGAGCCTGGAGAGGCTTGTCTGTAAAATAATACTGCATATGTTTCCTGGAGAGGCAGTTGAAAACAAAGGAATACTTGTTGTTGAGCCTGGAGAGGCTTGTCTGTAAAATCATACTGCATATGTTGCCTGGAGAGGCAGTTGAAAACAAAGGAATACTTGTTGTTAAGCCTGAAGAGACTGTGGTAAAAGAATATATGTATCTGTGTTCAGATAGTGGAAAATCCAGAGGTGGTTTGCCCTGGGACTGGATGTAGCTCACTGGGTTGGTGAGTGAACCAGGATAAATTCTTGGCTAAGTTCTCTTTCCTTTAAACTCTTTTATTTTTAGCTTTATATTTTCGAAGGGGATTGAAAAGTATTTTTATATCAAAACTCTAATTCAACAATTTCAATAAAACAGTTTTTATAGATAAACAAACTTCAGACAATCTCATATCATTTGAAGTATTACAGAAAATGCACCTTGAAGAACCTCTGAAATAACCCTCTGAAGTGAGTCTGAAAAGAACTCAGTTCAGAAGTTAGAAACAGACTTAACACGATCACCAATCATTTGAAGTAGTTCAGAAACAGCTCTGAAAAGATTGTCTGTAATAACCTTCAGAAGGTACTTTGAGATGTTTTCAAATAACTCAGTTTTAAATAAGAAACTATGTTAATTGGATGTTTATTTAAAACCTTCTTAAGTATTGTTAGTAAGTTTGTCAAATTTATCTTTCTTATCTTCCGCTCTTTTCTAATAACTCTGAAATATTTTTATATAACAACTTGTTTTGATTCATTTTTTTATTTATTTCAAGATTTCCAAAAATTGTTTAAAAAATGTAAAACACTATTCAACCCCCCTTCTAGTGTTTCCTGTGGTTCTAACAGTTTTACTATGTTAATTGTAAACTCATTTTTCAAACCCTTTATTGGTTAGAAATAAATAGATAACAGCAGAATGTAAAGAGTTAAGGGTAAAGAGAAATTTACACAAAGAATTTATCCTGGTTCACCCACTAACCCAGTGAGCTACAACCAGTCCCAAGGCAAACCACCACTGGATTTTCCACTAATCCCGCAAGATTACAAGTATTCTTTATACCAACCTCTCCAGGCTTAACACCGAGTATTCTTTGTTTTCAACTGCCTCTCTAGGCAACTCATGCAGTATTCTTTTACAGACAAGCCTCTCCAGGATTAACACCGAGTATTCTTTGTTTTCAACTGCCTCTCCAGGCAACTCATGCAGTATTCTTTTATAGACAAGCCTCTCCAGACTTAACACCGAGTATTCTTTGTTTTCAACTGCCTCTCCAGGCAACTCATGTAGTATTCTTTTACAGACAAGCCTCTCCAGGCTCTTCACAAGTATTCTTTTCTATCAAGCCTCTCCAGGCTCTACCAGAGTATTCTTTCTTCCTCCAAGCCTCTCCAGGCTCTCAAAGTATTCTTTCTTACTCCAAGCCTCTCTAGGCTCTCAAAGTATTATTTCTTCCTCCAAGCCTCTCCAGACTCTCCAAGTATTCTTTCTTCCACCAAGCCTCTCCAGCCTCTCAGACACATATTGTTTTTACAATGAAAGTTTGTTTAAGTTTCTGAGAAACTTAAACCTTAGAGACTTGTACATAGAGATAACTGAGTATGACACTCAGGATACAAAGATGAAGCTTATAGGTACAAGGAAAACAGAGTGATACAAGTGTATAATTTTAAGCTCTACTTCATATCTGTATAATCAGAAGGTTGACTTGATATGATCTGTATTGAGCTTGGCCAATTTCTTTTGTGGGCTTAACCATTGGCTAACTTGGGCTACATTCTCGCCACTTCACCATGAGTTTGCCAATTCAGATTCATGGTTACCCATTTTGGTTGACATCTTATGGATGCATCATTGGGAATTTTTGGCCAACTTGTCATCATCTTCAAAGACTTTCTTGAGGCAATTTATATGTTCTGGAAATATAGCCGTTTGAAGACTGCTTGATTTTACCGTTGAGAAGAAATGATTAAGCTCATAGAGCCGTTGTGAAATAACTTCTCATTTGGTAGCTTCTTTCTTAAGCAGATTAGGTGTGCAGATGACTTGGTTCTGACACCCTGCAGATAAGCTCTTTTATCCTGAGAGATTTTCTTCGTCTTCAGCAAGTTTATATTTCTCTCTCTTCTTCTTTCTTCATTTCTCTTCTTGTGAGTGTAAGGAGGTAGGATATTAGGACCCGTTAGACTTCTCATTTTTCCCGTTGCTTAGCTTCTGACTTTGAGCACAGTAGGTGTGTAGATGTATATTTATTCTGACACACACACACAACAATTTTGCTAATGAGTATTTCTTTTGAGAATGTTGTTGATTCTTCAGCAGGTTGGCTTGCTTATCTATCTTTTTCTTCACTGTACGAAGTCTGTTGCTTGGATAGAGATGATGATTTTAGCCGTTGAACTTCTCCTTTATCCACGGTGAGATTTAGCTTTTCTTCTTGAAAAGACTTCAGACTTCTGATAGCGTATTGCAGAGTTTGTGCAGACGTAGGTGTACAGCAACACTGACCTATCTCTGACCTCTATTTGCTTTTCTGCAACAGGTTT
The DNA here is from genome assembly GCA_026901365.1 of Sesbania bispinosa. Lineage (NCBI taxonomy): Eukaryota > Viridiplantae > Streptophyta > Magnoliopsida > Fabales > Fabaceae > Sesbania > Sesbania bispinosa. Next base: position 1,685,657 of record QLOH01000067.1, on the reverse strand, counting down.
CTTCTTTTTCGAACAAAGCTTCTTAAAATAAGGAAAATAGCTTTTTGTTACTATTTCCTTTGTAGAAGAAGGCATAAGACATTTAGATAATTTCTGGTCATTGAGTAGATGGTCTTTGCCTTTGTTGAGACTTCTCGACGTTGGAGATTTATCCACGTAATCAGAGAGTTCAGAGAGTCTTCATATCTTCAAAGTGTTATATGACGTATCTGGCTTCTTCTTCTTCAGCTAGATTGAAAAGCCACGTCACTACGTTCATAGAGTATGCACATACTTTCAGAAGGTTGAGTTGCTCCAGCATAAATTGATTCTTCTTCAATCTTCTTCAACATATTGCTTCTTTTAATCTTCTTCTGCAAATTGCTTCTTCTATTCTTCATATGGTTTCTACGTTGTTCTCCCTTCTTCTTGGTGATCTTCCTTTGAGCATTGAGTCTGACTTTCGTAGGTTGAACAATTCAGCATGTTGAATACTTCACCATGTTGAATGCTTCAGCATTTTGAACTTTTTCAGCAGGTTGATCAATTCTTCAGATAGTTTGCTGTAATGCTTTTCTTTCTATACTGTTTCTTCTACCTGAAGGGAATCAAGCATGTGGTCAGGGTGCAGCGGAAATAAATGGATTCCCTCCCTTGTTATAATCGTTTTGCGAAAACACGAATCAAGGCATAAAAGGTATTGAAACGAAAGGTCGTACCTTATTAGGATTACAAACGAGGCAAGAGTAGCCGCGTCTCTATTGGTATCCACACCAACAGCCGTACTAGGAAACCCTCCTCAACTCTGCTAGTAGCCTTAGAGAGTAAAAAGCGATTGCTCATGTGTCTGGGGTAGTGCATCTCATGCTCTATTTATAGAGTGGTGGCTAGGGTTTTACCCCCTCACTCACTTAACCCTTACACTTATGGGCCTGGCCCATTATGTAATAATTCTAATTAAATTAAATTAGAATTATTATCCTTTTCCTAGTGGCTTATTGTATGCGTGTGACCCAATAGGCTTTTAATACTTGGTTATAATATTAAAATAAAACCCTTTTATTTAATATCATAAATAGTGAGTGGTATCTAGCAACACATCACTATCCAAATATTGAGATTATCAATAACTTTGATAAATCCTATTTTTATGATAATAATTTATATTATTTGTCCCTTTGTCCAAATATCTAATTGAACACAAGGGCATGGATTGTGTCAACCTTGTGTAGTTCAATTTATATTTTCTTGATCCCCAAGTAGACTGTACAGAAAATAAATATCTCATATTTATCCTCCTGAGCATGGCCATGCATTTTGCAGTCTCACTTTATCAAGAGGCCTACAGATATAACTTTTGTTACATAGGAGGGACAAATCCCATCTAGGGCACTCACATTCCACCACATAATTTATTATATGTCTAAAAACCAACTTTATGATTACCCTGTTACAGGTAACGTTTGATGATAATTAAAACATATAATTCCTTATGTAGGAATTGTAGTGATTTCAGGTCGAAGGACTTCATATAACATTTATCAATTTAAGAAACGTTCATGACACTTATGTAACAACCCATGCAACGTTCTTAATGTGGGTCTGTCCAGTACACCATTACTCTTAATGTGTACCTATGTGAGCACATGATATCTCATATCCATGATCTGTGAGATGTGATCATCAATGAACTCACATACTAGTCTAAATGCATCTTTGTCCTAAGATGATACTTGACTAGGGACTATTTAAGAATAGTTCTTCATAAGATCTCACGATCAAGTCATCTACTTGATTTCTTATGAAGTTTAAGCTTACTATTCTAAGGACAATAATTATATTCTAAAAGAATAAGTTTTTCCTTTATAAAATAACATGATACATGTGATGGATGTTCATAAATATATAAGTCTCTAGTGCATATTCCTAACAATTCCTTCTACTATTCCATTTCTTTTAGTCTTTTTCTTTGGTTCAGTAGGTTGGTTATCTACAGAGAGTTGCTTCAATGCTTTTCTCCTTTACAGTATGTTGTCCCTTAGCTTCAACCGTTCTTCTTCTTCTTAATTCTTCTTGCAGTTCTTCATTAGGTTGCTTCTGCGTGATTCCTTTCTTCATTTCTTCTTGCTCAGATATGCTTCTTCTTTCTTTACAGTTTCAGACATCTTCAGTTCAATAAGTTGTGCTTCCTTAGTTGTCTTCTTCCTTCAGTAAGTCTTCCATGTCAAGAACATATTGTTCAACTTTGCACAACCATATCACTCAAATAAATTGAATTATTCTTTATAAAAACACTCTTTTCTAAACAAGAAACGGAATTATAATTCCCACTAATGGTAGGCACAAAATAACAATTATTTAGTTCAATAACTAGTCCAGTTGGCAAAGTTAAATAATAGGTTTCTACGGCTAAGGCAACAACTCTTGCTCCTTTTTCACACGTAGGTCGATTCCTCCTTTAGCCAATGACCTACTTCATTTAGATCCTTCACATTCACACTAATGTGACATTCACATCCGGTATCCAATACCCAAGATACAAAAATAGGTAAATTAACTTCTATAACATATATATCTGAAGCGGAAGTCTTACTTCCCTTTTTCTTGATCTCCTCCAGGTACTTTACACAGTCTCCAATGTCCTGATTAGCCACAGTGGAAACAATTTTCCTTCCTTAGCTATCCCAACCATAGGCTTCAAAACAAAGGTACTAGGCTTATCCTTGTCTTTGTCCTTTGGTTTGAAATAGGGCTTCTTGAACTTCTTCTTTCCCTTTGCCTTTTCCAGGTTGGACCATCAATATGGCCTTCTCTTTACCTTTATTAATGTTTTGCTCAGTTGTTCTTAACATGCTTAGTAATTCTGGCAGTGGTTTGTCAAATTCACTCATGTTATAGTTCATGAAGAATTGACTATAGCTGTCCAGCAACGATTGCAGGACAAGATCAGTGGCCAACTCTTGGCCTAATGGGAATCCAAGCCTTTCTAGGTTTTCAATGTACCCAATTGTTTTGAGTACATGAGCACCAACAGGGGTTCCCTCTGCCAGTCTACATTGATAAAGTGCTTATGAGACTTCAAATCATTCAAGCCTAGCTTGTCCTTGATAAAGTCTCTTTAAGTGTATAATCATATTGTACGCTTCCATGTTCTCATGTTGTTTTCAGCATTCATGGTAGCAAGCATAGGGCAACCTACATCAAGAGCAACATCCAGATGCTTTGTAAAAGCATCCTTGTCAGCTTTCGAAGAATTTTCAACGGGTGTTTCAGGAATAGGCCCTTCCAGGACATGCAACCTTTTCTCATGCCTAAGGACAATCCTTAGGTCTCTATACCAGTCTAGAAAGTTAATTCCAGACAGTTTGTCCTTCCCAAGGACAGATCGCAGTAAAAGATTATTTGTTGTGTTCAAAATTATGCACGCAAGTATCATAAAACATATTTAACAAGATCTTTAATTAAATATGCCTCCCACTATTTTGATTCAAAACAAGTACCCTCAATATAAAGAATCAGAAAATCCCTTCACTAGATTTTCTAGTGGGCCAAGATCCATATTTCACCTTATTTTAAGTCAGCTTTGACTGATCGCTTAAGAAAAGGTTATTTAGGTAGGAACGCACTTTCCAATTGCATGTCATACAACTCTTGGATTAGTTAGGTGAATAACTCTTATTCTAATTCATCTTATGAATTAATGCCTAACTTAGTGCCTCTAGGTTCTTCAATCCTATTGAATATACCTAGTTAAGTCAAAACCCAATGGTTGGCAATAGATAGATGTACCCTGCTTTGGCAGACCCACATTTAATCGATTCAAGCTTAGACATTGGAAGACAAAAACATGACTTAATATTAGTACCTCTTGGTTCTTCAATCATATTGAATATACCCAATCAAAGACCAATGGTTGACAATCGGATATTACTTTTATCCTATCATGTCTCACTAGAATAGATAAGTGTACTCTGCTTTGGCAGACCCATACTTAATCGATTCCAGTCCCGACGAGTGTCATTTATTGGAAGGCACACAAGCATTGAGGGAATTAATCACTTTAATTTTATTCGTTGTTAAACCATTTAACATACAAGCATGCATCTCATACAAATACATGATATGGTTATGGCCTCCTAAAATTCCAATACAAAATTACATCACATATAATCTTGAAGTCACCATCCATATGTCTCCACATGCTCCTTTGACTCCATGCTCTTCCCGGTTACATTACATAACAAGAAGAAACCTCGTTTTAACATACGAGTGGATACAGATGAGAAGAGAATTACAAGAGGAATGTTTAGAGGTAAGGCACGACACGCAGGTCGTATTTAAATTAAAACAACTAAGGCCATAACCAACCATCATGCGAATTCAACATCCATTGATTGTAAAACGAGTGATATAATAAGATGTATATATATTAAGCGAGGTTTGATCAACGCACGTACGAAAAAAAAAACACACTACGCAGTGTCTCGACAAAAAAATTAGATTTGATAAACATTCAACCAATCATCAATAAGTGTCTCGCATCAAATGAATACTTCACAAACCGATAAACGAGTGAGTCCCTCGTATCATTTGAATACGTTCTTGTCAGCAAATCGATAAGTGGTATGTTTATCTCAGCCAATATTTAAGTCGAGACAAGGTTTCAACAACTGAACCCTTTGACGCCCAAGACATGAACTCTTTCATGTTCCATGGGACCCTCCAAAATTAGAACATATAAACATATATATACATCGCACATAAAACAATCAATAAAGGGAACAAAATAAATTGATTCTGAAAGTTGCGCTTCACTTGCGCTTTACCTACGCTTCACCTACGCTACAGCGTAGGTGAAGCGCAAGTATCAGAATCGAAAACGTAAACTGCGCTTCAGTCTGCGCTGCAGCCTAGCTTGCAACGCAGATCTGCGCTTCAGTCTGCGCTGCAGCGCAGCTTGCAACCCAGATATCAGCGCTACGTTTTTTCAATTCTGTAATATGTGTTTTACCTGTGCTTCACTTCCGCTTCACATGCGCATAACTTGCGCTCAGCGTAAGTGAAGCGCAGTTTCGAAAAACAAAATCTCGTATATTGCGCTTCACCTGCGCCCGGCGCCGATGAAGCGTGTGACACCCTTCTACCCCATACTCTTAATTGTTTAATAAATTAAATTGTAGAAAAGGTAACGTCCCACCATGGGTAAAAGGTTCACAAAACTCTCTTATTAAAATCTCATTAGTTCGAAAATAACTTAATTAAAATAAAATAAACTCAAAGGTACTCCAATACTCATGCAGCGGAATCTCCAAAGAAATAAAAACAATTAAACATTGTATTTGTCGTGTAAGACATCCCAAAACAGTTTACAAAATCCTTCCTAACTAGAAACATAAAGAAAAGAACCCCAATAATATGCCCTGATGTCACATATGCCAGAACAACACCCCCTTTAATCAAAACTCAACACCAATCGTGTTATCATCATCACCTGTAAAATATCCACAGTGTAACGGTGAGGAAAAGAATACTACTCATACATACACATAGGAGGCTACCCTATCCTCACCCACATATAAGCAACATCATCATATATCACACCACATGCCCAAACATCCCATAATTCATCAGATAATAATCATCCATAAAATCAGCATATAGCTATTCACCTATATCAGCATATATATCTCATATCATCATTCACCAAAGAAATCACATACTCACATAATACTCATACCTCATTAATACTCATCACATCATTATTTATCACAAATTCATCATCCAATACCTTTCATATATACATCCATCATGCATGCACCAGAACTCATCATCATCATAATATAACTCAATTATCATCAAGTATAACACATATACATCCATATATCATCATATTCATTATCATCATACATCATTCATATATCATCATACTCATTACCATCATATCATCATTCATATATCATCATACTCATTATCATCAGACATCATTCATATATCATCATACTCATTATCATCAAACATCATTAATATATCATCATACTCATTATCATCAGACATCATTCATATATCGTCATACTCATTATCATCAGACATCATTCATATATCATCATACTCATTATCATCAAACATCAATACTCCTCTCATCATCTACCCAAAGATCATGACTTGGAATTCCACACAATGGGCGCACCTCGTCAATCACTCTAGTTAGTACCAAGGTGGTCTACCGGTGTTACCACACACTATCCGATAGGTTGTACCCCCTCTATGGGCCCGCACAACGACATTCGACCCTAGGTTGTACCCCCTCTATGGGCCCGTACAATCACTCCTAGGTTGCACCCCCTCTATGGGCTCGTGCATCGAACGCCCCATCTTGATCCCCTGAGTTGTACCCCCTCTATGGGCCCGCACAATTCAGGTCTCATCACATATGCTCAATGCATCTCTCATAAGTTGTACCCCCTCTATAGGCCCGCACAACTTAGATAACATCATCATCAAAAGGTGTCATACACCATCATCATAAATCATCATTATCATGCATTAACATGCTCATCATCAAACATCATCATTATAAAGTGATATACACTTATCATCATCATCATTCACTCATATACTCATCATCAAACATCATCATAATAAAGTGATCTACACTTATCATCATCATCATTCACTCATATGCTCATCATCAAACATCATCATAATAAAGTGATCTACACTTATCATCATTCACATCATCATACATCATTAACATCATCATCAAGTGACATACACTCATTATTAAACATCATCTTTATAATCAAGTGACACACACTCATCATCAACATCATCATCATACATCATTAACATCATCATCATCAAGTGACATACACTCATTATTAAACATCATCTTTATAATCAAGTGACACACACTCATCATCAACATCATCATCATACATCATTAACATCATCATCATCAAGTGACATACACTATCATCATCAACATCATTATCATAAAGTGGCATACATTATCATCATTAACATCATTATTATCACACTCATCATCAATATCATCATTATACCTCATCATATTCATCATCAATCATCATATTCATCATCAAATATCATTAATCATCATCATCATAAAGCATCCACAATCATTATACTCTAAACATCTAATTAATCAAGCAATCCACAAAACAATAAACATCCAACTCAATTTCATCAATAAAAACCCCAAATCTACAGCTACAGTGCGAACTAAATATCTCTCAACCTAGACTTTATATCAATGATCCAACCGTTCAGAATGACAAAACGGGTGTTCCAAACCAGCTGTTAAAATTTTAGCCCAATCCAACGGTTAACTAATCTGCAGTCACTGTTTTACAGTCGCAGCTCTATCAACAAATTGGAATAACTTTCCTCTAGTGAGAACTAAATATATCCTCACCTAGACCTCGTATCGACGATCCAACCGTTCAGAATGAAGAACCAGGTGTTCCAAACCAGCTGTTAAAATATCAGCCCGATCCAACGGTGAACGAATCCGCAGTCGCTATTTTACATTCACAGCTCTGTGTAAAAACGGGAATGACTTTCCTCTACCCTCTTCTTCAATCCCTACTTAATTCCTCAAGTTCCTAATTCAATTAAACTCATTTTTACCGATTAAATTCACTAAAATCAACAATCATTCCTATAATTTCCAATAAATTTAACATTTAATCAATTATGGTTCCTTATCTCTAAACCCTTGTTTAACCCCTTTTCACTGTTCTCATTATTTTCATTCAATCCACTCAAAATTCATCAAGAATCATACAACAATCAACAATCCATAGTTTTCATCACAAAACAACACATATTCACATATTGATTTCAATTATTAATCTTTAAAGGTTATTCTCACTACCCATTCACCCCTACATGCATATACAAGCAGCACCCTCTTCCCCACTGTACCTTAAGCGAAGATCAAACTGCAACAATCTTGATTCTTGGTTCTTGGTTCTTGGTTCTCGATCACTCAGCAATCTCCTCTTGAGATGTAGTTTCTCCCCTCCTTGGCTCTTCGCTCTCCGACGATTTGAAAAATAAGGATTAGGGTGAATTGGTACTCTTTCCCTATTTAAATACTTAAACGCTTAATGGGCTTGGTACCCACTTATTCTCTTTTCAATTAAAATTACCTTTTACGAAACAAAACTAATAATAATAACACTCCTATTATTTATTTCCCATTAAATTAATTATTTTCTAAATTAGTCTCTTTAATTTAATTAATATTTATCCTAATAAAATTTAGGACGTTACAAAGCGCACATAACAGTGTTCGTCGTGCAGACGCGTTTTTCAGCAGAAAAAAGAATATCAACATATTCAAAATGATTTAAAAGCCCAAAACGTGTTTATCACAAACCAACGCTCTGATACCAATTTGAAGGGAATCAAGCATGTGGTCAGGGTGCAGCGGAAATAAATGGATTCCCTCCCTTGTTATAATCGTTTTGCGAAAACACAAATCAAGACATAAAAGGTATTGAAACGAAAGGTCATACCTTATTAGGATTACAAACGAGGCAAGAGTAGTCGCGTCTCTATTGGTATCCACGCCAACAGCCGTACTAGGAAACCCTCCTCAATTCTGCTAGTAGCCTTAGAGAGTAAAAAGCGATTGCTCATGTGTGTCTGGGGTAGTGCATCTCATGCTCTATTTATAGAGTGGTGGCTAGGGTTTTACCCCCTCACTCACTTAACCCTTACACTTATGGGTCTGGCCCATTATGTAATAATTCTAATTAAATTAGAATTATTATACTTTTCCTAGTGGCTTGTTGTATGCGTGTGACCCAATAGGCTTTTAATATTTGGTTATAATATTAAAATAAAACCCTTTTATTTAATATCATAAATAATGAGCGGTATCTAGCAACACATCACTATCCAAATATTGAGATTATCAATAACTTTGATAAATCCTATTTTTATGATAATAATTTATACTATTTGTCCCTTTTGTCCAAATATCTAATTGAACACAAGGGCATGGATTGTGTCAACCTTGTATAGTTCAATTTATATTTTCTTGATCCCCAAGTAGACTGTACAGAAAATAAATATCTCATATTTATCCTCCTGAGCATGGCCAGGCATTTTGCAGTCTCACTTTATCAAGAGGCCTACAGATATAACTCCTGTTACATAGGAGGGACAAATCCCATCTAGGGCACTCACATTCCACCACATAATTTATTATATGTCCAAAAACCAACTTTATGATTACCCTGTTACAGATAACGTTTGATGATAATTAAAACATATAATTCCTTATGTAGGAATCGTAGTGATTTCAGGTCGAAGAACTTCATATAACATTTATCAATTTAAGAAACGTTCATGACACTTATGTAACAACCCATGCAACGTTCTTAAGGCGGATCTGTCCAGTACACCATTACTCTTAATGTGTACCTATGTGAGCACATGATATCTCATATCCATGATCTGTGAGATGTGATCATCAATGAACTCACATACTAGTCTAAATGCATCTTTGTCCTAAGATGATACTTGACTAGGGACTATTTAAGAATAGTTCTTCATAAGATCTCACGATCAAGTCATCTACTTGATTTCTTATGAAGTTTAAGCTTACTATTCTAAGAACAATAATTATATTCTAAAAGAATAAGTTTTGCCTTTATAAAATAACATGATACATGTCATGGATGTTCATAAATATATAAGTCTCTAGTGCATATTCCTAACAATTCCTTCTACTCTTCCATTTCTTTTAGTCTTTTTCTTTGGTTCAGTAGGTTGGTTATCTACAGAGAGTTGCTTCAATGCCTTTCTCCTTTACAGTATGTTGTCCCTTAGCTTCAACCGTTCTTCTTCTTCTTAATTCTTCTTGCAGTTCTTCAGTAGGTTGCTTCTGCGTGATTCCTTTCTTCATTTCTTCTTGCTCAGATATGCTTCTTCTTTCTTTACAGTTTCAGACTTCTTCAGTTCAATAAGTTGTGCTTCCTTAGTTGTCTTCTTCCTTCAGTAAGTCTTCCTTAGCTATCTTCTTCCTTCAGTAAGTCTTCATCTTCAAATGGATGCTTCAACATATTACTTGAAACACAATACACAGAAGAATACCTTTCTCAGTTGAACTTGTTCTTATATAGTCTAATTTGTTAATCATTAAAACCTAAGGATAATGAGTCTTAAACTTAATTTGAATACTTAAATTAATTCTGAGACTCAACACTACCCTGGTTCCTTGAGTCTATGCCTCTCCCCTTCATTCCCGTCAAATCGTTTAAGCTTAGTTCCTTCCGTCTTAATCTTATTCCCTAGTTCCAAAGTATCTACTTCCTTCCTCCTCAAAGTGCTAGCCTTTCTACCACCAGGTGTGACTTCTCCTATGCTAACTCTACGGTCTGGTTTGGCTTAATACTTAGTTTCTCTCTTCCCGGTTCGCTCAAAACTCTTAATCAATTCCCTAACTCTTCTGTTATTTTCCTTACCAACCCCTAAGTTCTCTTCATATTTCTATCTCCCTCTAAATCCTTCTTAGGTCAAATTTTTGGGATGTTACATCACCCACTAACACAGTGAGCTACGTCCAGTCCCAGGGCAAACACACCACTGGATTTTCCACTATCAGATCTGATACAAGTATTATTTGACCCCAGCCTCTTCAGGCTAAACACCAAATATTCTTTGGACACAGCCTCTCCAGGCTAAACACCAAGTATTCTTTGCACACAGCCTCTCCAGGCTAAACAATCAAGTATTCTTTGTTCCTCCAAGTCTCTTCAGGCTCTCAGACACTTTTCAGTGTTTACAATGAAAGTAAGTTTAAGTTACTGAGAACTTAAACAGAAATGAATCTTGTACAAAGGATGACTGAGTATAACTCAGGATACAAATAAAATATTCTTAGTTAAAATATATCAGAGAATATCAGCAGAGTGTTGGCATGAAATGATTTCTTATTGAGCTTGGCCGACATCTTCAAAGTCTTCCATGAAGCAATATATAGAGTCTTGAAATAAAACCGTTGAGAAATGCTCATTCATCGTTGAGAGATAGCATTAAATGCTATTTAAGACGTTGTGAAACAATCTCCTTAAAAGCTTCTTACTTTGAGTCCTGCAGGTGTTGTAGTCTGTGACACTACTCTGACACGTACAACAGGTTCCTTTTTAAGGTAAGATGACTTTGATAGCTTAAAGGATCTCTGAAAATATTCCTTAAATGAATCAAACTTGCTTCAGACGTTAATGATGCATTGAAGTTTTGTGCAGGCAGCTTTTAGACTTCAGTCAAATGCTACGTTGTAGGTCTTCAACAGTTCTTCTTTAAAATGATTTTTTGTAACACTTCGGAAGGTAGAGGTGACTTCAGCAGGTCTTAGCTTTTCAGAAGGTTCCCCACATAAGCAGGTTCAACTTCGGAGAGTTGATACATTTGAGGTTTCCTCTTTACAACGCTTGCTGAAACAATTAAGTAAAATACCTTCAAGTGATATTGTTCTTATAATAATCCTTTTAAATGAAATAATCCCTTTTTAAATCAAATTTGTTGTCTATTAAACCTTAGGATTTGTGAGTCCTTAAAACATTATTAATTTCTTTAATAACATTTTGAGACTCAACATTATTTGACTTTCTTATTACAACAATGTTATATCCTCCTACTTATGCTCCTAATTAATAATTATCTTATATACCAATTAAAATATATTAAACAAAGATTGGAAAACATAAAAAAATGTACTACTTACATCATTTAGTAATTAGGAAGACTTATAAAAAGAATAAGTAGGATGATTTAGAATAAGTATGGATGAGTAAGAGGATATAATATTACTCAACTTAAAATGCTAAAAGCATGCCTAATATTTTACCGAATTAATTATTTTTAAACCTACACCTATTTAAAATTTCCTAAAAGAATGATGATACTATCGAAATTTTTGTAGTGTTAAACCACAAAGACAAGTTTGCGGTGGTTGAGAATAATGATTAAATGTCACATTTCTATACAACTATTTCATAATAACGTGACAATCCCTTAAAACCCCTCAGTTGTCATTTCTCTTTTCATTAATCCCTAAATTAAATTAATTGTATGAGTAGTTCTCAAACTTTTAAAAAATTATTATGCTAGTCATCCAACTCAATAACAAAACACAAAAAATTTGAAGGAGTCAAATAAGATTTTAATATATAAATTAAATATGTAATATCATCTTGTATATCTAAAATTTAATGTGGAATATTAACATAAAATTGATAATAAAATAATATTTAAATAGAAAAAATTATCCCAATATGACAGATATAATCAAAATTAAATTACTACTTATTTAATTAGCTTAGTTTGAGAAGTAATAAAGAAAAAAATAACATATTATTGAATTCGCGTTTACTCTTTGCTTATATCTTAACTGAATGGCATCATGATTTGATATATCTTTGTGTGTGTTTTATATTGTCTTATAAAAACGTGTGTGTGAGCGAGAATTCTTTTTTTGCTTATTAAAAAAATATCCCCACTACATGAGTTTGTGACCTTCGAAAACTTTCTGACTAAATGCTGCAAATATGTTCTAATAGGTGACTGCTTTAAAGCTAGGAATTTTACCTTTAAAGTGATTTCATTTTTGTGGTTAGCTAAAAATATGAGACCACATTAAAATTGATACTGAGAATTCAATTTGTTAATTTTATAAGTAAAATAATATATATGTACCTAAGTTCGGCTTGGATTTGATTGGATCGGTTTTGAACATAGAATCTGAAAACCAATCTAATCCAATAAAAAAAAATTATTTTTGCGATTTTCAATTTTTTAATTTTCAGTTTAATTAATTTTCAGTTTAATTCAGTTTTTTATGTTTTGCATTGGATTATAATGAATATGAGTACCCATAGATATTACACCTTATATATAATATTTTCATACTCTGTGCCAGAACAGAACAATTGCATCATTCCCAACATAGTCTTTTTTTTATAAGCTAAAAAATAAATTGAAGGGAGTATGAGGGATACTGCACCCTAATATAATATTCTCTTACTCTGTGCAAGAACATAACAAAGAACCAAATAAATAATCACTACGCAAAAGACATGATGGATAGAAATAGTTAGTAAAACAAACTAGCCAGGGATAATTAACCAGCCCAAAACATAGACACCATTAGCAAATATCAAGTAGATATAACACCAAACCACAACATCAACCAGCAGTAACCATCAAAGAACCACAAGAGGAAACTGCAACCAAAGAACAACAACTGACATAACCACCAAATAGCAAATAGCAAACAGCGACTTATAACTGCATACAGCACACAGCCACAGTAGTGAGGCAGCCAACAACACCCAGCAACCAGCAACCAGAACAGCACAATGGAACAGCAACCAAAAGAATCAGAGTCTCCACCAGCAACCAACATTGAAACAGCAGAACACAAGTTAACAATATAGAATATAGAAATGTGTATCGAAAATCCTCTTTTTGAGTGGTGTTGGTGTTTCAAACCAAACACACTAGGACTGTTTAATATGGTGTTATGGTTGCTTCATATTTTCCTAACACTAGTAAGGAAATTTTTTAAAAATAATTCAGAGCTTAATGGTTTTGTAATCAGAAAGATGAAGATAGATGGAAAATAATCTAGTTGTCAATTATTTAGTCTATTTGGTTGGTTCGAAATCAGGTAGTAAATCAAATAGGATTAAATTGTTTTGATATATATCATGGAATTAATTAATTACGGTTATATCTTAGTTGTGGTGCAATGTTGTAGTAATTAATTTGTTTAAATACTCCCTCCGTCCCTTATTATAAGACATTTTCAACCGTTTCACACATTTTAAGAAAAGTTAGTTAATGTATTGATCTTTTAAAAAAAATAATAGCATTCCAAATATACCCCGATTTAAAAGTCATTGTATTTTAGATACATTAATTGTGACATAGTGGAAGACAACAAAAGTCACTTTCCAATGGTGTAGTTGGACATGTAGGTAAAATTTCATTAATTATTCACACTTATCAATATATGAGAAATAAAAAGAGTTGAATATTAATGAAGGGCAAGTATGGAAAAAATTATTGTTTTACCTAAAAATTTACAAATGGTCTTATATTAAGGGACACTCAATTTTTCTAGAAGGGGTCTTATAAATAGGGACGGAGGGAGTAGTTGTTAATATTTCGGGACTTTCGATTTACAGGGGACACTGCATATTCAAAAAGTTCAAAAAATCAAGGGGAACTTGTATTGGGGTTTTATTGTTCACTATATAGGGAAATGGTCAAATATGAAATCTTTGGCAATGTGAGAAAGTGTTGTTGCAAATTATTCTGAAAATTGTATATAGGTATATCATAACAAAATTTTACCTTTTTTACTGAAAAAGTTGGATCGTTAGTATCAATTTTAATGTGGCCTCATTAATTAGTCAATCTTTTATGTATTCCAATCTTTCATTTAATATACTTTAATTGGTATATATATAAGATAATCATTAGGAGGATAAGTAGGAGGATATAATAAGAAAGTCAAATAACACATTAAAATCATAGAAAGATACTTGATTTTGTAAAAAAAAAAAAAAAAGGTACAACATGTTTTTTGAAAATAAGTAGAATTTGGTAAATATATCAGGACATGACAGAACAGGGGAAAGTTTTCAAGCTCATAAGGCATTTATAGAGGACTTACATTTACCTTACCCCAAAAGAGAGTGAGAGTTCGAATCTGCAACTTATTAGATGTGAGACTGTCTTACTCTACTTGACATACCCTTGGGGTTCATGTTTGATGTATTTTAAAATGGAATAAAATAAAATAGATCTTAAAAATAGTGGTATAATTTGGTTTCTTGAGAAATGGGTGGAATAAAAGAGAACATAGTACAACCTCTTATCGTTAAATTTTTATTGTCAAAACTACCACTTTCTCTCCTAATAACCTTTCTCCCGAAATTGCAATTCCCTCCATTAGTTCTACTTGCCACTTGACACCCTACCATCACCATTGCCAAGTTACACCTTAGAACGATGTTATTATCATTGCTGCAACCACCACTTCTTGACACCCTTAATTGTCACCATTGGCTACATCCTTAATCATTGTCGTCATTGGCTAGAACCGTTCATTGCCAAGACTCCAACACTTGACACCCTTTACTACTAGATGACACCCGCTCCTCCTCCACAACCATCACTAACTGACTCCCTTAATCATTGTTATTGCACTTGAGCACCCTCCATCATCATTGTTTATTTCTCACACTTTTTATTTGTCTTTTTTCTAAAATTATTTATTTTAGTTAATAATGTCATAAACCTATTTTTTTTCTTTGTAAATGCTTATAGTTTTCAAGATAGACAACAAATATGTCAGGTCATAATAGGCATGTGCTTTCCAAGATAAAGATTGCGTTCTCTTTCTGTTTAAATTTCACCTTTTTAAATATTTTTTTATTTTTCTTATTGTTTTATAGCTTTTATGTAGAATAAATATGTCATATATAATTGGTGAATGATAGTGTGAAGTACCCAAGTGGGTGGTTCACAACTATGACACTAAAACGCACGTAAACTTGTCTTTATTTGGCTGCTTTGGCATGAGTCAGTCCCCACAAGACAATTACTGCTTCAACGACATTATTCAGGATGCCTCTTGTGTGCGTTGTGGCGAGTTGGAGGAAACTTGTCTTCATTCTTTCAGAGATTGTGAGGAAGTGGCCACTTTCTGCCGTGGCTTAGGTTGTGATAATTGGCATGGTTTCTTTTTAAATGTTGATGTTAAGGAGTGGGAGTCTCTTGGAATTAGACTAGGAGGTACTCTATTCCTAGCTTCCTTATGGATGTTGTGGTTCAATAGAAATAAATTGGTGTTTAAAGGTGAATCTGTTCACGTTTGGCAGCAGTGTTTGTCGGCTAAACATCTCGCAAATTCCATTGAAAATGTTTTTCATAGTCCTACTCGTAATTCTAGAACTCCTTTGTGGGTTGGTTGGACCACTTATGATTCGGACGCTTTTGTCTTAAATACGGATGGAAGTGTGATAGATGGCAAGGCTGGTTTTGGAGGAATTATTAGATTTCATGATGGCAGTTGGTGTCATGGTTTTTATGGTAGCTTGGACCAGGCTGATGTCATTGAAGCGGAGCTGGTTGGAATTTATCAAGGCCTCCGGCTATGTAGGCAGTTGGGTATTGCTATTGTTCATTGTCAATCTGACTCGAAAGTAGCTGTTCATTGGGTCCTGGAGGGGGTTGCTCCTTCTCACAGATATGGCAATCCAGTTGAGCTTATTAGAAGACTTTTGTCATTGCCTTGGGATGCTTCAATCCAACATGTCTTACGTGAAGGCAATGGTTGTGCGGACATTTTAGCGAAAAAAGGTGTGCAAAGTGCTGACAGGATTGTTTTTATCCAAGACCCCCTGTGGGCTTATTGCCTATTATTCAAGTGGATGCTGCAGGAGAACTTAGACTTAGAGTTTAGTGTTTTATTGTTTGCTTTCCCTTTGTTTGGGCTGTCATTTTTCTTTTTCTTTTAGCATCTTCATCTACCAAAAAAAAAAAACGCATGTAAACTGTTAGCGAGTTGAAGTTATAAGGGATTATTTGCATTTTAACCCCAATTTTTTGAAAATACGAAAGTAGACCCAATTGATTAAAAAAGGAATATGACTAGGATTGAATCTATTGAAGGGTAAAATGCCATGGTGCTATTTTTTCAACCTTTCATTGAGTGGGTGATATATATATATATATATATATATATATTCCTAAATCAATTATCTCATCTTCACCTACTAACCAACTCATTTCAAACAAAAAAACATTTTTCTTTCTTCTTGACCAAAATAAAATCATTCTTTTTTAAACTCTCAACGACAGGGCCTTTTATGCCACCTCTCCAAATTTTCCACTGCCTCCAACCACACCATTCCTTTATGAAACTACACACGCCTTCTAACCTTCAGAGTTTGCTAAAATATGAACATTCACTTCGTCCATTGCTATTGTAACATGACACATAAAGAACATACTCGAAAATGACGGAAGCATACCTCATTACAATCACTTTTTATCATCAATCTAACAAAGTAACGATGAAAGATTTCATTTTCACCTTAACAATATAAAAATATAATGCAACCATAAATCATTGCACCTTTCGTTTCACCGCACCCTCTGATCACTCTACCAATGGAATGATTCCATCTCCCCTCCAGTCACAGCTTTGATGAATTGGTTGCTCAGAAAAAGATTCATAGCGAAACTCAAAATATGACAAGGAACTGTAGAACCACAGTAAAATACTAGAAGGGGGTTGAATAGTGTTTTTATAAACTTTTGCAGTTTTCAGAAATCTTTTTCAAAAATCAAGTTTACGTAAAATTTTAGACAGAGTTTTCAGAAGGTGTCTGAAGTTTTATCTCTTATTTGATAAACTTCAGATAAGAGGTTTTTTTGAAATGTGTTTATTTTACTTAATACAAAAAACAATTGTAAAATTTAACGTTCAAATCCCCTTTTTGTTAGCGCAGTTAAAATATAAAGAGATAAAGGATAGAAGCACTTAGTCAAAGATTTATCCTGATTCACTCACCACTTTGAGCTACGTCTAGTCCCAATGATAACAAGCTACTGGATTTCTCCACTAATCCAAAGGATTACAAGTATTGTTTTTCATACAAGCCTCTTCAAGCTCAAGTTACAAGCCAAACGACATCACCAAATACTCGTAATGCCTGTATCTAGTCCTAAAGGCAGTCTTGGGTATATCCTCACCCCTAATCTTGATCTGGTGGTAACCAGATCTCAAGTCTATCTTAGAGAAGACCGAAACCCCTCTAAGTTGGTCTAGGAGGTCATTTATCATGGGTAAGGGATACCTATTCTTAATGGTGACTTTGTTGAGCTATCTATAGTCTACACACAACCTCATACTCCCATTCTTCTTTTTCACCAGAAGCATAGGCACTCCCCATGGTGACACACTCGTCCGAATGAACTTCTTGGTTATAAGGTCTTATAATTGTGTCTTGAGCTCACTAAGCTCTAGAGGGGACATCCTATAGGGTGCCTTGGAAAATGGGCCCTATGCCCGGTACCAAGTCATTGGTGAACTCAATCTCTTGGTTTGGAGGTAAAGTGGTTACCTCACTAGGGAAAACGTCTTGAAACTCCCTAACCATGTCTACACTGCTCAAATCAGTTCTAGAACCTAGAGTTGAGGAAACTAACAAAATAAAACAACTACTCCCATCAACCAGACATTTGGACACTTGGGTGACACTGGATAGAAGTATAGGCGGCCTCTCCCTTATATAACAATGGGGCATTTAGAACACACAAAGGAAGTAGGTATTGCCTCCTTGGCTGGGGTTATTACATTCAAGCTGTAGGGTAAGGGGGTCACATGCAAATCTAACTGCTTCACACAATGATATGTGACAAAGGAATGGGTTTCCCTCGAATCATATAGTACAATTAAAGTACTACCTCATAGGGTGCACGTACCTCGCATCAAATTATCGGTTGATGCTGCCACTTCACCGCTGAGGGTGAAGACTCTCCCGATGGCTTGGGGTTTTGGAACATCCCTCTTCTTTGGGCACTCATTCTTCATGTGGCCCGGCTCCTTGCAGAGATAGCAAACCCTCTGCCCTAGCAAGCACTCCCCCTAACGATCCTTGCCGCATTGGTACACTTGGGTACCCCACCTTGGCGCTGGGCTGAACGGTTGGCCAAAGTGAGGGTGCCCTGCCACTTGGGCCAAGAGCCTTTGCCTTGTCTCGGTTCCTCGAGCTTCCTCTTACCCTTGTTGTCCGGCTGTGGCGGTGGTGCAGCTCCCTTCATGTCCTTTTCCGCGATGTAGCACTTGTTGACCAGGGTAGGGAAGTCCCTGATCTCAAGTGTTCCCACCCGATCAAGAAGATCCAGCCTCAAGCCTCCCTCAAACTGAGTGCACCTCCACTCCTCTTCGAGGACCGTCTGCAAGTATCTAGAATACTTAGCCAACTCCTCGAACTTGGCAACATACTGGCCTACAGTCATACTCCCTTGCTTAAGCTGAAGAAACTCTACCTCCTTCTACCTCTGCACAAAAGCTGGAAAGTACTTCTCCAGGAAGGTGGTCTGAAATTCCCCCAAGTAAGTGGGGTTCCTGGAGCGGTAACCCGGACACTCGTCGCCTTCCACAGGTCTTCAGTCTCCCCTCTCAGCATGTACACCGCATAACCCACCTTGGAGTCATCAATGCACCTTATCAACTCGAAGATCCGGTTGAGGTCTCAGATCCAATTTGATGCCACATCCGGATCATAAACCCCGTTGAACTGGGGAGGGTTATGCTTCCGAAATTGTGCTAGTCCTTGGACAAACGAGTCCACCATAGGAGGAGGTGGTGTCCCCGTTGGCCTTCCGACCAACTCCTGCAAGACAGCAGCGTTAACAGCAGCCTGCTCCGGTGCCACCGCAGCCTGTTGGTGGTTGGACTCCACTTGTTCCTGTTTTGCCGCCACCTACTCCCCCATCATCTATGTGAGCATCTGAAGAGCTACAACCATAGGATCCTGAGGTTGATCCCATGGTGGGGAAGATGGGTTGGTCTGGGGACGACCTCTCCTACCGCCAACCATAATCGTCTACACATCATTAAGCAAACATCGAGGTGATCAGTCTCTCAACTTCATAATAATGTATAAAAGGGTAATAACTAACTTCTAGAAATAACTAGTCCACAGTCCAATTGGATTAAACTGCTCTGATACCAAAATGTAACGTCCTAATTTCTAGATCCAAGAATTAAGCTCATTGGAAGCAAAACTCCTGAATTTCTGAAATTATTTTGCACCATTTTAAATATCGCATAAACAAAACATCATATAACATTTAAGCGTCCAACGATTATTCAAATAGTATATGAAAACATAAATTGTATACATAAATGCCTCATGGGCTCAACTAAATATAGACTGTGTACAACTTTTGGGATACCCCCATACATGTGCCCTAAACAAAATAGAGATGCCCGAAGGCTGCACATGTACAATCATATCCCTCAATATAATACTATAACAGTACCAGTCATCAATATCAACCTCCAAATACATAAAATATCTAAACACATCAAAATAACGAAGGACTCTCGAGCACCTCCACGCTCACTGCCCTTGTCGGGGTGGGACTTGTGCATCTAAAAGATAACCACAAAACGTGTGGTGAGACGGATGTCTTAGTGAATATAACTATGCTCATGCAGTGTAGGAAAGGCAGGAAAAATGCTATGCAACAATTAATGGAATAAATGTTAAATAATATAATCATTCTCAACTCAAGTAACTAAAATACTCATGACCTGCTTTTCCCGACAAACGGAGTCTTTTCACTAATTCTAAGGCTAGATCTGAGCTCAGACTACAAGGAACGTATCCCTTTGGGACAAATACCCGCCACTTATTATGGACCGAAGTCAAGTTTTCATATACTTTTATGGGCCGAATCCAAATATTCTGGGCCGAAGACAAACTCATTTTAGTCTTATTATGGATCGAAGTCAAGCTTGATTAATTAGGGTTTGGTGGCCATAGGCCAAATTCATTCTTTTCAAACTTCCAATGTATAAACTAACCATGCTAATAATATACAAGTGCATCATGAGTGCTCAATCCTGAAGCAATTTAGCTAAACCCTAACATACAAGCTCTAACTCATGCCACAATTCACAATGTATAATGTAAACCAATTAAAGAACAAACAATAACCTAACAACAACACACAAAGCTAAATAAAGGGTAGGGAAGTGGGTGTGTGAGTTACTCACCTCAAGAGATCTCCAAGAAGAGGGAGGATGAGTGAAAGGAGGTTGGGGGTGAACTTTTTGGCTTCCTTTAGCTTCTTCTTTGCTCCCAAGACTTACTTTTCTCTCTAGAATAAATGTAGGAAGTTAGAAGAATGGGGAAATTTTCCCTAATTAATGTTTTTAAAGCTGCCACGCGCATTCCCGCTCAAGCGAGCCTTTCTCGCTTAAGCGAGAATGCTGAGGGGATTCTGGATTTGCATTCTCGCTCAAGCGAGGAGCCTCTCTTGAATGAAAATACTCCAGAGAGCATCCCCCCTCTCTGGATGAATTTTGCTTGAGCGAGACACTTCTCGCTCAAGCGAAATTCTTCCAGAGAGCACTCCCTTCTTTGAATAAATTTCACTTTAGCGAGACCCTTCTCGCTCTAGAGAAATTCTTCCAGAGAGAACTCCCTTTGCTCCCCTGTTTCTCGCTTGAGGGACAGCTTCCTCGCTTAAGCGATAAAACCATAACACATATTTTACAATTTTTACTAATATGCTCGCTCAAGCGAGCCCTTCTTGCTTGAGCGAGAACATCGGGACCTAAAATCCTGATTTCTCACTTTTACCCATTCTAACTAAGTTTTTCTCACTCATTTCTTAACTTTTTTCACAAAACTATTACACTACGCATTTTCCTTTATAAAAATTGATTTAAATTCATGGGATGTTACAGGGATGGTATTCATGGACACCTTAGAATCCTATTAATTGCCTAGCAGTTGGGTTAGAATAGACAAGTCCAAATAGTTAGGTCAGGACTCGTATCGTGTGAAACTGATTGGTTGGCAATCATGAAGGTCGTACGTTCCCAGGACGTATGTGGAGATTACACTTAAGGAAATATAGCCTAGGCCCATATTTCAAACCTTTCAATGTAGAGAGTGGGAATACTAAGCTAGCTTGTTCGATCCCTATTGATATTGTCATAAGGTAGTAGAATTTAGGGTTGATGAGACAAATTTTAAGGACAAAATTTATTTAAGGGGGGGGGGGGTAGAATTGTAACATCCTAAAAATTAGGAGTCTAAGGAATGTAAGAAGAATAATAGGTTAAGGACTCTGTTCAGAGGGAAAGAATAGGAATTTAAGAAAGACTATGAGTTCTAGAGAGAATCCTAAACGTGGAGTCCAACATTAAGTCTCCATTTCCAATCATAAATGAACTTAGGAGAAAAATAAATTAGGACATGGGGAGTAAGTTTTAGTATTGAGGAAAAAGAGGAAATACATTGTGATGAGTGTATTTTTATAGACACTTAGAACCTTTAACCTTAGCCTTATTGGATTGAATTGATGATTTATCATTGTTCACTTGGAATGTACCTCGTTGGGCTTCAATTAAAGTTGCTTAATTTTGGATTTTAAGCCTAATGACCTTTGTGCACTAATTTGATGATATCTAGAGTTATAGGTGGACGATTTAGGTGATTCAAGTTGCATTAGAAAGCTAAGATTCGGGGCTTCAGTTTGATATGGTACACAATAGTAATATTGTCTGATTTTTGCTCCAGAGAGTCTCATTTTCGCTCAACCGAAGAATTTCTTGCTTTAGTGAAAATAACAGCAAAAACAGGGGTTTGGAATGCTATCATTTTCGCTTGAGCTAGAAATCCTTCGCTCAAGAGAAATTTTAGCAGAATGCCATTGTCTTAATTTCTCTCAAGCGAAATTATTTCGCTTGAGCAAAAATACGCGAGGTCATTTTTTAAAAAGAGAACCTAAGGGTCATTTGACCCATTCGAACTCTTTTCTCTCATCTCCCACTTGCCCTAGCAGAGGAAAAAGAAGGAGAAGCCTAGATTGGAGTCCCAACAAAGAGAGAAGCTAGGAATCATCACTCTCCATCCCTCTAACATCTCTATTTTACTCTTGAGGTGGGTGTGGTTCACCTACTCATTTTCATTCTTGTATGAGATCCTATGAATGTCCACTATTCTTACTTCCCTTGCTTATTTTGCTTGATTGTGGTTGATTAGAGGTTAACCTAGGGTTGATGGTTGGATTATTTTCTTTGTATGCTTATGTTTGCTCTAAACCTAGGTTTGAAGGTTATGGTTTTGCTTAAAATTCACATGATGATGATGTTAAGTCAAACCCTCAGATGCATAATGTTTTAATGATTGGCAACCCCTCTAACTAAGTAAAAGTTCAAGTTTTGTTCTCAATTGCAATCTAAATCTGACATCGTTACTCGAGTGTGCAGCTTTAGCATCTGACCTCGCTGCAGATATAAGAAGGCACTTCATTAGCACCTAGCAAGCATAACCCGAGTTAGACGCTTCAAAATGAAGCAAGTGACTCGTTTGATCGAAGTTTAGTCACAACTCAGATTCGAGAGTTGAAGCCTTATGAAACTAAAAGAACATTTGCACACTGTGACACTTTATGGAAGTTAGAAGACAAGGTCAGAAGCACCAACTCAAGTCAGAAGCACCAACTCAAGTCAGACGCACAACACAAGTCAGACACAGATGCGTGTAAACTCAGACGCAAGTCAGACACAGAACCAATCACCAAGATAGAAGCAAGTACAACCTGTTTGTACTGAAAAAGTGCCTTACAAGAAAAGGACAAGTTGCTAACGGCTATAAACGGTCACATTTTGTACCAACTCTATAAAAAGGAATCAGAAACTCAGAAGCAAGTGACGTCGCACAGTGAAATACTCAGACGAGAATATTGCGTCCAAGAACTTAGATTCTGTTGAATTATATTCATCTGTATATTCTTTATCTTGCTTCTCCCACACATTCTTCATTGCTTATCAAACTCCTTCAGTTTATTTGTGGGTTGTAAAGATCTGTAACTTAGATTGAGGACTTCATTGGTTATTCATATTGTGTGTGTTAAAAACCTCAAGTTAAGAAAAACATCATCTTTATTGTAATTTGATGTTGCTCCTCCACCAAGTCAGAAAGGTGTTATGGACTACGGTGTTGAGTTAAGAAGCTTGGAGAGGCTTTTACAAGACTACTCAGGAGCCTGGAGAGGCCCTACAAGGAGAATACTTAGGAACCTGGGGAGGCCCTGCAAGGAAAATACTTAGGAGCCTAAAGAGGCCCTGTAAGGAGAATACTAAGGAATCTGAAGAGGCCCGTGAAAAAGAATACTTGTAACTTTGAAGAAGTTAGTGGAAAAATCTCACTGGGGTGGGGACTGGACGTAACTCTTGGTTGATAAGAGTGAACCAAAATAAATCTGTTGTGTATATCTCTTCTGACCCTTACCTCTCTTTATTTATAGTTATCGCATCTTAAAGTGGTTCTGAGTTTGCTCTTTGAATTAAAATAATCGAATCATAACTCAGACACACACTTAGGACTGTAACACGATCTTTACAAACAGTTTAGAAGCAAAAGTTCTATACAAAATCAAGCTCAACTCAGATTCATTTTCGCTTTTGTCTGAGACTAACTTTCTGACGTCCAAGTGTGCAATACTTGAGAACACAAAGTCAGAAACAAGTTTTAATTTTTTACAGGCTTATACGTGTCTCAATTAAACCCCCCTTTTGAGACTTTGCCAACTACAGATGATTAGGCTTTAGAGGAGTTATGCACTCATGCTAATACTAATGTTAATGCACTTGTTATCAATTTTCATATTCTTAAACCCTAATCATGTAAAAGGAAATTATTAGTCTTTGGACCTCATGTTTTAAAGAGGAATTTATAGGTCTTTGGAACTCATGTTTAAGAGGAAATTATGGGTCTCCGGACCTCATGTTTTAAAGAGGAATTCAAGTTGTATGCTAAAATCTATCATGATTTAAGGGTAAGGTCCTTGTGGCCTTCAGGAACGACGGTTTCTTGTTAGTCTTAGCTAAGTCTAGCCTCATGTAAAGTGAAAAGACCCATAAGGTGTTAGGTTATACACTTGAGGACTAACAATGCATTGATTAACGTTGTGAATGACTTATGACTTGATTGAGGTTATGGAATGTTGTGGCATATCATTTGCTTGACTTCTCCACACTGTACATTTTAATCACACCCACTGGCACTTTAGTCTCACCACACATTATGGCTTTTATCTAGTGTTGAGTCTCAAAGACGTTAAAGTCTAAGACACCCCAACACTTAGTTTTGATGATTATAAACTTAATTAAACTCAGAACTTTATGCCTAACAAATATATTCAAAAGTTCTGTCATTTCAAAGAGCTTCTGAAGAAAGTGTTGTAGAAACCACAGGAAACACTAGAAAGGGGGTTGAATAGTGTTTTATATGTTTAAATAGATTTTTATGAAAACATTTTACAAGCACAACTTTTCTCAAAGAGTTTTTAGCAACTTGCTGAAACTGGGCATTATGGTACTTGCTGAAGTGACTTCAGCAGGTCCAGAAAATAATTTTGAAACCTTGTTTTAAAAAGAGTTTAGGTGAGTTTTTAGTTCAAGCTTATAAAAGAGATTATTCAGAACCCTACAGTTAGTTTAAATAACATATAATGAGAGATAAGGGTAGAGAAGATTTAGCCAAGAGACTTATCCAGGTTCACTCACAACCACCGTGAGCTACGTCCAGTCCCAACGCCAAACCAGCAAAGGATTTCAACTAACTGATCACAGTTACAAGTATTCTTTGAACACCCAACCTCTTCAGGCTAAAACCCAAGTATTATTTGAACACACAGCCTCTCCAGGCTAAAACCCAAGTATTGTTTTACATACAAGCCTCTTCAGGCTCAAAGACAAGTATTCTTTCTTCCACCAAGCCTCTTCAGGCTCTCAGACACTTGAAAGTGTTTATAGTGAATGTTAGATTAAGTTCTTGAGAAACTTAAACAGAAATAATCTTGTACAGAGGATAACTGAGTATAACTCAGAATACAAATGAAATTTCTATATACAAAATATCAGAGAGTAGCAGTGAGATTTTTGCAGCGTATTGGCTTGATAAAACGTTCTTCTCTCCCTTTGTCATTCTTCATGAAGCTTTATATAGGAGTTCAGCTTGAGTACGTTGAAGATTGATAAAACCCATGTTGTGAAATAGCATTAAATGTTGTTGAGACCAGGTACCGGACTTTGTGTGTTGCAGGTGTGCAGACTTGACACAGTTCTGACACTAGCAGGTACCAGGTATAACAGTTTCCCTTTCTAGTAAAATGATTTGAAATGCTTCAAAAGGGTCTCTGTATCATTCCTTAAATGAATCAAACTTGCAGAAGACGTATGTGATGTATTCAGGTCTTGAGCAGAAAGCCTTCTGACTTTGGTTAAAAGCAACGTGAAACATCTTTAGCAGATCTTCTTGATTCAGATAACACATCTCTTTCAGAGGGTTGATAACGTTCAACAGGTTCTTGTCCTTCAGAAGGTTGCACCACTTTATAGGGTCGCTCATTCAGAGACTTGCTGAAACACATGAAATACCCTTAAGAGAATATGTACTTTTATCAGCATACTTTAACCAAATTTGTTACTCATTAAAACTTAGGATTTGTGATACTTAAACATTATTAATCTCTTAATAATATTTTGAGACTCAACATTCTCCCCCTTTTTAATGATGACAAATTTGCTTAAACTATCTAAATATTTGAAGGAAAAAATATTAAGTGAAGTTAAGAAATCTCCCTTTTTCAGATACTTAAACAGAATGCCTTACTCCCCCTGAAATTGTGAATTCTTTTCTGAAAACATTTAAACTTCAGATATTTTGTTAATTTATATCTCCCCCTTTTGTCATCAGTCAAAAGGGTTGGTAAAAGAAACTGAAGTATTAAATGCACAACAGAATAATAAATGCAGGGTAGGTAGACAATGATTGTATCAGAAATATAGTTGCATTAGATATCACAGTCAATTGCAATAATTGCCAATCATAGAATACGCAACATAGTAAATGCGAGAAGAAGAAATAATGTCACGTAGTCAAATCAGAGAATAATCAACATAATCATATTGAATTTTCAGAAGGTTCAGTAACATAGAAATTTTAATATAAACATGAACACATAGACTTTCTGAAATATGGCAAGCTAGAAACTGTTATTCCTCTTAAGCTTGGGCTTGGATTCTTCATGTTGAGGACGAACAGGAGCAGCATGGAATTGCCTCACTAAGCTCTGAAGTCTACGGTTTCTGTTCCTCAGCCTTCTGATTTCATTTTCTCTAATTCCTAGAGCCTCGGATAGATCAGCTTCTCTGAAAATTATTGACACGTGCTTCTTGGTAAAGATAATCACCCCAAAACCATTTGGGAAGCCATAGTCAGCAGGCTTAACCACTAAGCAAGTGTAGATTACAGGAGTCCACTTCTGCACAGTCCATTCTTCATGCAACTTATGCTTAGAACCAGGAAGAGTTCCAAGAAACCAAGTACGAACTTCCTGAACAGAAAGGGTGCTCCTAGTCATTGAATCTGCAAAGTCATACTTCATTCCAGAGCAGGACCCTTCTTTTTCCCTCTCATGCCAGTATGAATCCCAAAGCCTATCTATGTAGGTGTGGTCAAAACCCCCATAATCCTCTAAATCTTCAAGGAGTCTTTCCCATTCTTCTCTGGTCATGGGCTCTGGTTAAAACATATAGGCAAAGTAGAACTTTGGTTCTTTCTTCTTATCTTCAGGACCTTTAGCAAATGGTAACTTTGGCACAATTCTGTCAGGTTGCCAAAAGATCTTGGTTGAAGGCTTCATAGTAAAAGGTTTTCGGAGGCTTGAAGTTTCTGCACCCATCATTTGAAGCGATATACCTTGAGTATAATTCAGCTACCAGGTTCAGATGCCTGATGAGAATCCAATCTTCAGGAGGTATCCTTACTTGGTCAGGAGAATTAACATCAATTCTATTCCAGTAGTGCTTGGGTGGTTGCACTCCTTGTCTGATCTTTTCCAGCTGATCAGATCCGGACACTCCCCCTGAAGCCTTTGTCAATCTTTCTGTCTACCAGCTTCAAGAGAGTCCAAGTGAAGACCAATGTGCTTGTGTAGAGGTAAATTATCTTTGAAGTACAGCATCTCTTCATACAGATTTGGACACATAGGCAATCTTCTATTCTGATTTGAGAGATTTGAATAGAACTTATATGGTACCTCAGTAGCTTTCAGCACATTCTTGAAAGACATGATACGTGCTATGTGCTCAGAGGATGGCTTCCTTGAGAGATCTATAGATTTGGGCTTCAGCATCCTTTCCCTTGGAGTCAAGTTGCCTTCCTAAACAAATTTACAATTGCCAATGCTTACATTACCTCCCTTACATCCCCAGACAATTGCACTGGATTCAGCAGGAATATGAGCAAGTTGTGTAGGAATCCTTTCAGCCTCAGGGTCTACTTCAAATGGAGATGGAAGTGGATCAGCAACCTCAGCGGGTTCAGATCTAATGGGTACAACAAGGATAGCTTTCACAGCAACAACAGCTGGTTCTATAGTCATGGGATCAGCAACAGAAGGTTCTACAACCTTTTCATCATCACCAGATACAACAACCTTAACAGTAACAGGATCTTCAGCAGGTTCATACACAGCATTTTCTGTATCAGAAACCTCTTCAGTAGCAGCAGGTTGACTGAGTTCTTCAACATTGTGTTGTTTTGAGGACTTAACAGTAATCACAGGTGCCTCAAGAACTTTGACTGGAATCTCGGAAGGACTCACATCATCCTCCAAATCAGCAGGATCAAGGTTATCAAAGTGTACCTTGATTTTTTTGTAGGGTTCAGCCTCAGGAATAGGTATTTTGCTGACTTCTTGCATCTTTCTCTTGTACAAATTTGTCTTGGTGAGATCATAGAGAACAAAGGGAGCAGGTGGCTTGACAACTTTCTTAACAATTCTCTCCTTTAGGTCCAACACCTTCTAAGACTTAACTTGTTGTAAGGCCTCCTTAAATATCCCAGCATCATCCTTTGGGATTGATTTGCTCCTTGTAATCATTTGAGGAGGGGCTTCTTCTCTTATAGGAGATAATAATCTTCTGTGTTTGGTTCTTGTAACCTTTGAAGGCCTCTTCCTCTTGGTCACAGCAGCTTTTTCTAGTTTCTCATCTTCAATCATTGCCTTTTGAGCAGCTTCTGCCAAGGCTCTGTCATTTTCTTCCTGTTCCTTCAGTTTCATCAACTCCATTTCCTCTAGAGCACTTGCTAGGGCAGCAATCTCTTGTAGCTCTAGTTCTGGATTACTGGTAGCAAGGGGCATCACCCTGATAAGTGAAAATTATATGATAAATTAGAACACTTTTTAGTTCACTTATCAACGATAAAATGGTAATTTTGCCCTAGTTTAATCCTTTTTTATTAAATATTAGATAAATTGTATTTATTAATCTGAGATTTGAATTTGATGCTATTTTGATAGAAATTTTGTTGATTTTTGCAGGATATTGCAAAGATTTGATTTGAAGGAAAGATAGCATTAAATGAGGGAGATATCTGCAAGATTTGAGTTTGATTGAAGACATTTAATAAAGATTTGAAGAAAATTTGAGGCAATTAATGAGGAGATCACTGCCAATCAAACAAGGATTCTGCAGACAACCTTCCCAAATAAATCAAAGATGCTCAATAAATGGAAGGATCTCATCAAGAAAAGGGAAACAAGGAAAGACAAATCAGCCAAAACCAGTCTCGGGGAGAGATCAAAATTAAAAAATGAAAGTTGGAGCTGCAGGACGCAACCTGCGCTGTAGCGCAAGGTGAAGCGCAGCTCTCTGGAACCTGCGCTGCATCTTGTGCTGTAGCGCAGGGTGAAGCGCAGATCACGCTAATTCTTGCCCTGTTGTCGTTTTTAGATAGATTTCTCCCCAATTTTATTTGTCTTTCCTTAGCCTATAAATAGGACCTCATTGCACCAGATCAAGGTATGCACGATTATTGTAATTCATTCTTATTTCAGTGATAATGCACCAAAGCTAATTTTAGAGTAAGAGAGGGGGAGCGCTTCACGAGGGTTGAAGATGGTGACAGCATCTTCGGTGGTTTGTATGGCTACCCTGTGTAGTTAACTCTCCATTAGGATTGAATGTAATTGATTCTATCCCCAAGTGTATGTAAACTCTATTTTATTATTTCTTGAGCTCTCTGTCTATAATATTGGTAATCTTATTCTGTGCTTAATTCCTAACTTCCGCGCTTGCGCCGGAGTTATAGGCTAGTTTCGACTAGGATTGAGGATGGGGGAGCGGATTTTGAAGAAACCCAAACTCTGATTGAATAAGAGGACTCGGTACTCTATGAACGACACATGAGCGTTACTAATGAGCGATGGGTAGTGACAGTACTCTAGCAAAGGGCGTTTACAGGATTAGGCCTTAGTATCGATAGCAAATGATTAGTTGATTGTCAATCCAGGACTGACACATGGATGTATCCTGATGAGTGATGGATAGTGTGAGTACTCTAATGAAGGTGCGTCTACAGGATTAGGCCTCGTTTATCAATTAGTTCTTTTACAAACGGAATAAAGAGAACAAAATAAGCCGAGGGTAAGTCTGTCGCTTGGGAGAGCCCGCATGGATTATCTTTGAGTGTGAGTAGCGCCTGGTAACTCGGGGTCATAGACAATATAGTTTGTCTACAATATTATACAGTAAACCTAAAATAATAGATAGTTTTTGCATGCACAAAGGGTGTGATGATATGAAGTTCAATCCTAATCCAAGTAAAGTGTCTTTAACTCTTCCTTTCTAATTTAATTGATTATTTATTTGCCATTTACAATTTACACAACAATATTCTTATAAATTCGTTGTTTTCCCTTGATAAATAGATCACGACTATACGCAAATTGACTGTTCCCTGTGGATACGATAACTCTTCTTACTATTATACTACTGGTTTTTTGGTTCGCTTGCCAGAAACCCATCACACCCTAAGTGGCTTCTTAGGAGAACTACCACTTGCAGCATCACCCACCACAGCCTGTCCCAGTATGGTAGGCTTAATGGTTTCAGTAACTTGCACATTTGCATTCTGACCCACAATTTCAGTAGGTTCATTTTGAACCTTCTGAACAGGTTCAGAAGCTTTCTGTTGAGTTACCTCAACCACATTTTCTGATGGTGTTGCTTTTTGGAACGATGCTTCTACCTCTCTCACTCTTTCCAAATCAGCAGGATTGAGAGTTACCTGAGCAGACTTGGTCCTTTTCTTTTTTACAACTTTCTTCTCAGGGGTCTTCTCAGCAAGTTGGAATTCCTCCTTCCTGATAACCCCATGAAGTTCCTCTTCCAGAATCTGCAGCATAGACTTCTGGAAATCAGCAACATGAGCCTTTTGAGATGACTCAGCAGCAGCAGCAGGTTTCTTTAGGGAAATACCCATCTGCTTCATAGTAGTTGCCGTAAAGAAGCTTGGGGGCTTGTGATCAAACATCCCCTCCACTGGAAGCTTGTAATGCATCAGAATCTTCATGATGAGGGTGTTGTGGGGAAGATTAGCAGCAGAGTCTCTAGCTCTCTTGATCATACTGAAAAGAATGAACCAGGGTAGGTTAATCTTCTTCTTCTGCATCAAATGAATTAAACAGAACCTCTCCATTTCAGAAATATGGTCCTTTCCTTCACCCTTGGGGATAATGCAACAACTAAGAATCGCAAACAGCAATTTAGGGATAGGCAGCAACCCAGTTCCTTTAAAGTTTTTGAGATTCTTTGAACCAAATAGCATTTGGTTATATTTCCTCGCACCTCCATGATGAATCTCCCATTCTGGGCAAAACGAGGCACCTTCAGCTTTCACACCAGTTACTTCTTCAAGAGTAGAAGTCTTGACAGTAAAGTTTGTGCCTAACACAGTAGCTCCAAGGTAGACTTTTTTGTCATGTTCCACCACCCTGATGTTCCTTCAGAACTCGTACACACTCTCCTCATGCCATCCACAGTTGATGACCTCAAAGAAGGGCAACCAACTAGCACATTTGAAATAATCAGAGAGATGATATCCATGCTTAGCCAAGTTGTTGAAATTGACACACCTAGATGGGACGATCATCCCACCAGCCTTAGAAGAAGCACCATAATTCTTCTTGGGAGCCATTGCAGTTCAGAGAGAAAAGTGGAGAAGGTAGGGTTTTGAGAGAAATTTGAAACTTGAGTGCACTGGAGTTTCTGATTGCAGAGAGTAGGAAGGCAAAGGAAGTGTAACCGGAGAAGCTTCTCTCGCGCTCTATAAATAGACTCCAGACATAGCATTAATGATGGCAGTTACAGGCTGTGCAGACATAGGGAGTCATGCGTCGTGCAGACTTCAGAGGATAGGTGAAAAGCCAACCGTCTCAGGGAGCCACGTCATCAAGTGACAATTTCAGAAAGTATATGTGTTCAGCAAGTTCAAGTATTTTCAGCAAGTATACACTTCAGCAGACACATATATATTTCAGAAAGTTCATGCATTTCAGAAAGTCATGCACACAGTATTTTTCACAAAATTTTCAAACAAATCATACAAACACAGATATTATGATTGTAGTAATAAACAATGTTACCAGCTTGAATACTCAAGAGTTTGAGAGATGAACTGTATTTGCTGAGACTCAACATTGCTTTCGGAGATGAAATAAATGTTTTCAGCAGCTTATGTTGAAGGCTCTTGGAACATAAACCTTCTTTTCATCAAGAGTTCCTCTCATCCATTCTTTAGTAGTGATTCTGGGAGTTTTCTTTGATTTATTCAGCACATCTGCAAGAGAAACAATTAAGGATTTTGGTACTCATATTTTCTTGGGTCCACCTGGGTTAGTTTCAGGTAAGGGTTTCTCTTTCTGTTTACACTCAGTCTTAAAAAGTCTATGTTTATCACAGTGAGGACACCCATCAACCTTTTTCTTACCCTTTTTAAGCAATTTAGAATCTAATGATTTGGAAGATGGTTTTTCAGAGAAACCTAAGCCTCTTTTATCTTTTAACTTTTTCTGAGTTTCCAATAATCTGTTAAGATTATTAGTTCCTTCAGTAAAGTTGGCTAGGTCTATAGTAAGTTCCTTAATCTGTCCTTGAAGTTTCTGTTTTTCTTCAAGTAGATTTTTGGAATTACTATTCTCTTGTTCCTGAAAAGTTCCTTGGAGCTATCAACCAGATCATCATATTCATCTGGAAGGGTTAAAGATGCTACCTTAGAATCTGTACCTTCAGAGATGAGTTGATTTGCTATTAAGCTCAAAGTTGTCCCTTCAGATGAGTCCTCTTCATCTTCTGAAGTGAGATCTTCTACAGACTTGTTATCTTCATCATCTTTATGAGCAGATGTAGCTAGCCAATCCCATATTTCCTTAGCAGAGTTGCACCCTTGAACCTTATCATACTCAATTTTGTTCAGGGAACAAATCAGGTAGAGTTTAGCTTGAGCATTAAGTTAAACTTTAATCTTTTCCTCATAGGACCACTTAGCTTTCGAAATAGGTACTCCATTTCTCATGGGAACATAATCACCATCAGCAATTATATCCCAGAGATCAAGATTGTGGCTTTCCATGAACAGCTTCATGTGTTCTCTCCAGTAGAAATAATCTTTTCTGTTGAAAACTGGAGGTCTGGTTACAGATGCTCCTTCAGAGATGTAGTGACCAAAGTTTGTTAAGGTTTCCATCTGGATCTTCTTTCCTCAACACTTGTTAGATGCTCAACCCGAGGTTGAGCTCTGATACCAACTGTAGAAACCATAGGAAACACTAGAAGGGGGGTTGAATAGTGTTTTATATGTTCAAACAGATTTTTATGAAAATCTTTTACAAGCACAACTTTTCTCAAAGAATTTTTAGCAACTTGCTGAAACTGGGCGTTATGGTACTTGCTGAAGTGACTTCAGCAGGTCCAGAAAATAATTTTGAAACATTGTTTTAAAAAGCTTTTAAGTGAGTTTTCAGTTCAAGCTTATAAAACAGATTATTCAGAACCCTCCAAATAGTTTAAATAACAGATAATGAGAGATAAGGGTAGATAAGATTTAGTCAAGAGATTTATCCTGGTTCACTCACAACCACCGTGAGCTACGCCCAGTCCTAATGCCAAACCAGCAAAGGATTTCAACTAACTTCTCACAGTTACAAGTATTCTTTGAACACCCAACCTCTTCAGGCTAAAACCCAAGTATTATTTGAACACACAGCCTCTCCAGGCTAAAACCCAAGTATTGTTTTACAGACAAGCCACTTCAGGCTCAAAGACAAGTATTCTTTCTTCCACCAAGCCTCTCCAGGCTCTCAGACACTTAAAACTGTTTACAGTGAATGTTAGTTTAAGTTCTTGAGAAACTTAAACAGAAATAATCTTGTATAGAGGATAACTGAGTATAACTCAGAATACAAATGAAATTTCTATGTACAAAATATCAGAGAGTAGCAGTGAGATTTTTGCAACGTATAGGCTTGATAAAACATTCTTCTCTCCCTTTGTCGTTCTTCATGAAGCTTTATATAGGAGTTCAACTTGAGTCTGTTGAAGATTGATAAAACCACCGTTGTGAAATAGCATTAAATGCTGTTGAGACCGTTGTGATAGAATCTTCTAAAAAGCTTCTGACTTTGTGTGTTGCAGGTGTGCAGACTTGACACGGTTCTGACACTAGCAGGTACCAGGTACATCAGTTTCCATTTCTGGTAAAATGATTTGAAATGCTCCAAAAGGGTCTCTGTATCATTCCTTAAATGAACCAAACTTGCAAAAGACGTATGTGATGTATTAAAGTCTTGAGTAGAAAGCCTTCTGACTTTGGTCAAAAGCAACGTGAAACATCTTCAGCAGATCTTCTTGATTCAGATAACACATCTCTTTCAGAGGGTTGATAACATTCAGTAGGTTCTTGTCCTTCAGAAGGTTGCACCACTGCAGAGGGTCACTCCTTCAGAGACTTGCTGAAACACATGAAATACCCTTAAGAGAATATGTACTTTTATCAGCATACTTTAACCAAATTTGTTACTCATTAAAACTTAGGATTTGTGAGACTTAAATATTATTAACCTCTTAATAATATTTTGAGACTCAACAAGTGTGTTTGAAGTCGAAGCCATGATCTGAAGTTGGTTAAGTTTTGAAGACTCGCGTTCTGAAGATCAAGGATCCGTCTGGAGTAAGAATGGTTCATATGATGGATCCCATCTGAAGACGAAGACTATCTGAAAGTACAAGGGCATCTGACGTGGAAAGTCAAAGCCAGTACCAAAACTACACACAACCTCAGTACATCAGAAAAAGCAAGACAAAAGGAAACTTTTTGGCTGCGATTCAAATTGGAAGCACAAAAGGAGAAATGCTGCTCTGCAGCAGTCGCAGAAGTCAAAACAATACTGCAACCTAGTACGATGACAGTGGTTGTGTCTCAACGAGATAAAATGCATTTAATGCTATCTCACAACGGACTTCTCAACGATGTTCTTCAAGCTGAAGTGAATCCTATAAATATCAGAAGTCTCCTGAAGCTCAAGAGAGTTGTTGTTGCGATCATTGAGAAAGAATTGAATATTTTTAACAAGCCCAAGCTTCACAAATCTCTATGAAAAATCCTTTGAGGATTTATTTGTTGAAAATATATTGTACAATCAAACTTTCCTATCCAGAGTTAGATGTCTGTAATTTCTTGTACACCCAAAACGAAGAACTTGTGTTCTAAGTTCAAAATTTCTTTGTAATACTTGTTAGATCCAGGATTGGCTTTGGTAGGACAAAGAATACTTGTTAGATCCAGGAGTGGCTTGGTTGGACAAAGAATACTTGTTGTTAGAGCCAGGAGTGGCTTGGTAGGACAAAGAATACTTGTTGTGTAGAGCCAGAAGAGGCTTGGTGAACAAAAGAATACTTGTAATCTGATACGATTAAGAGAAAATCTTGTAGCTTGTTAGCACTGGGACTGGAGGTAGCTCATGGGTGGTGTGAGTGAATCAAGATAATTGGTTGAGTGCTCTTTTATCCCTTATCTTTGTATTTTCAGTTTATTCTAACAAGAAGAGGGATTTGATCAAAGTTTTATAAACGCTTTTGTAAAAACCACTTTTGAAAAGGTTTACGAAAACCTCTATCTGAAAACTTCATATAGAAACCTACACTTCAAACAACGTTTGAATCACTGTCTTAAAGTGTTTCAAACTTAGGAAGAGTGCTTAAAAGGAGCATGGTTCTACCCATCTCTTGCAAACTTCTGTTCTTTCTCTCAACAACCCTATTTTGCTGAGATGTTCTAGCCATAGAAAAATTATGAGATTCCATTCTCTTCACAGAACAATCTGAAGTTTGTATTTTCAAACTCTCCACCATGGTCACTTCTTATAGTAGAAATATAGAATCTTTTTTCATTTTGTACCTTCTTGCAAAATACTGTGAAATTCTCAATAGTCTCATCATTGCTTCCAAGGAATATCACCCATGTAAATCTAGAACTGTCATCAACTATGACCAGTCCATATTTCTTCCCACCAAGACTTTCAATTCTTGTAGGACCATACAAGTCAATGTGAAGTAACTCAAGAGGTATGTTAGTGGAAACAACATTTTTACTCTGAAATGAGCTTCTAGTTTGTTTCCCTTTTAGACAACTTTCACATAAAATATTAGATTTGTATGAAAGCTTGGGAAATCATTTAACAAGGTTGTATTTTGTTAGCTTAGAGATTAATCTCAAGCTGGCATGCCCAAGTTTCTGATGCCAAATCTTTTTTTTCATCATCAACTGAAAGAAAGCATTTTCACATTTTGACTTGCAAGTTCCTCCAAGTCTATTTTATACACATTGTTATGCCTCTTGGCAGTGAAGAGAACTTATCATATGAGTCTTTGACTATACAACCATCCTTAGCGAAGGATACCACATAACCACTATCACATAATTGACTTATGCTAAGCAGATTATGTTTTAGTCCTTCAAATAACAAGACATTTTTAATGCTAGAAAGAGGTGTCATACCAACTCTTCCAACACCTATGATCCGCCCTTGTTGGTTTCCTCCAAAGGTGACCACTCCTCCATATCCAGGTCTAAGGTTTTGGAACAAAGACCTTTCGTCCATCATGTGTCGCGAGCAGCCACTGTCCAAGTACCACTTTAGGCGTATCTTTTGTCCTATTAAACAAGTTTACAACAGGAACAATCAAATTTTTAGGTACCCATAACTTCTTGGGTCCTTTCTTATTAGTTTTGGGTTTCCTTTCTTCTTATGGTTACACATTGAGACATGATGTCCTGGATTCCCACACTGAGAACACCCATTACCCTTCTTATCAACCTTTTTAGGCTTCTCAAATTTAGAATCAGGAGGTTCTGATGATTCATCTATGAGTAACCTAGCCCACGTTTGTTTTTGGAACCCTTATGAACTCCCAAGTGTTTGTTCAGGTTTTCAGTTCCTTTAATAAAGTTGGCCAAATCCAATGCAAGCTCATCAACCTTCTTCTGAAGTTTTTCTACTTCATCAGATTGATTTCTTGAGTTACTCTTCTTGGAGTTCTCAAGTTCTTCCTTGAGTACAAGGTTCTCTTTCTCAAGAGCTTCACTCTTATTACACATTTTTGTGTATGCTCTACTGAGTTCCTTGTATTCTTGGAAGAGTTCCCTTGAACTCTCAAATAAATCATCATATCTCTCCTGAAGGTCAGGTTTAGATTTTACCTCAGGTTAAGAACTGTCTGAAGAGGGCAAACTAGCCATCAGACAAAGGTTGGCTTCTTCAGCAGAATCTTTTTCCTCTTCTGAAATTGAGTCATCTAGATCCTCCCATAAGGCTATCAACCCTTTCTTCTTCTTGAAGAACTTCTTCCTAAAGGCTGGTTTCTTCAGCTTGGGCCATTATGCTTTTATATGGCCTGGTTGTTTACACTCATAGCAAACGATTTGACCCCTTTCTGATGTAGAAGCTTTTTTGATTGACCTCTCCTTCTTGTTTCTGAATTTTTTATCCCTTCTTAACCTTCATTTCTTTTGCAGCATCCTAGCTCTTGATCTTTCTACTCAACGGAGCAAGATCATCATCTTTAGAACTCTCTTCAGATGCTTCTGAGCCATCAGAAGTCTCATCGACTTGAATGGCTTTCATGGCACCATGTTTGAGTTGCTTCGTCTTGGTGTTGAGAGCTAAGGACTTCTTCTTAGAAACATCTTCTCCAAGTTCAAGCTCATGGACTTTCAAGGATCCCAAGAGTTCCTCTATCTTCGAGGAGTTAAGATCCTTAGCTTCCTGAATAGCGGTCAGCCGGTCACCTTGGGCCTCCATGCTTTAGGTAAGCTCCTTAGAATCTTTCTGTTACGATCTCCACAATCATAGGTCTTCCCTAAAGACTTGAGTCCATCGGTTATAGTATGAAACCTACCAAACATTTGGTCAATGATGTCTGACTCCTGCATCTTGAACACCTCATACTGATGAACCAACATACTGATCTTGGATTGCTTGAAATTCTCAGTTCCCTCATAAGCTGATGTCAGAATATCCCAGATATCCTTGGCAAAGTTGCATCCATGGACCTTCTCATATTCTAGTTTGTTTAGAGAACAAAATAGATAGAGTTTTTCTTTGGCGTTGAGCTGCACACGTGCCCTTTGTTTCCTAGTCCATTCAGACTTAGGAATAAGATTCCCACCACGCATGGGAATACAGTCACCATTAGTCACCACCTCCCATAGATCAATTTTGTTGGATTCGATGAAGAGCTTCACACGATCCTTTCAGTAGTGATAGTCTTCTTCGTTGAAGGCTAGAGGCCTAGTCACAGAGGCTCCCTCTGTGATATAGTGACCGTTGCTTGCTGAGGTTTTCATCTGCTTGGATCTACTCCTCTAACACTGTTAGGTGCTCAATGTAACATCCCAATTCTAAATATTTTCATGAATCCAATTAGTAATGCAAGAGGTTTTTCTAAAAGGACTTAGGAAAGGGGAAGAAACAAATAAGTTAGAAGCAAAAATGAGTAAAAACCAAGATTTTGGAATCCTGTCACTCTAGCTCAAAGCTCACTCGAGCGAGAGTTGAGCGAGGGTATCAGCAGAAAGAGGGAATTTCATTCTAGTTTCCTCGCTCAGATATTTTGATGTATTTAGATGTTCATATTTAATGATTAGTACTGTTATTGTATTATTTTGAGAGATATAACTGTACATGTGCAAAATTCGGGCCTCTCTATTTTGTTTAGAGAACATGTATGGGGGTATCCCAATTGATATATACAGTGAATATTCAGTTGAGCCTTAGTGGCAATTTATGTATTCAGATTATGTGTTCATATACTGTTTAAGTAATCGTTGGACGCTTAAACGTTATATGATGTTGTTTATGCGATATTTAAAATGGTGCGAAATAATTTCAGAAATTCAGGAGTTCTGCTTCCAACGAGCTTAATTCTTGGATTTAGAAATTAGAACGTTACACTCAACCTAGAGGACGAGCTCTAATAACAACCGTAGAATCACAGGAAAACACTAGAAGGGGGGTTGAATAGTGTTTTTACAAACTTTTGCAGTTTTCAGAAACCTTTTTCAAAGATCAAGTTTACGTAAAATTTCAGACATGGGTTTTAGAAGTTGTCTGAAGTTTTATCTCTTATCTAATAAACTTCAGATAAGAGGTTTTTTTTTAAATGTATTTATTTTACTTAAGACAGAAAATGTTTGTGAACTTTAACATTCAAATCCCCTTTTTGTAAGTGCAATTAAAATATAAAGAGATAAGGGATAGAAACACTTAGCCAAAGATTTATCCTGGTTCACTTACTACCACTATGAATGACATCTAGTCCTAATGCCAACAAGCTACTGAATTTCTCCACTAATCCAAACAGGTATTTTTTTCAGACAAGCTACTTTAGGCTCAAGTTACAAGTATTGTTTTCCCACCTAGCCTCTTCAGGCTCTACCCAGGTATTGTTTGCACACCTAGCCTCTTCGAGCTCTAAAACAACAAGTGTTTATAGAAAGCAAAGAGAACTTAGAACTTCAGAAGTGTTCTTTGTTCCAAAGTGTTTGTACAGTCAAACTGTGTTATACACAGGATAAGAAAGTTTTGTACAAGTAAATATCAGAGTATAACTATACAATAATTTTTGCAGCGTTTCAGCTTTGTAAAAATTGTGTGATTGGTTCTTATCTTTGCTTCATGAAGGCAGACTAGTATTTATAGGCTTCTAGTTTAGGGCTTGAAAACATCCGTTGAGAGATAACATTAAATTCTCTTCATCCCATTAGCATTAAGAAACATCTCTAGCACCGTACAAGGTTGCAGGCACTGTTTTGACCATTGTAGGTTTGCTATGCAGCATTTCCTCATTGGTGCATGATTTTCAAACCTTGGCAGAAAGCGTTCTTTTGTCTTGGCTTATTGGTGTTCTGAGGTTGTGTGAAGGATTGGGTCAGACTTTGACTTGCCACGTCAAATTTGCCGTGGCTTTAGATAGCTAACTTCAGATAAATCCTCAGATAGCTTGAACTTCATATGCCAATAGCACTTCAGAACGCAACTTCCTTCAGACGCATTGACCACTTCAGATAGCCTTTGTACTTCAAATAGATGACCTTATCTAAAAAATATAAAAAATTCATTAAATATGTTTGTGAAGCTTTTCTGCATTTACTTAAGTTATTATCATCAAAATCTTAAATATGGGGTATCTTAGACTCTTAAAGTCTTGAGACTCAATAGGAACAAGAACCAATAATCAATTATTAAACTTATTTGTACGGGAAACGTTTGTAGTTATTTCATCAATAATGCCAAATTCATAATAAATAAGCTTCACAATCTTTCATGTTAATGATTAATAATTTGAACCATTGATTAAATTAATAATAAATCTAACGTTGTATTAAAGTGCCTTAGCGGTAGACTACCTATCGCCAATATAATTTTCTCCCTTACACTTTTTTTCCTACTTCTTTCATTTTTTATAGACTTTTTTTTTTACTTTTTTTAATATTTGACCACATTATGTAATCATTTTAATATCTATTTTTCATTGCTATTTTAATTTTTATTTATTTTCATTTTGCTGTAATTTTTACATTTAATGATTTCTTTCTTGAGAAAAAGGATTGTGCACTGACAGTGTAAAAAGTTTTACACAGACAGTTAATCACGACCCTTGATTTATGGTAAATTTGTTGACTTTACTAATTAATATTTTAAAAGTCATATAAATGAAGAATCATGATTAAACGTCAGTGTAAAACTCTTTTACACTGTCAGTGCATACTAATTAAACTCTTCTTTCTTTTATGTTTATATAAAATATATAAATCATTTTTATTCATCTTTTTAAAAAGGTTTTCCTTTAGTAATTTTTTCAAAACTTTTTTTATTGATGAACATATTATGTAATCATTTTATATTTTTTTCTAAAAAAAGTAATTATTATGACTTTAAAGTTTAAAAATAGATAAAATAATTAATTTGACATGGTTGACATGAAGTTTGGCAACAAAACATTAGTAACAACTTTGAGTTATCTTCAATCAAGATTTCCCCTCTTGCATGGAGATCAAGTC
Source organism: Sesbania bispinosa (assembly GCA_026901365.1). Taxonomy (NCBI): domain Eukaryota; kingdom Viridiplantae; phylum Streptophyta; class Magnoliopsida; order Fabales; family Fabaceae; genus Sesbania; species Sesbania bispinosa. The sequence goes on along the minus strand of QLOH01000067.1, from coordinate 1,644,411 downwards.
ATGTAGTTCGTCAATTGATCCAAGTGTGAGCAAGTAAAGTGCAACATAAAAGATGATGCGATCATAATGTGTTTTCACACATGAAACATTAACTCGACTCCTTTTGGACTTTGGTACCACTATCATATGCCTATAAAACAAATTTGGTGATTTTTCTCTTAAAAGTGTAATTATTGTGATTTTTAAATTGAAAAAAATAAAGAAAGTTTAAATTTACATACATGTAAAAAAAATTGAAAAAAAATAATTTCTAGCAACCTTGGACTACCCTCAATAAATATTTTCTTTCTTGCACGGTTATCAATTAAGTCATGTGGCTAGTCAATTGAGACGTGTGGGCTAGGAATATACCACTCACACGAGCATGTGATCATAATGTGTTCCCACATTGTGATTTATAAATTTAAAAGTGTAATTACTGTGATTTTTAAAATAAAAAAAAAATCAAATTTACATGGATGTAAAAAACAATTGGCAAAATTATTTTCTAGTAACCTTGGACTACCCTCAATAAATATTCTCTTTTGCATGGTGATCAAGTCATGTTATAGTCAATTGAGACGTGCAGGCAAAAAAAATGCCACTTACAAGAGGATGTGATCACGTGTTCCCATATTGTGATTTTTCAATTTAAAATTGCAATTACTGTGATTTTTTTAAATTAAAAAAATAAAAAAAAAAGTTAATTAAAATTGTCATGGCTATAAAAAATAGTTAGCAAAAGCCATTTCTAACAACCTTGCTTGTAGGCAAGAAAAATGCCACTTACAAGAGGATGTGATCACAATGTGTTCCCATATTGTGATTTTTCAATTTAAAATTGTAATTACTGTAATTTTTTAAATTGAAAAAATAAAAAAAATTAATTAAAATTGTCATGGCTATAAAAAATGGTTGGCAAAAGCCATTTCTAACAACCTTGTGCTATTCTCAAGCAAGATTGTATCCCTTACATGTGATGGAGTCATGTTGATCAATTGATATAAGCTAGTGTGGATAAGGAAAATGCCACCCAAAAAAAAGTACGGGATCATAATGTGTTCCCACGCATAAAGCATAAACTTAACTCCTTCCAAACATTGGTACCACCAGATAGTAAATGAGTCGAGGCCTTTAGACTTAAGCTTGACTTATAAAAAACAAAAAAATAGGTTGTTTAAACTTAACTATTTACTTGAATAAGCCAAACTTGAAGCTTGGATTGTTTGCAAAAAACAGAGCCTGAACAATCAACAAGCAACTGAACAACCAAGCAAAAATTGCAGAGAACATACCATGTTTAAATTATAGGAATGTAAGCTCTGTATGCCTTTGTTTAGACTACCTCCTTTGTACCCTTGTTGTGTTTGTGTTCAAATTGCTACCAGGATTTGCGCAATTTTCACTCATGATTTACTCAATTCTGCTATGTTTTTCCCTCTGTTTTTAACCGTACTTCCTTTAAGCTTTCTCTTGAAAATCCTTCCCCCTGTCTCTGCAATTTGCTTGTATATATAAGGTTCATCAACTAGTGCAAATTGCACTGACACATCATTTTTCTTGCTTTTCCCCACGTTACTGCCCATGCCATTGCCACCCAAGTCAGAGCAAGTTGCCCTGCTTCACGGCTCGCGTATTCCTCCTATTTTTTTTTCTCTTTTTTTTTTAAATGTTGATAATGGCTGAACCAAATAGCCATTTTTGGTCAGAAACAAATAGACCTATCCTGGCCCAAAATAGATTTTTAACAAAAGGCTTTACAAACAATTGGCCCAATTGCCCCAACTGCAATTCTTTCAAAAAATCTTAAAAGCAGTTTTTTAATGTTTAATTAATCCATTTTTAATTTTTCTATTTTAAATCTTTTTTTATAATTTTTTGGATTACATGAAAATGAGAGGATTAAAAACAACAAAAATAGAACAGAAGCACTGGACAAAATTGGGTGCTCACATGTACCAGAAGTACCATAGCAATGTAGCCTCATGTTTACTAGAAAACAACAGATATTCTAATCTTGGAGTTTTAGTATAATAACCTCACTTTTACTGAAAAATATGGACCACAGAATCAGGTCATATTAAAAAATTAATGAAATCCTAAATCACATAAAGCCAACAATAGATAGATTTTGGAGACCCTGCTGCATACATATTCTGTATAAGGTAACTATGACATGGAAATTGCCAAACATAAAAATCTGTATGCAATCAGCACATGGTGCCGGTCAACCTTCTACTGGATCAAACCAACTGTTAGAGCAGTTAAACAAGTCTTCTATGAATCAAAAGAAAATCAAAATCTTGATATAACCTGCAAATTCAAATGCTCTTATTTTTAAGTTCACAGGAATAACCCTCTAAGCCAAAGCAGCATAGAAAACATAGGTGAGAATAGGATTAACTGTAAATCACAGATATTGAATGGTCAACTGCCACAAGACTAGATGACCTGGTTATGACAAGCTACATAACAAAGCAGAATGAACTTGCCTCAGTTATCAGTGGCTTTGCATGTTCTTCCCATTCAGTAGCCCACCTTGCTGAAGAACCAGTTTCTAATGTGCCATTTTTGAGAACCTTCAAGAATCACATTCATCAGGAAATCCCTTGAAGAGCATCTGTGTAGATTCAGCAAGATAGCAAATCAGTATGCTCAAGGTTAGACATTTACACTGCCAACATTATGAATCAAGAATTTTAACAGATAAACAATCTAAAAACTGAAAACCCACATGTTAAATAAGGGAGTTGAAGATGTAATGTCAATCTGCATCTAATGTCTTTAGGTATCACAAGGATGCAAAAATTGAATGCCAGGAAATGGCTAGGAGTGACCATTTTAGTATCTTTAGCACTAACATTCTTAAATTCATGAGGTGTGGCTCTGTTGGCAAATTGAGCTATACGTGGGTAGACTTTACCTGCAGTGTAGGAATTTGAAACCCACAAGAGCTAGAGCCAAGCCAATACATGAAAAATTGTACTTTTTGCAAACAAGTTCTGGAAAGGGTATCATTTGGATCTCCAGATAATCTAGATACTGTGTCTTATGACATCAATTTTGAGATAGCTAGCACCACACACACAAGATACTAATCATATAAAAATCTAGATACTAGTGTTTGGTTTAACGTTGAAACCGGTCAAACTCAAATTTGGATTCCACAATACAACTATTTATAGCATTGGAAACGTGACTTACTTACCCGTGCATAGCACGGGGCAAACTTTTATGAGATGTCCTATATTTAAATAAAAAGCATATTAAAAATATATATTAGATATTTAACTTTCATTTTACTTTCAATTAATAACTATATTAATAAAAGAAATTGCAAACATAAATTATGCAATTTAAAGAATATTAATATTGCTTTGGAGAGTGCTTATTGGGTTCAAATGAGAAATTGTATTTTTATAGCATATTTTTTGTATTATAAAAAGAAATAAAAAATGTTTGATAAGATAGTTAATATAATGAAAAGAAATGAAAAAATAAAAATTATTATTATAAAAATGTTAAAACAAACTTTTAGGGATAGGTGAAACCTTAACTATGACTAAATCCAAAAAAAATTTCCCCTAGTAATACGAAATACATGCGCCTAACACAAAAAAGCTAAAAAAACTTCCCCTAGTAATACGAAATACATGCGCCTAACACAAAAAATAGCTTTCAAACATTGTTATTTCAATGAAGCGAGAATTTCAAATTAAGATAATTTCAGATAAGAAAGATTTCGAAAACCATCATTTTGTAAAACAATCATAAGTTTCAAATATCGTTATTAATAAGTATTTGTGATATTTTAAAAGAGTAAATATTTTTAAATGCTTAACATATTAAATATTTTATTGGTAATTTTTAATAGATAACTTAATAAATACTTAATAATAATAATAATATAATACAATTTGCAATGTGAAAATATATTTAAATAATCAATTTATTTTAAATATTCAAATAAAATAATTAGTGTCTACTTAAGCATTTATTTAAGAATTTTATTAAGTAACCAGTAAATGAAATTTTTTATTTTAAAATATAATTTTTAATATATCGTTAATAATAAATATTATAATTTTTAGTAAAAACCTTTCAATTTAATTTCTTAATCACTCTCTACTTGGCGTCCCTATTACTGGTGCATGAAAAAAAAATATTGAAGTACAACAAAATTGTAACTATCTCAATTGATTTTCTTATAAAACTCATTGACTTGAAAATACAAAAATGACAAAGATGTTTAGTTGCATTTTGTCTTCGGTGATTAGCCAAGGTTTTGCTTTAATAAAGTTTTTTTTTGGTCAAATGGTAAAGTCACATATTCGTATTGCTCACTTTCAAGAATACGTTTTACAGTACCATACAACGATCAATGGGATGACATTTCTACATCTCAAGATTAAACTGCATTCAAGTGGTTGAGCCACAATTAGTAAACTTTTTCAAAAAGCTCCTAAAAATACATGATATTGTAATAAACAATTTTGTATAATATTGATGTCTCAAGTTCAAAGAGATTGTGCATTATCTAGCAAATATTGTACATTTAATTTCATCATTGACAAACTTACCAGAAGTTCATCAGCTAGCTCTGAAGATGAAGAGAAGAGAAGACCATTTTTGTCAACTTTAACCAATTCTTTAATGCTTCAAGTAAAAGAATAGACCAATAAATGAAAAGGACATATTGTCTGAACTTCAGAAAATATGAACAGCAATTTTCAAAGGGAGTGCATAGCTTACCAAGAGTACGAAACAGCACAAACAGGCAGTCCACAGCCAAACATATCAACAACCTAGTATGGTTAAAGAAGAAAAAAAATAGGTAGAATTTGGTAGGCAAGTTAGAACAGGAAAAAACAAATTAGTTCTGTTCTATGTTTGGTGCATATTAAAAGTAAAACAGAATAAGACATAAGGTAAGAAGAGGTGCATTTTAGTTCCACTAAAAATGGTGAAACCAAAGAGAACAGAATAGACTAGATTGTCCTGTATTGTCCAGTTCTGTTCTCTGTGTGCCAAATGCTACCTTGGAAATAAATTGTAAATAAATAAGATTGAAAAAAAATAGTTGTTTTGAAATACTATATCAAAATAAACCATCATACTCAAAACATAAATATGACATCATCACAGAAAAAACTAAGTTTTAAGTGTCAAAACATCCGAACTCTAAAGCAAAGTTTAAGACATGAAATCGAAAGGAATAACTAGAACATATCATATATCATATATAAAGAACGATAAAAAACTCAAATCAAGAATTAAACTTGAACCCCTCCCATGTGCAGAATTAACCAAAAAAGGAAAGGCCCAAACAGCTCAGTAGGAAGAAATATGAGCAGCCTAAACCCGCTCAACAAAATAAATTAAATTAGCCAGCACATGCATATAAGAACTAGCAGAAGATATTCTCTTACAAGTTATATGGAATAGATCCAAAACCAGACTGAACAGATAAAGATATTCTAATGAAGCGCCATCAACAAAGATTGTATTGATTACAGAAGGTAAGAGTAGAAGCTCCCAGCTATGGAGGAAACTCCAAGCCCAAGGCACAAGCCTGAAATTGGAAAAGTGACATAATGTCCTACATGAACCCCCTAACCTCATTTACATTCATTTTCCTTTTCTCTCTCCTTAACTACTTTTACCTCCACTTACATTTGCAGCCACTTCCCTTGCTGCCTTAGGCCAATGGGAATAGACTTGTAGGATTTTGGGCTTGTATTTGGGTGACCCGTCAGAGACAGTGAGATGATTCCAAAGGTTTTCTCATAGAGAAATACTCACTTAATCAAAATATAATATTTATTACAGTTTGATGCCCAAGAAGCTTATAGGTGTAATGCGGCTAAATGATACAAAAGAGCAGATTACTCATAGGGAGGTTACAAAATAACCATGTAAAAAAATGCTATAAGCACATCTTTGTTTGTGCATTGACATACAATAGAGGATACCTTCATGGGAAGGTCTAATCCTGATGATGAAGTATGCAGACAAACACCTAGATCAGCCGATCCTGAAATTACACAAAGTTGTTAATACGAAATAATTCACCACAGTGCAAGATGATTTTTAAAATCAAGGAACAAACAAAATACCTAAGAGTAATGGATAATCATCCGCAGACAGCCACATGGTACGAAATGCCACACGTTTAAGTTTCAATTTCTTTATTTTTGCCTCATACTTTTCTTTTTCAGGACCTTTGCCTTTATCAATGAAGATCCCTTGTTAAAAAGATCAATATAATTTCCATAACTTTAGAAATAAAAAACACAAATCATACCAGTATGATGAATAACAATCTGGGATATAAACATTGTTTTCCATCAGATATTTCTTTCCGGATGACCTCCTCATCTATTGAATCATCTTCATTTAATATTGGCAGCAACACGTCTGTCATACATTAAAGCAGCTTCCAAGAGGATGCCAAAATCTTCATCAGGAGTCCTAAAAGCGGCACAAGTCACAGAAACAAATCATTCAAATCTGGTAAAGTAGCCCACTACAATAAGTTACATTTATCCGAGTCAACAGAGGATTTCTCTCTTTTTTTCTCTTTTCTTTTCCCATAGAAGATCCATCTAACTACATAATATGCAGAAATAAAAAATAAGTGGTCACTTTTAAAAGGATAGAAAAAGGCTGAACACAATTAAGGAAAGTTGACTTTTCTCACATTGAAGCAGAAACTGTATTACAAACAGAAACTAAAAATGCATACCTACCATTTTTAATGCAACGAAAGGGTGCAATTCATGATAGGATAAACTTACCAGCTCGTGCTGCTTACAACAAGTGCGGGCCGGTTTGGCTTCAAATATATGTTTGAACCAACCTCAGTTGTAAACAGAGTCTCATTTTGGAGGAGATGGCTACCCATCAATGAAGTTCCTGCAAGAAGCAAGAATATTAACAAATAATGTGCCTACAACTAACATCAATATATATATGTGGATTGTAAAACCTATCTTACCATTACTAACACAATCTCTAACACCGAGAGGCTGACAATAGTCCTCATTTAATCTGCAAAACAACTATAAGCTGTCCACATTATATATGGAAATTTTAAGATTGCTTGTTATGTAATAACAACCACAGTTCTTAGACAATTAAACAACCATATCACCTTATGCCTCTCCTCCAGTGAAGTTGGATGAAAGAAGTCAGGAGGCTGATCATACAAAACCGTAGCACTATAAAATTAAGAAATAAACATCAGACTGTATCACAGTTCACAGCAACAATTTTATGTTGCTGAAAACTATATATTTGAACTGTGAGCTAACTTTCTTACTTAATTCCCCAGTTTTGAGCCAATTCATGCTGCATTGCTTTTGTTACACATAGAGAGGCATCTGCCATTTTCCCATAACGCTTCTCAAACCTAAATGGAGCCAGAAAAAATAATCATATTAGCAGAAACCTTGAAAAAGCAAAGTCATGATAGACCAGAAAGAAAAATCCATACCAGCAAATGTAGAATTTAAAAGTGATAGACTAGTACCATTTATATAAAGAGACAAATGACTATTCCTTCCCAGGGATAGTCCAAGTAGTGTATATCCAAAATTATGCCAATCTATGACAAATGATGAATTCCTCAACCAGCTAGCCCATTTTACTGCTACCAGTGTTGGAACAGAAGGAGGATTCTGCACAAACAAGGAATAAGAAAAATGAAGAACAAAACTACAAAATCAAACTTGCTGCCAGCTCTAGTCAATAGTCATTTGGAATCATTCCACAGTTAACCTAACCAAAAATCAGATAATAAATTATCCTGCAAAGTGTAGAATGTTTAATATCATACTAGTAGAGTACCCGTGCGTTCGTCAGTACGTTAGTGTCTTTGTTATAATAGGAATTTAAAAAAAATATATATACATACTTCATAAAAATATATAAATAATTGAATAAAATCAACATAGTCATTATTTTCATACATTTATTATGAATTATAAAGGAATACAAAATTAAAAATAAGATTATTTAATAACATTTAAATATGTAACAAAAGTGCTGTAAAAATATTGACATGCTTTGTATTGAAATTAAAGCACAAAAGTAAACTTGTTCATGTAGCTGAAAAATTTTATTAGTAAGGTTTTTCCTATATTTTTATTCTGTAATTTAAATGATTACTCTTTAATTTTTATTTATTACTATTGCAAATGAAATAACAAAGAGAAACAATTAATTTACATTGAAATTAAAAATTGCCCATTTAACAAATGTAATTAGTGATAATTATATAATAAAGACTTCTTCTCCAACATTGCTTCTTGACATGAATGTTGCTTTCAAAACATAGATATTCATTTGAGTTATTATAAATTGAGTACCATTACTTTCATCTATAATAATCATCCCTATGTGGTGTTTTTTTTACTCTTAAATTACTATGTCTTTATATACATTTACTTTATTATCTAGATAGTAATGTGTTTTCATGCAATATTTTAATACCTACATGTAATAAGTATTCACCCCTATGGTTTAAATTTAAGTATTAATAAATTTTGTGTAAAATTTTAACCGTTGAGAAAATTATATTTACATGTTACAATCTACATACTAAAATAACTTTTAGATATTAATAAACGTTATACAAATATTTATTCCCCTTTGAAGCATAAAAAACATTACGGTGCTGTTTGGAAGAGTTTATTTGAGTTTATCTTATGACATAAGCACTTATATAACTGTTTGGGTAAACTTATAAAAAGAGCTTATGACATGCTCATAAACTGTTTTCAGCTATTTCAATAAGCTCTTGAGAATAGCTTATGGAGAATTTAAGTACACTACACCCTCTTCAATTTTCATCAATTTTTAAAGAGCTTATTCATTAAGTGCTTATTAAATAAGAGTTTACGTTATAAGCACTTAAATAAGTTGTATTTCCAAATGGGGCCTATAAGGAAAATTAAAAAATCTATCAATAAAATAAAATTTAATTTAAAAAAGTGATTCATTTTTATTAATTGTTTTTTCTAATATTGTTACATCTAAAAACACAAAACATAAGTAAAACATGAATATTCAACATAAATTTAATATTCATATTTTAGTTAAATATCATTCATGCAGCAATTTAAATATTAATACTTTTTTTATAATTTTTTTTATCACATGTGATTTATTTTTATCCTACGATTATATTATTAATAAATTTTATTGTAATACTTCATTCAATTTTACCCTATAAATTAATTGTTATCAAGACTTTTCCTGTATTTTATGCTTGTAATGAAAATGATTGCCCCATAATTTATTTACTACCATGGCAAATAAAATAACAATAGGAAACAAATATAGGAAATAGTTAATTTAATTTAACATTTAAAAGATGTCATTTTATCATATGAAATTAATGATAAACCTTTATTTTTCATATAGAACGGTCATTTTCATGTGGTTGTATTTTTACTGTTTAATTATTAAGTCTTTCAATATTTTTACTTCTATGATCGAAATATGAACGCGTTTTCATGCAAACTTTTTATTCCCGCATGATACAAATATATTCCCCTGTAATTTAAATTTAAATATGGATTTAATGGGTATATACTGTCAGTGTAAAAAAATTTACACAGACATCCAACAATGTGTCGTCATATTATTTAATGAATATGACACATCATGTGTTATTAAATCAATAATTGAGTGTGGCAGCACATCTTTGGATGTTGCGTAAACTTCTCTACACTGACAATGTACACATATTAAGCTCTTTAAATATTAATACTAAAGTGTCTAAAGGAAGAAATAACAAACACATATGCTAACAAATTATATTTACCTTTTATAATATATTTACTAAATTAACATTTTTTTTTGTATAAACCACAGGTATCCCCTATTATCATGGGCAATCCTGTTCGGGGTTTAGTCACAGTTTCTAAATTAACATTTATATAGTAATAAACTTCAAGTAAAGATGTACTCACCCATGATATGTAAAAAAAAACATTATAAGAAAATGAAAAATAAAATTTTCATCAATAAAATCATAATTCAATTTCAAAAAATTGAGGCCATTTTTAGTAATTAATTTTAAAATTTTACAACTAAAAAATAAAAACAATGAGTAGATGAAATAAGTATTTACCTCTATATTTAAATTTAAATACTAATAAATTTAATGAAAAAAATTTCATTGTTTGGAAAAATCATATTTTATGAAATTATATTCCCGTTATGTGTAAAAAAATTATAGAAAATTTTATAATTAATTTTTTTATAAAAAATCATAATTTAATTTTGAAAAGTGACACATTTTTATTAATTGTTTTTAAAATTTACAACTTAAAACAACAAAACATAAGTAGATGTAATATGTTTTAACCCCAGATACTAAATTTTATATACTAATAAAATTACTATGAAATTTTATATTTTTTTGGAAAATTATATTTACCTCTTACAATTTATATAATAAATTAGCATTTAAATTGTCAAAAAAAATAACATTTAGATATTTCATAGAGCATTTATGTAAATATTATTCCCTTGATATATAAAAAAGTATTATAAGAAAATTTAAAAATAATTTTTTATCAATAAAAAATAATTCAATTTTAAAATGTGATTTATTTATTTTTATTTATATTTTTTCTAAGGGATTTTACATCTAAAAATGCAAAACATCGGTAAAATATTTATACTCAGCCAGAATTTAATATCATTCACGAACAATTTATATATTGATAATTATGTATAAGTATTTAATTATATATGATTTTATTATACCCTTAATGAATCAATTGTAATAAGGTTTATTTGTAATTACTAACTCAGTTTTACCTTCATATATTAATTATGATTAAGAATTTTCTATATATGAACCTATAATTAAAGATAATTTTCCATATTTTTATTTATTTTCCATTGCAAATGAAACAGCAATCGAAAACAACAATAGGAAATAATAATCTCTGAATTGAAATTTAAACTATGTCATTGTATCAGATACAATTATTGATATACAATTGTTTCATCTAGACCCGGTCATCTTCGTGTGGTGTATTTTCACTCTTAAATTATTGTGTCTACATACATGTGATTGATTTTATCCCATAAATTAATTATTTTTTTACGGAACCCATAAATTAATTATTAATATGACTTTTTTTATATTTTTAATATATAGTTTTAATAATGCCCCTTATTTTAATTATTGTCATGCAAATGAGAGACCATTTGAAAATAATTAATCTCTATTAAAATTTAAAGGTCATTGATCTTGATATTAGATGTGTTTTCATGCAACATTTTTTCCTACTTATTATAAGCATTTTACCCCATATAGTTTGAATTTAAGATGTTCATATATATTTTATAAGTTTTCCATCCCTCGGCGAATTATAATTACCTCTTGAAATATATATATACTAAATTAATATTCAAATATTTATGAATTATCTACGTAAAGATGTATTCCTCATGCTGTATAAAAAAATTATTAGATTTTTTTTTAAAAAAAATATCAATATAATCAGAATTCAATTTAGAAAATTCATTCATTTTTATTAAAATTTACTATTGTCTAAATAGCTTTTTGACAATTTTACGTTTGAAACATACATAATATATCTGATTGGTATTCCATACTTTCATACAGGACTTCTATGCTTCTTTAAATAAATGAATATATTAAAATTATACTAATTAATCTAATATGTATAAATAGATATTTATTTTTATATTTTTATCATTTAGTTAATAATTATATCTACCTCTATGGCAGGAACAGCCAAATATTCTTCATATATGTGCGTTTAATTGGTTTCATAACTGATGAGATAATGAAGGCAAATGAGGAAGATAATTTCTTATATTATCAAGCGGGGGACCATAAGTCAATTCAATGCCTCTGAAGTTTAGTTTTTTTTTGGTCAAGTAGAAGTTTAACTTGACAATACAAACAACTTTGCAAACGGGTTATATTATTTGGTTGAACTTTTCTATTACATACATGACAGACTGGAGGGTAAGGTTGAATGAATTTCATTATTCATATAAGTGCTATAAAAGGATGGAATCTATATCTTTGTTTGGACCAGATTTCGGTCCTAGCATATGCAAATCTATGATTTATTTCTTTTCTTTTTATTAGGGGAGGTCAATTTCAATTAAAATCCAACATTGGGGTTGTCTTTCTACAGCTACTCCCATCCCACCAAAACCATCCGAAGCAGCTGCTAAGTCTCATGGTCTCCTAATTGTTTAATCAAGTTTCCGAAATTGATATGGTCATCTTGTATTTAGAGAAATTGGCAAAGATCAAACCTATTATATTCTGGTGAATAACTCTGCAGGTTTTGTGAAGGATTGTGAACTTTCATGAGCTAATAAAAACATAAGAATAAGCCAAAATCCTTTGGGCATCAAGAGCTATCCAGCAGAATTAGCAATTGACTCAGCTAGACTCAATACTTCAAAGGAGCTTTATCTGTTATAGCTTTGACGTTGAGTGGGCAAGAATTTGTTATCATCCAAAATAAGGCAAATGGCCAAATGCTTTCTCCAAGGCTTCTGCAAGTTATATCATTATCAACAACGTTTAAATATATGAAAATATAATATAGAAGTATCAAGTAGGTGACATTAGGCAAGGAAACAAACCATCTTTATGAGTGAAATCCCTTCCAAGATTGGTTAGGGAACACGCCATGGGTGACACAGGCACTAATCTTTATTGCATTATTGGCTGCTAGGAGAAACTAACAGAAGAAAGAGAGTGTTAAGTTTCATTTGGATGCAGACACATGCTAATAGGTAAAATACATGCATATGGAGACAGATTAAGGGTTGATTTGGAATAGTAAAATGAACAACCCAAGAAAACACATCATACCTCACTCGTGAGGGAATACTTGGAAGATTGCTAGAGAAATTTATCAAAGGCCAAAGATTTGGTAATGCTAGCTAGCTTGCATTCTTGACATCCCACGGCAGCTTATCTATGTTGTTTTTATTGTATAACTCCAGTCCAGCAAGACTCAATTCTGCCCATGTCTTGAATAATTGCCTTAAGTGACATCATTGAAGGCACAATATTTCCATAAGTAATTTACTTATTGGAAGGCTTACCACTTGATATTAATTCAAACAACAAAGGAGGAAAAAATCTGAAATGATCAAGGCAGTCAGAAAGGGGGCATATGTTGGAAATCTCTGCACAATCACACACGGGAAGAAAAATAAAATGGAAACTAATAAGACGAATTCTCAAGGCATACTTTGATTACCATAAAAAAGCAAAATATCAAACTTTTACCAAGCAAGACCATACTTTGATCAAAATATCCTCAAGAAAAATCCATGAAAAAATAATTTCTTATTCTCAAGCAGGACCAGAAGTCAAGCCTATGCTTTGAAGATCCACTCTACAATACAGAAAGTTTTGCAAAATGGGAGAAATCCATTTGAGAATTGAGAGTCTGTTTAACAAAAAACAAAATCGTCATTGATATATTTCAAAATTTGTGAGCTATCATATATTTCAAAATAATGTTTCTATGCATATTTTACAGATCTGACATGCATATCTTCTATATTATTACTTCTACTTACTTCCTATATCACGATATGCTTGAAGGGTGACGTAATTACTTGGTTAGTAGTGGCACTAATAGCTAGTAAAGCACATTTCTTTTAATCCAGCAAATCACACCACCCATAACCAAAAAGGTTAACAAAGAATGTGGATTAAAAGCGAAATGTTTACCCGTTTTGAAGAAGGAAACAGATGAGGAGAAGCATTTTCTACATGATGAAGCAGAACCAAGCCACATTAGACAAAAGACTGAGCGTGGGCCAAATGATGACAATCTTGCATTATTTCTTCAAAATAAGAAATTAGTTATGTTGCCCAACAATGGTTGGACTAACATCAAAACAATCTAATTCAAACATCGTTATCATATAACCAAGATCATAAGCTATACCAATAGTCAGTAATGTAAGGTGAAATATAAAGTTATAAGAAAGAATGTCGCTAAAAAAATTATAATAGAAATCAATTACCTCTAAAGAGATGACAAATATAATTTACAAATGGATGATGAATTTCTTTGAGCCTATAGCTTCCAAATAACAAAGAAAAGAAATGCCCAATTTTTTTTTATATGTGTGTGTGTTTGAGTCACCAACCCACAAATGATACATTTCATTTCGGCTTTTAGTAATTTACACACTTGAGTAATCTGCTCGTCTCCAACAACCAAAACTCTCATACATGTGGAGAGCTAACATAAAGGCTACAATATATAATGACACAATTTTTAGCATAATAAACATGTATATGCTCATAACTTATTAAAAGAAATCACAGTCCCCACTCCACAAACCATTGTTGTCAGGATCGCGATCTAGATCGTAAGATCGTACGATCTTACGATCTTGCTGAGCCTCTCCGATCAGATCGCAGGTAAGATCGCAAATAGGTAGGATCGTGTGGGATCGCTGAGTTAGATCGTACGATGGATTGGTTTGATATGCAAATACAAAACATGTCTATTAAGTATTAACCTTTCACTTCAACCTCGTATATATTTTTCTGACAAAAGAGCATAAGAATTGTGACCTTAAAGCATATACTTAATAAATACAAATATTATTGCCACAAAAAAATCACATTGACATCTTTAATCCAATTTTTCATGTCAAAATAAATCCATAAGTACAAATGTCAAAACTTGACAGAGTTAAACATAATGATGATTGTAAATTATAAACAGTGATCCAAAGGGTGGCCAAATCATTCACTTAACTCTTATACAAAATTCACATATACTTGGATTCTTGAATTTATTGAGAATGATACAATCATAATTTTATGACTATTAAAACTATTCCACAAAGGCAGAAAGTATAAAAAATGATATTATCAAACACATGACTAATCATTTGGAATTTCAATATCAAACATTACTAAATTCATTGAAAAAGCATAAGGTGATTGATGCTAGTTAAACCAAAAAAATTGGCAAAAGGTGACCTTAAACCAATCTAATAAATTGTATGATGTTTACATAGAACAAAAGTACATACAAGGTGACCTCATTTCAGCAAAAAAAGAGAGAAGTTGAGAAACTAAACTCACCTACAGGAAGCAACACTATGGCAACACCAATGTCCCCAATAAGATATTGAGCAATGTAGTAAATAGAAACTACTCAATGCATAACACAGAGCCAGAACTTATCACTTATCCCTCCAAAATGCTTGCTCAAAAATTTCACATGTTAAAAAAGGGGACTTGCAAAGGTGACAATTCACCAATATTTTCTAAAGTTCTACCATTAGAAGCCCCATTCACTATTATTATCAACAAAAGTTACCTAATAAAAAAAATCAATCACAACAAAAAGAAAATCAGAAAGGAGATGTGGTCTAAAAATAAGAAATAAAATATATAATCAATTTTAATATTTTTAATAATTAGAAGTGGAATACAATATTTCTCTCTACATCAATTGATTTTAAAAAAATCAATTTGAAATAAAAATCTTCTTAGACATCATACACTAAATCAGTTAGGACAACTCATCCACTTGTCTATTGTGCTCAAGAGAAAACAAACAAAACAATGAAATAAGAAAACAATCTGAACTCATCATTGACAACTTAAATAAAACTCACCTATTAGATTGCAAAATTAGAATTCCGCTTCACGGTTGGGCCAGTGCTACCCCGCACTACGTTATGCAATCTATACTATAAAACACTGAACATAAATGAGAATATAGTATTGCAAAAGTGGTAATAGCATCAGAATCTTATAGATTAAAATAGAATTTATATACACACAAATTAAAAGCAACCACACACACACATATATATATATATTGAAATTAAATAATTGATTTCAATTTATTATACATTCACATTTAAACGTAACAATAAATCTAAACGAATTAATTATATAAAAAAGAAACGTAAATACAATTAATTTAAGAAAATAAAACTACAACCCCAAATCCTAACATAATCTATTTATATATATATATATATATATATAGCATAAGCATCGAGTTCCACATATTAAAAGGTTGACAACTTGCTACAACAAATAATATAAAACGTATATATTTGATTGATTTGTTATTTTTAACAAAAATTAGTTTAATAGAATTTTAACATTAAACATAAATATATTTACAAAACTTTGATGCTTATAGGTAACAACGGGCACAAATCATAAACAAACAAATTGTTATAGATTAAAATGAAATCCATATGCGCACAAATTAAATGCAAACCTATATATATTCAAACCAAATAATTGACTTTACTAATTTATTATAATAGAAATTTAGAATAAAATCGGATTTAGAATCAAATTTTGAACACCTAATTATATTCAAATCAAATCAGTTCTACAATCAAATCAAATTTAGAAAACCTATCTATCTATATTCAAATTAGAACCAAACCTATCTATTTTCAAATCCAATTACTGATTTTAATTTATTATAATATAAATTTAGAATCAAATCAGATTTATAATACCAATCAATATTCAAATCAAAAAAATTTAGAAAACCTATGTATTTATATTCAAATAAAATCAGATTAAGAATCAGAACAGGTCTATACGCATAAATTAAAAGCAAACCTACTATATTCAAATCAAGTAATTGATTTTAATTTATTTATTATAATACAAATTTAGAATCAAATTTAAACACCCACCTATACTCAAATCAAATCAGCTTTACAATCAAATCAGATTTATAAAACCTATCTATCTATATTCAAATAAAATCAAATTTAGAATCAGACCAGGTTTATACTCATAAATTAAAAGCAAACCTATCTATATTCAAATCAAATCATTGATTTTAATTTACTATAATACAAATTTAGAATCAAATCAGATTTAGAATCAAATTTAGAACACCTATCTATATTCAAATCAAATCAACTTTAGAAACCCATCTATCTATCTATATTCAAATAAAATCAAATCAGAACATGTTTATACATATAAATTAAAACTAAATCTGTCTATATTCAAATCAAATCATTGATTTTAATTTTTTATAATACAAATTTAGAAGTAAATCAGATTTAGAACATCTATCTATATTAAAATCAAATCAACTTTAGAATCCCCTCAGATTTAGAAAATCTATCCATCTATATTCAAATCAAATCAGATTTAGAATAAGAATTAACATGTTTAGAGTTTCCAAAATTAAAAGGTTTATAATACAATCAATTCACATCAAGTTGCTGGATTCATGACAGAAACCATTTTCTCACAAACAGCGACATGAATTAGAGTCTCTTACCTGTATTTGCTTCGAATCAACTAATGAAGCCTCTTTTCCCCGTTGAAAGCTATTTCTCTCTAACGACGATTCAATCCCCTGCAAAAAGAAGAAGAAATTAATTCCACCTGATCAAATTTTGATATGATTGTCCCAAATTAGCCAAGGAGAAGTTCTTTCTACCAGTACCGAATCAACCTAATTCTTTAGGTTTTGAAGTAAATTAGAACTGTAAATATACTAAAATCACAAATAAAACACAAAATAAGAATCATATGATTTGAGAAGAAGAAACATGCAAATTAAAAAACGTAGCAATTTGAAGATTAGAAAATAGTTTCAGAATTAGAAAACATATAAACCCAGGAAAAAAAATAGATTGCATAGGATCCACAAAATATAAGGAAAAAAATGCACATTCAGATACAAATATTCATAAATCAGAATCATAGAACCATGCAAAAAAACCAAAATTAAAATTTGAAAATATGGCGAAATAATCAGAATTATTCTCTTAAATTTCATGATATCTACCAATTTGTTTCCCAAAATGATGGTGAACAAATAAAGACATTCAATAATTATAACCACAGAAGTGAACCTCCCACATAAATAGTAAAAAGCAATTGTAAAATCATTATTCAATCGGCAATAATCTCACACTAAAACAAAGAACTATATGTCATGTACGTAAAAAGTAAAAAATCTCACCCAAATACGATTGCTCAACGGTTGGCAGAAGTCCTTGACTCCCAAATACCAAATGTCGCACACACCGATTGAATAATCTATGACAGGAAGAATAACAAACAGTAAGCATAAGAGTATATAACGATTATCAAATGCAGAAACAAAGAACAAAAATTTTGAAGAAGGGGGAAGAAAAGATTTGGAAATCCCTAACCATTGCCATACTTAATAGAAGCAGAAACCTATTTCGTACCAAAATAACCTTTAATTAGTACAATCTCTTACCCAAATTTGATGCTAATCGCCGAGTGAAGAACAAATTTCTGGTCCAATACTTCACGGTCACAGGCCAAGCGAAACAAATACCTTGGTAATGTCCGGTGTGAAGCTTCTGTGAGAAGAAGAAAAAAAGCGAAAAGCAGAAAAAAGAAAACGATGGTCAGATTGCGGAAATGAAGAAGACAAATTATGAAATACAAAAGGGAGAGAAGAAAGAAAAGGCCTACCCATTACCACCTTCAACAGACGAAAACAATTGCATAGAAGAGAAGGGGGAGAAGAGTGCCATAGCCACGGTGAAGAGAAGGGGGATAACAGCTTTGAAGAAGAAAAGGTGGAGAAGATCATCAAAGAAGAAAAAAACCAAAAAAAAAGTATCAGTGAAGGAGAAATAGAAGTGTTGGGATTCAAATGTGAAAAAAAAAAAAGAGAAATAGAAGTGCTCTGATTCAAATGGACAGATTGAAGGGTTTTTTGTTTACAAAATTGTGGGAAAGAGTATCAGTAATTACTCTCAATTTAATTTTCTAATCTATTCACATTTTTCAAAACCCAGTACCTACTAATTTAAAATTTAAAAATAAATTAAATATGTAATTACAGTTTTAGTGTCAGATTTTACGCTTTCCAATCCTACTATTTCATTATTCCTTAATGGAAACTTGATTTTTTAAATTTTTAATTTAAAATTAAAAATGTAATTACTTAATTAGCTTCAATTCAGAATGTGAATTCCGAGAATTTTTAAAGCATGAATTGATGCTGATTATTTAGTGGATCTCTAAGTGGGTGAAAATGTGAAAGGTCTCAGCTTTCCAGTATTAATTTTCTACTATCCATGTTTTCCACTACTGAGTAAATAATTAATCAATGTGATTTCGAAATTAAAATGCCCCACTATCTCTCCATATTTTGAGACTCACTAATGGTGAATGGTTGATTACTTTTTTAATCCCATTTAGGGCGGGAAGGTTGAATTTACACATCTAACCCTTGTTCATTACTTTATTTATATATTATATATGCAAGATAGAAAGTTAGGTATTATAGAATCTCTTGTCTCCCTAAGCCCCAAACTGAACTAACAAAAACTTCTTAGAAAGATGACTTTATCGTTTATTTGGCTTTTGGGATGCTTCTCAAACAAGGGTCACATCCATTTTTCAGGTATATGTTTGTCAACATTATGTCTTACTCAATTGAAACTATCAAGCAAAACATAAAATTACTTAGTGAATGTTGGGGAAGAAAAAGAGGAAGAAAACATAAAAGGCTACCTGGACAATAAAAATATCAGGAGAAGGTATTTTACACAAAGGAACCAAAGTAGCATGAAAAATTGAACCAAGGGCTTCAACAAAAAGCATTATGGGTGAAGTATCTTTGGTAAGCTTTGACGGGCTGTTGGCCACTGCTTCTGAAAAATTTGAGAATGTTCCAACACTACATCAACTTTTAGTAAAGTATGAGGATAACTTGTCCTGAAAAGTTTAGTCCATATATGTACCATAGAGTGAATATGAATAGATGGGTTCGCAAGAAGTGCAGTATGGGGCTCCGAACCTGTTAGAAATGATTGAAGACAAACATGTACTCATACAATACTTGAAAATCAGTAATTAACTCCATGAAATACTGTACTAGGAAAATCCAATGATTCATTATAAACAATTCGAAAACAGTAAAGGCAACCTCCATATGCCAACAATGTCTACCTCCAGGAAGCCTGCAAAGCCACATAGAAAAGCCAGTAGATTGATCAATGGTACAAATAAAAACATTACAAAGAACTCTAAGTCTAGATAGTGTCTTGTTTTTGTTATACACCCAGTGTATAAATCAGCTATTAAATACAATGAAGTGAGATTAAATATGGATTTTGGCATGATCTTACTCCAAAACTAAAAATCAATAGCATGAGTCAATCGCAGACAAGTTTACAACTTTTTCTCCAATTAAATTTGGAACAGAAGATTCATTACTCAAAAACCTGATTGGCGAGTGAAAGAGCATGTATTGCATTCGAGGGTTGCGTCCAATGTCTACCAAACCACCATGCACGCCCTCCCTCTTCTTCCTCCTTTCTTTTCTTTGCTTTTCCCTTCAATTTTCAAATTTCGTGTTAAAATGAAATTCCACAAAACCTTCGGGAAAATCTGATCTTTACCATAGAAATCCATTTTCTGAAAGAACAGAAAATCTCACCTGCCATCTCACATAACACTGGAATATCAAAACTTTTCGATGGGTACTGACAGAGGAGTCAAGTTAACAGAAGAAAGAAGATGAAGAAAACAAACTGATCCGAATATCGGGTTCTAAACCCGACCCAATAAGTGTTGAAATGACTCGAATAATACTCAGACTGGATCAGTGGCAAATTTGTATTTTCAGTGAATTTCATGACCTTTTTGGGAAAAGGGTCTTCCTTTAATTGAAGAGTGTTGGGGAATGTTGGGGAATTGAATTTGAATATGGAAGTTTTATACCATGGATCGTAGAGAGAATCACATTCTGCAAGGTTTGAAATTGATAGTCAGTTTTGATTTTTATTAATCTATATGTATACATTGTCTGCATTTACTATGATTCTGTCTTACTAGGTAATAAGGTTATGTGTGAAAATTTTGCAGGCCAAACGGCTTCGGGTGTTGGTTGAATTTTGCTATTACTGCTGTTGTTTTTCTCAATGGTATTATTTATACTTTTGGTTGATTCCTGCATACCCATTTACTTTTTTTATCTTTTTGTTATGTTTGGTTACTGGCAAAAAAGAAAAACAATTATTTTGGCAGCACAATGCACATTTTTTTATTTTCCTTTGATTTTGTAATTCTTGGCAAGCAAACAGTAGAATTGATTTTTTATTAATTTAATTGAGTTCTGGGTGTGGAAAAGGTGCCTTGAGAGGAAAAGGTATATGAACGTGGTGGTTCAAAGGGCTTGCTATCCCCAGCTTAGATATTACATAAATGCTACTGTTTCAGGGCTTCTTCCCTTTATACAAAAGGTTGGTCTTGTCTGGTACTCAAAAGTCAACCTTGTATGAGTTGTTGATTGCTTGCTTTGGAATTGAATAATCAAATATAACTCAAATGGGTATATCTTGTGCCTGTTGTTTGGTAATGGCAGTGTAATATTGTTTCATTGTAGCAAAGGATAAAATCCATTATAGAGATAGGGGGTTAGGAGTTAGGACTTATAATACCTTTTGAGTATCTAGAGGTTCAGTCTAGAGCTATCAAAACGGGCTACTCAACTCGGCCCGATGCGGGTAGTGGGCTTGTGCGAGCTGGGCTAAATACCCGGCAAAAATTCGGTTCTGTGAAATAAAAGCCAGAGCCCAGCCCTGTGCCAAGAAGCGGGCTTGTGCGAGTCGGCCCGGTTAAAACTTAATTTATTAAAAGATATGGCTAATTAAAAGTTATAAGGAATTACACTTCTTAAAACTAAAAATATGACAATATGTGAGAAACATGGTGAATTAAAAAATATAGCAAAATCATAAAACGGGAGGAGCCAAACACAATAGGACATAGGCACACAGTGTATATATGTTAACTCATCACTCACATTCATCTGCAAAAAGTAGAAGATTGAAGTTCATCATCACAATGCACAAAATACAAGAGCTATATATTATCCATATCCCAAAATGTACCAACTAATTCATTTAATACACCCATGAAACGAATTCCACCTATTGATATTATCATAAACCTTTATGCCTCAATAGTTACAGTTGTTTTCTCTTAAAATCTTATAGCCACAACATATCCCACAATGTAGTATCCTATATCCAAGACCTCAACTTACTTTTGATCATAACAACTTGCATCGCAGTATATAAAAAGCACTTCAATATAGGATAATTATCAATTCCAGCAGCCTATGAAAAAGACATTCTGGAAATACTGCAGCATGAATCAAAGGCTACATATGTCCGAATTGCAGGCTTGAGTTTCTTAACTCCTGTTAATTTAGTTGAACTTAATTTTCCTCTGACCCACTTCACAGCCAAAAGTAGTTAATTGAGTTGAACTCAATCTAAACAAAATCGTTTGCAAAGCATGAGACAAAACAAATCAAAACAGACCAAAAATTCACAATTAATCAAATATATCAATCCTAAAAAACAAAAGTTACAGAACAAAGGGGTTCAGATTTAGCGGATGTGTACAGTAAAATCAATGAAATAACTAAACTGAGAAGTGAGAAAGAAGGGAAAAAACAGGAAAAGAGCAAAGGGAAAGGATCTTGGCGTAACTGACCTGCCCTGTTCGGTGTGACCGGAGAAGGCTTGCGTGAAGGCATCTTGCTGTGGCCTACTCGTCTGACGTCCAGCGTGAAGGCGTCTTATTAGAAATCAATTTCAGAGCATAATTCTGTTAGGATTTCATTTTAGTTAGTATTACTATGGTTAGTCTTTAGGTGCAATTTTACCTTGGTTAGTTTTACCTATAGTTAGTTTAGTCCATATAGGAGACCCTTGTATTTCAATTGGCATCTTTTAATCAAACAATATATGAGTTTTCTCAATCCTCTTGCTGGTAACTTCTGGGATGATCCATGGGGGAACCCATGGTACTCCTCTACTGCTCTCTACTCTCTCACTGTGGCTCATGCTCCTCCATATTATTTTACTAAGATGGTATCAGAGCTCCATCCATGGAGCTCACCGCACTTCAAGAAGAAAGGTCGATCTTCTCCTCAAGAAGATTTTCACCATCGCTCATTGCTGAGACCTGTGCATCCTCTTCTGCTGTTGTTACAAAGGTGTTCTCTTCTACCGTTTACAACTATTGTTCCCTCTGCAGAGGCATCTGCTTCTTCTCTGTCTTCGATTGCTCTATCCCCTGCTGTGAGCACTGGAATTGTTGAAGAAAAGCAAATTGATGAAGGTGAGGGAGCGAGTACTGGTGGTTCTTCCTTGATTCCGTTTTTGTTTCCTGAAATCGGTGAAGTCTCCACCGCCAAATTGGAATGGAAATCGTCACCAGATACGTTCATCTTTGGGAGCTTCGAATCAGTGAATCCTTTGGAGGAGGAGAAAGCTTCTTCGGCTTCACTCTCCGGAGAGGCATCGTCTTGTTTGTTCAACAACTCGAGGGAGATCTCCGCTAGCAAAGGCAGAGTTTCGAGTGTGAGAATGGATGATGTCATCCATTCGTCGAACCTGTTCTTGAAGATGCTCTCTCGCTTACGGTGATTTCTCCTCTTTTTCTCTCGGTTGTTCCCTTCATGGTTTCGATTATCGATCTGGCAAATTCATGTATGGAAGGTGTGGTACTCTCCATCACACACACAAGATGTTCGATGTTTGGCGTCATCGAGGTACTCAAGAATTGGTTTCTTCGAATTCTATTGTGTCTGGTTGTGTGTGTGTTTCTGATGCAATTTCTGCACCTATGTTGTTTGATGAAATGACGAGATGCATATCCCCTGCTATTAGCCTTGTTAAAATACTTCATGTTTGTGCTTCTATGGGTGCCTCATTGCTTGGAAACATGGTTATGATTTTGCTGATAGAAATGGGTTGGTGGATAATGTTTTTTTGGATAATACTGTTGAGTCCACTAAAAGGAGGATTAAGGATTCACATCCTAGCCTTAGGGGCCATTTGGAACATTTCATTGCTGGAGCTATTGGAAATACTCTTGGTACTTTTGTGTATGTTCCATGTGAAGTGATAATGCAGCGCATGCAGGTTCAAGGCACAATTACATCTTGGAGTTCTGTTGCAATGAAAGATGGCTTATATGCAGGATGTTTGCCTATGCTGGAAAGCGATATACCTTTTTCTGGCCTAATGGTCTTATTCAATGAAGCTTTGAAATTTTTTGATAAGATGTTATCAACTGGACTTCAACCTGATATGTTCATTTATAATGCAATTGTCAAGGGTATGTGTAGAGAAGGAAATTTCATAATTCAGCCTAAAGTCGACTTTGATATCAACATTATCATAGCTGTTGGTCTTCTTAAGCTTGGGTATCAAGCAGTTGCTTATATTGAAGCGTTTGAATTCATCTATCAGGATGGCAAGAAGGATGGTCACTTCAAAAGATCACTTTTGGCCTTATATGTGGGTGTGGGTCTGATATCATGCTCGGGGCAACCAAACTTTTGAGGGTCATAATCCAATGCGCCACCAAGGTTGGGGTCTGTAGACGACAATTGCTGGAGAAAATTGACAAGGAGCTAACAAAAGGGGATGATAGAGCAGCAATGGCACTTGTCAAGGATTTGCAGGGTGAGCTCGATGGGCTTCAGTGTTTCGGTGCAGCCAGACAGGTTCCCCAAAGGCTTTACACCTTGGATGAATTGAAGCTAAATGGAATAGAAACTTTATCTCTTCTATCACCAGTGGATACAACTCTTGGTTCAATAGAGAGAAACCTGCAGATTGCTGCTATTGTAGGAGGGCTTGCTGCATGGAATGCCTTTGGAATTTCCCCACAGCAACTCTTCTATATATCATTGGGATTGTTATGGACACTAGATGCGATCTCTTTTGGTGGAGGTATCTACACTAAGGTTGCTGATGTTGGTGATCCTCTTGATGTTCCTTTAATTGGAGATGGTGAATTTGCTGCAGCAGCAACAACTATAGGAATTATTGTAGCATCATTTGGAGGGGCTGGAGGTGTTTTGCTGGGTGTAAGATAGCTACAGGAATTGGAAGCCTTTTATTTTCTTTTGTTGAGTTCTCCCTTTTGTTTCAAGTTGGTATTGGTTGATACCAATTACCAACTTGCGGGAGGGTATTAGAAATCGGTTTCAGAGCATAATTCTGTTAGGATTTCATTTTAGTTAGTATTACTATGGTTAGTCTTTAGGTGCAATTTTACCTTAGTTAGTTTTAGTCCTATATATAGGAGAACCTTGTATTTCAATTGGCATCTTTTAATCAAACAATATATGAGTTTTCTCAATCCTCTTGCTGGTAACTTTTGGGATGATCCATGGGGGAACCCATGGTACTCCTCTACTGCTCTCTACTATCCCACTGTGGCTCCTGCTCCTCCATCTTATTTTACTATGAGTTTTCTCAATCCTCTTGCTGCTATGCCAACTCGTCCGGCATTCGGCGTCCAACGTGACTACTCCTTCAGCGTGACGAGGGATGATGACCTGCTGTGGTGCGAGGGACTACTCATCTGGCATCCTACTTCCTGAACGCGTCCGGCGAGACGACTAGGCTGTGGTCTGTGACGACTGTGGCGGGGCTGCCGGCGTGCGATGCGCAACTAATGTGAGCTCTGCCGTGTGAAACCTCTCTTCTCATTGACACTTTGAGGATTATCCAGAGATATTAACGGGGCGGAATGAATTATACACTACATCTATCCATACATACTAAAATTAACAGCTACTCATGCAGGTAACGGGAATTCACGAGTATCCGTTAATATTTAAGAATTCAAAATTTATAGAAAAAGTAAAGAGAAAATGACATATAATATATTATGATATCATATTATATTAATTTTATATAATATAAATTAACATTATATAATATTAATACAAATTAATGTATTGAAAATATTATTATAAAATAATAAAATTAAATTTTATTTCATCATAAAATAATAAAAAAATCTTAATATTTTATTATATTTAATAGAAAATATATTTTAATGAGTATGTGGTTACCCGTGAGGCGAGTAATATAATATTCGTCCCAACTAATTTAACAAATATGCGGGTACTCATTGTTGGTATATTTGCGAAAATCCACAAGTACGGGTTTTTTTTATCATTCCGCTTTAGGCAAGGGAGGTAAGTGCATTTCAAAAACTAGAGGAGAGGTCTTTGTCATTTAGACAAACCTCAGGGGAGGTGAGTGCAATTTTCCCTTTAAATATATACCGACAACCTGAAAGCCCGTGCGGGCTATCCGGCCCGAGCCGCTAAATATAGCGGGTTTTTTGTTTTTGAGTTAAAAAACCCTGAAAAAATTGGGCTTCAAAGTATAGTATCCAAACTCTTAAAAAATGCGGGTTTGGAAGGATAGATCAGTCAGACTAGTTCATTTTACTGGCTTATCCCCCGCCCCCTTGCCTACCAACAAAGTCTCAACTATGGAAGGAAAAAAGAAGTAATATCTTAGCTGCAGTGGCCATTTTACCATAAGATCAGTACCCTAGTGCATATTCATTTTTGTGCATGAGAGAGAGAGAGAGCTTTGTTGAAAATTTGTTCTTGAGGCAATATAATAGATTGGGATCAAGCATGCAACTCATACACAATTTAATTCGACACTTTGTAGTGAAAATCAAAATCTCGAAAACAAAGTTTGCTTCAACAGGATACATTAAAAAATTACTTGTGATTCTCTTCTAAGGATGCTTCTAGGGTGTGTCATCTTTATGGGTGTCATCCGGTGTTACACTCTCTTTACTTACTATTATAAGTTTTGATACCTGTCACTTAAAAAATAGAATTTTGGTAAAATTGCAAATAGGGGTCAGATAGGATATGAAAAGAAAAGCAAGTGTGTCTCACGCACTGTGCTTGTTTTCCCTAATAGTAGCCCTTCCCTTCATGAAACCAATTTTTTTGTTAGTTGATATTTTGCTCCTAGCACATGAGAATAATTATCCAATCTAATAATTATCCTCTTAAATTTGATTAAAATTTTTAGGTACTTAACACAATATCTATAAGTTTTATTCATTTGAAAAACAATATATTTGAATAAAAATAGTTATCTGATGAAAAATAATTTAAACTAAATTAAACAAACATAAATTCTTAGATTATATTTTATTATAAATCTAAAATAAACATAATTTGTTGGATTAGATTTTCAAATTTTGAATCAAATTTATTGGATGATAAAACAAGAAATTGAAGGAATTAAATTGAACACTTAACACATTGTATCAACCACCCAAACACGCATTAAAATAATTTTTGCCATTTTTTTCGTAATTAAAAAATAATTTCCATCATTTTTCTCCTTTTTTACTTTAAATAATTCACCAAAATTAGTCGGCATAACGAAAATTCATAAAATTCACTCTTGGGGCTCCTTATGTCATCTCTCTACTATTTACAAATTTCCCGAGTGAAATCGGCATCAGTAACTCACAGTCATCCCCAGGTCAAACCTTTTCCCCACTCTCAGGGCTTGATAATGATCATGGAATCTTACCTTGTCTAACACATATCTATGTCATGTCCGACTCAAACTACCTCCAAATCACCCGAAAACTCACACATGATTTCAACCACACAAACACGCACTAAAACAATTTTTGCCATTATTTCCGTAATTAAATATTCTCCTTTTTTCCTTTAAACAATTCACCAAAATTAGTCGGCATAACGAAAATTCACAAAATTCACTCCCATGGCTCCTTACGTCGTCCCTCTGCTATTCACGAACTTCCCAAGTGAAATCGACATCAACAACTCACGGTCATCCCCAGGTCAAACCTTTCCCCCACTTTTAGGCTTGATCATGGAACCTAACTTGTCTAACACACATTTACATCATCCCTGACTCAAACTGCCTCTAAATCACTTGAAAACTTAACACATCATTTCAACCACTCAAACACACACTAAAACATTTTTTTCCAATTTTTCGTAATTAAAAAACAATTTCCGACATTATTCTCCTTTTTTTTCCTTTAAACAATTCACCAAAATTAGTCGTCATAACGAAAATTCACAAAATCCACTCTCGGGGCTCCATACGTCATCCCTTTACTATTCACGAACTTCCCAAGTGAAATCGGAATTAGCAACTCACATTTATCCCCAAGTCAAACCTTTTCCCCATTTTTAGGGCTTGATCATGGAACATTACCTTGTCCAACACACATCTACGTCATCTCCAACTCAAACTATCTCCAAATCACCTGAAAACTTAACACATGATTTCAACCACCCCAAACACACACTAAAACAATTTTTGCCATTTTTTCGTAATTAAAAAATAATTTCTGCCATTATTCTCCTTTTTTCCTTTAAATAGTTCACCAAAATTAACCGCCATAACGAAAATTCACTCATGGGGTTCCTTACCTCATCCCTCTACTATTGACGAACTTCCTAAGTGAAATCGACAAAAACATAAATCAAACACAAAACGTCAAAGTAGTTTTGTGGCCTGAATATTGACTTGTATCTCTTCTTTGTAGCCAATGTTTCTTATTTCTTATTTGTCTACTTTGCTGCCATTACAGGGTCGACCCCATGGATAGGCTGGTAAAGCAATCGCTTTACGTCTCCCCTGTTACAAGACCTCAAATTTTTATATATTTTACACATTAAAATTAAAGGTAAAATATATTTGTAGTTTCTGTGAAATTAATAAATTTGATTTTGGTTCTCATAACTTAAAATTGGTGTGTTGAGCCTCTCCCTTTTAAATCATCCCAAATTAGTTTTTATCGGCTATGTTTTTAGTCTCTAATATTTTGATCAGGTGTATTTTTAGTCCCTAACGAGAGGGGTGGTAATGATTAATTTGAGGTGATTTTGAGAAAGGAAAAACTCAACACATTGATTTTAAATTATGAGAACCAAACCCAATTTATGCTTAAATTTATAAGTATTAAAACATATTTTATCCAAAATTTTATAAAATCTTTATATCAAATATAAAAATATTACTGATGACCGGTTAATAGATAATAATTGAAAATTATTTTATCTTATAAAAAATAAAAATTTCAACTTAATATAAGTTTCTTTTCTTAAAAAATAAACTCATAATTTTTAAAAAAGTATATATATCATTGATGGTCTTTTATCTCTTAGAATTGAGCCTTCATTTTATAATTTGTTTTAACTTTTAAGCCTACATATGTGTTGGGTATATCCAATATATCTTGCCCAAATTATTAATTATTGTCGCTCTTTTTCACTGTAATTTTAAAGCACAATGTGCATAATAAAAAAAATATCACATGCCCAGCCAGATAATTCTTTCCAACATTTGCTTGAACAAGGAGATATAAGTTTGCAACCCATTAAATCATTTGTTAACTAATATATTAACAAACGCAAAGTGATTGTGTTTGCAACCAATTAAAATAATCCAAAGCTTAGTCACGCCTACGCTTGAAACAAGGGTGCTTCATTCCTGTTCCAAAAAATCGGGGTGCTTCATAACATTCCAAATTGTTTTTTTCCTATTTTTCTTAAGTGTAGTTTTTTTAATTAAATTTTGAAGAATAAATAGTAAATAATTCACGCATAATTACAATTTACGTCAATAAATCTTTAACCCTGTGTTTGTTAGCCGAGAGTTTGCGGAGAGAGAGAGTGCGAAGAGAGAGTTGTCCGAGAATTAAGTATACCTGTTTGGAATTACAGAGAGGAGAGAGTTTGAACATAAATTTGTGAGTGGGTCCCACTAACATCAATCCCTTCAAAGCAGAGGAGAAATGGGGTAGAGAGAGCCGAGAGTTTGTGAATTGTCTATTATAACCCTGTGTATATTTGTAAACCGTTGGAAAAGGTTGAGGGTAGTTTAGTCTTTTTAATTTTTTACACATCACTCTCTCTCATTTCTCCACATCCAAACAACTATAAAAATTAATTTCTCTTCTATCTCTCTCCTATTCTCAAATACCAAACAACCTCTAATTTCTACTTATTTCTCTATTATTTCTCTCTTTCCTATCTCTCTCTCCCCTATTTCTCTCTTCTCTATCTCTCTACATAAACCAAACAGACCATAAAGTAGAATGGAAGCCTTCCGCGATGGTCCTGCACATGCATTTTAATTGTCTAACACATCATCAATCATTATCTAATACCTTTGCCACACTACACAAATTACAAGAGCCAACAGTCAAAAAAGGGGCCAGCATATTCTTTCTTTGTCACGCCTACGCGCCTACAAGCCATGTGACTTTACTCTCTTAAATAAGAGCCGCAGTAAAAAAAAGCGGAGGGATTAGTCAGCTAATTCAGTAAAACTGGAAGTACCGGTAACCATGAAATAATCTCAACCGTTGATTACAAAAAGCGAAAATCTAACAGTTAACAAAGGGTGAATCACCGGTGTATCACCCACGCGGAGATTCACCCTAGACGCGCCCTTCTCTTCTAAAATAGATATGTTGTCGAAGATTTAAATTAAGTCAATAGCTAGCTAAAGCTTCACCATCATGTGCAAATACACACCTCCCTGTCACATACAATCCTTGTAACTGCTTTGTTAGGACCACATGAAACACTAGAAGGGGGGTTGAATAGTGTTTTATAATCTTTACAGATTTTCATGAAAACCTTTTAAAATAAGCAAAACCGGTTTGAGAATATTTGATCAACCTTCCGAAACTGAGAAGTTCAGCAACTTGCTGACGCAACTTAGAAGGTTTGAGTAAAAGCTTTTAAAAACATTTTTCTTTTAAAGAAAAGATTGTTTTCTGCTTGGATTAATAAAACAACTTTTCTTTAACCCTCCTTGGTTAGTAATAAACAGATAACAACGGAAAGTAAAGAGTTAAGGGAAGAGAGAACTTAACACAGAGATTTTATACTCGTTCACCCACTAACCCAGTGAGCTACGTCTAGTCCTAGGGAAAAACTCCACTGGATTTCCACTAATCCTGCAAGATTACAACCGAGTATTATTTGCACACCTGGCCTCTCCAGGCCCAATCGGTATTCTTTTACAGACAAGCCTCTCCAGGCTCAAACAAGTATTCTTTGTACACTCAGCCTCTCCAGGCTAAAAACCAAGTATTCTTTGTTCACTCAGCCTCTCCAGGCTGAACCAAGTATTCTTTGTTCCACCAACCTCTCCAGGCTCTCAGACACTCAATAGTGTTTACAATAAAGAATAGGTTAAGTTTCTGAGAAACTTAAGCTCAGGTTCTCTTGTACAAAGGTCTAACTGAGTGAAACTCAGGATACAAATGATAAATCTAAGTACAAGGAAATTTGTTTCAACAGAGTGTATTGGATTGAAAGTATTTTTGAATGGCTGATTCACTCTTTTTGTTGAACTTCTCCACCCTTTCTTCTAATGGGATTTTCTTTTCTTTTCTTGATCTCTTCTCTTTGGCAACCCCTTTTTCTCTCTTGCTGGTCAGCAACTTTATAATATATATTTTAAGAGTATGGCCGACACCTTCAAGTTCTTGTAAGAAGCTATTTATAGCCTCCAGATAAATAGTCGTTGAGCATAAAGACGTTGAGAGATAGATTTTGACTTGAATAGAGTAGGTGTGCAGAGGTAGCACTGCTCTAACACACAGCAAGTTCATAGGTTCCCTTTTCGTGTACGAAGTTCCATAAGATGCGAAAGACCTCTGCAAAGACTTCCTTTTGTAGATGATGGCAGAGAAGATGTTTAGAGACCTTTTAATCCTTTGCACAGAAAGTCTTTTGTCTTTAACAGATAACTTCTTGCACGACCTTAGTAAGACTTCTCAGCTTAAAGATTTGAACACGTCATCAGAAGGTTGAGAGAGTCTTTAGCAACTTCAAGCATTTCAGAAAGTTCATCATTATAGTGAGCTGAGTTTCCACGTCATCAAGTGATGGTTCGAAGAGTATACGTTCAACATACTTTCAGCAGGTTTAACTATTCTTTAGATCGTTGCTTCATCTTGAAATATGTTCCCTTTCAGAGTTCCTGAAACATCAAGAGACAAGCTACCTTTCTCAGTAGAATATGTTTATATAATCAAATTTGTTAAACATTAAAACCGAGGGTAAAGAGTCTTGAATTAAATTGAATACTTAAATTAATTCTGAAACTCAACATTCTCCCGCTTTTTAATGATGACAAATTTGATATGACTTAACAAATAACTGAAGATAGTAAATTTATGAGGAACGAGTAATGTTGAAGATAAATATTCTCCCCCTCTTTCAGATACTTGACTAGAATGTGAAACTCCCCCTGAACGCAAGACTACATCTAAACAAAAACTTAGTCATTCCAAATTTTATTTTAGATATTTGTTAGTTATATTACTCCCCCTTTTGTCATTATTCAAAAAGGTTGTGTTAATAAGCCAAGTGAATTAGGAGTAATAAACTTTAAGAGTTTCAGGTGTTATCAACATTCTTGAAAAGTTGTGCGTCAGACAAAAATTGTGTATGCTCAAAGATTCAGATTGATAAAAGACTAAATCATACAGAAGACAAAAAGTTCATTATAATCATTTAAAAGATTTTAAACATTTTCAAAAATTAAAAAAAAAACTTTGATAAGGCTCTTTGATAATCAATGGCTTTCAATTCGATCCAGTCTCAGCAGAACTGTCAATTTCCTTTTCTGCTTTTAAGCTTTAGTAACTCCTTTCGAGTTTCTTTAAGCTTTCTTCCAAGTCATCCAACACGTGCATGCAGCCTTATCAAATTGTAAGCCCCAAATACCTTCCTTATTCTTCTATGAGCACTAAGAGAATCAAAGGGTCTGGGTCTTTTCCTTCTGACTTGAGAGGGATGAGGGGACATCTTCAGCCAAGTCTTGTTCTTCAGCTTCCTCTGCAAGGGTACCCTTAATATGTTCATACTTAGCAGGAGAGAGAAAGAAGGAGGTGCCTGATCAAAGAGTCAGACAATGGGAAATCCCTCGTGCTGCAAGATTTTCATGATTATTGTATTATGGGGAAATTCTTCAGCAGCATCCATTGTCCTTCTGATCATATGATAGAGAATGATCCTGGGAAGGTTCAATTTCTTTCTTTTGGAGAAGATGAATCAGCACAAATCTCTCCATTTCAGAGATGAGAACCTTTCCACTTCCTTTAGGAAGAATGCCAGCAATTAATGATTGCCAGAAGAGTCCTAGGAATTTTCAAGAGCTGTGAACACTTTGGAGCTTCAAAGATTCTA
This sequence comes from Sesbania bispinosa, assembly GCA_026901365.1. Lineage (NCBI taxonomy): Eukaryota > Viridiplantae > Streptophyta > Magnoliopsida > Fabales > Fabaceae > Sesbania > Sesbania bispinosa. The sequence goes on along the minus strand of QLOH01000067.1, from coordinate 1,611,334 downwards.
CGACCAAAAAGCATCTGGTCATACACCCACATCCCTCCATTGTTGACCTCCCAGTCGGGGGCAAAATAAGCTCCTATTGCCTGAACACCAATAACCTCTTTTAGCGCTTTGAAGTCCACCTTGAGTGATATACCCATAACAGATGTTTTTAGACCACACGAAGTTTCTTCAGCAAAGACTTCTGAGTTGTTCCAGAACACTTTGTTCATACCAAGGAGAAGAAACATTCTCAAAGAAAGGAGTCCAACCGGCAGAGTCAAAATATTCTGAGATAGTATGCCCAACTTCTTCAAAGTCACTCAATCTGACACATTTTGTGGGGACAATCCTTTCATCGAAATGAGATGGTGCAGGCATGTGTGAAGCGACGGATTCAGCAACCATTTTAGAAGATTGAAGTATTCTTGAATGGGTAGAGATTTTTATGATTGCAAAGAGAAGTAGTTTCCATGCTGAACACACAATCTTCTATAAATAAACCCATCATCAGCATTGATGACAGCGGGTTACTTAACTGCGCCGACTTGAAGAATGTGCATCGTGCATCATGGAGTGGATAGTTGAAGAGCCATCAGTTACCAAGAGCCAGTTCACGATATTAAAAAAACGGTTGAACTTAAAGCTTTTCATATTTCTTGGTAAAGAGATTGTTTTAAATAACTTTTCAACATGTATACAAATCAGAAGGATTATCACAAAGACATCTACCAAGATAATTCAGAAAGTACACATTATTTGAGCAATAAATTTTCAGAGAGTCTAAGATAGGAATAATGTTACCATAAAGTAGGATTTTCATCTTACTGAGACTCAACATTGCTTTCTGAAAGGATAGTGCTTAATTTCAGCAGGTTGTGCTTAAGGCTTTCAGCATGTACACCTTCTTTCCATTTAGTTCTCCATTTAACCATTCTTCTTTGGTTATTCTTGGAGTTTTCTTTGCCTTGTTAAGAATATTTGCAAGAAAAACAATAGACAGTCTTGGTACCCATACTTTCTTGGGTCCACCGGGGTCAGTTACAGGAATAGGTTCCTCATTTTGCTTATATTCAGATTTGAACAATCTATGTTTATCACAGTGAGGACACCCATCAACCTTTTTCTCTTCCTTTTAGGCTCATTTGAAATTGATGTTTTAGATGATGGCTTTCCAAAGAATCCTAGCCCTCTTTTATCATTTAACCTTTTCTGAGTTCTCAATAATCTGTCAAGATTATTGGTTCCGTCAGTAAAGTTGGCCATGTCTCTAGTAAGTTCTGAAATCTGTCCTTGAAGATCCTGTTTTTCTTCAAGTAGATTTTTGAGCTTACTATTCTCTAGCTTCAGAAGCTCTTCTTAAGTATAAGGTTTTCTTTTTCAAAATCCTTATTTTTAGTGCAAGCAACCTTATAGGCACTAGAAAGCTTCTTATACTTTTTGAAGAGTTCCTTAGTTCCATCAACTAAATCATCATATTCATCCAGAAGAGTTAAGGATGTTACCTTAGAGTCTGAATCTTCTGATGATTTGCCATAAAGCATTGATTCTCTTCCTCTGATGAATCCTTTTCTCCTTCAGTGGATTATTCTGTTGATAGCTCAAAATCTTCATCTCCATTAAGAGAGTATGAGGCTACCCAATTCCATATTTCCTTGGCAGAGTTGAATCCTTTTAACCAATTCATACTCATTTTTGTTCAAAGAACAGATCAAGTAGAGCTTGGCTTGAGCATTGAGTTGAAATTTGATCTTTTGCTCAAAGGACCACTCAACTTTTGAAATTGGTATTCCATTTCTCATGGGAACATAATTACCATTAGCAACTATATCCCAGAGATCTAGATCATTGGAGTCCATGAATAGCTTCATATGCTCTTTCCAGAAAAATATAATCTTTTCTGTTGAAGATTGGGGGTCTTGTTACAAATGCTCCTTCCAAAAAGTAGATATCATAGCTTGTTGAGGTTTCCATCTAGATCTTACCCTCAGCACTTGTGAGATGCTCAACCCGAGGTTGAGCTCTAATACCAACTATTAAGAGCACAGGAAACACTAGAAGGGGGGTTGAATAGTGTTTTATAAATCTTTACAGATTTTCGTTAAAACCTTTTAAAACAAGCAAAACCGGTTTGAGAAAATTTGATCAACCTTCCGAAACTGAGAAGTTCAGCAACTGCTGATGCAACTCAGAAGGTTGAGTAAAAGCTTTTAAAACATTTTCCTCTCAAAGAAAATATTGTTTTCTGCTTTGATTAATAAAACAACTTTTCTTTAACCCCTCCTTGGTTAGTAATAAATAGATAACAGCGGAAAGTAAAGAGTTAAGGGAAGAGAGAACTTAACACAGAGATTTATACTAGTTCACCCACTAACCCAGTGAGCTATGTCTAGTCCCAGGGAAAAACTCCACTGGATTTTCCACTAATCCCGCAAGATTACAACCAAGTATTATTTGCACACCTGGCCTATCCAGGCCCAACCGGTATTCTTTTATAGACAAGCCTCTCCAGGCTCAAACAAGTATTCTTTGTACACTCAGCCTCTCCAAGCTGAAAACCAAGTATTCTTTGTTCACTCAGCCTCTCCAGACTGAACCAAGTATTCTTTGTTCCACCAAGCCTCTCCAGGCTCTCAGACACTCAATAGTGTTTACAATAGAGAATAGGTTAAGTTTCTGAGAAACTTAAGCTCAGGTTCTCTTGTACAAAGGTCTAACTGAGTGAAACTCAGGATACAAAAGATAAATCTAAGTACAAGGAAATTTGTTTCAACAGAGTGTATTGGCTTGAAAGTATTTTGAATGGCTGATTCATTCTTTTTGTTGAACTTCTTCACCTTTTCTTTCTGATGGGCTTTTCTTTTCTTTTCTTGATCTCTTCTATTTGGCAGCCCCTTTTTCTCTCTTGTGGTCAGCAACTTTATAATATATATTTTAAGAGTATGGCCGACACCTTCAAGTTCTTGTAAGAAGCTATTTATAGCATCCATATAAATAGCCGTTGAGCATAAAGACGTTGAGAGATAGCTTTTGACTTGAATAGAGTAGGTGTGCAGAGGTAGCATGCTCTGACACGCAGCAGGTTCAGAGGTTCCCTTTTTCGTGTACGAAGTTCCATAAGATGCGAAAAGACATCTGCAAAGACTTCCTTTGTAGATGATGGCAGAAGACGTTTAGAGACCTTTTAATCCTTTGCACAGAAAGTATTTTGTCTTTAACGGATAACTTCTTGCACGACCTTAGTAAGACTTCTCAGCTTAAAGATTTGAACACATCATTAGAAGGTTGAGAGAGTCTTCAGCAGCTTCAAGCATTTCAGAGAGTTCATCATTATAGTAAGCTTAAGTTGCCACGTCATCAAGTGATGGTTCGAAGAGTATACGTTCAACATACTTTCAGCAGGTTTAATAATTCTTCAGATCGTTGCTTCATCTTGAAATATGTTCCTTTCAGAGTTCCTGAAACATCAAGAGACAAGCTACCTTTCTTAGTAGAATCTGTTTTATATAATCAAATTTGTTAAACATTAAACCGAGGGTAAAGAGTCTTGAATTAAATTGAATACTTAAATTAATTATGAGACTCAACATGCTTTCTTTTGGCATGCTGATGTTTATCACTTACCTTCCATTTACTAGGGAATGGTAGATAAAGTAGTTGTTATTTTCTTCAGCACCAACAATGTTCCATTGGAGAAATCTATTTTCAAGCTTGCAATGAACCTTTCTTATGGTGCAGCGGTGGAAGAGGTTGATCTTGAGTTCTCTCTCAGGTCATTCCTGATCAAGCTGTCAGTCTCAGAATCTCTTACTAAGAAGCTTCCTCCTGGTAAATGCGAGTATAGTCATGTTGCAAAGAATTCTGTTTAACTTTTCCTTTTTCTCCTTTGGCTTAATTACACTTTTAGTCTCTCTATTATGTCCAATGTGTGATTTTGGTTTCCCATTAATTTTTTTTAGCAATGAAATCTTTCTGTTCGTAATTAAAAAATTAGGTCCTTATGTTTGTCTATCATCCAATCCTATTAGAAGTTAGTGATGTGGCTAACAGTTTACATACATGACATGACTTTTATTAAGTATCTTACTGGATCCACTGATGACTTTAATATATTCAAATTTTATTTTATATTTAATCTATTTCTATGGGGGTTTTATATAGATTAACATAGGGATGACAATGGATAGAATACTATAGTAGGTGTCCTCATACATGTGTGTGTAGTAACTTTAAAACTTATACCCTTACCAATTAGGTACCTATACTTGTATTTGATGATTGATTAGCAAGTGTACCAAATCATATCAAGTAGTCAATGATGAGTAAAGTATTGCCCCACAAGGATCGAGAATCCGATTACCAATTCACGAAGAAATTCAATAGTTGAATCAACCCGATATCCGGATCTAGGAGTTTGTTTTCTTCATCTTCTTTCTTCTGTTAACTTGACTCCTCTGTCAATACCCATCGAAAATTTTGATTTTCTAGTGTTACGTGAGATGGTAGGTGAGATTTTTTTGTTCTTTCGGAAAATGGATTTCGATGGTAAAGATCGAATTTTCCTGACGGTTTTGTGGAATTTTAATTTTAACTCTAAAAAATTTGAAAATTGAAGGGAAAAGCAAAAAAAGCAAGGAGGAAGAAGAGGGAGGCGTGCATGGTGGTTTTTGGAAGGCATTGGACGCAACCCTCGAATCCAATACCATGCTCTTTCACTCGCCAATCAGGTTTTTGAGTAGTGAATATTATGTTCCAAATTTTAATTGGAGAAAAGTTGTGAACTTGACTAGGATTGACTCATGTTATTGATTTTGATGTTTTGGATTAAAATCATGCCAAAATACATATTTAATCTCACTGCATTGTATTTGATAACTAAGTTATACACTGGGTGTATAACAAAACAAGACACTATCTAGACATTAGAGTTCTTTGTAATGTTTTTATTTGTACCATTAATCAATTCTACTGGCTTTTCTATGTGGCTTTGAAAGCTTCCCTAGAGGTACACATTGTTGCAAATGGAGGTGCCTTTATTGTTTTTGAATTGTTTATAATGAATCATTAGATTATATTAGTACAGTATTCATGGAGTTAATTACTGACTTTCAAGTATTGTATGAGTACATTTTTGTGCTCAATCGTTTATAACAGGTTCGGAGCCCCATATTGCACTTCTTGCCAACCCCATCTATTCATATTCACACAATGGTACATATATGGACTAAACTTTTAGGACAGGTTATCCTCATACTTTACTAAAAGTTGATGTAGTGTTGGAACATTCTCAAATTTTCAGAAGCAGTGGCCAACGGCTCCTCAAAGCTTACCAAAGATACTTCAACCTATAATGCTTTTGTTGAAGCCCTTGGTTCAATTTTTCATGCCGCTTTGATTCCTTTGTGTAAAAATACCTTCTCCTGATATTTTTATTGTCCAGGTTAGCCTTTTATGTTTTCTTCCTCTTTTTCTTCCCCAACATTCATTAAGTAATTTTATGTTTTGCTTGATAGTTTCAATTGAGTAAGACATAATGTTGCCAAACATGTACCTGAAAAATGGATGTGACCCTTGTTTGAGAAGCATCCCGAAAGCCAAATAAATGATCAAATGATCTTTCCAAGAAGTTTTTGTTAGGTCAGTTTGGAGCTTAGGACGACAAGAGAAATTCTATAATACCTAACTTTTTTGTCTTGCATAGATGGTTGTTAAACATTGTACATTTTGGAGGATAATTATTATCTGATTTTTGCTTAGGTTAACTGTGGAATGATTTCAAATGATTATTGACTAGAGTTGGCTGCAAGTTTGATTTTTTTAGTTTTGTGCTTCATTTTTCTCATTCCTTTATTTGTGTAGAATCCTCCTACTGTTCCAACACTGGTAGCAGTAAAATGGACTAGCTGGTTGAGGAATTCATCATTTGTCATAGATTGGCATAATTTTGGATATACACTACTAGGGATGTTCCTGGGAAGGAATAGTCATTTTGTCTCTTTATATAAATGGTACTATTCTATCACAACACTACATTTGCTGATATGGATTTTTCTTTTTGCTCTGTCATGACTTTGCTTCTCAAGGTTGCAGCTAATATGAATATTTTTCCTGACTCCATTTAGGTTTGAGAAGCGTTATGGGAAAATGGCAGATGCCTCTCTATGTGTAACAAAAGCAATGCAACATGAATTGGCTCAAAACTGAGGAATTAAGTAAGAAAGTCAGCTAGCAGTTCAAATATATTGTTTTAGAAACACAAAATTGTTACTGTGAACTATAAACAATCTGATGTTTATTTCTTAATTCTATAGTGCTACGATTTTGTATGATCAGCCTCCGGACTTCTTTCATCCAACTTCACTGGAGGAGAGGCATAAGGTGACATGGTTGTTTAATTGTCAAAGAAATGTGGTTGTTATTACATAAGCATTCTTAAAATTTTCCATATATAATGTGGATAGCTTATAGTTGTTTTGCAGATTAAATGAGGACTTTTGTCAGCCTCTCGATGTTAGAGGTTGTGTTAGTAATGGTAAGCTGGTTTTTACAATCCACATATATATTGGTGTTAGTTGTGGGCACATTATTTGTTAATATTCTTGCTTCTTGCAGGAACATCATTGATAGGTAGCCATCTCCAAAATGAGACCAAGAGAGCTCCCCCTATATATAGGTGATGGGGGCAACCAAAAGGAAGGAAAATACAATGAAAATAAAATATGAGTAAAAACTATCTAAAGTGAGTCTTGAACCCATGATCTTGTGGTTAATTAGCTAAGCTAACACTGAAGCCAATAAATCATCAAATCAGCGCCCCACTTATGAAAGAAAAGGAAAAATTACATTCATATCCTAATTACAATTAAAACTCAAATTAATCCTACTACATTAATCCTAATTAAATGGAGTCTTATATGTTGACTTTGGTCCATGAATCAAAGGTCAAAGGTATACAGTAAGTGGGTTGACCAAAATGTGGTTGACCCATGCTTGGCTCAACTCCAAGCTCTCCCAGAAGGCCCAAGCTATCTATCAGCTCACCAGCTCCCAGCTGTTAGCATAGAAGTCCACTGACAGATGCCATCATTCCCTCCCCCTTAGAGAGGATTTGACCTCAAATCTGAAAAAATCAGAGAGAAGCCATAAGGAGAAGAAGAGAAAATAAGGAGTGAATGACAAGGGTAGAAAGCTGAGTAGGAACTTCCCCTAGAAATTGTAGAGCCCTTGCTTGATTCCTCAAACTAGGAGTATCTCCTTTGATCCTTAGCCAACAAAAGAAGATCCATTAGTGTTATTCCCAAGCAATCTAATTTCAATTCTCATAGCAAAAATACTTGGGAATCATGTAAACAGAAGGAGTAGAAGAAGAAGAGAGAGAGAGTGAAGAAGACTCCCTTGAAGTTATACGCCCAGTGAAGAAGACTCCCTTGAAGTTATACGCCCTTCTTTCTCCTTTAGCAGGTGCTCCTCCTTAAGTTTTCCTTCAAAACATTTAAGGTTAGCAGTCTTAAAAGAATGAATCAATAGCATTGCCTCCCTTTTATTCTTTTGTTTCTCCTTATTTTTCACCTTTCTACTTTATTTTTTAAGCTTTCTTCCTTCTTTTTTTATCCTCACCTTCTACTTTTAATTTTTTTTTATTTTCTCAAGCTCAAGCTCTTTCCTCATAAGAGCTTGGTCCTCACATATTTCTTGGGTTGACATAGGCATCAAAGTTAATTTGACTCCATCATTTTTAAAAGTGATTCGATTAGAGTAACCACCATGGATGATCCTCTTATCAAACTGCCAAGGCCTACCCAATAGTATATGTGTCACTTCCATAGGGATCACATCACACAAAACATTATCATCATAAGCTCCTATGGAAATGAAAATTAGGACTTGTTTAGTTACTTTCCTTTCCCCATCATCACTTATCCAACATAACTTGTAAGGTTTAGGGTGGGGAGTGGTAGATAAATCGAGTTTCTCTACCATCCTTGCACTTGCTATGTTAGTGCAACTTCCACCATCAATTATAAGGGAACAAAGTTGCCCCTCCATTAAGCATCTAGTGCAGAAGATTGTTTCTCTTTGATCATCCTCCCTAACTGATTGACTCCCTAAAGACCTTTTGATCATCATAAAATTGCCCTCTGGTCTATACACCTTTTCTTTCTCACTCTCCTCTTTACTACTTTCACTAGATGATTCATGTGAACTTGCACTAGTATACTCCCTATTTTATTTGATCAACATTGTCCTTTTGTTAGGACATTGGGAAGAAATGTGTCCCTTCTCAGCACACTTGAAACATTTGATGTCTCTAGTGGAAGTTGAGGGATTTGCACTTGGTGTTTTGGAAGGAGTAGGGTTTGAAGCAACCCTAGGGCCCTTAGGCTCTTCCTTCTCTTGACTCTTTCCCTCATCCTTCTTTGGGACCTCTTTACTCCTAGTTGAGTAACTAGAGTTGTTCCTTTTATAACTTCCCTTTCTTTTAAGTTGGGTTTCTACCTTGATGGCTTGATGTACCAAGTCCTCCATCTCAATATAAGGATGCAATTCCACCATGTCCCTTATGTCAAAATTAAGGTCATTGATAAATCTAGCCATAATGGCTTCATTATCTTCAATTATGTTAGCCCTTATCAAAGCAAGTTCAATTTCCTTAAAGCACTCATCTACACTCTTAGACTCTTGCTTAAGTGTTTGGAGTTTAATGTGTAACTCTTTTGTGTAATGTTGAGGTATGAACCTCTTTCTCATAATGGACTTCATTTCCTCCCAAGTGGAAACCAAAGGAGCATTACACCTCCTCCTATCAGCTTGAAGCTGATGCCACCACACTAAAGCATAGTTCTTAAATTCCAGTGAAGCTAACTTAACCTTTTTCCTCTTCCATGTACCTATGACAACTAAAAATTTGTTCAATTTTAAGTTCCCATTCTAGGGTATTGTTCTACATCATTCCTTCCATTGAAGGTTGGGACTTCTATCTTCACTCCTTTTAACCCTTGTTCCCTTTGAGGCTCCTCTTCCCTCCTTTGATCCCTCTTATGCCTCCTAGGTATCTCCTCATAGTAATCTTCTCTATATCCCCTAGGTTCCTCTTCATAGTATTCCTCCCTATGTCTCTTAGTTTCCTCACGCCTCCTATGTCTCCTATGCCCCCTATTCCCTTCATCCCTTCTCTTAAAAGTATGACTTGAATTCCTTTCTCCCTCACTACTCTCAACATGGTACCTATCTTCACTTCTAACCACACTATACCTACTTTCACTTCCTCCTTCTCGAGAAGAATGTCTTCTCTCCCTCCTATTCCCACTCAATTCTTGCCTAAGGTTATTTATTTCATTTCTCATCATTCTTGCGAAGTTTTGAGACATAGCCTCTAACTCGGCCCTATACCTTAGAGTCCTAGGTGATGGAGATGGTGAATTCCTACTACCAATTGTTTTTAAGTTTGTTTTTTATTTTATTAAAGGACCTTTCCACTCAACTCAAGTGTTTACACTCAAGAATGTATCCACTCGTGTATGTCGCTCTTTTTAGGCTTTTTCTATAACGAAGCACTCTTGCCTCTTCTACTTGATTAAGGTTGGTTTGATCTTGCAAAGACCAACAACGAGACTCAAACTTAACTCTACCCAAATCGAAGCGCACGAGCACAAGAAATTATCTACTGGAAAGCTAGAAAATTGACAAAGACAAAACTCAAGAATTGATGAGACAAGCAAGAAAGGCAAGCACTCAACAAAGTTTATACACAAGAGTAGAAAGCAAACAAGACAAGACAGAAAGAAGTTGCATAGAGATTTTTTTTTTTGGTTAACGAGTTGCCAAACAGTCATTTTTTTTAGAAAAACAACTATTACAACTCAAAAATACTGTATACAAAGAAATGAAATGAAAAATTACAGCAAAATGATGAATTGTATTGTTGGGCTACTCTTTACTTGTTTTTCTTTTTGTCTTTCTCTATTTTTTTTTGAAATTTTTACTTTTTGGGTGTCTTTTGACTTTTCTCATTATTGTTGACTTTTGCACCTTTTTTGCTTTTTGCACCTCTTTTTGTATTTTTGGCTATGTATTTTTTTTAATTCTTTTTCTTCTTATCTTTTTGCTCCAACAGAAATTTACAGAAATTTGTACAAAATTATAAAGAATAGAAATCTACCTAAAATATTTTTTTCAAGATTTTTTTTGCCTAAAACTGGTCCAAAATGGTACCAAAAACAGAAAGGATTATCCTATTTCTAAAAACTGTAAATTAAAATGGAATGGCAACCTGATTCAAAATTTACCCAAAAAATTGGTTAGCTCTTCCTTGTTGATCACACAAACACAAAACGATGTTTATAACGCGCTTTGTTCAATTTTAAGATGGGAATTAAATTTTGAAGAAAATTCAACAATTAGAATTTGTTGAACTTCTTCCAACTTTGTGAACCAAAAATTGGTGTACCGATGAGCATTTTGCGTAATCAAATAGGGTATTCCAAAGGTAGGAATAGCAAACAATCCAAATTTTCAATCAAAATTCCAAGAAGAAAACATAACAAGAGTAGAAAATTGAACAAGACAGTATAAAAAAAATGCGCAAAAATGGTAAAAATAAAGAGAAAATTGCGCAAAATTAAAGAGCAAAAATGTAAGGGGGAAAACTGAAATTAAAGGATGGGGAGGATTGAAGTAAATGGCAGAAAGTAAATGGCTGAAATTAAATGGCAGAAAGTAAAGGGGATGACAGAAATTAAAAGGATGGGGAGGACTGAAAGTAAATGGCGGAAAGTAAAGAGATGAAGATGAATGAACAGGTATATGGGGGGGGAATGAACAGATATAGGTGGATTGGGAGAAAATGTAGGTGAACAATCTTTGGAAAATGAAGACATCACTTACCACAAACAACAGTTATATCAATCAAATAGTTCAAGAACAATTATGAACAGTTATGGAGACTTGATCAAGCAAATAATCAAACTCCTAGAGGGGTGGGCAATGTGCGACCCAAACAACCCCTATACTAGCTCAAATCAAGAAGCCAAGCAGGCAAACAGAAGCTAGGCAGAAGAGCACCTTGGGCTCATAACAGTTCAAGAGTCCAACAATTTCAAGAAAATTGAGCTTGATACAAGGAAAAACTAAGAAAAATAATCGAAAATTCTGCACCTCTTGGGTGCAAAACCCGCGGACAAAGATAACGAAAAAGACTCCAAACAGCTCCAAATTCAAGTAGCTTTGATAACCAATTGATAGCATTTCCCTTCCCGGATCTAGAATTGGAGCCAGGAAAATGTAAACAAGCAAACAATCAGTGAAAATGGGTCACAAAAGTGCAGCAAGGTCGCGGCCTTGTAGAAACCAAAATGAGAGAAATTAAGGAGAAAAAGTGGAAGAGAAAGGAAGGAATATATAAGAGAGCTCACCCCTATATATAGGTGATGGGGGCGACCAAAAGGAAGGAAAATACAATGAAAATAAAAGATGAGTAAAAACTATCTAAAGTGAGTCTTGAACCCATGATCCTATAGTTAATTAGCTAAGCTAACACTTAAGCCAATAAACCATCAAATTAGCGCTCCACTCATGAAAGAAAAGGAAAAATTACATTCATATCCTAATTACAATTAAAACTCAAATTAATCCTACTACATTAATCCTAATTAAATGGAGTCTTGTATGTTGACTTTGGTCCATAAATCAAAGGTCAAAGGTTGACAGTAAGTGGGTTGACCAAAATGTGGTTGACCCATGCTTGGCTCATCTCTAAGCTCTCCCAGCAGGCCCAAGCTATCTATCAGCTCACTAGCTCCCAACTACCAGCACAGAAGTCCACTGACAAATGCCATCATTCCCTCCCCCTTAGAGAGGATTTGACCTCAAATCTGAAAAATTCAAAGAGAAGCCATAAGGAGAAGAAGAGAAAATAGGGAGTGGATGACAATGGGCGTTGGGCTGCTTATGGTGGTGTTCTACGGGACCATTTGGGTTGCTAGAAAATTGGTTTTCACCAAAATTTGGGTTCTTCTTCAGTGCTTATGCTGAGCTTAGAGGGATCCTAAGTGCTTTAGAGATGGCTTGGAATTTTGGAGCCAAGAATCTGTTGGTTGAGAGTGACTCGGAGGTGGCAGTTCGTCTCATCAAGCAAGGAACTCCATCCTACATTTTATTGTTCAAAGAAATAGAGATCTGCTAGCTGGACCGTAATTGGTTAGTTCATATCTCCCATGTTTGGCGTGAGGCAGTGTTGCTGATAATCTTGCTACTTGGGCTCATACTGCTAATTTTGATGTTCAGGTCTTTATGAGACCTCCCCCTAGTGTTTTTGTTAGCCTTAGGAATGATTTGAATAATAGGAGTGTTGTTCCCATAGTGATTACTTCGTAGCTTTTTGGCCTTTGTGCCTCCTTTTTACAAAAAAAAAAAAAAAATGGTTAATTGATCTTTGAGTCCTAGCTACCGGGCAGAGAATTGGAGGATCTACATTGGAAGGACAAGTGGATCCAACAGTGGAGGATGGATGGGATTAGGAGGCTACACACCCAGAAAATAATAGTAACTAGCACGGTACGCGTGCATTCGCACACGTGACGTTGGATAGTAGGTAATGTTCGTTTTTAAATGTATTATTAAATTTTTATTTTTTATAATAAAATTAACTTATGAAATAATCATAGACTACATCAATTAATAGAATGTGAGTAGCATATTAGTATCATATTTATAGAAAATAGTAACCAATACATAATTAATATAATTATAAATTTAAAATATATTGATCATTGAGATCCCACACCACAATCACTTAAACACATATAGTGTATGACTCATAAAAAACCACATAACTAAGTGAGAATAAGAAAATAAAATATAAAACTAAAGAAAAATGTAAGTGAAAAATGTGATAAGTGTATTGGGCAAACAATTTCAATATAGAGTAAATATAACAGAATAGATAAGAAAGATAATCAGTGAAAAAGTTAATGAATAAACTAGAGAGATAAATGGTAGATTGCAAAAAAAAAACACAATAAATATAATGTAAATAACTACATTTATTTTATAATGAAACATATTAATATAAACGAATAATGAGAGAAATTGTTTTAATATGATAATAAAAAGTGAAATAAAAAACAAAAAGTAAAAAGAAAATGACATGAGTAAGACGGCCACCCATGGAGGATACCTATGATTTATAAAAAAAATCACTTTACTAAAGTGAGAATAAAAAAACTAAAAAAATAAAATGAATGTGTGATTAAAAAACAAAAGGAAAAAGGAAAAAGCAAACGACAAGAGCAAGACTACTATCTCCCGTGGAGGATATTTGTGGTTCATAAAAAAATCACTTTACTAAAGTGATAATAAAGAAACTAAAAAAATAAAACGCAAGTGAGAAAACAAATAAAATAAAACGGTAGGAGCAAGACTGCCTCCCGTGGAGGATACCCGAAGTTCTTAAAAATTGCTTTTATAATAAAACAGATAGAAGATTAATAGAAATGAATAATGAGAGAAAATGTTTTAACATGATAATAAAAAAGAAAATGAATGTGATAAAAAAACAAAAGAAAAAAGCAAACGGCAGGAGCAAGACTACTACCCGTGGAGGATATTTATGGTTCATAAAAAAACCACTTTACTAATATGATAAAGAAACTAAAAAAGATAGAACCCAAGTGAGAAAACAGATAAAAGAAAATGGTAGGAGCAAAACTGGCTCCCGTAGAGGATACCCGAGGTTCTTAAAAATTTACTTTTATCATGAAACAAATAAAAGGTTAATAGAAACGAATAATGAGAAAAAATGTTTTAATATGATAATAAAAAATGAAAACGAATGTGTGATTAAAAAAACAAAAGAAAAAAATACAAACGGCAGGAGCAAGACTACATCCCGTGGAGGATATTTGTGGTTCATAAAAAAATCACTTTACTAAAGTGATAATAAAGAAACTAAAAAAATAAAACCCAAGTGAGAAAATAGATAAAAAAAACGGTAGGAGCATGACTGCCCCGAGGTTCTTAATAAATTACTTTTATAATGAAACAGATAGAAGATTAATAGAAATGAATAATGAAAGAAAATATTTTAACATGATAATAAAAAAATGAATGTAATAAAAAATAAAAGAAAAAAGCAAACGGCAGGAGCAAGACTACCACCCATGTGGTTCATAAAAAAATCACTTTACTAATATGATGATAAAGAAACTAAAAAAAATAAACCCAAGTGAGAAAACAGATAAAAGAAAACGGTATGAGCAAAACTGCCTCACGTGGAGGATACCCGAGGTTCTTAAAAATTTACTTTTATCATGAAACAGATAAAGGTTAATAGAAATGAATAATGAGAAAAAATGTTTTAATATGATAATAAAAAATGAAAATGAATGTGTGATTAAAAAAACAAAAGAAAAAAGAAAAACGCAAACGGCAGGAGCAAGACTACATTCCATGGAGGATATTTGTGGTTCATAAAAAAATCACTTTATTAAAGTGATAATAAAGAAACTAAAAAATAAAACCCAAGTAAGAAAATAGATAAAAAAAATGGTAGGAGCAGGACTGCCTCCCGTGGAAGATACTCGAGGTTCTTAATAAACTACTTTTATAATGAAACATATAAAAGATTAATAGAAATGAAGATGAGAGAAAATAGTTTAATATGATAATAAAAAAAGAAAATGAATGTGTGATAAAAAAACAAAAGAAAAAAGCAAACGGCAGGAGCAAGACTACCTCCCATGGAGCATATTTGTGGTTCATAAATAAATCACTTTACTAAAGTGATAATAAAAAAATTAAAAAATAAAACTCATGAGAAAACATGACACTTGTACCGTGGGAACAATTTTAATATAGAATAAATAAGATATAAATAAAATAGATAAGAGATATAATAAGTGAAAACATTAATGAATAAAATAGAAATATAAATGATATATTAGAAAAAAAAGACTTTAAATTTAATATAAATTAACACATTTATTGTATTTCTTAATTTATGTTTTTATATAATAAAAAGAAATAAAAATGAATAATAAGTGAAAATATTTTAAAAAACAATTAAAAAACCTTTGCATGATGAAAAGAAAACAAAAGAAAAAACATAAATAAAAAAGAGAAAAAATAACGTTAAGCATAGAAAGAGAAATATAAAAAGTTTAGAAAAAAAAGAGAGAAAAAAGAAAAACAAATGAAATTGAGCGGGAATTTTATTTGCTAAAAGAGCAACACGTGGACTTGAGGTGGAATGATTTTATAACCGTAGAAACGGTAGATAGTGCATCTCTGGTTTATATCTCATTAATATATGTCATCCATGTAATGGGTCTACATTAGGAAGGACAGTGGGTAATTTCAACTGGTCTGGAATCATAATATGGATGGCACTACTTGAGAAATTACAAAGAAAAACGAAGGAAACAACACCACTGATATGTGGCCTTAAAAAGGAGTTTTTTTTATAATTAAAAAATTTGAATAGTATGTCCGAAACCACAATTTTAAACTTCGTAAATGTTACGCTATCAAGCCGTGTGGAAATTAACCCACATTTGGTCAAAGAAGGATGCTGAAAGCAAATTAAAGTTCCAGCGCCACCCCTATTAAATAAAAAGTTAAACGCATCTTCCACGCAAATTCCAGCTAGAGTGTTGTTATCTAACACAATCATAGTGCTGTGGTTGACGAAGAGTCGAAGACTGCTTTTCATTAAGAAGGAACAAAGCTTGCAGCTTGGATGAATAGGCGGTTTTTAGGGTGAAATAGGGTGTTAAGTGGGCCACCGTGCGGGAATTGAATTTGCAAACATTTTTCTTAATTCGGGGGTCAGAACGTGATTTATACATTTTTAACTGAAATCCATATATTTGCAAATGAAGTCCAAAACAATTGAGTAATTAGAAATTGTAATTTGTCTCTCTTAAGGGTTGATATAGTACAAGAGAGAAGAAAGACACTTAGGGTTGCAGAAATCCCCTCTTTCGCTGTCAAACCTCATTCTTTGTCTTCCATTCACTGAGAGAAACACTGTTAGAGTAGCAGAAATTGCCCTCTTTGTTTGTCAAAACTCATTCTTTGTCTTTCATTCACTGGTGTTGTCGTTGCATTCATCTTGCAACGGATTAGAGCGGAGGTCGTTCGAAGTGGTGGAGGAGGAAATCGGAGAAGCGCCGCGCAAGTTAGTTGGATTTCCCCCAAAAACTTTGTCTTGGTTGAGCCCTAATTATTTGGCTTGATTTTCCCCGTTTTGATCCAATGTGGTTCTTCTCCTCGCTCACGGTGAAGCGTTTGCCATGCTCAGGTGTGACGGGTGTGAGGTGGCGTTGCGAATGTCGCACACGTTCAGGGGTTGAGGAGTGAAGTCGTGATCTGGGTCGATTGCAATGTTGTTACCACCTGGTTAATGTTGTTTTCGTAAACGGTTAATTCTATGTACAAAGTGGTTAATGTGAACAGAAAATGAAAGGCCTGGTTTTTTTGGCCCATATTTGAACATAATTAAAGATTATTGTAGTTGATCATAATCCCCGTTCTTTGGTAACTATGTCCCTGAGAAGGCAAAATTATACTTACCCACTGCATCGAATGCAATGCTGTTACCACCTGGTTAATGTTGCTTCCGTAAACGGTTAATTCCATATACAAAGTGGTTAATGTAAACAGAACATGACGGGCCTATTTTTTTTAGCTCATATCTTATCTTAATTAAAGATTAGTGTAGTTGAGCATAATCCTTGTTATTTGGTAACCATGTCGCTGACAAGGCATAATTATACTTATCCATTGCGTCGAATGCAATCATGTAACCACGTGGTTAATGCTGTTTCCGCAAACGGTTAGTTCCATATACAAATTGGTTAGTGTGAACAGAAAATGAAAGGCCTAGTTTTTGGCCCATATTTTGACTTAATTAAAGATTAGTGCAGTTGAGCTTATTACCTGTTGTTTGGTAACCATGTCCATGACAAGGCCTAATTATACTTACCCACTGCGTGGAATGCAATGTTGTTACCGCGTGGTTAATGTTGTTTCTATATACGGTTAATTATATGAAATGAGTGGTTAATGTGAACATAAAATTAAAAGGCCTAGTTTTTTTTCGGCCATATATGAACTTAATTAAATATTAGTGCACTTGACCATAATCACTGTTCTTTGGTAACCATGTCCATGACAAGCCCTAATTATACTTACCGACTGCGTCGAATGCAGTGCTGTTACCACCTGGTTAATGCAGTTTCCATAATCGGTTATTTCTATGTAGAAAGTGGTTAATGTGAAAAGAAAATATGAGACCTAGTTTTTTTTTACCCCTATTTGATCTTAATTAAAGATTAGTGCAGTTGAGCATAATCACTGTTTTTTCATAACAATGTCCATGCCAAGGCCTACTTATACTTACCCACTGCGTCGAATGCAATGTTGTTACCACATGGTTAATGTTGTGTTCATAAACGGTTAATTCCATGTACAAATTGGTTAATGTGAAAAGAAAATGAAATTCCAAGTATTTGGCCCATAATTTTACTTAATTAAACATTAGTGCAGTTCAGCATAATAATTGTTCTTTGTTAACCATGTCCATGAGAAGGCGTAATTATGCTTACCCACTACGTCGAGTGCAATGATGCTACCACCTGGTTAATTGTTTTTCCGTAAGCGGTTAATTCAATGTACAAATGGTTAACATCAACACGAAATGAAAGGCGTACTTTTTTTGACCCATATTTGCACTTAATTAAAGAGTGGTACAATTGAGCATAATCCCTGTTCTTTGGTGACCATGTCCATGACAAGGCCTAATTATACTTACCCACTACGTGGAATGCAATGTTGTTACCACCTGATTAATGTTGTTTCCGTAAACAGTTATTTTCAAAGAACATGGATTATCTCAATTGCAATAATCTTTAATTATATGTGAACTAAATTTGCAACATATATGTAATTTATGAGATAAAGTAGGTAAATATTCACTTTTATTATACATAAACATATTTTAACGTTTTTATAAATATGTATTGGTTTAGTATATGCTCTTCAAAATGATGTATTTTAAAAAAAAAAAAAAATCAATTCGATAAAATCATAACTCAACTTTGTTCCCATGTCAACCTAACGGTTGGGATTTGGTAGTTTAACATGAGATTGTAGATTCAAACCTTATAAAAAAATAACTCAACTTTGTAAAAATAGCATCTTTACTGAACCACAATTTAAACTTCCTAAAATGTTACACTATCAAGCCATGTGGAAATTAACCCACATTTGGGTCAAAGAAGGATGCTGAATGCTGGAAATTAAAGTCCCTCGAGTCCCACCCCTATTAAATAGAAAGTTAAACTCATCTTCATCATTCCAGCTAGAGTGTTGTTATATATCTAAGTACACCATCATAGTGCTGTGGTTCACCCAAGACCAGTTAATCAAATTCAGGATTAACATGGCAACTTGTTCTTTTCCTGACCTTGCTGCTGAATTTCATCCCAAAATATATGATGTTTTTATCAGCTTCCGAGGCGAGGACACGCGTCAGAACTTCACAAGCCACCTTCGCCATGCTCTTCTTCGAAATCAGATCCAAATGTACGTGGATCAAGAAATGAACAAAGGGGATGAGATCTCGCAATCACTATTCAAAGCAATTGAAGATTCACAAATATCGATCATCGTTTTCTCAGAAAACTATGCTTCTTCCAAGTGGTGCTTGGATGAACTTCATAAAATACTCGAATGCAGGAACAAGGGACAGGATGTTATACCTGTATTCTATAAAGTTGACCCATCAAATGTGCGGAAGCTGAAAAGGAGCTACGATGATGCATTCACAAAACATGAGGAAGATTACAGCATCAACAGAAACAAGTTGACCAAATGGAAACATGCTGTTTCTGAAGCAGCCAACTTAGCAGGATATGACTCTGACAACTATAGGTAATTTTTTAAAGTGAATTTTCATTGATTCTCACTAATCGCCTGATATTTTCTTTATTTTTTTTCTTTTTTTCTTCTTATCACTAGAATTTAATTTTTTTTGTAAACGTCTCACGTCGTTCAACCATGTCCATACCTTATGACATTTTTTTTTGTGATGCCATCAATTTGTAAGGAGGAAAAGCACACAAAATGGTTTCAACGTTGAATTGGTATTAATTAAATATATATTTTAATTAATAAAATAACATAAAATTATAAGAAATTAAATTATATGAAGTTATAAATTTATTTAAAAATAACTTTATTATAAGGTTTATGAAATAAAAAATAATAATAATTTATAAAATAATAAATATTTATGTGTAATTCTCAAACATATGTTTTTATTTATCTTAAAAGTATTTTAAATTAAATAAAAAATAAAAAAATATTTTTAAATAAAAGTTTACTTATTTACTGGGTTTTTGACCGATTTTCTGTAGCACCAGTTATCATGTTTGTTTGGACTGGGCTCAAGACCTGTTCACCTATTTACCGGTAAAATAACAAACCCGGTTTGTGATCTCGGGTTTTTGACACAAAGATATAAAATAACACAATATCCTATATCTATTTTACATTATTTCTCTTTATTTATTTATTAAATAATTTGAAAGTGATTGATTGATAACACTCCTACTTATTAGATCTCATTTTAATTGTTAAAACATTAATAGTGGGTCATTTACTATAACATCAAAATAAATATGAGGGTATAATGGAAAATGTAAATAATATTGCATTGAATTTGAAAATGGATGAATAAATAAGAATAGATTTCATCTTTAAAAGTAAAAATATAAAAAAATAGAGGTAATATAATTATATATGCAATTGAAAATTATTTTGTTCATTTAAGAAATTTTTTAAATAAGTTTACTTAAATTTTTTAATTGTGTCTTACTTTTGATTTCTAATTTTTTTTAATCAATTAATTCTTTTTATTTTTAAAATTAAGTAAACTTGCATTTGTCATTGATTTTTTAATTTATCTAAAACTTTTTTAATATTGTTTTTTATCTAAATGTTTGGAGATTTATCTTATATCTGAGATATAAATTAGTTTTAAAATTTTAGAAGTAAAAAATTTAATGAAAATTGATAAAATTTCTTGAATTTGATAGGATGTGAGATTAGGGTTAGAAAGGGAGAAAATTTGGGGATCTACTCCTATATATTAAGATTATGTTTGACAAGTAAAGCTAATAAACTAGTTGATAACTGAAAAGCTAATTTTTGAATAAAATTGTTAGCATAAAGCTCACAAGCTAACTTACTAAATTAGAAGCGTTTTGTAAAATTAATTGTTAAAATAGTTGACAACTTAAAAATGACATTAAAAGAAAAAATTATACGTTATTTTTATATAAATTCTAATTCTATTTAATATATAAGAATAAATTATGCATAATTAATATTTTAAATATTTTAAATAAAAAATATTTTATTACATTATTTTTTATTTCAATTATTTTATTTTGTAGAGTAACATTATTTTTTCATTTCAATTATTATTTTTTTTATAAAGCATGTTTCATTTGAAAATGGTTTAGAAGAGTTTTATAATATTAAGAGAGAAAACATTGACATTTTATTAAAATATTAAGGTAAAAAATTAGAAAGATAAATAATAAGACATACAAACTCAAACGCTAGCATATAAGAAAAACACTATAAGACTAAAATAAGCTCCTACATCAAATATCAATAATTTGTTCAAATGAGGTAATAAGTTAGTTAATGCTTTAAGTTAGCGTATTTATCTTGCCAAACATACCATCAAAGTCCTAACAGATCTCTCATGTTAATCCACATGGATTGTTTTATTTTATTTTAAAAATTATTAAATTTTAAAGAGAGTTTAATTTTATAACTCATAATTATAGATATTTCTCTTAATTCTTTGAATTTGTCTAAATTTTAAAACATATTAATTAAGAAATAAATTAATAATTTCTATATAATCTATACTCTCCTTATCTTTTGAATATTTTTATTTAAATTTTAAAACATGTAAACTTTTATACTTAATTCTTTTAATTATGTTAGAAATATCAATAAAATAAAAATGTTATCCATTGCATTTGTAGTTGAAATTATAGTTTTTTTGGGATGAATTTTAATATTTTGATTGATAAGTTTTGAACAGAAGATTTGAAATAATTTAATTGATTCAATTTGTGAAATTTTTCAATAGAAAATATAACTTTAAAATGTTTAATTAGAAGAGAAGTGATAAGCTTTAATTGTATAATTAAAAAGTTAAGGGATTAAATTTGCTTAAAAAATTATTGAGAGACCAAAATCAAACATTAGCTATAATTAAAAGTGCAAACAAACCTTTTAAATATATGTAAAATATAAAAAATATAAATGAAAAAATTAAAAGATTAATGTAATTAGTAAATAATATTTTAGTATATAGTAATAAAAAATTAAGATTAAAATATTGAAGTGTTTAAAATTTAAAATTTTGAAAATTTAAAAATTAATTTAAATGATAAAAGATTGTTTTATTGATCATTATACCTAACATTAATTAGAGAAATTTAAATATTAATCAAACAAATAAAGTAAAACAAAAACCTTCTTTTAATGAATTATGACCAATTATAAAGAAAAATATGTTGATTCAATTTGATATAGAAGATAGACATTCGTTATAAATTAAGGAAGAGTATAATATGGAAAAGTGGTATATACAGGTGGATGTTCTATAACTAGGTAAGCGATACAACCAAATTATTTATTCTCTGCATTTTCCTCCATCCCATTTTGTCCCTCAAAAGAAAAAAAATGAATTATTAAACAATATTTATTTTCTATTTTTGTTAAATTGTCAAATTTTTTATTAACGGCAACTTGAATTAAACAATTAATGGAAAAAAGGAGAAAATATTCAACAACGCAGATGTCATCCATGCATGGATGGAATGCGATTCCTTGCAACGACAGATTTAACATGTTCTTGGAACAAATAAAACTTTTACATTTTATTAGGATTCTCCTAGAGACATAAAAATTAACCTTAAAAAGCTTAATATTTGTACTACAAAAGCAATACTCAAGTGTTGTTCATTTCAAATATAAATCAGCTTAAAAGACCTAGTTAAAAGACTCCTCTAATATATAATACATTGATATGTGTAGTGTGTTTGATTCTTACAAATAAATCAAATTTACATCAAGCTATTCTTTTTATAAGCAAAAAAGTTAACTAATGGGAAGTACAAGGGATACATTTCTGATCAATCACATTCACAGCAGAACACGAGTTGAATCAATATATAACACAAAAACACTTTCTTCTACAAATTTCATGAGAATCTGATATATAGTCATTTTCCATATTTTTGTCCAAGTCTCTAATAAAAATTAAAATCAAAATATCATTAGATGGTACAGAGTGTTTCTTACAAACTTATTCCTCTGTCTACAAGTACAAACTCTACACATTTTATTGGCTGACACAATCATTGGAACAAAGTATCTTATGAACAACCACAACAGAAATATAGACATCTGCTAATGAATCTCAAAAAGGAATTAAAAAAAAAGACTATAATTTAATTTAAGCTACTAAGCTATCATGCTAGGATGAGATTCATCAAGTCTTGTAATTATTATTGCTTATATTTTAGTAATGTAATATAATAATTCTGCCTTTTAAATTAATTTTTTATTCGACACATATGTTAGGGAGGAATCAGAACTCATTGAAGAGATTGTCAAAGATGTTTTGAGAAAATTGAAAGATAGGCACCCACGAGAGGAGCCAAAATGCCCTTTTGGATTTCATGAAAACCTTGCACCTATTGAATCATCATGGTTAAAAGAATGTCGAGCAATTGGAATCTGGGGCATGGGTGGTATAGGAAAAACAACCATTGCTAAATGGCTATTTGACAAATACTCTTGTCAATATGAAAGTTCCTACTTCATGGAAAATATAAGGGAAAATTCAGGAAAAGGTGGGCAGGCACTATGTAATGAACTTGTTTCCAAGCTTTTAGATGAGAGTACTGCGACAATCAAATACACTTTTGTTAAGCGTAGGCTCAATTGTAAAAGTGTTTTCGTGGTGCTTGATGATGTGAGTACTTTGGAGCAATTAGAAAATCTGGATGGAGTACTTCAATGTTTGGGATCAAGCAGTAGAATTGTCATTACAACCAGAGACAAGCATGTTCTAATCAAAGGAAATGTTGACGCAATCCATGAGGTTGAGGGATTGAACTTTCAAGAATCACTTGAGCTTTTCAGTTTGAATGCTTTTAACCAATACCATCCTAAACCTGCATTTGAAGATTTATCAAGAAGGGCAATTGATTATGCGAAGGGTTTACCATTAGCTTTAAAGGTTTTAGGTTCTTTTCTTCATTCCAAAAATGAAAATGAATGGGAAAGTGCATTGAAGAAATTGAACAAGATTCCAAATTGACAAATTCACGGTGTTTTAAAATTGAGTTACGATGGATTAGACCGTGAAGAGAAGGAAATATTCCTAGATATTGCATGTTTTATGAATGGATATTGCGAACAACGTGTCATAAGCTTACTAGATAGCTATGGCTTCCATGCAGCTATTGGCATTAGAACCCTTCAAGAGAGAGCTCTTATAACCATAACTGGTTGGGACAATTCTGTAAGGATGCATGACTTGATACAAGAAATGGGATGGGAAATTGTTCGTGAAGAATCTATCAAAGAACCTGGAGAACGCAGTCGATTGTGGGATCCAGTGGAAGTGTATGATGTACTGAAAAATAATCGGGTAAGACAACGACACTTCACTTTGCTGACATGTGTCTTTGTAGAAAATAAATAAAGGTATTAAGGTGTTGCTTACTTACTCTTATTCATATGTTTGTCTTGCAGGGGACTAAAAATGTTGAAGGCATAATATTAGATATTTCCAAAATTAGAGATCTACATTTGAGTGGTGACACATTCAAAAAGATGATGAATATGAGATTTTTGAAATTTTACTCACCATCAGGAGTTGGGTATTCTAAATTGCACCTTTCCTCACATCTCCAATTGTTTTCTGATAAATTAAGGTATCTAGAGTGGCATGGATTTCCTTCAAGGTCTCTGCCTCTAATATTTTGTCCGGAGAAGCTTGTTGAGCTTTTAATGCCAAACAGCCAGCTTGAGAAACTTTGGGATGGAGTGCAGGTATGTGTTTATTTATATCAGTTTATACGGTACTAGAAGTATGAGAATTTTCCCAGGCTCTGACTTTCATTTTGTTACAGGATTTGGCTAATTTAAAAAGAGTAGATCTTCGTGGATCCAAAAGGTTGATTGAACTCCCAGATTTCTCTCTGTCGTCAAATCTTGAAGAAGTAAATCTCTCCAAGTGTGAAAGTTTGTGTCGTGTTCATCCATCTCTCTTATCTCTCCCCTCACTAGTTTCTTTGAATGTATCAGCGTGCATAATCATTAAGTGTTTGCCTGCAAGCATCAACCAGCTTCCAAAGCTGAAATATCTTGACTTAAGTGATTGCAAGAGGCTTGAGTCCCTGCCAGAACTTCCACAATCAATTGAAGCGATATATCTAAGTGGAAGCAATATTAAGTGTTTGCCTGCAAGCATCAACCAGCTTCCAAAGCTGAAATATCTTCACTTAAGTGATTGCAAGAGGCTTGAGTCCCTGCCAGAACTTCCACAATCAATTGAAGCGATATATCTAAGTGGAAGCAATATTAAGTGTTTGCCTGCAAGCATCAACCAGCTTCCAAAGCTGAGACATCTTGACTTAAGTGATTGCAAGAGGCTTGATTCCATGCCAGAACTTCCACAATCAATTGAAGTGATACATCTAGGTGGAAGCAATAAGTGTTTGCCTGCAAGCATCAACCAGCTTCCAAAGCTGAAACATCTTGACTTAAGTGATTGCAAGAGGCTTGATTCCCTGTCAGAACTTCCACAATCAATTGAATACATATATCTAAGTGGAAGCAATATTAAGTGTTTGCCTGCAAGCATCAACCAACTTCCAAAGCTGAAATATCTTGACATAATGGATTGCAAGATGCTTCAAGCTGTGCCAGAGCTTCCACAATCATTTGTAAAGTTTTGATACCACTCACTAACTGCATGTAAAGGTTTACGTAGTTTTATTTTAAAAAATGCTTAAAGTTGGGTGAAGATTGAAAGCCCTCTGTTTTGGAAGACTCGTTTTATATTGCAGAGTTGAAGTGGAAGATTCCATATTTGATTTATCAGGAAGTGAAGTTACAGAATGGTTCAATGATTTATCTGGATGGGAATTTTATTTTAGAGCCCTTTTGGTAAATGTCTCTTGCATATGATTATTTTTTTCGGTTCTGTATTTTATTTTGGATCTAGTATAATAAAACAAACATATAAGCTTGGAAATGGGAAGTGAAATGTTTTGATCTTAAATTTCTGTTACCTAAAATAAAATTGCAGGCCTGATATAAGTTTTTGGATTTGTTTATTTTATTTATTTAAATTGAATTGACTAAGTTAAGAATTAAGATTAATGGATTTAATGAGCCCTTCTTTTTATCTGATCAAGATGTTTGGCTATTCTACAGAAACGTGATTTTGCCCAAGAAACATGTATCCATGGAAAATCGATTATTCTTTATGGTAGAGGTATGTTTCCCTCTTTGCCCTTCCTTCAATTGCTTTCACCTTTCACCCTTGGTGCATGATTGGCCTCTCCGAGCTTCTTGCAGCAACTATTGCTGTTGGGTTCACAGAAACTCTGTTCACCTTGATAGCTATATTTGTTATATAAGTTTATTTTTACTCTAGGATTTTCCGAATGATGAAAAAGTTGGGATCATATTGCCAATTCTTGCAATTTCTGGAAATGAATTCTTTTGCATGTAATGTTATGCCAGAGAATGTACAATTTATAGTAGAAGTCAAATGAATCATATATTGTCCAATGGTTTTCACATGTTCCTGAGCTACTATTAACATAGGCCCCTTCATCTCATTTCTACCTTAAAATATTTGTCTCCAATGTTCCAGAAGAAATGTGTTTCCTCAAGTATGATCCTTCAAAAGCAATTAGCCTCTACTTTATTTTCCTTTCGAATTCCCTTCTTGCAAAATTAGCCTCTACTTGATTTAACAGGGAATATGAAGAACAGATTCAGCATAATTATATCTGATCCCATGAACATGCGTTAATCCTTTACTTTTCCGTGCCAAGACAATAGTTTGAACTCTGATCCTGATTTGTTAAGCTAACCATTCTCAAATTCTAAAATAAAATGACCAATTGTGATTTGGTTTGAATTTATGTAGTTTAATCATTGCATTTAATCAATTCACTGATTCCAAGCCCATTTATCTAGGCCTGTCTTTTTAAAATGTTTTTGAAGTATTCTTTATGAAGGATCTATATCTATCTTTTATTTATATTACTCTTGGTAGTGCAATTCAAGTTGATTGCATATTTGGGTTTATTTTGATGCATGTTTGCTTCTTGAATGGTCCGGCACTAGTTGCATCTTAGGTTACTTTGGCTGATTGTTTAATTCTTGTGGTGTTTGTGTTTATAGGAAGCACTTAAGACTAGTTGAAAGCTTCAATCATTCCTTGATTTGAGATGTCATGCAAAGTTATATATGTGTAATCGACTTGATGTCATATTTCAGAATGGGCTTCCAAAGCACACAACTGCAATTCAATAGCAGTATGACTCTCTACTTGTTCTCCTCCAGGCATGACTTTAAGGGTATGTGTTGGAATGTTTATTTTGAACAGATAACATGTTTTCTACTTTATGTTGGTTTTCCAACTGTTAGATATTCTTGCCTCAATAATTATATTAGAAAGGAAGCAGAATATGATATATATATATATATATATATATATATATATATATATTAGAAAGGAAAATTAAGCATAATTATATTTTTGTTGCGACTGCCATTTATATTTTGTCAATGAAGTATGTTAAACATTAATTTCTATTTTGGTTTAGAAAGCCAGTGTAATGGCTATGTAGCTGCATGATGTATTGCTTATTTCAATTTCTGGCACAAATATAAATTTGGCCTATATATGTTAAATTCATTGCATTCATTGATAATAAATTAACTTTCTAAAATATCCATTTCAATTTTGTAAAAGGAAACAATGATTCAAATCTTCACTAAGTAAAGATATTTAAGATGTAATTTTCGGAGAGTGAGCTCACTTGCCTATCTTGTCTACTGAGTTCTGATAATTGAGTAAATACATTGAAAAAATTACTTCACTAGTTCCTATTTTTGGCTAATTACAAAATATTAAATTAATTTTTTAAAATATCTATTTCAATTTTGTAAAAGGAAACTTATACAAATTTTCACTAGATAAAAATATCTAAGACATAATTTTTGGAGAATAGGCTCACTTGCCTATTGAGCTTGCCTAATGAGTTTTGATGATTTAGTACTTTCAACTAAAAATTAGCTTTTTAGATCTAGAGTATCGACTATTTATTATCAAATGCATTTAATTAGTATACACTGTCAGAGTAAAGAAAATTTACACAGACATTCAATGGTGTGTCGTCACATCATTTAATGAATATCACACCTCAGATTTTATTAAATTCAATGAATGATGTTACGACACATGATGTCTGTGTTCTTTACACTGACAATGTACATGTATTAAACTCTTATCAAATATACTGTAATAATATGTTAAAAAACGCTATAAGAAAGAAGGATAAATCCGTATATCAAAACACTTCTATTTATAAAAAAACAAATTTTATTATAACCTAATAAACTAAACTATATAATAGTTAAAATGAATACCAAGCACATTATAGAGTATAGTTAAATTCAAGCACAATAGTCATGTAAAAAAAGAACAACTTTTGATTATTAATTCTGATCTCTGGCATATAGGCATTCTTCTGTGTGCACACACAAATGGCAAGAAGTTAATCTTTGTACTCCTCCTAGGCAAAACTATACCTTTCATTAAGAAGGAACGAAGCTTGCAGCTTGGCTGAATACAAGTCCACATCCCCAGTCACTTCACCTCTCAAGGCCCAAATCATAAAGAGATGCAATTTGTGGAAGATGGTGGGGTTGGTAGCTAAGATTGATAATAAGCATGATGGTACTGCAAAGGAGTTCATAACCGGAGACAAAGGAGATGCAATTTGTGGAAGAGCCAAAGTTGAATAATTTTTATTGCTATATGATTACTAATTTTGTTTATTACGTGCATGTTTGGATAGTCTTTAAATCCACGTCTAAACTCACGTTTATAAAAGTGGTTATGGTATTTGGATAATGAAGTAGAAGCATTATTCACTTTTTGGATATTAATCCAATGGAAACTAAGGGTTAGTTTGGCCCAGCTTAATTTAGGCTTATAAATTACTTTAAAGTTAAAGTAAAAAAATAAGAGTTTTTAAAAGTAAAGTAAAAGTTATTTGATAATTTAATTTTTTTAAACTTAAAAACTACTTTTAAGTTAAAAATTATTTGATAAAATATTTTATTAAAATTATCTTATTAGTGCACATTACTAATTTTAATTTGAAAATTATCTTCTAAATTATATCTTATTAATATGCAAATTATCTTATCAATGCACAATATATGCAACCTGAAGCTATGTCCAGATAGATGGAAAAGAATAATATGCAGCGAAAAGAAATAGAATTATACTGGGTTCTATTGTTTAATTAAAATATGATCAAATGCATTTTTTTCCATCCAATATTTTTTTTTCTTCTCCTCCAATTTGTTCTTTTAAAATCATTTTACATTAATAATTGTCATTATCCCTACGACAACTTCTTTATATAACCACATTGCTACTTACCAGGAAAAAAACAACTCAGATTTATAACCAAATCTCCTTGCAATCCATGTGGTTTGCATCTTGTTTAATGACAAGATCTCACTGTACTAGATTGACAAATTGTTTACTATTTTCAACACAAATTTATAAAGATTTATTCTTTTTGTAAAGCTCAGATGCATATTGATAAGGAACAAACCCAAAAGGAAGAAATCAATAAGCATAGATGGTAGTAAAACCAGTTTTGTTCTGGGCAGATTCAAATACTCAAGCATTTGAATTCGTACGGGATATACACTCAAGTATTTGGGCAGATTTAAAGATTAAAATATACAGAACCAAAGAAGAGCTTCTGGTGGTTTGATGTCAAAGAGCTTTCGGTGACACGATTATCCCAGCCGCACAACATTTGCAAGGAAGGAGAGATCATGCTCGGCATTTGCTGGAAGGAGAGGAATGCTTGGCGGTGTTGGTTCTTGTGTGTTTTCAAGAAAGGCAAATGGGAAATACATTTTGAGAAAAGAAAAAAATAAACATAGTAACATGTGAGGTAATGAGATTCGAAGCGGGATCCTTGGCCGAAAGCTCCGAGAAAGCTAAAAAAAATTGCTTTTTTAAAAGCTCTTTTTAATATAAAAAATAAGCTGCTTTTAGTTTTTAAGAGCTTCTTATAAAACCCGTTTGGCCCGACTTTTACTTATAAAGTGCAGTGGCGGACCTTAATACTGACAAGTAAACATATATATTCCAATCTTTCTTCTATCACAACTCACAAGGCCCACTAGCACCTGTTACAAAATGACATAATTTGTCTCAGTAAGTTAGTTATGTGAGCCCACAAACACTGAACAGAATGACAATTATGACTTATTTAAAGTGTAAAATCTAAACTATAATCTCACATATATATACTTTCAAGGTTCTAGCAGCAATGAAATTGGTTGTCCATGGAATCCCTTCTTCGAAGTTTTGCCTTCCAAAATCGCCCTCCAAGCTATCAAAATATTTATCCTTCTTTATTTTAATGATTATATTATGATAATTGTGAATTATGACTCTGTGGATGATTATGAATTACAATGTATACAAGGAAAATTCTAACTTATACCAGTATAAATTATACTAACTATTATATTATCGAATAACTTTATATTGGATAAATAAGTTTTGAAATCTACTATTGGATTGCAAGTTACTACCATATAGATTATATTCACAAAATCTTACATTAATATAAAATTATTTGTTATATCATTTAAATATGTCAATATTAATGTAATATATACTTATGAAATATATAAAAAAGAGAACGTTTTGATTGCGAGTTTAGGAATGTCAAAAATATTATATAAAAAATTGACATAAAATAACATAATAATTAGGAATTATAATTCAACGGTTTGATCCATAAAAATCATATTCTAAATGAAGTTATCAATTTAAGAGTTGATATAACTTACACTGAAATAAGTTGAACACTCTTCTTTATGTTATATTATATTGATATATTATATTAATTTTGAGACTTTATTTTAGAAGGTGAGATACTCACTTTTTATATTAAAAGTCATGTGTTATTTTTTATATTTTTTATTATTTTTTTTGTGTTTGTTTTACACACCTCCCTCATAAAGATTTTTAAACATTTCCTTGAATATTTCTCTTAATCTCATGAAAGTTGATATTCTAAAATCTAAATATCTGTATTCTTATTCTTAACAAAAATTTCCATATTCACAATCTTTTTATTAATTCAAATTCAAATTCTTGTTATTACCATTTAATAATATACATTCATCAATTAATAATAATAATAAATGATTGCTTTTGAAATTTTGAATAATATATATGATTGTTGATTGGTATTTCAAATTTAAACTATATAAAATAGTATAATAATTTTAAAATTATATGATATATTATTGATTGAATAGTATGGTTGGAATAATGATTTTTATGAATCAATAATTCAATATCAAAATAATTATCCTTTAATACACATATTACATATTTGAGAATTAGAAACAATCCCACAGAAAATGTACATAACTTTCCGTTTTTGACACAAAGACATCAATATAGCAGTAATTCATAATAATTAATATAAGGAAAGAAATTAATAGTCATGTGGTTAAACTAATGATCTCCACTAACAAATAATGGTTCATCACATTAGAAGTAGATCGTGATCCCGGTCTAAGGATTAAACCCACAATTATGTATATAAAAAATAATTAATGGTCCCACTACACCCCTCGTGAAGGAGTGCGGTGAGTCTTAACTATAACTAAACCAAAACTATTTCCTATTGTAGGAGATATATGTGGTTAATTAAAAAAACTAACACTAATTTTAATAAAATTAATTATCTGGCTCCCTCAGACTTTTCATCCAAGTTCCGCCACTGTATAAGTGACTTATAAGCTAAAGTTAAGCTCTACCAAACGGTCACTAAATTGAGTAGCTTATGGATCCAATGAAACTCACGTTCAACCTTGTATTGGGAGTTTGTGAGTTTTTCATATTGATAATCCAATTTTACCCAAATCACATAAGGGAATATTTATTAGACATGACAATATTTATACTTTATTCTTTGTGTAGTATTATACTAAATACAAATACTCAATGGTTTTTCTAATTGTGTGCATTGTTGACACTTAGAAATAGTATTCATGGGTAGTTAATGCACACAACAACTAGGAAGAAATGGGTTTATGAATCTTTAATCAATATTTATTTTTAATTAAATAACTTCTCACGAAATAAAGTGACACAAATATGTTTATTTTTTATTGTTAGTGTTAATATCAAATATTGTTAATGTAGGAAAATATAAATTAAGATGCCAATGAACATCATGTCCTTTTAGTAATTACAACTCCAAATGTGATTTCTATTGATATTATCCAAACAACATTCACTTACTTAAATTCACATTTACAACAGGTTATCCAAACCTATGAAGTTGATTATTTGGAGACATTTCCTCCAGTTACCAAAATGAACACAGTTAGGGTGATATTGTCTCTTACTGCCAATTATGGTTGGAACTTGGAACAATTTGATGTTAAGAATGTTTTCCTACATGGAGGCCTTGAATAAGAAATTTATATGGAAATACCTCTGGGATATGGTAGAGATGTTGCTTCCAACACTATTTTCAAGTTGAAAAAGGCATTATATGGGCTAAAACATTCCCCCGTGCATGGTTTGGCAGGTTTACTAAAGTTGTGACAGACCTGGGTTATAAACAAACTCAAAGGGACCATACTTTGTTCTTTAAACAGTCCGAGTCAGGGGGAGTAACAATATTATTGGTATACGTGCATGACATAATATTAACCAGAGATGATAAAGAAGAGCAACAATTGTTGAGCTAATGCATGGGAAAGGAATTTGAGATCAAGACCTTGGGAAAAATATAATATTTTTGGGAATTTAAGTGGCCCACTCCAAGAAAGGGATATTTATATCCCAACATAAATATATCACTGATTTGCTCAAGGAAACTGACAAGGCAATTTGCAAACCTGCTAGTACCCCATTAGAACCAAACCTAAAGCTTGGAAATGCAGAAGATGTTGTTGTTGAGAAGGAGATGTACCAGCGATTAGTGGGAAAACTTATATATTTGTCTTTTACTACCAATTATGGTTGGAACTTGGAACAATTTGATGTTAAGAATGCTTTCCTACATGGAGACCTTGAAGAAGAAATTTATATGGAAATACCTCCGGGATATGGTAGAGATGTTGCTTCCAACATTGTTTGTAAGTTGAAAAGGGCATTATATGGGCTAAAACAATCCCCCCGTGCATGGTTTGGCAGGTTAACTAAAGTTGTGACAGACCTGGGTTACAAACAAAACCAAAGGGGCCATACTTTGTTCTTTAAACATTGAGTCAAGGGGAGTAACAATATTATTGGTATATGTGGATGACATAATATTAACTGGAGATGATAAAGAAGAGAAACAATTGTTGAGCCAATGCATGGGAAAGGAATTTAAGATCAAGAACTTGGGAAAACTAAAATAATTTTGGGAATTTAAGTGGCCCACTCCAAGAAAGGGATATTTATATCCCACAGAAATATATCACTGATTTGCTGAAGGAAACTAGCAAGGCAGCTTGCAAGCCTGCTAGCACCCCATTAGAACCAAACCTAAAGCTTGGAAATGCAGAAGATGTTGTCGTTGATAAATAGATGCACCAACGATTAGTGGGAAAAAATTATATATTTGTCTCATACCATGCCAGATATTGCCTATGCAGTGAGTTTAATTAGCCAATTTATGCATAGCCCAAAAGTGACCTATTTACAAGCTGCCGACAAAAATTTACGGTACCTTAAAGGAACTCTAGGAAGAGAAATTCTATTCAAAAGGAATGGTAATGTGAAGCTTAAAGCCTACACATATGTTGATTATGCAGGGTCAATTGTGGATAGGAGGTCAACTATAGGATATTTCACCTTTCTTGGAGGAAATCTTGCGACTTGGAGAAGCAAAAAACAGGGTGTAGTGGCTCGGTCTAATGCTGAAGCGGAATTCCGAGCCATGGCTGACAGTTGTCGATCCTGTACAAAATTATACTTATAATTCTCCGATCTGCAAACTATTTGTAGTAGAATGGTATAAACCGGGTCGAACCCTGAAGATCCACTCAAATTAATCCTTCTTTGGGGGGGTTTGATTGATTGGAATAAACTGAAGAAAATAAAAGATCAAGTTAAAAGCAAAGGTTGAATCAATTCAAGACAATATCAATCCAAGGAATTCAGAGGCTATTTTCATGGTAAATCATTGGTTATTAATAACATGCATTCAAGAGATTAAATCTATCAACTTAGAATCATATGGAACCCCTACAATGATCCCGGATTCACTACTGAAATAATTTCCAGAATTCAATTGATTAAGATTAACAAGATCAAATAACCATAAAATCTTATGTTAGATCCAAATCAATTTTATAAACGGGACCCAATTGAAGTAAATAATTAAATGAACACCTTCAATTTAATTGCTTACTCTATGCTTTTCAATCATTGTATGATGATTAACCAATCAAGAGTACAACATACATCAATAACAAATTTCATAACCAAAACATGTTAACCAATCAAGCTTTGATAAAAGAAATATGGAATTGAAGCAAGTGGAGTAGAAAAGCATGGTAGATGTAATTCAATCAGCATGTAAATGAAGATCAAACCTCAAAACCAAGATGAAAATAAGCTTGACTCCTTGAATTGAATAAAAACTTAGCCTTCCATGAAGACTTTACAAAAAAAAATGAACAAAAGTAAATGAAACTCTTAGTAATTTCTACTACAACTTGGATGCTCTTCTCCCTAGCAAGCCCTCCTATAAATAGGAGGGGAAAAGATGTCATTCCAAACATGATCACTCAGCAATGACTAAGCATGTTTTTTCCAGAAATGGACTTATTGATCAATTACCTAATGCATTTGTCCATTACTTTGAATTATTCACCTACTCTAGCTATCATTCACCTACTTGTCTCCCACTTGCACCGAGCATATTATCCTCAATCTGGCAGAATCCAAGAGGGTTGTCTTCATATGAAATCAAGCTCTGGATCTTAGATTTCAAATGCCGCTGGGTTGAGCCCAAAAGGAGTTTTCTAGCCCAAGTTATGGCCCAATCATTGAGTGCTAGTCAGGTTTTCATATGATGCTGACTATTCGGTCTTCCAAGCCCATTTCGACTCACTAGCCATCCGATTTAGCTTTTGGGTTCTTCATCAAAGTTTTAGGGCTCTCTTTTATCTTTCCTACAATGTAAAGAACATAATTTTTAGATATCTAGAACTCAAGTTATGCTTGAAATACGAAAACAGTTTAATGCTGAAAAAATGTAATTGAGCCAAATATGAACCTGAATTGGCATAATATGCTTATGACTTGTTAATTAAGCATAAAAAAATGCATTAAAAGGTTAAATTTGAGGGATGATTAATGTGTATAATTTGTATTTATCAAATTCCCCCACACTTATCTTTTGCACGTCCCGGGCAAAATTGGAAACAAGCATGAATTATTGACTCAAAGTGGTGCTTTCCAATGAAATTTATGAAATGTAAAGAAAACATGAGCTAGAGGTGATTACAAGACACCATAACATTCATGAATTCTTATCTTTATGCATCTCAAAAATAGAAAGGCGACTTCAATTGAAAATAGTGGATTCAAATTGATAGAACCTCGCAGGAAGTACTCTCAATCTCTCAAGTGTTTAAAAGGTCTGTGTTTCTCTCAAATTCGACCCATGAAAATTGCACTATCATAAGCTTGCTTATCTTCTACTTATCCACTGAAAATTACACATACATCCACAAATTAAGAGGTCTTTATTAGGGTACTAATGGAGTGACAATTATGTAGAGGTACAAACAAATATGACAAGTTAAACCAAAGAGAGTAAAAGAGGTTTGGAGAACGAATCCAAGTAACAAGTGTGATAGATACATATGAAATCAAACATTGAAGTTTAAGTACATCATTCAATCATTTGGATTCTTCATTCTTTTGCATATCTTCTTTTTTTTCTTTTTTTTTCTTTTTTTTTAGTTTTTTTTTCATAACAATGAAGCACTAAGTATGTAGCAACCCACATAATTAACATTCCCCCACACTTGTTCAAGAATCCATTCTTATGATAAATCCAATACTCTTCTATTCCATAAGGTTAGGTAAAAGTTTGGTTTTATACTTAAGTATGGAACGAGAGACAACAAATAAGGCCTAAAAAGGGTGATTCAAAGGGAAATAATGCAAGGTTGGCTATTTAACTGGGTAATTTATTCAAGTGAAAGAAAAATTTGCCTCAATCATTTTTGTTCATGCATGTGCAAGAGTAGTTTCAAAAAGAATCAAAGCAAGTTCTGAAGTAACAAATTCCAT
Organism: Sesbania bispinosa; assembly: GCA_026901365.1. Lineage (NCBI taxonomy): Eukaryota > Viridiplantae > Streptophyta > Magnoliopsida > Fabales > Fabaceae > Sesbania > Sesbania bispinosa. The sequence goes on along the minus strand of QLOH01000067.1, from coordinate 1,575,654 downwards.
GGGTGAAAATCACACAAGAAAGAAAGTTTAATTTGTCAACAAGGCTCAAACCCTCACGACTAATAACTATCAAAATTGATCCATTCAATTCAAATCTCTGTTGCCAAACCAATTAATTTCAAGATGTTAGGAATGAATTCAATCATGTTATAAAAATCTTAAAGTCACCTTTTTTTTCTATGTTTTGTTTTACAATTTTTAAATTTACTGGAAAGCTTAAAACAAAAACACAAATTCTTTTTTTTTTAAACTAACAGGATGCGTATCAAGAGTTAAACATAACTCCTTACTCTGCCATCCTATTAATTTTTTTTTAAAAAAATGGACCATCTTTTCCCTCCCCCCAACCTAATCAAGACATTGTCCCTAATGTCTTTATAGACTGGTGATTTTATTTTTAAATTGATATTTAAATGAAAAACTATACAAGCACAACTTTAAGAGGAAGGAAAGTTACAACCGAAGAGTGGTATCAGGATCTTCCTTCCTTCCATCATCTTTGTTATTCTTGTCCACCTGCTTTCCTGATGCATAAGGTCCAAGTGAAAGGTTCTGCATTTGTTCAAGAAGTTCGTTAGCATTTGAAGAGCATTCCATGATTCTTTGCAGTCCTTGAGGTATGAATCCTTGATGCATAGCCTGTTCCAGAAAACTTAACAATCCATTATAAAAACCATTAACATTTAAGAACCCTAATGGCTTTTGGTGGAAGTTAGAATTGGCCCAAGACACAACAGTGAAGATATCTTCTAAGGTTCCAAGACCACCAGGTAATGCAATAAATGCATCAGATTTGTATAGCATTTGTGCCATACGTTCCTGCATTGTTGAAACCCTCAGTACGGTGCCTAGGGTAAGGTTTGCGGTCTTCTTGTTATTACCATCCATTAGAGCAACACCCAAAACTTGGCTCCCTCTTGTGATTGCAGTTCCTGCTGTACAACCCTTCAGGCCTTGTACTCCCCCTCCATACACAACATTGATCTTTCTAGCAGCTAATGCTTTACCAAGGTCATAAGCTGCATGTCGAAATGCTTCATCCTTTCCGAGATTGGTTCCACCAAAGACACAGATACTGTGGAATCTGCGTGTAGATGGTCCTGCAGTTTCTTTAAAGGAAGACATTTTGTCGTACCAATCATTTGTGATAGTGGGAATTTATAAAGATGAAATAACCGGTACAAAGATCAAATTGTCAATTTTTTTTTCTTTTTCTATTTTTTTTTTATTAAGTGTTAATCGATGAAAAGACAAGTAAGGATAAACAAAGATACGCATGAATTATAAAGTCAAAAAGAATCAGCTGAAAAGAAAACTCAAAACAAATTAAAGACAGGCGTGAATTATAAAGTCAAAAAGATACAACTGAAAAGAATTCAAAGATGCACATGCATATGAACAGTAGTTGTGATTTTGGCTCACATCTTCCTCTGGTTTTACGTCCAGTAACGGCTTGAACGCCTTCTATGAGTCGAGGAGTTGCTTCCCATCCAATTTTCTTATAAACTGGCAAACAGGGTCTTTTAGAGTCAGATTCCCAAGACTATATTGTTCCTTCTCCCTTCGGAATAATTCAGCTAAATCAAGAAGAACCATTTGAACCTGTCCACTAGGATGCGTCTCAAGAGCCTGGCTAATGTTATCCAAAGACTCCTTACTCAGTCCATCCTTAATGAATTTAATTTTATCTTCTCGATTTATAGAAGTCATTCCGACATTCTTACATCTCGAGTTACAATTCCATCTTGCACACTTATAACAAACTTGCATTCTTTTTGCTCTTCTTTTTTTAGAAAAAGAACTCCTACCCATTCCTGACAAATGTCTAGCAAATGAATCTTGAAATTCACCTGCTAAGCGTACCTTGGCCTCGATTATCCAACGTACATCCTCAGGAAGGCCTAAGCGCATCAGTACTCTTAGCCTTTCAAGTCTACATCTGTAAATTTTCCTGAGATCGTCTTGAGGGAGAGTAGGGAACCAAACTCTGAGCTTGGCGAGGGTTTCCTCCATTCTTTCTCTCTAGCAAAGTTATTCAATGCAAGGGTGGATTGTTCTGTATATATAATAGTTAAGGAGAACAAATCGAAGCATTGCACAACAAACACAATAATAATAAGATAAAAATAATGAAAACTCTAGAAAACTCTCCACACATAATTAACAAAATGAAAAACACATATCATTAACAACAATAACTGAAGAAAAAATAGAAAAAAAAAATGGGAAGAGAAATTTCTACTTTAAGTCAAGCCAAGTAGGTGGCATTGTGCAGATGCACCTCTTCCACCGTATACTCTTGAAAACCCTCATAGAAGGGCTTAAGCTGATGTCCATTTACCTTGAAGATCTTGTTGGTTGTCTCATCTGTGATCTCTACTGCACCATAAGGAAAAACATTAGTAACCACAAATGGGCCTAACCATCTAGAACGTAACTTACCAGGCATCAGCTTAAGACGAGAATTATATAAGAGCACTTTTTGTCCAACAATGAACTCTTTTCTTGTTATCATCTTGTCATGGAATGCTTTAGTCTTTTCCTTGTAAATTCTGGAATTCTCATATGCTTCTAACCGAATTTCTTCAAGTTCTTGCAATTGAAGCTTTCTATGCATTCCAACTTTATCCAAGTTCAAATTGCATTGCTTAATAGCCCAATATGCTTTGTGCTCAATCTCTACCGGTAGATGGAATGTTTTGCCAAAGACTATCCGGTAAGGGGACATCCCTATAGGAGTTTTATAAGCTGTTCTGTAGGCCCATAAAGCATCATCAAGCCTTTTGCTCCAGTCTTTCCTATTCGGTTGGACTGTTTTCTCCAGAATTTGTTTGAGTTCCCTGTTGGATACTTCAGCTTGACCATTTGTTTGAGGATGATATGGTGTAGACATCTTGTGCACCACCCCATATTTCTTCAACAAGGATGCCATGTTCCTATTGCAGAAATGAGATCCTTGATCACTGATGATTGCCCTTGGAATTCCAAACCTGCTAAAAATGTTAGACCTGACAAAGTCAATCACAACATGAGAGTCATCAGTGCGAGTGGCTTTTGCTTCTACCCATTTAGAAACATAATCCACAGCCAGTAAAATAAAATTGAAACCAAAAGAGTTAGGGAAAGGTCCCAATGAAGTCAATGCCCCAACATCAAACACCTCACAAAACAACAATGGTTGTTGAGGCATCTCATTTCTACGTGATATGTTGCCCATTCTTTGGCATTGTTCACAATTCTTACAATACCTGTAAGCATCACGAAACAAGGTAGGCCAATACAAACCAGAGTCCAAAATCTTTCTAGCAGTATGTTGAGGTCCAAAGTGCCCACCACATGCAAATGTATGGCAAAATCTAGAATGGAATTAAACTCATGATCTGGCACACAACGCCTAATGACTTGATCGCTGCAAAATTTCCACAGGTAGGGATCTTCCCATACATAATATTTAGAATTGCTTTTAAGTTTATCTATTTGTGCCCTAGATGCATGTGCAGGCAAAACAGATGCAAACAAGTAATTAACTAAATCAGCAAACCAGGGGGTGGTGTCACGCAGTTCCAAAAGCTGTTCATCAGGAAAAGAATCATGAATAGGGAGGGAGTCAGGTGCTCTCTCAATTCTGCTTAAATGATCAGCTACCATGTTTTCTGCACCGCTCTTGTCCCTAATCTCCAAATCAAACTCTTGAAGTAGCAACATCCATCTAATTAACCTTGGTTTTGCATCTGGCTTCTTCAATAGGAACTTTAATACTGCATGGTCAGTAAAAACAACCACTTTAGAATTAAGCAAATATGATCTGAATTTATCAAGTGCAAAAACAATTGCTAATAATTCTTTCTCAGTGGTAGTATAGTTAGCTTGTGCAGCATCTAAAGTTCTAGAAGCATAATATATGACATGAGGAAATTTTCCAACTCTTTGTGCAAGGACAGCTCCCACAGCATAATTGGATGCATCACACATGATCTCAAAAGGGAGTGTCCAATTTGGTGGCTTGATAATTGGAGTTATGGTCAATGATTTCTTGAGTTGATCAAAAGCCTCCTTGCACCTGTCATCAAAGTTAAAATCAACATCTTTTTGTAGCAAGTTAGAAAGTGGAAGGGCTATCTTGCTGAAGTCTTTGATGAAGCGTCTGTAGAAACCTGCATGACCAAGAAATGATCTAATCTCGCGAATGCAAGATGGGTAAGGTAAACTAGAAATTACATCAATCTTGGCAGGATCCACTTCTATACCCTTCATTGAAATTACATGTCCTAACACTATACCCTGGTCAACCATAAAGTGACATTTCTCAAAATTAAGAACAAGGTTAGTTTCAATGCATCTATGTAAAACCTTATCTAAACTATCTAAACAGGTTTCAAACGAAGAACCATACACAGTGAAATCGTCCATGAACACCTCCATGCACTTTTCAAGGAAGTCAGCAAAGATACTGACCATGCACCGCTGGAAGGTACCAGGGGCATTGCATAGGCCGAATGGCATCCTCCTATAGGCAAAAGTTCCAAAGGGGCAGGTGAATGTGGTCTTTTCCTGGTCCTCTGGTGCAATGTGAATTTGGAAATAACCTGAAAAGCCATCAAGAAAACAGTAATGAGATTTCTCAGCTAAACGCTCAAGCATTTGATCAATAAAAGGCAAAGGGAAATGATCCTTTCTAGTTGCTTGGTTAAGTTTCCTATAATCAATACAAACTCTCCAACTGTTTTGCACTCTGGTAGGAATAAGCTCATTCTTATCATTCTTCACTACTGTGAGGCCAGACTTCTTCGGGACCACTTGGACTGGACTTACCCAATGACTGTCAGATATAGGATAAATGATGTCGGCTTGTAAAAGCTTGGTCACCTCCTTCTTCACGACATCCAAAATTAGAGGATTTAGACGTCTTTGTGGCTGCCTTATTGGTTTAGCTCCATCTTCAAGTAAGATCCTATGCATGCACATAGAAGGGCTAATACCAGGAATGTCAGCTAAGGTCCATCCAATTGCTCTTTTATGCTTCCTTAAGACTTGTAACAACCTTTCTTCTTGCTCAGCCTGAAGACTTGTTGAAATAATCACAGGTAACTTTTCATTTTCCTCTAAATAAACATATTTCAAATGCTTTGGGAGTTGTTTGAGCTCCAATGTAGGTGGTTGCTCAATTGAGGGAAGTGTCCTGGTGGATGGAATTGCATCTGTAACCTGTAACTCAACAACATCCAATTCAATCAAATCATTACCTTCTAGCTCTGTTGAATCATCAGGTACACCATCATCATGATGTATACTACAGGTGTAAACATCATGTAAATCAGCAAAAGAAGGGAAATCTTCATTAAACAGCTCAGAATAGGTATCATCAACCAGATCATCTAGTAACTCAATATGAAAAACAGAGTGCTCCTCCATGGGATGCTTCATAGCATCAAATATATTAAATCTGACAATATCATCTCCAAACTCCATGGAAAGAGTTCCTGCATGGACATCAATCTTTGTTCTAGCTGTCTTAAGGAATGGTCTCCCTAGAATAATCGGAGCCTTATTGGATTTAGACTCTCCCTCCATATCTAAAATGTAGAAATCTGCAGGGAAAATCAAATCATTAACTTTAACAAGGACATCCTCAATAAGTCCAGCAGGGTATGCATTACTCCTATTAGCTAGTTGGATGACAACACCTGTACTCTGCAAAGGTCCAATGGCAAGAGAGTTAAAGATAGACATATGCATAACATTAATTGAAGCACCTAAATCTAACAAAGCATTTTCAAATTTACAATTGCCAATTATGCAAGGGATAGTAAACGTCCCTGGATCTTTGCACTTTGTGGGCATTTGTTGAATGATGGCTGAAACGTTTTGCCCCATACTAATCTTTTCATCTCCCTTCAGCCTTCTTTTGTGTGTGCACAAGTCTTTGAGAAACTTAGCATATCTTGGAATTTGCTTGATTGCCTCCAGAAGTGGAATATTGACTTCCACTTTCCTAAAGGTTTCCAAGATCTCTTTCTCCATCTCGTCTACCTTCCTGGATTTTGCAGCTCTTTGAGGAAATGGTAGTGGTACATTCTGCTGCATACTTTTCTCAGAATTTTGAAAAGATGCATCATCATCTGATGGCTTTGCTCCTTCTGCGTGATCCAATGGTTTGTACTTTTGTATCATCTGGTGCATTGTTTGAATGAAGTCTTGGTTTTTTAGCAGCTTTCTGTATGTTTGACTCATCCATCACCCTTCCAGATCGAAGGGAAATTGCATTGACATTGGGGTTCACCACTGGTTGAGCAGGCAACTTATCGGAACCTTTAGATTGCATCTCATTTAGTGAAGAGGCAAGTTGTCCAATTTGAATTTCTAAATTCTGAATGGTAGCCTCCGTCCTTTGCTGGAATTGCAGATTTGTTGCAGCCATTTGCTTCACAAGATCTTCTAGTGAAGGTTCAGAGTTAGGTTTGTGAAGGCTGCTGAGCTGCAACATTTTGTTGATGCATTTGATGTCTCACAGGTTGCTGGTAAGATGGTCTACTAGTACCTGCATTATGCTGAAACTGTTGTTGAGGTTGTGGTCTTGTATTGTTACCCCACCTCAAATTGGGATGATCTCTCCATCCAGGATTATATGTATTTGAGTAAGGATCATAACGTTGTTGTTGTTGTGATCTCCCATGGAAAGCTCCAGTTACAGCAACAGATTCACCTGCTTGAATGGTAGGGCAAACATCAGTTGGATGAGATGAGCAATTACAGATACCACATACCTTTTCCGGTGCTTGCAAAAGTAGTTGTTGTGTTTGAGAAGGTTGTTGTTGAGCTACTGCCACTTGTCTCACTAAGGATGTTAGCTCATCAAGTCTATTCTGCAGCCTTTGTTGTTCTTCCTGTGACACTTGAATTTCGTTCACTGCCCGAGTTGGCGTGATTCTGGTTCCAAATTGTTGGGTGTTGGAAGCCATGGTAGAGATAAGGCTTCTTGCTTCATGGATGCTTTTGTTCATTAATGCACCACCACTTGCTGCATCGATCATGGTTCTTTCCATAGGCAATAATCCTTCATAAAAGTATTGGATTAAAAGTTGATCGCTTATTTGGTGGTGTGGGCAGCTGGCACACAACTTTAAAAATCTCTCCCAGTACTCGTACAGAGTCTCTCCAGTCATTTGCCTAATTCCGCAAATTCCTTTCTGATAGCACCAGTTCTTGAAGCAGGGAAGTATTTCTCCAAGAATACCTTCTTCATGTCATTCCAACATGTTACAGAACCTGCAGGAAGATAAAACAACCAATCTTTAGCAACATCAGTAAGTGAGAAAGGAAAAGCTCTCAATTTGATGTGTTCCTCAGCAACTCCTTGAGGTTTCATGGAGGAGCAAACCACTTCAAACTCTTTTAGATGTTTGTGTGGATCTTCTCCTGCAAGACCATGAAATTTAGGAAGCAAGTGAATTAAACCATATTTAAGTTCAAAATCAACATCCAAGTTTGGATATTCAATGCACAAAGGTTGGTATGTAACATCAGGAGCAGCCAACTCCCTCAAAGTTCTATCCTGCACATTGTTAGCCATTTGTTCAAATTGATTTATATCAACAGGTTGTTTAACTTGAGCAAACAATTTTCTCTTAGATCTGTGTAAAGTTCTTTCAATTTCTGGATCAAATTCAATTAATTTTGAAGTAGAAGATCTAGTCATAAACTAGAAAAAAAAAAAGAAGGAAACAAAAGAACTAAAAAAAAATCACAATAAAAAAAATAAATAAAAGGATACTATCAAGTGGATCCCCGGCAACGGCGCCAAAATTTTGACAGTTGTCGATCCTGTACAAAATTATACTTATAATTCTCCGATCTGCAAACTATTTGTAGTAGAATGGTATAAACCGGGTCGAACCCTGAAGATCCACTCAAATTAATCCTTCTTTGGGGGGGTTTGATTGATTGGAATAAACTGAAGAAAATAAAAGATCAAGTTAAAAGCAAAGGTTGAATCAATTCAAGACAATATCAATCCAAGGAATTCAGAGGCTATTTTCATGGTAAATCATTGGTTATTAATAACATGCATTCAAGAGATTAAATCTATCAACTTAGAATCATATGGAACCCCTACAATGATCCCGGATTCACTACTGAAATAATTTCCAGAATTCAATTGATTAAGATTAACAAGATCAAATAACCATAAAATCTTATGTTAGATCCAAATCAATTTTATAAACGGGACCCAATTGAAGTAAATAATTAAATGAACACCTTCAATTTAATTGCTTACTCTATGCTTTTCAATCATTGTATGATGATTAACCAATCAAGAGTACAACATACATCAATAACAAATTTCATAACCAAAACATGTTAACCAATCAAGCTTTGATAAAAGAAATATGGAATTGAAGCAAGTGGAGTAGAAAAGCATGGTAGATGTAATTCAATCAGCATGTAAATGAAGATCAAACCTCAAAACCAAGATGAAAATAAGCTTGACTCCTTGAATTGAATAAAAACTTAGCCTTCCATGAAGACTTTACAAAAAAAAATGAACAAAAGTAAATGAAACTCTTAGTAATTTCTACTACAACTTGGATGCTCTTCTCCCTAGCAAGCCCTCCTATAAATAGGAGGGGAAAAGATGTCATTCCAAACATGATCACTCAGCAATGACTAAGCATGTTTTTTCCAGAAATGGACTTATTGATCAATTACCTAATGCATTTGTCCATTACTTTGAATTATTCACCTACTCTAGCTATCATTCACCTACTTGTCTCCCACTTGCACCGAGCATATTATCCTCAATCTGGCAGAATCCAAGAGGGTTGTCTTCATATGAAATCAAGCTCTGGATCTTAGATTTCAAATGCCGCTGGGTTGAGCCCAAAAGGAGTTTTCTAGCCCAAGTTATGGCCCAATCATTGAGTGCTAGTCAGGTTTTCATATGATGCTGACTATTCGGTCTTCCAAGCCCATTTCTACTCACTAGCCATCCGATTTAGCTTTTGGGTTCTTCATCAAAGTTTTAGGGCTCTCTTTTATCTTTCCTACAATGTAAAGAACATAATTTTTAGATATCTAGAACTCAAGTTATGCTTGAAATACGAAAACAGTTTAATGCTGAAAAAATGTAATTGAGCCAAATATGAACCTGAATTGGCATAATATGCTTATGACTTGTTAATTAAGCATAAAAAAATGCATTAAAAGGTTAAATTTGAGGGATGATTAATGTGTATAATTTGTATTTATCAATGGCACAAGGTATATGTGAGTTGCTATGGCTTAAAATCATCTTAGAAGACTTGAGGATAAAATGGGAAAAACCTTTGAAGGTCTATTATGATAATAAGTCAGAAATCAGCATGGCCCACAACCCAGTGCAGCATTATAGAACAAAGCATAATAAGTCAGAAATCATCTTAGAAAAGTTTGATAATGGCTTGATATGCACTCCATATGTGTCCTCTCAAGACCAAATTGCAGACATTCTTACCAAGGGACTGGGCAGCCACAAGTTTGAGAAGATTGTATCCAAGCTGGGAATGAAAAACACCTATTCACCAGCTTGAGGGGGAGTGTGGGAAATCAAATAGTATTTTAGGAAAGAATAAATTAGGAAATTTGTATATTTCCTTGTAATTTGTACAAATTTGAATAATTAGGAACAATCTCATAAATCAAGGAATCCTAGAATAAAATAGAGTTATTATATTTCCTAAAATAACATAGGTCTCATGTATATATCTTGTATGATCTATTTGTATTATTACAATGAAATCAACTTTCATTTCATCTAATTTTCAAGAGAAACGATAGATTGATCAAACGCATCAAACGAGTGGGAGATACAAACAAATCACAGCGACTTACCGATACGAAATGAATCAGGCAGAGAAAACCCTCGTCTTCGCAAGAACCGGATGCAAGCTTTGTCGCCTTCGATTCTCTCTCTCTCTCTCGGGGACGCAGTGTAACCCAAGCTCGACTATCTCGTTTCTCTCTAAAGAACGTAGGCTCTCTTTCTTTCTTTCTCTTTATATGTCATGTGCCCCACACACCCACCGTTTCCCCCATTTCCCCAACTCCCCCGAACCCACCCATCAACCATTTCCCCCACCCACCCACCTTCGACAAACCCACGTTCCACCGTTTCTCCACCTCTCTCTAGTACGACGAAGGATAGATGGCGACGGCGGCGATGATGCTGGATTGAACTAAGGAAACTTGGAATTTTTGGTGAAGGGTGAAATATCAATTAGGAAACCTAATTAGGGTAAAGTATTATTTATTAAGGTTAATGACGGTTACTATTTTACACTTAATTCCACATAGGATTATTCAATCCAAATAGGATTGCAGACTACGAGAGATAGGTTGACACATCAGCAGAAAATACACGCCAAATGAGGGAATGGACGAATTGGAAAAAATTGGGCAGACGCTTTAAAAAGGAAAAAATTTATAGGGACCAAAACAAAACTCGCTAATTTTATAATGACCAAAAACATATTTTACCCTTTTTAATTTCATTAAGTGCACTTTCCAAACTCGTGGGCTCTGTGACGCACTCAACCGTCTGGATGATCTCTAGGGACTAGTCAGGCGCGACCAAGCTGTAATCACCCACCACGATCTTGAGAGGCCACCCCCAGCCATTGTGATAGGTGGATCAGATTCTGCCCCCAAGGTGGATTCTTCACCATCTATCTCTCACCGCACTAGGTGTATGCTACCTCCTGGCTCTTAAGCCAACACAGATAAAATCACTTTTGGATATTCCCCTTAGGGTTCTATCTAATCAGATGTAAAATGCTATGTATAGTGTTCATTACCACAACAACACCCATGGCTAAACCAACACTGTCATGATGTTCTCCCTGTATTAAACCACGTGGTAAGAGTGCAAAATCTCCAACAAAATGTACAAAATGAATGCTAACGCATACCTTGCATCAAAATGTGCTTATGCCAAAAAGTGGTTTCACGTAGTAACCAACTCTAATCCCTGCAATTCACACGCAACTAATATGTTGATTATTTGTAACGATAAGTTACAAACCCAAACTAGAGGACTACGAAAGCAAGCATTTTGAGATTTTTAATTGAGAATAAGAATGATGAATGTACCATTAGTAACAAGTAAAAGTGCTGTTCAAAATGATTTGATAGAGTATTTTACATACAACATGGGTGTTGTTCGTTTACATTAACAATTTTTGTTAATCAGTTAGACGACATTGAGCAAGAAGAAAAGGTTGCAGCAATTCCTCAATAGCTAAGACAAAATTTAAGCTTGAGATAAATAAAAAAAGTGCAATTTTGCCAACCTATAGAATGCCATGGGTTAATATAACCTTTCCAGTGTTAACTTGTACAACTTTATCAAAGTTTCAAATTTTAGGGTGTGTTTGAGGGGTTTGGAGAGAAGGAAACAAAAGGGTTAAGGGAGAAATGGACATTGGACAAGGAGAAAGAGAAGGGAAGTGTTTTGTATGTCATACCAAGAGTGAGCTACACCCATAATACAAAGGAAGAATTACTTGTGACCCTTCCCATTTTATCCATTTTCCCACTCACAAACACACCCTTAAGAAAACACCCCATATGTCTGTTGTGTTGTCTCTCTGGTAATACCTAGTGACCATAAAGTTCCATAGAATAACCAACAATGTTTCTAGGAATCCTTTACTATCATATTAATTTCGTGAAGATCTTCTCATGTTAATGTACATGTTGTGACCTATGAAGCACGGACACCCCTGTGCAGGGGAGTGTCTGGGTGTCCGACACCGGTGCGACACTGACACTAGTGCGACACGCCATGGACACGTGTCGGACACCTGTCTTCCGATGTCGGAATTAAAAAATATTTTTTATCGGCTCGAACACGCGCTGACACGGCTAGGACACGGATCGAACACAACTGGGACACTATATAATTTTTTTTAAAAAAAATTAAAACTGAACAGAAATTATAATTTAAAAAATGAAAAAATAAACTACTTTAAAATGAAAAACGTTTAAGTTCACTTTTTCTTCTTCTACAAGTTGTCCAAACCACACTCCTCCTCCTCCTCCTCCTCGCTCTGTTTCATTGTGCTTTACTATTTAATTGTGCTCTGTTTCTATGTTTGCTATTTCTGAAATAGGGTTTGTGTTCTGTTACTGTTTGCTGTTTTTTGTGTTCGATTGTGGGTTTGTGTTGTTGTTTGCTGTTTCATTGTGCTTTGTTACTACATTGTGCTTTCTATATGTAAGTGTCTTAGCAATATATATATATATATATAAGCGGTGTCCCGGTGTCCTATATTTTGGACATCAACCGTATCCCGGTGTCCGGTGTCCGTGTCGGAGTCCGTGCTTTCATAGGTTGTGACTAAAAGCCCATAATATAATTTAAAATAACTACATTAGCTTCATTTATTGAACCTTGCTTCACAAACAAACACCAATGTTGAGACTAATACACAATATGTAAGCATTATGTATTCAGGGCAAGCAGCATCCTTTTACAAGAATGATCATTTTAAGGTTGTGTTGAGTACCAGCATAGAAAGCCTAAAAGTCCACTATACTACATATTGAGGTAAATGAATTTCATTTTCCAACACACCAATATGGAGAAGCTTAAACACAAATTGAAGCAGTCCTGTGGAGAACAGTAACAACTCCATGCCTCGTGTAGAAGATGGAAATGATGTGCACATCGGATTTAACACCTTGAGTATACCAGTTTTGTTTTATGGGAGTCACTGAAGGATGGAATACTGCTTGTTTATGCATTTATTACCAGGTGAAGGCATCTCATAGATTACGTTGTTCTTTCAAAACCACCTCCTACTTGCATATGTAACCACTCTGGTGAATAGCCTCTGCTATGCTCTCTTGTAGCTTGTGAACCAAATGGCATGCCAGCTAGATCAAATGTTTGCTGACCAAACTGGAAAAAAAAAGTTCATGTTTGGTAAGACTGAAGATTTTTCAACAAGCATGAAAAACTGAAGATTTTTCAGTCCCAATTTTGATTTCAGTGTGAGTTCATACAAACTTCCTAATTTCTTAACCTTTTACTTACAAAGAAGAACATTTCCTACACACCCGTTATAATCTACAATCAAATATATTACTTCATGTATCGGTATTACAAAACAAATCAATATTGAAAAACAACCAGAAGCATTTCATTCTTTTGAAGAAGGAAGCAACTAAATTACTGAAGATTCCACCAAGAATTTGCAAAGCATACAATGAACAAAATTGCAAATGAAATAAAAAATCTTATATTTCACAAAAAGCGTCTACAAAGATGGTTCAACCCTAACAGACAAACTTGTAAGTTGTAACATAACATCTAGTAGAATTAAACTCATGAGTCAAGAGTCATGACTTATAAAAAGGAAGTACTTTAAATAAACAGTATAAATTCAACTTAATTAGAGGTTCAATATAAAATCTAGGGGATGTTTAGGACTTACATCTTTAGGAGGAAATGCTTCAATGCCAGAGTTCAGTCTTGAATTCACTGCTTCAAGCTTCATTGACAAAAACTGTGACGTCCAGTAACATTACAATAGTCAAAATCAATCCCAAAATAGATAAATCTTACAAACATTATAATTTTGCAAATAGCCAAATACCAAAATCAGATTTAGAATTATACCTCAACTTGGCGTTGAAGAGATTGGATATAATTAATTATCTCATCAAGGACCAATGCTTTTCCAATAACCTGAAATAAGGAAAGTATCTCAATTTACAATTTCCTAGAAAACATGGATCATAATAACACCAATAGGAATGATTTTCAGTTGTGTTAGTGTTATCAATACAGTCATCTACTCATCTTACTAGAGATGTATGTCCGTATATCCAAAAGATGACATTGTTCTTGTCTTTTTGTGACCCAAGTAACATTTTTTTCTTCCCTAAGTAACATTCTATTCCCTTTCAGTTTATTAATATAATTATCTTCATTTCTAATTATGCGTAAATATGAGAGTTGAAAAAAATTTATCAACTAGTAAAACAATAGTACCTTATTACAACCAGGGACCAAATCCTGAAGAATTTTCATCCTTTCACTAATCTTTTCCCTTCTAGCCTGTCCATTGTCCACCAACATTCCAATTAGAAAACATAATCAAGTAATCAACCATTCCAATTGCAACGGATCCATAAATTCAAGTTTCCTTAAGGGTGTGTTTGTGAGTTTAGAGAGGAGGGAAAGGGAAAGATTGGAGGGAGAAGGGAGGGGAGAAGAAGAGGAAAAGATTTTGTAAAATATTCAAACTCACAAACACAAAGGGGGGAAGGACTTTCAATAAACTCTCTCTTTCCCTCCCTTCCCCTCCAAAATTTAACTCACAAACATACCCTAAATATCTCTAGTGTCGTTATCTTGCTTAAGAAATTGGTTTTATCAATTAGCCAAAGTAAAAGCATATAAAACAAAAACATAACAGAGTTAAAAAGGGTGGGAGTGCTGGAGTAAATTACTCTTTCTGCAAGACTGTGGCTATCAGTAGCTTGACCCCTTCTCGCTCGAACGTGGATGTAATCTTGCTTAGGAGGATCAGGAGGTGGTTGAGTGCTTTGCTCCGCAAGCTTTCCTGAACTGGCTTCTCCTTCAACTTTACCATCACCACCCTCATTCCTGTTCCCTGATGCTCTGAGTCGTTTTCCATCACCATCATTCTGCTCAATTCAAGTAACTCTTTCATTCAATTACATGGTTATGCAAATAACAACAAATAATAACTTATACCAATGAGAGAATGTTTTCTCTAAATCAGTCAGAGCTGCACTTTGGAGGATAACAAGTGGAGTAACAACTGCTAATTTTCAATCAACCATCAAGATTATAATAAAACATGCACATATATAATAAACTATAAACCTTTACAATTTCAACCATTATTTTTTCAATCTAAGTAGAATTGATTCTAGAAATGAACGATTGAGATAGATGACGCACACTTTACGAAGTACGTTGAACGAAAGTGATTTCCACAAAACCATGATTTTGTACCGTTGGAATTTAACGGGCACTATAACTTTAAAGCTTACATCCTAAACTACACCCTTTAAAAGTTCAAATCCAACAATGGAACTTGGTATTGAACAAAGGCTTAAGTGGATAATAGCAAAAATTTTCCAAAACAAAAAAAAAGTATTGTTAGCTGATACCAATCAAAAAATACAACTTGAACTAGGACTAATAACCGATGCAGATCCATTCTCTTCATTTAAACTGCAACTTGCACTTTCTTCATTACCAATTTTTTTAACCAAAACAAAAACCCTCACACTCAATCTAATTCAAGTGTTTGTATTTTATTCACTTTATTACTTATTTATTGTTTTCAAATGGTTTTTGAAATGAATTGCAGATGAACACAAGAATAAGTGAATACCACGCCATTCCTGGTGGACACACCCTTAGCCGAATCATCCTCCGAGTCACGCCTCTTCCTATTACCAACGCCGTGGTTCGCTGTTCCCTGGTCCGGTCCAACCGGTCCATTAACATCCCGGTTCAGACCGGTTGAGAAATCCCCAAACTGCCCCAAACCATGTCCGAACTGCGGTCTCCTAAGCCCCAATCCCCCGCCACCTCCGCCTCCATTAATCGCCGTCGGGAACTGGCAGATCTCCGCCAAGCTAAACGGCGCCGTATTGTTACTCCCATTAGCAAATGAACCCTCGTTCATCATCGCACCTGGATCCATCAAGGCACCAATCGGGTCACCCGAATCCAAACTCGAACCCCTAGCTTAGCTCAACATTCACCAAAAGAAAGAACTGAAAACACAACAATGAACCAAAGAGTGCTCTTCAATCAGAGAGAGAGAGAGAGAGGTGTTAGCTTTGGTGCGTGATCTCCTTGGACAGTGGAGAATGGTGCGCGTTGTGTGTTTATATCTCTCTGCCTTCACTCACACTGTTCTACAGACACACACCTCGGTAGCAGCGTACGATGTCGCTTCAACTGATGTTTTCCCAGTCCTTTCTCCCTGCCGTACGATCGAACTACCCTGTATCGTCTTGTCAAAGATCTCCGCCGTTGATCTGTTTCGTCCATTAGAATGCTGCCACGTAGGAAGGGTTTCATTGTGCTCGGGATCTGAGATTCACAGTGGGTGCGGTCACGTACCCTTTTGGTTATGAAAAGGTTTTGGAATAATTAATCATTGTTGATACGAGTTTGAGTGTGAGAGTGAGATGGGTCAATTTGTGGTAAAGTTTTTAATAACGATGGTTATGGATTTCTTTATTACGAATAATTATGGGTTTTCTTTTTCTCTTTTTATTTTTTTTTATTTTGGTTTTGTGGGGTGGGGGTCAAAGGATAAGTGGAACATGAGAAAATTGGATGCATATTCAGAAGGCCCACAAGCTAACTGTTTTCAGCATGGAGCTTGGTTTGATGTTGACACTAAGCTTGTGTCTAGTTACAGTGATCCGTTTTAATTTTTGGGCTTATCTGATTTTTAATGTTTTGAAGTGTGCTGTACCAGGATGTCCATGCTTCGTTGTAAAATAATTCAAGGTTCCCATTTCATGACTGTTACGGAAAGTGAAATGAGATAAAGCATTGAAAGCAAAAAAAGTGGAGCCTTGTTAATAAGCACGAGTTTTAGGGAGGATTAAATTAGATTTAGAAACACACAAGGAGTTGAATTGAATTATAGCGCGTTTGGTTACCAGTAAGTAATAGTGGAGAATCAATTCCACGGAACTAATTTTAAATCACTTTGTTTAACATGTTTTATAAATCATGCATTAGTTATTTTTATTTATTGATTTTAGAATCAATTCTCTTTAACTGTAATCTAAATAGATACCTAGAGTGTGTTTGGTAAAACTAGCTGAAAATGATAAAATTACATATAAGGACATCATTAATTATTAAATAATAATGAGTGAGAGTTGTTGAGGGATAAACTTATAATAAATTTTCAGCTAGTGGATGAAAATAAAAGTTTTTTTTTAAAAAAAATAAACCACCTTAAGTAGCTTCGTAAGAAAACCTAGTAAATACCCAAAAAAAATTATCTTACTAAATACTGATGAAAAGATTTTAACTATTAATAATTTTAATTTTTATCTAGCTGAATGTCTTACCAAATATACTCTTCGTTAATTTTGAGGGTAAAGAATGTGTGTTGCTTTTTTTTTTTAAGTAAATAATGTTTTAATTCTAAATGATTTTTTTTCGTCATATATTTTTATATTAAGCGCGTTGGGTGGAGGGGTGGAGGAAGGAATAACCCAAATAGACATGAGCACGTGATGAAGAGCATTTTATAAGATTAAAACATTATTGTTTAATGAGTTCAGTCTTACTTAGCTCTGCTCACAAACAGAACATTATGTTGGTTTGATTGCACTTAAATTTGGTAGAGGAAGTCATAAAAGGAAGGGTCAAGCGAGCTGTGTTGGGGAGAGCAAAAAGTGTTCAGGTCTTGATGATTGCTAACGGAGCACTTGAGTTTAAGATTAGGCGTCACCAATAGGACTATGGAGTCATTGATTGATTGATTTTTTTTTCTTCTTTACTACTCTCTACTCTGGTCTTCAATATAAGTAAAAGTTAACTAATTCATGTTAATTAAAAATATTAGTTGAACTCATTAAATTTTCTCTAATTTACATAAAAATTGAAATGTTTTTACTAAACTATCCCTCCTAATATTTATTGCAAAGTGAATTATTGAAAATGAAAGATAAATTAAATAAGGGTATTATGGGGATACTAACATTTAATAGGGTGGAAGTAGTTAAGTTTTACTTATATTTGAGATCAACGAAATTGAATTTTGAGTTATTTATATTTGAAATCGGAGTGGTAATTTACTTCTTTTTCTATTTGTTTTATCCATTAAAAGTTGAGTGACCATTTATTCTTCTATTCTATATTAATAAAAAGAGAAATTATATTCATACAATAATTATAAATAAAAACTATGTACAATTATAAAAGAGATAAAAAAAAATATATATATAAAATATAATAAATGATATAATGAAGAGAGATTAAAAAATAACGTGTTGAATGAGTAGTTATATGTTTTTATTGTATAAATTTATTATTTTTAATAAGGATTGTTCTAATCAATTTACAAAATCCAAAATTATAAATAAATATTATAAAACTTAAAAGTATTGGTGTGCATAATTTGATCCCTGAAAGTGAAACTTTATTTATCATTGATCCTCAAAAGTATTGGTGTGTATAATTTGATCCTCAAATGTGTTGAGTTAATCACATTTTGGTCCTTTCACCACAAAAGTGTAAGTAAATTATGAGCAAAATTAACACATTTAGAGATCAAATAAAATAGGGTTAAATATGATTTTAGTCCCTGAAGTTTAACCTGAATTTGGTTTTAGTCCCTAAACTTTAAAATCGTTGGTTTAGGTCCCACATATTCCGAAATCATGTAACTTTAGTTCCTCCCTTTAACACCATTAACTTTGACGCTGACGTGACAAATGAATTTCCGTGTCAGTTTGTCCATTTACTTCCAATGACCAAGATGTGGCAATTGAATTACAACTCAGCTCATCCAGTTAGTTTTGTAACATTCCATGTTCATGAAAAATGTGAAGTTAAATTTATTAAAACCCTAAATAAAATCTAACTGGATGAGCTGAGGTGTAATTCAATTGCCACAACATGGTCACTGTAATTGGATGGACAAATTGACACAGAAATTCGTTTGTCATGTCAGCGTCAAAGTTAACGGTGTTAAGGGAAGGGACTAAAGTTACGTGATTTCAAAACATGAGAGACTAAAGTTACGTGATTTCAGAATATGGGGGACCCAAAACAACGTTTTAAAGTTTAGGGACTATATCTAAATTCGAGTCAAACTTTAGGGACTGAAACCATATTTAACCAATAAAATATATCAACACTTTTAGAGATTAATTTGTCTACTAAATATTTTATGTAAGTTAATACATTTAGGGACCAAATTGTAAGGTCCAAGACCCTCTTGAGCAAAGGTTTTAATGACAACAAACTTTCACAACAATATTCTAAGTGTTCTGAATACTTTGGTACTAATGTTTGCACTTGAGAATGCTTGAAACAATACAGGAAAAGTTACAGAAGGAAGGTGCAAAGATAAAAAAACATCATTTAACATCAGAACATGTGTCTAGAAGCATGTTACATAGAGCTTTCATGTCAAAAGTGATGAAACAAGTTCAAGAAGTAGCTTCTTAGCTTCAAGAAGGTCAAGACAGTTCATCTAAGATCCCATGAGTATTAAACTGAGTTGTATCAAGCTTCAGAAGAAAAGTTGATGTTTTGGAAGGATCATTCAAGACCACTAGAAGCATGAGAAGGATCTTTTCATGAAACCTTACACCTTCTGAATGTGAAAGATCACTTAAGCAATTCAAGCATAGTCATTCCAAGTGTTGCTAATGCAAACAAAGCAATTGGAGAAGATCAATATCACTAAAAACACAGTTTTGTCCTTAGAAGCAAAACTTACAGTTTCTGCAGAAGCATCAAATTCTTATTTCAAGTTGCAAACATGTTCAAATTATCTTTAGAAGCATTGAACAAGTTCCCACACTCCTCAAGATATTATCCTTAAATATTTAAGGAGCTTCTATAAGCATAATTACTTCTCTCACAATGAAAATAAAGCAAGGATAAAAGACTGGAAGCATTACAAGCATATTTGAAGAAGAAACAGAATTTATGCACACTTCCATAAAATGCAGTTTGCTTTAGAAGAAGAAACAAAATTCTGCACACTTCCAGAATAAGAAACAGAATTTCTGCACACTTCTAGAAGATGCAGTTTGCTCCAGAAGAAGAAACGGAATTCTGCACACCTCCAGAAGAAGAAACAAAATTTCTGTAGAAAAAACAGACCCTCTGCAACCTGCAGAAGAAAGAAATAGGCAGAACCTGCTGCAATTTCAATTTAAAGGAGTTTAAGACATCTTTTGCTAAAAATGAGAAAATGCCCAGTATTTATGCATGTCTTACTAACTACTCCAGAAGAAAGAAGTTCAAATAGAATGAAATTACTGGTTGCAGAAGATACACTTCAGAAGGATTGACTAGTCAAGGCTGAAGAAAGAGAAAAGTTGTCCTATGATAGTGACAGCTCCTACAAGGCCAGCTGAGAGCTTGACCACTTCTCCAAGCAATTGCAACGGCTATTTTGACCCCCAAAACTCTATAAATGCAGCCCCATTCAGTTGGGCAAAATCAAGGAGAACAAAGGGAAGAAATCTAAAAGAGCCATAATGTAGAAATCCCCTTCTAGAGTGAGGTTCTCCTTCAACCACTCCAATATGCAGAGCTGCTGCGCATAATACTTAGAGAGTGTGTTTAGGTTCAGTTTTGTAAAGATTAATCCACCCCATGAGTGTTCTGTGAGCCATATGTAAAAAACCCATCTCTTGTTGAAGAGTGTTTGTAATCTCCCAAGCTAACTAGAGAAAGAGTTAGTGTTGGTTTGAGAGGGTGTAGAGCCTGCAGAGGTTGAGCAAATAATACTGGTTTTAGAACCTGAACAGGAATCAAAATAATACTTGGAAAAGAGCCTGAAGAGGCTGCACAAGAATACTAGTGGCAAGGTGTACCCAAGGTGATTGTAAAGTTAAAGAAAAGTAAGAAAATCCTATAGGTGTAGGTACTTGATGGGTTTCTGGCAAGCGAACCAAAAATCCAGTAGTATAATAGTAAGAAAGATATCATATCCACAGGGAACGGTCAATTCACGTAAACTCGTGATCTATTTATCAAGGGAAACAACGGTTTTGAGAATATTGTTGTGGAAATTATAACTGAAATTTAATAATAAATGAATTAGAAAGGAAGAGTTAGAGACACTTTACTTGGATTAGGATTGAACTTCATATCATCACACCCTTTGTGCATGTAAAAACTATCTATTATTTTAGGTTTACTTTATAATACTGTAGACAAACTAAATTGCTTATGACCCCGAGTTACCAGGCGCCACTCACACTCAAAGATAATCCATGCGGGCTCTCCCAAGCGACAGACTTACCCTCGGCTTATTTTATTCTCTTTATTCCGTTTGTAAAAGAATTAATTGATAAACGAGGCCTAATCCTGTAGACGCACCTTCATTAGAGTACTCACACTACTCATCACTCATCAGGATACATCCATGTGTTGATCCTGGATTGACAATCAACTAATTCTTTGCTATCGATACTAAGGCCTAATCCTGTAAACGCCCTTCGCTAGAGTACCGTCACTATCCATCGCTCATTAGTAACGCTCATGTGTCGGCCACAGAGTACTGAGTCCTCTTATTCAATCAGAGTTTGGGTTTCTTCAGAATCCACTCCCCCATCCTCAATCCTAGTCGAAACTAGCCTATAACTCTGGCGCAAGCGCGGAAGTTAGGAATTAAGCACAGAATAAGATTACCAATATTATAGACAGAGAGCTCAAGAAATAATAAAATAGAGTTTACATACACTTGGGGATAGAATCAATTACATTCAATCCTAATGGAAAGTTAATTACACAAGGTAGCCATACAAACCATCGAAGATGCTGTCCCCATCTTCAATCCTTGTGAAGCGCTCCTCCTCTCCTACTTTAAAATTAGCTCTGGTGCATCATCACTGAAATATAACTGAATTATAATAATCGTGCCCACTTGATTTGGTGCAAGAGGTTCCTATTTATAGGCTAAGGAAAGACAAAGAAAATTGGGGAGAAATCTATCTAAAAACGGCAACAGGGCAAGAATCAGCGTGATCTGCGCTTCACCCTGCGCTACAGCGCAGCTTGCAGCGCAAAAGTCAGAGAGTTGCGCTTCACCCTGCGCTACAGCGCAGGTTGAAGCGCGCAACGCGTCCTGCAGCTTCAATCTTTCTCTTTTTAACTTGATCTCTCCCCGAGACTGGTTTTGGTTGATTTGTCTTTCCTTGTTTCCCTTTTCTTGATGAAATCTTGCATTTATTGAGCATCTTGGATTTAATTGGGAAGGTTGTCTACAAAATCCTTGTTTGATTGGCAGTGATCTCCTCATTAATTGCCTCAAATCTTCTTCAAATCTTTATTAAATGTCTTCAATTAAACTCAAATCTTGCAGATATCCCCCTCATTTAATGCTATCTTTCCTTCAAATCAAATCTTTGCAATATCCTGCAAAAATCAGTAATATTTCTATCAAAATAGCATCAAATTCAAATCCAAGATTAATAAATACAATTTATCTAATATTTAATAAAAAGGGATTAAACTGGGGCAAAAATACCATTTTATCCTTCATAAGTGAACTAAAAAGTGTTCTAATTTATCAACTAATTTTCACTTATCAGTACTGGATGTAGCCCAATGATTGTGAGGGTGAACTAGTATAAAAATCATCTGTGCAATGTCTCTTACCCTTTCTCTCTTTAATTTTCTGCACATACATCTATTGCATTGCTAGTTATTGTTCATATTTTGAATATTTAGCAAGCTGTAAACCATATTTTGATGAACCTATTTTTGAATTGATATTTTCATATAAATCACATCCATATAAGTTAAAATACTGATCTGGAAAGTTTCATCACATTATGAATCTGTTTGGTGCTCCAAAAGAACATTTCTTGAAAGTTGTTCAATGTTCAACATTGAAACTTGGGGTTCAAACTACCAGATTTTGATAAACCTATTTTTGAACTAATATTTTCACATAAATTACATCCATATCAGTTCAAATACTGATCTGGAAAGTTTCATTAAATTATGAAACTGTTTGGTGCTATAGAAGCACATTTCTTGAAAATCTGTCCATTGTTCAACATTGAACTTGGGGTTCAAACTACCAGATCATTACAAACTTGATTTTAATAAGATTTAACTTTATATTCTGGTTGTTTACTATTCAAATATCTGATCTGGAAAGTTTCATCAAGTTTCAAGTTCATTTGACCCTTCAGAAGATTGGTTTAAAGTGACAGATTCAGTGTTTTGCTTCTGCACAACTGCAGAAACTTTATACTATTCTTCTGAACAATTTTTCTCACATAATCTTATTAGTTATTAGTTAAATAACTATTCTGGAAATTTTTATTAAAATACAAAATCATTTGACCCTTCAGAAGATTTTTTTAAAATGACAGATTCATTGTTTTGCTTTTGCATAACTGCATAAACATTATATTATTCTTCCGAACCTTATTATGAGTTGTGTCTACATTAAATACACTATATGAAAGAATAAAATTTGATGATATCAGTTCCTATAATATTGCTTACCTTTAAGAAGATAGTTTCAATCAACTCAATTGGCATTATACACTAACTACTATCTTCTAGAAGTAACTTCTGATAGCCAAGGTATTCCTTGAGCAAAGATTAGTAAGTTTTTCAAAGTACTTGTAGGTTGGGCCAAAAGTTTTTAAGGGTAACAATTCAACCCCCTTCTTGTGACTCTCTGATTTACTTCACAAACTGTTTATTAAATCATATAAAAATTGTGTGAAAGTAATATTATTTATTTACTTTGTAGCTATACTCGATTTAATCTTTAAAAATTTTTATAACAAATTATAATATATAATTTATATTAAAGAATAGTTTTTAAAAAAATCTATCTCATAAAGTTGTTTATGTAAAAATTTAACTATAAGATACTCAAAGATAACTTTATGTGAAAACTAAAACGACTTCCTTACTAGCCCGGGTTTTTTTGTGAATAGGAAAATACAAACAGAAAAGAAAACTAAAACAGAAACAAAACAGGAAACACACTATCTAAAGTGGACCATTCCACTCCTATCTGAGAAGAGAGCCAGAGAAGCACTTGTTGGAGGAAAAGACCAAATCACTAGAGAATCAACTTGATTCACACCAATCTTGGATAAAGTATCAGCTCCAAAGTTAGCTTCCCCATAGATATGCTTAATCTACACCAGCCAATCCCGATTCAATAAGTCCAAAATCTTGGTTATGAACATTGCATAACAATGATGAGGAGACACCTCGCGCAAAGAAATTAGTTTGACTGCATCTAAAGAATCATACTCATAAATCCTAACTCACAAGTTTGCAGTAAACCGTGCAAAATGGCCAACAACTCAGCCTTTAAGATATAACCCACACCTCTATTTCCATAAAAACCAGAAATCCAAAAACACCCAGTATAATGAACAATCCCCCCAAAACCCAGATTGGAGGTTGGAGTGTGACAACTCCCATTAGTATTCACCTTCACAAAAACCATCTGGAGGCGGCTCCCAGATGATGCTTTTAAGAGGCGATGGAGATTTTTTTATTATTCCCAATGAAAGACTCCCAATCCAGCGTGTGAAATTGAGTCTCTGAAATAGCTGAAGTAATATCTCTGTTTGTACCACCAATAATAGATTAATTTCTCCAGTACCATTGCTTCATAATCCAAGTATTGACATCATCATAAAAAAAGTCTAGAATCGCATTGAAACCATTTCGAAACCAAAGAGCAGAAGCATGAGGATAGTCACGTAAATAGTGGATGATATTTTCAACATTCGCACCACAACGTTGACAATTGGAATCAAGAGCCATGCCTTTGATAAATCTCAAGCCGTTAGTGGGAAGAGCATTATGGCAACACAACCAAATCATGAGTTTGACTTTCTCAGGAGATTGAATACGCCAAATCCAATTTCAAAAAGTTGGGGGTGGTCCATTATAAGTGTGAGTTACAAGCCAGTCATAGCCTGAAGTAGTAGAATAGACACCAGCGGAAGCATGAGACCAAGCCCAACAATCTGACAACAAATAGAGAAGGAGGAATTTCAAGAGCCTGGATACATCTTTGAAGTTCAAGGGGAAGCTGAGTATACAATCGGGTGAGGTCCCATCTTCCATCCACCCAAAGATCCTTAGCCAAAGGTTGGGTATCAACAATGTGTACATAGTCTACCTGATTACAAAGGGGATAACCACTCAACCACGAAAAGTACCAAAAGGAGGTATCCCCTATACTAACTTTCCAAATAAAACCTCCACATAATTCTTTCATAGCTTTGTTGATCCCACGCCAAACTCGAGAGGCACTAGGAGGGACGAAGTAATTTTCACCAAACAGATTAATTTGACCATATCTATGAAAATAGTGTATGAACCCAAAGTTTATTTGGATCATTGAGCATGCTCCAAATAAGTTTCCCCAACATGGAAGTATTTGCTAGACGAGATCTGCGTATACCCAGACCACCATGTGCTTTCAAAGAAGAAATTTTCTCCCAATTCTCCAAATGTAAACCTTGAGATCCATTATTACTACCCAACAGGAAATTTCTAATAATTCTATCAATTTCCTCACAAATGCTCCGCAGAAGCCAGAAATGTTGCATATATTATCGACTTTGCTAATTAAACATAACTTCCCACTTTTGTTTAAAAGTTTTCCTTTCCAAGAGTTTAGTCTCCTCTAAATATTATCAACCAGGGGACTAAAAGTAGCTCGAGTCATTCTCTGATGGCAAATAGGTAACCCAAGTTATTTACCAAGGTC
Source organism: Sesbania bispinosa (assembly GCA_026901365.1). Lineage (NCBI taxonomy): Eukaryota > Viridiplantae > Streptophyta > Magnoliopsida > Fabales > Fabaceae > Sesbania > Sesbania bispinosa. The sequence goes on along the minus strand of QLOH01000067.1, from coordinate 1,550,146 downwards.
TCTAACAATTCTAATTGAAGTAATACACTTCAACGTCTCCTTCCTAACCATAGGAGAACAAATAGCTCGAGACTTATCAAGATTCACCTTCATCCCTGAAGCATGGCAAAAAGATTGAAGGGTCTCCATAACAAGACAAACTTGCTCGTTATTTGCTTTACAGAATAAAAGGACATCATCCACAAATAGCAAGTGAGAAATAGGGGGTCCTCCAACAGAAATCTGAATAGGCTTCTAAACACCTTCATGAACCTTTTGGTCAATCAAAGAGGAAAGTCTCTCCATGCATAAAACAAAAAGGTAAGGGAATATAGGATCCCCTTGCCTAAGCCCCCTTGTGGGCTTGCAACTATCCAACTGAGAACCACTCCAAAGAATTGAGAGAGAGTTATTAGTAATACACCACATAATGAGATTTATAATACCTCTAGGAAAACCAAACAACTCGAGGGTCTCCTTAAGGAAGTTCCAACTCACCCTATCATAGGCCTTTTCCATGTCAATTTTAAAAGTCATGTAACCTTCTTTTGCCTTGCTCCTATGAATAAAATTTAAAAGCTTTTGGGCAATAATAGCATTATCTGTTATGCTCCAGCCAGGGATGAAACTGCTTTGGCAAGAGCTAATAAGATCATCAAGGAAAGGACGGAGACGCTTGACCAGAACTTTGGTGATAATTTTGTACACCGTGTTACAAAGGCTAATAGGACGAAAGTCCTTAAACCTTTGGGGGGAATCAACTTTGGGATAAGAACCACAAGGGTGTGGAGAATACTTTCATCAACTCTACCAGTAGAAAAAGCATCTTGAACCAACCTGCACACATCATTACCTACCACATGCCAATATTTCTTAAAAAAGAAGGTTGAAAACCATCAGTATCAGGGGCTTTAAACGATTTCATACTCAAGAGCGCTTTGTGAACTTCATCATTCGAAATTGTCACTAACAAAGAAGAAATAGCTCTATCATCCAAGGATGGGGGTGTAGGAAAGGAAACCTGATTGTGGTGGTCCATACTCTCAGAGGAGAAAAGTTGCTGATAAAATGAAGGAGCTTCCATCTAGAGAATCTCCTGATCTTCACTCCAAGAGCCATCAGATATAAAAATCCCCCATAAGATTGTTTCTTCTGTGTCTAACAACAAATTGGGCATGAAAGAACTTTGTATTACGATCTCCAAACCGAACCCATTGTTCTCTAAATTTTTGGAACCATAACATTTCTTCTTGTTTTAAAACAACATTATATTCCCTGCGAAGAGAGGCCTCAAGTTGATGCATATCAGATGTATCCATAATTTTCAATTGATCTTTGAATACCCCTTAAATGTCCCTCCAATTGTCTTTTATTCCTGAAAATATTTCCAAAAGTTTTTTTGTTGAATTCCAAAGCCTCTGTCTTAACATGGTTAAGACTCTAATAGACATTAGAGGGCCCTGTATTCCAAGCTTCCTTCACCACACCTTTAAAATTTCTATGATTTGCCCAAGCAGCAATGAAATGGAATGACCTCTTGGACCTATTCCCCGGAGAAGAATCAAAGCGAAGAAGAATTGGGTTATGGTCTGAATGAGTTTTGCCCAAGTTTTCCACATAGGCTTCTTGAAATCAGAGTCTCCAATTTGAATCCCCTATGGCCCTGTCCAATCTCTTCCAAAGAATAGTATGACCATTCTCTTGCCGACACCAAGTAAATTGATTTCCCATATAACCCAAATCCATCATCTCACATCTATCTAGCATGTCCCCAAACTTTGTGGCTCTTGAGGCCGAAAACACACCACCCTTAACTTCTTATGGAAGGAGAATTTCATTGAAATCTCCCATCTTCATCCAAGGTAGAGTTATGGTACTTTGAAGATAAGCAAGGTGATTCAAGAAAAGCCTCTCGCAGTTTTGAATGAGGGCTGGCATAGACAGCTGTTGCCACCCAAGAAAAACTACCCTTTGTGATTTCAATAGTCACTGCTTGATCATGAATATCCAAAACAGTGGTTGTAAAAAGAGCACCAACTTCTTGAAGGATCCAAAACCCACCAGAGTGACCTTGAGCTTCAACTAGAGCAACCAATTCAAAACCCTGACTCGTCCAAAATTGACTAGCCCGGTCAAACTTACAATGAGTTTAGAATAGGAAAACTAAACACGGCTTCCATTTATGAACCAATTCTCTCGTATGATGTCTACCCAGAATTCTAACCGCCTCACGAATATTCCATGCAAGAATGGAAAAAGTCTTTGAATATAGACATCATTAACAAAAAATAGTAAGGAAGAAACAGAGACTCTCCACTAACTACCTTGTTCCATAGCAACATGGCTATCATCATCCTCCCTGGTACTTTCAGAAGTATCATCCTCAACAACAACCACCCTGTCATGGTTACTGCATATTCTGCTATCATCATCATTTGTAGGTTTCGAATTCTCTCCCTAAGTTAGAGGCCCTGGGGTATCCTCTAACCATTTGTACCTACATCCCGAGATATATGCTTAAGCTTTATGAGGGATTTAACATCATTCTGATCTTTATCCTTCAAAATAGGTCCCACATTATTTTCTCACTTACTGATGGTTTATTCTTAAAAAAAAGTCCAATATCCTTTGTCCCACTTATTGAAGCCTTCCCTGAGTCCAAGCCTACCGTCTCCAAATTTGTACGTCACATAATGGGCCTAATCTTAGGATTATTACCCTTTTTCAGATTGGGCTTGCTTTTGGAAGTATTCTCAATGAGCTTGTGAATATCAACCTGCTTTTGAGCCACACGTGGGCGTTTTTTCCTATCCCAAATTTTGACATCATTTTGGGTTGGCCCAGCTTGGTGACAAATATCTCCTGATTCATGATCGTCATTTTTGTCATGTAGTTGTTCCTCAACCCGCACTAATGATTGGAATTTATTCTTCAGTTCCTGATCACCCACTTGGTTGACTTCTTTCCTATTAAATTTATTGATGTTATTATTCCTTTTTTTTTGCGTAAAGTTCAATTATTCCCCATGTAAGGAAATTGATTGATTTGATTCCGTAATATCCGCTATTGTCGTCACCGGCTGAGTGGAGTTTGGGATCGTCACCAGTTGATGGTTGCTGGTCAGAGAAGGAGCATTATTCAAAACACCATCCGCTACCTGTTTAGAGCAATTTCTACTCAGATGTCCATAACAGCCACACCTGGTACAGATTATATGAAGGTCTTCATATTCAACTCTATACCAATGATTCCGAGCACATATCTTTCCCACCACTGGAAAACTGAGGTCTATTTCTACACAAAACCCTTGCAAACCTTCCACGCTCAACATGCAAAGTGTTTTTATCGACTTTAACTAGTTTGCCAATGGCTGAGGCCATCGTCATAAAAAACTTTCATCAAATAAAGCCACATTCAAGCCAGGAAATCTGACCCACACCATGGTCTTCTCCACTTTAGCTGCAGCACAGACGAATTTAGGAGTCCATTCAGCAACAACTAGGTAGTGATCAAAAACCATCTAAGGCCCTTCACCAATGACCTTTTCTTTATCAGCTCCCACATCGAATTTCACCATATAATATCCATTATCAACATCTAAAATATCAAAACCTCCAGATAATTTCCAAAGAGAAGTAAGACAATTCTTCATGACATTGAAGCCCACTGATTTCCCCAATAACTTCACTACAAGTGCATTGTGCCAAGGAATACATAATTCACCAAATACTTGTTCTGCAATTGAAACCTTGGGAAGAAGTCTATTCCCCCCTTCAATTAAGTTCTATTCACACTAGACCCTGTGCCACTAAATCTACAAAAAACCGTGAGGGAAGGGAAGGTTTAGTCCTTATGACCTTATCTCTAAAGGAGATGTATTGTTCACCCCCTCTAGATTGATTCACTTCACCATCAGGTGGTTTTTCTTGTGAACGGTTGGCCGTAAAGATAAAAGAAGTCATGAGCAAAAATCAAAACCCTAGGACAACTCTCATATTTTCTCCTCAGTTTACTAAACTTGACCTAATAAAGTTTATTAGGCCGGGTTTATGACTTTATGTTTAAAATAGTCAATTATTTGCTTATTGGTGGTCACTAACTTAATTAAAAAGATTTTTGAACCTAGTTAAATCAAATTTTTAAACTATCAATACATAAATTTTTAAAATTTCTGCATTAAATAAGCTTATTTTTCAAAATTTAAAATGACATTATATTTGATCATAAAAAAGACTAATAATGGTCGTGAAAAATAAATGTAATTTTTTTTTGAAAGACTAAATCAATTATATAAATATATTTGATAAACTATTTTAGTCAGATGATAAAAATTGAACATTAATTTTTAAACGTGAAGAAGTTACTAAAGAGTTGTGATTCAGTTGGCAACGTAGGATGAGATTGTGGGAAGAGCTCCCGGGTTCGATCCCCACTAAACACATTCTTCAGGGGGGTGAGGAACTTTAAATGTGATTAAGCCTCGAACAGGCTTGCACCTAATAATAAGAGATACCTGTGATTTACACAAAAAAAATGTGATGAAGTCATATTATAGTTTTTTTTTTCCTCATGAAACTATTTGTCTTTTTTTAAAATTGTAACATATATAAGGGTAGAAACATGATAGGTTGGGTTGGTCTTTCTAAGACTTTATCCCGGTCTATTTTCTAAATGTAAGATCCAAGTGTGACCTATTTATCTAATTTAGATTTTATGGTTTTATCTTTTTAAAAGCATACCTTGTAATAAGGTATTTGAATAAACTTTATTTTTTAAGATTTGTAGGTTCAAATCTTTTATGAATGATAACATGTTCAAATATTTAAATAAATATATAATTTTAAAACATCATAATAAAGAATTAATATACTAATAATAATAAAAATATTATTATATTATTTATATCTACTTAAATAAGCTGACCTATAGACCTAATAAACTTTTTGGATGGTTTGAAGTACTTAACAATTTTAGCTAAATAAGCTTTAAAAAATATCTTCAGCTAATTTATTTAATAAATCAGTTTGGTTAACCCATATCTAATATAGCTTAGGCCATCTTTCAATGAGTAATTGGGCCTATTTTTACCCCAAAACACATATTATGAACTTTCATATTAATTAAATCACATTAAATTTATATTATTTTTTATTAATTATTCAATCAAAGGAAATTTTTACTTGCCGTAAAATTTCTTTAATCAACTTTTAAATTTCACCAATTAACATGAAATATAATATATTTATAAATTATTATTAAAATTTGTTTAATTTCCAAGAATGATTTTAAAAAAACTTTAAAATTAATTTTTTTTAATTATCTGTATTCTTATACTTTAGTTTATTTATAAGTTTTCCATCAATCAAATTTTACAAAATTACCCCTATATTCAATGAGATACTTACTGAATACTTTTAATACATTGTTTAGTATTTTTAAAGTTTAAAATAAAAAAAAAGAAAAATATTTGTGAGATACAATACTTAAAATTATAAAAGAGATATATAAAATGAGTAATGATTAACTCTCTCTTCCATTTTCTTCACCTCCTTTTTTTTTCTTTTTTTATCCTTCTCTTTCTTTCTTATCAAATAATCTCTCACTTTCTCTCTTTTATCCATGTGTATATCCACCTCCCTGAAATACACCAATATTTACTCCTATAAAATTGCGGAAATGAGTCTTGAAATTGTAAAATTAAAAATCACGAAAATAAATTGTGAAAATCAACACATATAATTATTTTGGTTTGTTAATTTGATGGGACATGTGTCAAAATTTTAATTTTTGAATCTCAAATTAATAACTATAAAATATTTTGATATTGATAGTATAAAATTGTATATTTAATTAAAGGGTAAAATGACTTTTTTTCCTTATAAAATACATATGAGTTTTAATTTTCACCCCTAAAAAATTTTTATTTTTATTTCATCCTTATGAAATATTTAAGCTATTTTGTCATTTTCTGCTTGTGACTCTATTGTTAATTGTGGATATGTCAAACCCATCACAGTCACCAATCATAAGTGCAATACCTTGACTGACACATTATTTATCAGTAGTAGCCTCCTTAACTCATTTAAAGAAATTTGATGTCCAATGTGAATTGAATTTATTTCACATGTTTTTCTCCTACATCTCAAATACAATCTCTGAATGAGTTTAAGGAAGTTAATAATGTATAATGTGTTACATCGAAGACTGGAGTATTTTATAGGGATGAAGAAGTTATTTTGCCGGTAATTAAATTTTAAGTAATAATATTTAGAAAAATACAGAAAATTAAAATTAAAATCCTTACTGTAGAAGAAGTTACATGAAAGATAAATTAATACATAGTAGTTGATACTTGATATCATCCATGACCATGTAACTGTCATGATCAATACTTTTGCGTGCCTTTACAAACCGTTTCCTGGCAAACTGCAATATATGTGTGTATATATATATATATATGTGTGTGTGTAGAATTATTGCATAGTTTCTCATGCGGCTAAATCTATGATGCACAAGTTAATTAAATGTGGTATCGTACACAATGATTAACACCTATTATAGCCAGTTTCATATCTTTGAAAAGAAATTCATTAATATTGATGATAACTCCTTGGAATTTCCTAAATTACCGATAAGTATGAAGAATGATATTTTCATGAAATTCCACATGTTGGGGCCTTTTCGAATAGCAACGTGAGAGTCCTGTTCAACCTCTTGTGTTGCATTATGAATTCCCTTTTCCTTTGTAACATGGCATCATTGGGGAGTGGTAGGCCGTGCTCGACCACCGAGTCACCCACACTTTTTTTTAATGCAAGAGGGGGAAGCCAGCCAGGCATTAGCAATTTTAGTAATCACTGAGGCAAGAAATCGGAATTGAAACCTGCACTTTTTCCTCTGACGATTCTTAACGACAGTGGTATATAAGGACAACAAGACAACTACAAAAGGGATGTTGGATTCCGATTCCAAACTCAGACTCAGCCCAATAACGGATAACACAAGACATGGTTGGGATGGTAAATGGATAAAAGTTTGCAGAGGGCTGTTTATACAGAATAGTCGTAACCACTAGAACAATCATGGAAGAGGGGACCAAAGTTTTGGGTTTCTTTTTAGGGAAATTCTATGGTGCCCTTTAGTGAGATAGGGTTTTGGTACCTTCTTTGATTATTTAATTAATTTCTCTCAATTTTCTTAAATGATTTTAGTATTTTTACAGTTACGGGACAATATTTAACTATTAGAATTTATATTTTTAATTTTTGAAGAGGCTTTTTGACCCCCTATAACTATTATCCTGTATTTTTTTTATTGTATTCCCCTATTTTTTCATATTCTCATTTATAATACGCATGTCTCTCATTTAAAATCTACTTTATGTCTTCAAAATAATTTAGGACAGAGAAAACGACTTGTTCCTATGTAGTTTAGGCCTTTATGTCTGCATTCAATAAAAAAAAATAACAAGAAGGTACCAAAACCCTATCTGGTGAGAGGGTACCAAATTGCGACCCTTACTTTTATCATGGGGTGTTCTTTAACATCACGAGCCACATGGCGTTCTTTAACATAAGGAAGCCGTCTATTTTTACTTGTGTACGTTACACAAGATATTTCACTTGTGCATCCTAGAAAAAGCCTTCTCATGCACAATTTTCACGTGCTAATAAGTTCATCAACCAGTGGGGAAAAAACAAAAGAAGGCCATTTTGCAGCTGGCAGTAAAAGAATTTTGTTTTTAAAAAAATAAAACTATTTACTCAAAACAGAAAAAGAAATGGCTTTAGAAAAAGAAGGAGAAATATCAAGCTTTATATCTATACCAACAATGAAAAAGACCGAACACACTACTCACTACACTACTCGGTCAACATCTTATTGAGCCTTCTAAACACTATTCCTATGCTCCTCACTCAACCTTTTGACACGTTTTCAATCTATATATATTCCTATCGAACCTTTCTTTGATTTATGTCTTACTCTTTCATCTGATCTAATTGAGCATCCAGTTTTGGATGCTACCAAATTTTATAGGGTATGTCAAGGGTGTATCATAATTTACGTGGATCAAATATAAAATATAATAATTTAAATTTTTTATTATTAAGTTTAATGTTTATTTTATTAATAACGGATACTAAATTGATTTTTAATTATTTTGTAAAGTGCTTGTTGAAAAAGAAAACTCAAATCAATACCATTGTATAATATAAAAAATTTCCTTTTCACCTTTAAATTTATAGATTCACAATAAACTAAAATATATTGTATTATAAATCCACATTTTCCCTTAAATTAAATACAAATATTCATATAAAAACCATTTAATTAAAATAAATAAACAATACTTTTTATGAAATATATTGGACGAAAGTAATTTAAAATCAATAATATGAAATTAATTCTGCACGGTTGATAATTTAAACCAAACAGACCCTTAATGATGTTGTGAGTCTAAAGTATATCACTTATGGTCTGTTTGGTTTAATAAAAGAAACAGGGAAGAGAGAAATAGGAAAGAGAGAAATAGAGAAGAGAGAAAGTGGGGTGAATTTATGTAGAAATAGAGATTGTTTGGTTTGAGAGAAATAGGATCGAGATAGAAGAGAAATTAATTTAAATAATTTTTTAATTGTATAAAAATAAAAAGAGAGAGTTTTATTACTTTTGGGAGTTACAAAAATACCCTCAGTGAACAGTTTGAAGAGATAACAACGAGAATAAAAAAGGATGGCTATACCTGTAATTTAGCAACTCAACCACTCTTTCTATCCTATCTCTTCCCTAATTCAAAGAGATTGTTGTTGTTGTGGGACCCACGCCTTATTACTCTCTATACTCTAATTCTATGAGGTTCCAAACGCGGTTGATTTCTTTTTTCTCCTTTAACTCTCCTCCCTCATTTTCTCTCTTCGCAAACTCTCTTCATCCAAACTAAGGGTTAGAGATATGTGTGTTTGGAAAAAGTGTTTAATTAAGTGTTTATCACATGAGTGCTTATGTCATAAGCACTTACGTGAATAGGTGAGAACCAAAGGAAAGATAAGGTACTTAATTTTTGCATACAATATTGTTTCATAAGTTACTCTAAGAAGCTTATGAAATAAGCTGAAAACAGCTTATGAGGAGGTCATAAATTATTTTCATAAATTTATCCAAACACTTACATAAGTGCTTATGTCATAAGAAAAATTCAATAAGTTCTTCCAAATGCATGCTTTAATGGGCGTGTATATGTATGTATGTATGTATGTATGTATGTATGTATGTATGTATGGGTGATGATCAATTTACTCCAATAGTGGCAAAGTTACTCTGCTTAATAACTTTTTATAAACATTGAATTTTATCAATCCAACCATCATATTAAAAGTTTTCATTAACTAGACCACATCTATAAATTTTCATAAAATTTAAAAATTATTTGATGTTTGATCAAATCACTTCAGTTTAACGTGCAATATACTTCTTAAAATATAAGTAAATGTCTACTCTAAGATTACATACCTATAAATGTTCAATTGATCTAAAATTTGGTGTGCACAATTTAATCATCATATTAATATTACATTATTCAACAGTTAAATTTGTTAAATTCACATTATACAAAAATTTATTAAGCATAATTAACTTTGCCACATGAGTAAGTTGATCCATATCCTCTCTCTCTCTATATATATATTGTCAGGCAAGAAATTAATTATGCTATTATTCAATCATATGTTAGTCACGTCAATTATTAAATTTAGTAAACACAAGATATTATATTTATTAAATAATGTGATAATTAATATATAATTGGATGATGGTGTGATTTTTTTTTTAATTTTTATACTCAATGGTTATATGGTCTTATCTTTATATATATACATAAAAGTTTAATGGGGCTTAACCTTATTTAACCTACCAACCTACAAATGGATGTGTCCTAAGCTGAAATTGCTCTTTAGAATCCAGAAAATTAAAAATAGTGTGACTACCAGACAAGTTATTTTCTGTTTTGCAGTAAACCGTAGAGATTGGGATTCTGTGGTTGATGCAATAAGGGTGAAAAAAAGTTGTGCACTTTTTAAGTACGGTTAGGCAAGAGCGATGTATACTATTATGAATTATTATGAATGACATTTAGGTTCTTGAAAGGAAGCTGGTGAACAGCCATCTGCCACTTCAATTCTCGTCTTGAATGATAATGAACAAAAGTTTTCTCAACATTGAGTTAGCTGGCAGCTGTCCTACAGACTAAACTTGTCGAGCACCTAGCCAATAGTCAAAAAGGGTGTCTTGTGTCTTAATTACTAGGTCCTCGTCGGTGATATATAGTTTTAGCTTAATCTATTTATAGAAGTTTTTGGAATAAGAAAATAATAATGTTAGTTACACATAATTCTTTTATTTGCAATTGTGTCTTAATTTGAGTTAAAGTTTGCTTCTAATTATAAATACTGTTTGTGTCGTTGACACAGATCATGGGTCACTGATATATTGGTATATATTTATAATTCTCAACTAAAATATTTAGCTAGCTATCACTTTTTTTTAATAAGCAATTTTAGCTGCGAATTATTTACTACGGATTACTTTCTATGATATATTGTGTGCATGTTATGATGATCAATTACATTTCAGATGCCCGTTCTATGAACAATGGATAGTTGGTCAAGTGATATATATATATATATATATATATATATATATATATATATATTAAGGTTTGAGTCTTGGTTGTGCTATCACCATGATATGAATGTTGTGTTAAAGTAAAATTGTCTCTCCTAGCTAGCTAGATGCGCACTCTATGATATTGATATGGTGCGTGGTTGTGCTATACTTAATTGTTTCAAATTTGTCGTTTGTTTTAATATTGTTAGACGTTTCATTAGAACAAGTTTAATGTGATAAAATTTTGGTTAAAAATGTGATATTTTATTTGGACAGTGACTGGCACTATGCAGGAAATATTTCGAATGCGAAATGATCGAATATAATATACAAAATTACTAAGAAGTCATCAATGCATGCTAAATAACACGAACAACACACCATTAATCTGCGAATATATATGGAGCCAAATTAACCACTTAGTAACAGACTAAATCCAATAAACAAGTAAAAGAGGCATAAGTACACCAATTAAAAAATAAATGATGTTTATTTGAGTAGGTGGAATAATTAACATTACTTACACTAAAATTGCTTAATTTCATATATATACGTTATTTACTGTGTAATTATATTTATTGAAATTACAATTGTTTATAAGAGAATACTTATTTAATTTTATGATTTTAATTAAATTTGATCGCTTGTCAATGTAATTCTAACACTATTATCTAATTATAGTGAGTGAAATATTATCTGAGAATCTTTTCTGATAAACCAAATAAGGTGGATTTTGTTAAGGACCTAGCTGCTCCATTATTTTACTAGATATATTTTTATGATTTTTTTTAATAGTTACACACATATATATCCTATATATACGTACTTGATATCTACATCTACATACATACATATACATATATATATATATATATATATAATCCTACAAGTTTTTTTTTAATATTAAAAACACTATTCATGGTGTAAAGTTACTTTTTCTTTACTTTTTTTTTGTAACCGTGATTAATTAAGTTATTTAGGGTTTAAGGAGTAAGGTGTTATATACATGGTCATAAAAACCCGCACTCGCGGATATCCGTGGATATATCTGCAATAAGTACCCGCATTTTTATTAAATGGGTGAGGACATGTATTACATTACCCGCGCCCGCAGGTACCCGTTTATTCATTAGAATATATTTTCTATTAAATGTGTTAAAATATTAGAATTTTTTATTATTTTATGATGATATAAAATTATTTTTTACTATTTTATAGTGATATTTTTAATATTAAAAGCACTATTCATACACTATTCATGGTGTAAAGTTACTTTTTCTTTACTTTTTTGGTAAGCATGATTAATTAACTTATTTATGGTTTAGGGTTTAAGGTGTTATATACATGGTCATAAAAACCTGCACCCGCGCATATCCGTGGATATATCCGCAATAGGTACCCGTATTTTTATTAAATGGGTGAGGACAAGTATTACACTACCCGCCCCGTGGGTACCCGTTTATTCATTAGAATATATTTTCTATTAAATGTATTAAAATATTAGAATTTTTTATTATTTTATGATGATATAAAATTATTTTTTACTATTTTATAGTGATATTTATAATATATTAACACGTAATGGTTTTATGTAATGTTAATTTTATATTATATAATATTAATATTATATGATATTATGATATATTATACGACATTTTTTTTTCTTTCAATAAATTTTGATTTTTTAAATATTAATCGGTACCAGTGATACCCGCTACCCGCATGGATACCCGTTAAAATGACTTTTTCTTTACTTTTTTGGTAAGCGTGATTAATTAACTTTTATAGGGTTTAGGGTTTAAGGTTCAAAGTTTTATATACATTGTCATAAAAATCTGCACTCGTGGATACCCGTGGATATATCTGCAATGGGTACCCGTAATTTTATTAAATGAGTGGGAACAAATATTACACTACCCGCCCCGTGGGTACCCGTTTATTCATTAAAATATATTTTCTCTTAAATATATTAAAATATTATAATTTTTTTATTATTTTATGATGATATAAAATTATTTTTTACTATTTTATAGTGATATTTTTAATATATTAACACGTGATGGTATTATATAACGTTAATTTATATTATAAAATATTAATATTATATGATTTTATGATATATATATATATTATACGGCATTTTTTCTCTTTCTTTCTATAATTTTTTATTTTTAAAACATTAATGGATATCAGTGGATACCCGCTACCTGCATGGGTACCCGTTAATTTTAGCAGGCATGGGTGCGGGTAGTGTACTACCCGCCCCGCTCCGTTGACATGCCTTGATATATATACATTACTCATGTTGATAAATGATATATTTGAAAAATCACAAAAAATTTAATATAAATCTACACATTTATCATGTTTCTTAATGTGTGTTTTATGTAATGAAAAATTAGGGATGGATGATGACAAAAACTGTTTTAATAATAATAATAATAACAACAACAACAATAAAACAAAATGGTAGGAGCAGGACTGCCTCCCGTGGAGGGTACCCGGATTCTTACAAAAATTCTTTTATAATTAAATAGATAAAAGATTAATAGAAATGAATAATGAGAGAACATATTTTAATATGATAATAATAAAAGAAAATTAATGTGTGATAAAAAACAAAAGAAAAAAGAAAAAAAAACAAACGGGAGGACCAAGATTACTTCTTGTGGAGGATATTTGTGGTTTATAAAAGAATTACTTTATTAAAGTGATAATAAAGAAACTAAAAAAAACCCAAGTGAGAAAACAGACAAAAGAAAACGGTAGTAACAGGACTGCTGGCCTCCCGTTGAGGATACCCGAGGTTCTTTAAAAATTACTTTTATAATGAAACAAATAAAAGATTAATAGAAATGAATAATGAGAGAAAATGTTTTAATATGAAAATAAAAAAAGAAAATGAATGCGTGATAAAAAACAAAAGAAAAACGCAAACGACAGGAGCAAGACTACCTCCCTTGGAGAATATATTGTTGAGTCACAAAATATTATTAAGGAAATTAATAATGTTTAAAGTCTCACAAATCCTAAGTTTCAATGGATAACAAATTTGGTTTAAAGGATTATTTTTTAAGAACAGTCTCACTTGAAGGAAGTGTGCTTAAATTGTCAGCAATCTTTATGAAGAGCAACCCTCTGATATATTCCAACTCTCCGAAGTTGAACCTGCTAATATGAGGAACTCTTTAAAGAACAAAAGACCTGCTGAAGTACATCCATCCTTCTGAAGTTCAGTAAACATTATAGAAAGATTATCTACTGAAGACCTACATCGTAGCATTTGACTGAAGTCTGAAGGCTGTCTGCTCAAGACTTCATTGCATCATTAACGTCTGAAGCAAGTTTGATTCAATTAAGGAATGTTACAGAGACCCTTTATAAAGTATTTCAAGTTTTTCACCAGAAAGGGAAACTATTGTAACCTGGTACCTGCACATGTCAGGAACCTGTTGTACAAAGTCAGAAGCTTTTTGAAGATTGTATCACAACGGTATTAACAACATTAAATGCTATCTCACAACGGTGTTTTCTTCAATCTTCAACGGATTCAAGATATCATCCTATATAAAGCTTCATGGAATATTTTTACATATGACGACCAAGAGTGAGAAGAGAAGAAATTTTATTGAGCCAAAACGCTGCACAAGCTCAAGCTTCTACTCTCTGATAATCTTTGTACTTAGAATATTTTCATTATATCCTGAGTTATACTCAGTTATCCTTTGTACAAGATACTTTCAGTTTAAGTTTCTCACGAACTTAAACTTCCTTTTACTATAAAACACTTTCAAGTGTCTTAGAGCCTGGAGAGGCTTGGTGGAACAAAGAATACTTGGGTTTGAGCCTGGAGAGGCTTGTTTGTAAAACAATACTTGGGTTTGAGCCTGGAGAGGCTTGTCTGTAAAACAATACTTGGGTTAGAGCCTGAAGAGGCTTGACTGTAAAAGAATACTTGTAACTGTGATCAGTTAGTGGAAAACCTTTGCTGGTTTGGCATTGGGACTGGACGTAGCTCACGGTGGATGTGAGTGAACCAGGATAATTTCTTGGCTAAGTTTTCTCAACCCTTATCTTTTTACTTTAAGTTTTTAACTAACTAAGGAGGGTTTAGAAAAGTGCCTTTATAATTCTGCGCAGCAAAACAATTTTGCTTTTCACGTAAAAACTATTTTACTGGACCTGCTGAAACACTTCAACAAAGTCTTTGAAAACTCCAGTTTCATCAAGTTTGCTCAAAACTTTTGTTAAAACTCTGTTTGTGAAAAGGATTCCAAGAAAATCTGTTTAAAATTATAAAATACTATTCAACACCCCTTCTAGTGTTTCTTGTGGTTTCTACATATTTGTGGTTCATAAAAAAATCACTTTACTAAAGTGATAATAAAGAAACTAAAAAATAAAAACCAAGTGAGAAAACAGATAAAAGAAAACAGTAGAAGCAAAACTGTCTCCCGTGAAGGATACCCGAGGTTCTAAATAAATTACTTTTATAATGAAACAGATTATATTAAAGATTAATAGAAATGAATAATGAGAGAAAATATTTTAATATGCATGGTAATAAAAAATGAATGTGTGATAAAAAATAAAAGAAAAAAGAAAAAAGCAAACGGCAGGAGCAAGAGTACCTCCCGTGAAGGATATTTGTGGTTCATAAAAAAATTATTTTACTAAACTGATAATAAAGAAACTAAAAAAAAATAAAACCCAAGTGAGAAAACAGATAAAAGAAAACGGTAGGAGCAGGACTGCCGCCCATGGAGGATACCCGAGGTTCTAAATAAATTACTTTTATAATGAAACAGATAAAAGATTAATAGAAATGAATAATGAGAGAAAATATTCTAATATGGTAATAAAAAATTGAATGTGTGATAACAAATAAAAGAGAAAAGAAAAAAAAGCAAACGACTGGAGCAAGAGTACCTCTCATGGAGGATATTTGAGATT
This sequence comes from Sesbania bispinosa, assembly GCA_026901365.1. Taxonomy (NCBI): domain Eukaryota; kingdom Viridiplantae; phylum Streptophyta; class Magnoliopsida; order Fabales; family Fabaceae; genus Sesbania; species Sesbania bispinosa. Next base: position 1,534,552 of record QLOH01000067.1, on the reverse strand, counting down.
CATAAAATTATCACTTAACTAAAGTGATAATAGAGAAACTAATAAAATAAAACCCAAGTGAGAAAACAGATAAAAGAAAACTGTAGGAAAAGGACTGCCTCCCGTGGAGGATACCCGATGTTTTTTAAAAATTACTTTTATAACGAAACAGATAAAAGATTAATAGAAATGAATAATTAGAGAAAATATTTTAATATGATAATTAAAAAAGAAAATGAACGTGTGATAAAAAAAGAAAAACGCATATGGCAGGAGTAAGACTACCTCCCGTGGAGGATATTTGTGGTTCATAAAAAAACATTTTACTAAAATGATAACAAAGAAACTAAAAAAAATAAAACCCACGTGAGAAAACAGATAAAAGAAAATGATAGGAGCACGACTGCCTCCCGTGGAGGATACCCGAGGTTCTAAATAAATTACCTTTATAATGAAATAGATAAAAGATTAATAGAAACGAATAATGAGAAAAAATATTTTAATATGATAATAAAAAAAGAAAATGAATGTTTGATAAAAATAAAAGAAAAAAGAAAAAAGCAAACGAAGGGAATAAGAGTACCACCCGTGGAGTATATTTGTGGTTCATAAAATTATCACTTAACTAAAGTGATAATAAAGAAACTAAAAAAATAAAATCCAAGTGAGAAAACATGACATTTATACTGTGGGAACAATTTTAATATAGAATAAATAAGATAGATAAATAAAATAGATAAGAGAGATAATAAGTGAAAACATTAATAAATAAAATAAAGAGATAAATGATATATTAGAAAAAACACTTTAAATTTAATATAAATCAACACAATTATTATATTTCTTAATCTATATTTTTATATAATAAAAAAGATAAATAAAATGAAATATAAGTGAAATTATTTTAAAAACATAATTAAAAAAATCAGAAGCATGATGAAAAGAAAATAAAAAAATAAAAGTAAAAAGAGAGAAAAAAACGTTTACAGTAGAAGGAGCAGTGTTAAAAGTTTAAAAAAAAGAGAGAAAAAAGGAAAATAAATAGATTTGAGCGGGAAATATTTTGTCAAATAATCATTTTATTGAAGTCTGAAGTGAGAATAAAGAGACCTAAAAACAATGTGCATTTAATGTATGTTTGGTTTTACACCAAAATTACGGTTCAAACATGGATTTGGACAAAGGCTATAAAGAGTACCGTTGACCCAGATCTATGTTTGAATAAAATAGAGAGATAAATAGTATATTAAAACACATAAAAATTTAATGTAAATTAACTCATTTATTATATTTTTAATCAATATTTTCACGTAATAAGACAGATAAATAGGATCAGAGATAATAATAGATCAAATTGATAAAAAAAAATAAAAGAGAAAAAATGTTGAAAAAGATAACACGTGTACTGTGAAAAACAATTTTAAGATATAGAGTAAATTGATAAATAATAAATAAAATAAAAGTGTGATATACAAAAGAATAAAAAAACAAAAAAAAAACATAAAACTATTTGCAATATTAAAAAAATAAAAAGAAAAGAAAAGAGGAGAGAGGTGAACTTTGGTGGGAAAAAATTGTGCCAAAAGTTCACACGTGTACAGCAACGGATTGATTTTATATCAATAGAAATGAAATGATGATGATATGTTTTGGTTAAAATTGAGTTTCTTAACTTGTTAATTACCAAAATACATTAGTTAAACTTCTTTAAATAATAAATTTTAAGGTACTTATTATTTTTTGGTGTTAACAACATGTCTATTGGTAGGGGCAATCCTAATCGGCGTTTAGTCACACAGTTAAGATTCCTTGCCCTCCAGCTAAAAGAGTGTGTTTAATGAGAATCAAACTCAAGAGTTATTTCTATAATCTCAACTTAACGTCAACTGAGTTACAACTCTTTGGTATAAATTCCTTATTATGCTATCACTTCTACATTGTGGCAGCTGTAATCCGATCATCAGACTCGGAATCTATCTAGCTTTGATCAGTTTTGGCGTGCTTTAAAATGGTTTCTATTACTAGACTTTTTGTGCCTCATCCTCTATATTATGGACCCCAAAGCAAATTATTATATATGTATGTATTGCATGTCTTATAAGGTTTTATCAATCGATTTCTAGAATTTTCACTAACACGTCATAACTATCAACACAGATCAGTTAAAAAGGGACAAATACACTGCCAAAGACAACTTTTATAATTTGACTATGGTGAGCATTTCTAAAGATACACCTTTTGAAAGCAATTTGAAAAAGCCACTTCGTGAAGGCAGTTAGGAGAGAAGGTTGCAGTTATTGTCAATTGTGTTTTAAATTGTAATTAAGTTATAACAGTTATTATCAATTTTATATATGAGCCAATTTGGATGAAATTTATGTAAAAATACTTTTAGGTAAAAAAAATAGAATGAATCAAAGAGATCAAATGCATTTAACTTTTCCATAAGTTGAAATTAGTGTTTGTAGCCCACCTACTCCAAAAGTTCTCATTTAACTTCTCCATAAATAACTAATTTCAACTTATGGAGAAGTTAAATTTTTTTTGGCGATATGAAGAAGATAAATTCATTTAACCTCTTTAATTCATTATATTTTTATTTTCTAAAAGTTTTTTTTGCAGAAGTATATCCAAACTAGGCATATACTAGAGTCAAATGTAGAATTAGGAAGTTGCATAGCTGTTAATAGGTCATGGAAAGAAAGTGGGACTTGGTCTAACTAGGAGGGATGAAAGAAGAAGGAAAGAAACTAGGAGGGAGGAAGAGCCTAGGAAAGAAAGTGGACTTAAGGGAGTTAAGGTTGAGGTGCCTACCTTCCAAGGAAGGAATGATGTTGAGCAATATTTAGAGTGAGAATTGAAGATAGAACAAATATTTAGTTGCCACATCCATAGTGAGGAAGAAAAGGTCAAAATTGCTTCTTTGGAATTTAAAAACTATGCCTTGGTTTGGTGGCACCAACTACAAACTGACCGTAGAAGGAGTGGAATTCCCTTTGTTCCAACGTGGGAAGATATGAGAGGTATAATGAGGAAGAGGTTCACCCCTCAACATTACGTTAGGGAGTTACACAAAGACTCCAATCATTAAAACAAGGGCCAAAGAGTGTTGACGAGTATTATAAAGAGATGGAACTTGCCTTGATTAGAGCCAACATAATTGAAGATAGAGAGGCTACTATGACTAGGTTTATCAATGGCTCTTGGTCAAAGCCTTTTATGATGCTCTGTCAAAGAATCAATCTACCCCAGATTGGTCAAAGCCTTTTATGCTGCTGCCAGTGAATACAGGAGTGATGGGAACTCCTTATTTGTTGACCTTAAAGTGTTGGTCCCAAAGGGAATCTAGAGAGGGGGGGGGGGGTTGAATAGATTCACAAAAAGATTTACTTAGTCAAATTTCAAAATTCGTTTTTCCCTTCAAAAAGCTTGTCTTTAAAATTCTTTCAAATATCAATTTTATCAATTTATCAGAGTTTAAAATCAAGAGATAAATGTGTGTGTAGCGGATCAAAGATATTGCAGTAGGTAATTGATTACCAATTCAATACGTAATTGATTACCAATTTGTAAAACAGTAGGTAATTGATTATCAAGATTGATTCCTCAAGATTAATGATTCTACAAACAGTATACAAATCAATGTTTCAGAAATCAATCAATTTATCTATTCAGTTTCTGTTATTTTATTAACCAAGAACCAAATGTATATAACCAAGAATTATAATTCAAGATAGTGTAGGGATAGAGAAGATAACATAATGATTTATACTGGTTCAGCCACTAAAAGGGGCCTACATCAAGTTTTGATCTAGCACACCACTAAATCAGCTTTCACTATAGAATTGATTACAAACACTATGCACACTCAATCCTAAAGAAAGACTTTCTAGCAAACAAAAGGTTTGACTCTTGCACCCTACAAGATCATGTTCATCCGTGACACCCCGCCACTCGAACAACAACCTTACTTATGACACCTCGTCACAAGATTTCACAAACAATCTCAAAGAACACCCCGTTCTTGAGATATCACACAATGTACTTCTCTATGAATCCCTATTCAAGAGACAATACAAATCAAAACAATTATTGTAAAACTAAGTTTAGAACGATAACACCTTGTATGTGCAGATAAACTCTATGAGTGTAAATCAATCTTCTTTCCAAATCATCTAATCTTCTTGAGTTGAGAGTTCTCCAGACATTTGGAGAATTTCTGGACATGGTGGCTTTTCTTGAAGAATCTTTTTCAAAAGGAGTTTTTGATTTTCAAAAAATTCAACTCTCTCTTTTCTTCTCTTCTTCTCTCTCTTTTTATTTTTGAAATTCACATACTTATATAGTTTTTGAGTTTCAAAAGTCTATTAGAAAACAGTTTAAAAATAGTTGAAAAACGTCCAGAGTTTCTGCAGAATCAGTGGTAATCGATTAGCTTATTTGGTAATTGATTACTCCAAAACGTTTTGTTCCATAACTCATTCACAGGAAACAGGGGTAATCGATTAAACCAGTGAGCACCTATATTTGATTCTCTTATCAGGTGCAGTGGTAATTGATTATCTTTGTCAGGTAATCGATTATTTTTGTTCCTGTACCAGAAATCATGTTGTTTTCAGTTTCGAATCAACTTGGGGTCAATTACCAACTAAAGTAATCGATTATACCAGAGGCAAATCAGTACTTGGTTGAGTAATTTAGCTTCCAAGCTATCCAAACATGAAAACTAAAACATGAGTTCATCTTACATGTGTTGCAACCGGGGTCACGACGGGTCGGTGATCCAAGTTGGAAAAATTGAGTTTCAATGGAGTCGCCACCAAAATTTATTTTAAGGGGAAATTTCGGAAAAACCCTTTTAAAAAGAAAATGGTCTTTGGAACCAGATTTGGTTTCGGGAGTCAATTATGCGTAGGGAAGGTATTAGCACCCTACAACATCCGTTTAAAAAACGGTTACCTCTAACCAATTGTGCAAACTTTGTTAACTTTTGAAAAATATTTATTTTACCCCATTAAAAAGAAATTAATTTTTTTTTTGTTATTTTAACTTTTGATTTTTTGGCATTTTTCAGAATAGATGAAAGAAGTTATTTATGAAAATGATTATTTATAATTGAAAAGGAGAATGACGTTTTGGGAAATTGATTTTTTGATATTTTTAACTTTTAATTTTTTTTGTGTATTTTTTATGGAGAAAAATTATTTTAAAAAATGATTGGCTCTTTTTTATTAACAAAGAAAAACATTTTTGAAATTTATTTTGGCTTGACGGGTTTGGTTCCCGCTCCTACGTATCCCCAGGTGTAATGGAAAAATCAAAGTTACGTAGTTCTTGAAGAACTAGTGAAAAATGGTTAATTTTAATTTTTGGGAAAATGATTGATTTTAATTTAAAAAAAAACGAATTTGAAAACATTTCAGTTTTCATATTTTAATTTTGAAAGTGATTTTTTTTTTGCAAAGATTTTGTTTCAATTTTTTTTATTTTTCTTGAAAATACATTTTTTTTTGTGATTTTGGAAAGAGAACTTCATTGAAAGGAATTTCACTTTAAAAAAACATATTACATAGAGATAAACAAATATTTACAAGGACAAATTAAATCAATTAAACGAACATAAAGTATTAGAAAAATATTAGTAGAAAATGATGATAATGATAATATGAAATGGGACAGAACACAATAATAATAATAGCAATAATAACAATGGATGAATAATATGATAAAAATGAGTGAGCCTCATATACCATCACAAGTTCTCATAAAAATAAAGAAAATGCATAACGGTAATCTATACCTATATATAAAGGGAATTCCCATTTTTTGGTTTCCACATTTTCCAGACAATAATACCCTTGATTCACGCCCAATTCCGATATACTGAATTCTGGTTTTTTTAATGATAACTTTTTTAACACTAATCCTTTTTTTTTTTCAATTCAAATTCAAATCTGAATTGATTATATTTTTTCCTATTCTAATTTTAATCCCTGTTTCTTAATTTAAATTTAAAATATTATCCTTATCATTTAAGTCGTGAATTTTTAAAGTAATTTTGAAAAATGTAGATTAATAATTCAAATTCAAATCATTCTTTAAATTTGGAGGATACATTGAATTCTATTTTTTTAATGATAATTTTTTTAACACTAATCCTTATTTTTATAATTCAAATCCTGATTGATTCTATTTTTTTCTATTCTAATTTTATTCCCTGTTTCTTAATTTAAATTTAAAATATTATCCTTATCATTTAAGTCGTGAATTTTTAAGATTGTTTTGTACAAATTTTTACGAGAAAGACATTGAAGGAAAAAGGAGTTATAAATACTGAGAAGATCAACATAGACATTGCAGCAGAGATCAACATAAAGATGTTGCAGCAGCAGGAATTAACGCTTTGAAGAAATTACATACAAGAGGTTGTGATGCAAAAAAATAGAATGGAGAGATCAAACAAAGATAAGGTTACAAATAGAAGGATCTGAAATTTAAAAATTAGCAAGAGCATAATCTTCACGTTCTATTTTGTTTTCCATGTTTCTTATATCTGTTCTACTTATTTTCATTTTTTATTCTCAAATGTTGAGTTTGTATGAATGAGATTGGTTAATCTCATGAATTTTTTTCAAATAGGTAATTGTTTGATGATTTAGTACATTATAATATAATCAAAATAGTATTGATACGAGCAAAATATAGTGTGAGTGAGATCAAGGTGATTAAATTTTCAATTATAATATTGGAGTATCTATACCTATATATAAAGGGAATTCCCTTTTTTCGGTTTCCACTTTTTCCGGACAATAATACCCCTGATTCACGCCCCATTCCGATATACTGAATTCTGGTTTTTTTAATGATAACTTTTTTAACATTAATCCTTATTTTTTTCAATTCAAATTCAAATCCTGATTGATTTTATTTTTTCTATTCTAATTTTAACCCCCATTTCTTAATTTAAATTTAAAATATTATCCTTATCATTTAAGTCGTGAATTTTTAAGATTCTTTCGTACAAATTTTTAAGAGAAAGACATTGAAGGAAAAAGGATGTATAAATACTGAGAAGATCAACATAGACATTGCAGCAGAGATCAACATAAAGACGTTGCAGCAGCAGGAATTAACGCTTTGAAGAAATTGCATACAAGAGGTTGTGATGTGAAAAAATAGAATGGAGAGATCAAACAAAGATAAGGTTACAAATAGAAGGATTTGGAATTTAAAAATTAGCAAGAGCATAATCTTCACGTTCTATTTTATTTTCCATGTTTCTTATATCTGTTCTACTTATTTTCATTTTTTATTCTCAAATGTTGAGTTTGTATGAATGAGATTGATTAATCTCATGAATTTTTTTCAAATAGGTAATTGTTTGATGATTTAGTACATTGTATTATAATCAAAATAGTATTGATACGAGCAAAATAGAGTTTGAGTGAGATCAAGGTGATTAAATTTTCAATTATAATATTGAAGTATGTATACCTATATATCTATACCTATATATAAAGGGAATTCCCTTTTTTCGGTTTCCACTTTTTCCAGACAATAATACCCCTAATTCACGCGCCCGTTCCGATATACTGAATTCTGGTTTTTTTAATGATAATTTTTTTAACATTAATCCTTATTTTTTTCAATTTAAATTCAAATCTTGATTGATTATATTTTTTCTTATTCTAATTTTAATCCCTGTTTCTTAATTTAAATTTAAAATATTATCTTTATCATTTAAGTCGTGAATTTTTAAGATTCTTTTGTACAAATTTTTAAGAGAAAGACATTGAAGGAAAAAGGATTTATAAATACTGAGAAGATCAACATAGACATTGCAGCAAAGAACATAGAGACGTTGCAGCAGTAGGAATTAACGCTTTAAAGAAATTACATACAAGAGGTTGTGATGCGAAAAAATAGAATGGAGAGATCAAACAAAGATAAGGTTACAAATAGAAGGATCTGAAATTTAAAAATTAGCAAGAGCATAATCTTCACGTTCTATTTTGTTTTCCATGTTTCTTATATCTGTTCTATTTATTTTCATTTTTTATTCTCAAATGTTGAGTTTGTATGAATGAGATTGATTAATCTCATGATTTTTTTTCAAATAGGTAATTGTTTGATGATTTAGTACATTGTAATATAATCAAAATAGTATTGATACGAGCAAAATAGAGTATGAGTGAGATCAAGGTGATTAAATTTTCAATTATAATATTGAAGTATCTATACCTATATATAAAGGAAATTCCCTTTTTTTGGTTTCCACTTTTTCCAGACAATAATATTCCTGATTCACTCACCATTTCGATATACTGAATTCTGGTTTTTTTTAATGATAATTTTTTTAACACTAATCCTTTTTTTTTTCAATTCAAATTCAAATCTTGATTGATTATATTTTTTCCTATTCTAATTTTAATCCTTGTTTCTTAATTTAAATTTAAAATATCATCCTTATCATTTAAGTCGTGAATTTTTAAAGTAATTTTGAAAAGTGTAGATTAATAATTCAAATTCAAATCATTCTTTAAATTTGGAGGATATACTGAATTCTGGTTTTTTTAATGATAATTTTTTTAACACTAATCCTTATTTTTACAATTCAAATTCAAATCCTGATTGATTCTATTTTTTTCTATTCTAATTTTAATCCCTATTTCTTAATTTAAATTTAAAATATTATCCTTATCATTTAAGTCGTGAATTTTTAAAGTAATTTTGAAAAGTATAGATTAATAATTCAAATTCAAATCCTTCTTTAAGGTATTTGAAAATGTAAATAAACAAATTTACGTCTTTTCCCAAAACAAAAATGTGGATAGACAGACACGATAGTATCGTGCCTGTCTATCCGCTAGTAATAATAATGTAAGAACACATAATAAAAATGGGTGCTTCTAGGGTGTGTCACCCACATGGGTGACATACCGGTACGACACCTCTTTTTAGTAGTAATAATAGGTCACTCAATTATTTAGAATAAAATAATCAACTAATCACGGACGTTTATTCAAAAATGGAAGTGATCCAACGGCTTTTAATAGATGTCATACCGGTATGTTACCCTAAACACAGCCAATAAAAAGATCACAAAAGAAATTAATGCATACACACTGAAAGCAAACAATAAAGTAAGTAAAAAACAAACTGGGCCTCAGAGATTCATCACTGGCCCAGAACCATAAAAAAAAAGAAATTAATGCATACACACTGATAGCAAACAATAAAGTAAGTAAAAAATAAAGTGGGCCTCAGAGATTCATCACTGGCCCAGAACCATAAAAAAAAACAAGTGGGCTTTAGCTGATCATCATCAGCCCACTACAAGAAAAATACACAATGAAAACTCAACCAAAAAAGGAATTGGCTCACACGGTTTGGCCCAAGTTCATTAACCCAGCCCCAAGGGCATAACCCTAGGGTAAAGGCACCAGACTGCCTCATTCAGCAACACTCAAACCAGTTCATTTTTTCTCCGTTAGGGTTCACAAGGGCTGAGGGTTTGTGAGAGACGGAGAGGGGGCTGGCTATGGAGCCGCGGCCGTGGAAAAGGGGACGGCGGCCGTGCGGCCACAAGGATGAGGAAGGAGGAAGCCGCGCGGCCACAAGGATGAGGAAGGAGGAAGCCGCGGAGGCGCAGCCTCAAAGGGTGCGACGACGCGCAGCGCGATGGAGGCGCTGCGTCACGGTGGTGGCCGCAGAGACGCGCAGTTGTGCGCGCAGGAAGGGAAAGGACGATCGCGAACGAAGATCGCCCACGGCCGCGACGGCGGCTGACGGACAAGGGGGTGGGAGCTGTGACGGCGGCGGTCCACGGAGGAGATGATGGCCGCTCGCGGTGCAGGTGACTGCGAACGAAGAGGAGAAAGAGGAGCTGAAATGGCGCGGCGGTGGCCGCGGCTGAACAGAAGGCGGCGCGGCGGTTGCCGCTGGCTGCAGCAGGAGGAAGCAAAGACTGACTCTCCACTTCCCTCCCTTTTTCCTTTACTCTTTCTCTGATCTTTTTCAGTTCATGGAACTTTGGATTTTGGTTTGATTTTCTGATTCTTTTTCTTCCTGATATTGTTTTACAGGTGGTAATATGAAGGATAACAGTGGGAGCTAAACGTAGGGGAGATTGTGTGGCAGTGATAGTTGTGGACTGAGGAATCGAATCAGTATCACCGTCACTGATGGTGATTTACAGGCTTATATTTTTTCAATTTGTATTTGTTTTTATTTTTTGAAAGACTTGTAAAAGGACTGTGAACATTATTTGCTATGGAATGGGGATGGCCTTTGCTGTGTGTTTGCTCGTTTGATGGGTAGAGTAGTGATGGCTTGTGTGTGCTGGTGGTATTCTACTATTTTTTTTTCATGTAATGGGACTGTATAAATTTGATAAACAACCTGTGTTGCTGGGTGGTTAATTACTGTGTGCTTTTGTCATGTTTTTTGTTGTTGGATTGATTATGGTTGAGGTGATGAGTGGTGATAACTTGTGTGTGTTTCTGTACTATTTACATTGATGATTTTGATTATACCCACACACACAGAATGAATGTACATACATATCCTATACAAATTACTATTCAACAATATGATTCAAGTAGCTTTTTTCTTAAAAAAAAAGGAAAATAGTGGATACCAAGCTACAGATTTCTTATCCCCCTTGCTGTCTTCACCATTCTTTGGTCCTTGTTGTGACTGTTTTTGCTGTTTCTTTCTAATTTTCACTCAAGATTCTAATGAGAATCAGATGATTCTCAATAGAAAGTGTTTTTTATTCTCTCCTTTTCCTATCTCTTCTCACGGTTCCCTCTCTTTTTCTCTCGAAGGATTGAGATTTTCATCTCTAAAGAATTGAGACTTCTTCAATCTCAGAATAGAGGCTCCTTTTTCTTGTTAGAGACTCCTTGTTGTCTTTACCCCTTCCTTCCCCCCTTTATTTATAGCCAAAGACAACTTGCTCTTCAAGCAAGACAAATCCTTTTTTATTCAATTATTTTTTTGCAACAGCCCACAAAAAGATAATGGGCCAATCAAACATTTTTTGATTAAAAAAAGATATTGGGCTAGCTAAAACATTTTTTTGCCAGTTAAAAAGAAAAAAAGAAAAAAAAAATGGGCCTGGTTAGCCCAATAATTATTTTATCTTGGAATCAATTTTTTTTTGTTTAATTAATTAATCCATTAATCATCATGTAGTTAATCAATTAGATAATTAATTAATTCGTTATTTTTGGTTTTTTTATTAAGGCATTTAAAGAAGAATTAAATAGTAATAAAATTTTTGGACAAAATAGGGTGCTGAAAGCTGTCCTTCTTTACTTATATTGTTTGGAAGGCCATTTATTCGGCCAATGTTGACTTTAAATTAGAAAGTAAAAGGTGCTAGATTGGGTAGTAGACTTTGACTGAAGATAGTAGACTTTGACTGAAGATGTAAAAATTGTCAGGCTAATATTTGGTTTTGAAAAACAATTATTGTTGGGCAGATACCGGGCTTTGAGATTGAAAGAGAGTAAGAGGTCGTCGGGCCGTTATCGGGCTTTCAGCAAGGATTCAAAGGTGCTGGATTGGGACCAGACTTTGACAAAAAGGTAAATAAAGGGTGCCCGACAGATGAGATTAGATTGATATTTTTCTTCTTTTTATTGAAACTCTGATGGCATTAGATTGACTGTGGACGTTTTGATCAGAGTTAAATGAGATTTTGGATGACATTTGAAGTTATTTTTTTTCTTTTGAAACTCTGACACCACTAGATTGACTTTGGACATTTTGATCAGAGTTAAATGAGATTAGAACGACTTTTTTTCTTTTTTAACTCTGATGGCACCATATCGACTCTACATGTTTTGATTAGAGTTAAATGAGATTTGAATGACATTGAAGGTTTTGATGAGATTAGTATGACATTGGAGTTTTTATTTTTTGAAATTTTGATGGCACCAGATCGACTCTGGACATTTTGATCAGAGTTGAGATTTGAATGACATTTTTTCCTCTTTTTTATTGAAACTCTGATGGCACCAGATTGACTCTGGATATTTTGATCAGAGTTAAATGAGCTTTGAGATTGAAACTCTGATGTCACCAGATTAACTTTGGACGTTTTGATAAGAGTTAAATGAGCTTTGAGATTGAAACTCTGATGTCACCAGATTAACTCTGGACGTTTTGATCAAAGTTAAATGAGATTGAACAAAATATTGGAGATTTTGAGATCCAAAAATGAAGATTTAATGGATCAAAGGAGCTGAGTAGGACATGTAGTGGGCACATGGGCCCCCTATTGAGGATTTCACAAGTGCCACATCTTTTGAAACTTGTTTGGCACTGCAAAATGAATATTAAATTTCTACTTTCTACAACATAACCAAAACTCCTTAATATGTGAGAGACATGATTACCACTTGTATCTTCCAATGTAGCTTAAGTCCAACATAAAGGTTTAACTATGATATTAACTCCTGAGTCTATTGAGGAAGTTCTTGCTCTTCCACATTGTGAAAACAAATTATATGAAGACAATTGGTATGAGACTGCTGGAGTCTCTAAAGAAGTAGTCAAGAAGGTACTGAGCCTGCCTGACTCAAGTCTCATTACAAGAAAACTTTCTCCTATTTGCAGACTTCTCCATAAGATCTGCTGCTATTCCAACCTTCCAAGGGCTGGAACCCTTGAAAAGGTATCTGACCAAGACCTTCTCATCATGAACCATCTTTTGATAGGTTGTTGAGATCTTGGCAAACGTACTAATATTGTAATAGTATAATAGTTTGAAAAGTAGGGTTTGTCGTACCCACGATGAACAGTTCAAAATAAATTCTTAGGACTCAAACTTACTGAGTAAGTATGATTGGGAATGATTGAATTTGTTTTATGAAAAGTAAATTTAAAGATGCTGTAAAAGAATTTAAGACAAAGAAATTTAGATGAAATTGAGCAGTTGAGAAACTAGGATTGAACTTTATCTATCACACTCCTCTTATATTTTCGAAACCAATGATATATAGGAATTTATAATTATCAATATATTGAACCCTATTCCTAGTGATTCAATCTGTTGAGTATTTTTATCCAAATCAGATTTAAAGAAATGCTTCCCAGCTAATTCAAGAAATCGAAATCATAATTCCATTGGATAAATAGAATTAAGCATTAAGTAAAGAATAAAAACACCAATATTGGTAAAACATGGATTCCTAAATATAAAAGATCCAAAATGCAATTGGGGTTTGAATCGACTACATTCAATCCCACAGAGAAGTTTAGCTACTCATGGTAGCCATTACAACCCACAAGAATCAAGAAGAAAGGTTGCAACGAAGCCTTCCAGCTTTGTTGTAATCTCTCTCTTGCTCCAGAATGGTCTCTGTTCTTCCCCAAAAACTTCGTATCTGCCAAAACTCCAAGTGTCTATGAAAACTGTCTGACGACTCATTAAAACGCAAAATTTACGAGTCCTGTGCTCAGCGCAGGTGAAGCGCTGGAAACAGTAACAAAATAGGTAAATTTGCGCTTTGCCTGTGCTTTGCGCAGGTGAAGCGCAGGAGACAACAACTAACTCCTCTGATTTGTCATCCTTGGAAGCTTGTTCTACACTGCTCCTGTCTTTGCTCACTGTTATCTTGATACTTCACTTGTACCTTAACTCCTCATCTGTAAAAAATCAACAATTTCTTCATTAAAATATCATCAAGGTCAATTTAAAATCCATTATTTACAACCGCCACAAACTAAGCAAAAGAAGGGTGATTTTGGAGTATAAATTCATGTAATTACTACTCACAAGTGCTTTATTCATACAGAAATCTACTAATTTTCAACACTTATCAACTCCCCCCAACTTAGCTTCTTGCTTGCCCTCAAGCAAGATAATTAAGCACAGACAATTATTCATAATTTCTAACTAAGAAATTGACTGACTGAAATCCATTCTCAATTTCTCTTGCTAGACAACATTCACTTTCCAAACTTCAGATTTAAAATCAGAACTAACTGGTGTCTCCAACATCAAATAAGACAGGATCAAAATACATTCAATCTTTCAAGAGAAGCAATTGTGACAGAAAATGATTAAAATCAAGGAAAATTCTCTCAATCCTCACAGGTGAGTGTTTCCCTCAACTTTTGCACTGAAATTGAGCTGTCAAAATTGCCAGTCGTTTTCAATTAACATACAAACACACAATTAGCATGGGTCTTAAGGTCTTTCCTAGGTTGTAATTGTTGAGTCTCAAAATGTTATTAAAAGGCTAATAATGTTTTAAGTCTCATAATCCCAAGTTTTAATGAATTACAAATTTAGTTATTGTTCTTATCGGAAAGAACTGTGTCTGCTGAAGGTGTCTGATCAGTATTTCAGAAGGTGTCAATTGAAGAAATCTTATCCTCTGAAATAATGTAACCGTCTGAAGAACAAAAACTTGCTGAGAGTACTTAACTTGCTGAAGGTGAAGAACCTTCTGAACTTGTGAGACGCCGTACTAACGTCTGTTCGTCTTCAATATAATCGTCTCTGATATTCTCTCTGAAGACTCAAGTCAACCATAGTTGTCTCAGATTACTTGTGCCTCTCATTCTTCTGGAACGTCAGAGAAAGTGCTTTTTGACATATTTCAAATATCTCTCACCAAAAAGGAAAAGTCTGCAGTAAAGTACACGCTGCTCAAAAAAAGTAAAGCCTGTGCAGCTGACTCTACTACCTGCTACTGTTGAAGGTTCAGGTTATGTGTCACAACGGGAGCATTTGCATTAAATGCTATCTCTCAACGGGAAATCGATTGGAGATCAACGGACGAAAGCTTTCCTCACCATAAATACAAGACTCCATGAAGAAATAGATGAAGAACAGAACACAGAAATAGATGGAGAGGCTAGGTGTGCAAAGAATACTTGGGTTTGAGCCTGGAGAGGCTAGGTGTGCAAAGAATACTTGGGTTTGAGCCTGAAGAGGCTAGGTGTGCAAATAATACTTGTAATCTTGCGAGATTAGTGAAAAATCCAGTGGAGTGTTGCCCTGGGACTGGACGTAGCTCACTGTGTTAGTGGGTCAACCAGGATATATATCTGTGGTCAAGTTCTCTCTACCCTTAACTCTTTATATTCTGTTTTAACTAACCAAGGAGGGTTAAGAAAGTGATTTTATTAATCTGCGCTGCGAAACAAAATTTTTATCACGCTAAAAGTATTTCAAAATCAAGTTTACACAACCTTCCGAGTTGCATCAGCAAGTTGCTGAACTTCCCAGTTTCGGAACGTTGCTCAAATATTTTCAAATCAGCTTGCTTGTTTTAAAAGGTTTTCGAAAATCAGAAAAGGTTTATTAAAACACTATTCAACCCCCCTTCTAGTGTTTTCTGTGGTCCTAACAGTTAGTATCAGAGCTCAACTTCGAGTTGAACATCTAACAAGTGCTGAATGAGTAGATCCAGATGGAAACCTCTACAACCAACTCTCATTACATAGCGGAAGGTGCCTCCGTCTCCAGGCCCCCTGCCTTCAACGGCTCTGATTATCATTACTAGAGGGATCGTATGAAGCTCTTCATCGAAAGCACCAACAATGGTGTGCCCATTCCAAAGTCAGAATGGACGGGTGACCAGAAGGCATGTGTACAACTCAATGCAAAGGTAAAACTCTACCTGATTTGTTCCTTGAGCAAATCAGAATATGAGAAGGTGCATGGCTGCTCCTCTGCTAAGGATATTTGGGATACTCTGGCTGCGGCCCATGAGAGAACTGACAATGTGAAACAGTAAAAAATCAACATGTTGGTGCATCAATATGAGATGTTCAAGATGCATGAATCTGAATCCATTGATCAGATGTTCGAAATGTTCCAGACTATCACCAATGGACTCAAATCTCTGGGAAAGACCTATGATACAGGGGATAATAATCGCACGATCTTGAGGAGTCTACCAAAGATTTGGAGGCCCAAGGTAACCGCCATTCAAGAGGCAAAAGACCTCAACTCCTTGAGAGTGGAGGAACTTTTGGGATCCCTTAAGGTCCATGAGTTGGAACTTGGAGAAGACGCCCCTAAGAAGAAGTCACTTGCCCTGAACGCCAAGTCCAAGCTGATTAGGTCCGATGTTCAAAAGGCCTTGAAGGTAGATGAGTCCTTAGAAAGATCTGAAGATTCAGAAAGTGACTCTGATGATGATAATGACCTTGCTGTGTTGAGTAGGAGAATCAAGTGGATGCTTCAGAAGAAAGCCAAGTTCAGAAAGCCATCCTCATCTGACAACAAAATAGGTAAATCAGGTAAAGAAACTTTTGTTTCTGATAAAATAATCTGCTATGAATGCAGACAACCTAGTCACATGAAAACCGACTGCCCTAAGCTAAGGAAGTTTTCTTCAAAGAAGAAGAAATTTCCATAGAAGAAGAAAGGGTTCATGGCAACATGGGAAGATCTTGATGATTCCACCTCTGAAGAGGATGATGAAGATGCTGAAGAAGCTAACTTGTGTCTGATGGCTAGCCTTCCTTCATCAGACAGTTGTGAATCAGAGGTAATACCTCAAACCCTGCAAGATATGTATGATGATCTGGTGGAAAGTTCTAAGGAACTTTTTCATGAGTACAAAGAGATATCAAGAGCATTCACTGAAGTGGCTACTAAAAATGAAACTCTTGAAGCTGAAAATTTGTCACTCAAGGAAAAGCTTCTTAGCTCTGAGGTCTGTGATTCAGCAAGTTTGAAAAAGGAAAATGAGAATCTTAAAAAACAAGTTGCTGAACTCACAAAGGACCTGGCTGCTTTTGTCAATGGAACCAAAATCCTGAATATGCTAGTAGGAGTTCAAATGAATCCCAAAGACAAAAGTGGTCTTGGTCACTTAGAAAATTCCTCCTTGCATTATGTTAAGATTAAAAATGCTAATAAGGCTAAGAAAGGTAAGGGATGTCTTCACTGTGGTAAGCCTGGACACAATATATCTCAGTGCCGACACAAAAAGAAGGGCAGACCTCCTGCTAACAAGAAATGACCCAAAAAGATGTGGGTACCTAAAGCCTTAATTGTTCCTGTTGCAGATGTGTTTAACAAGATAAAGGAGACGCCACAAATGGTACCTGGACAGTGGCTGCTCGCGACACATGACAGGAGAAAGGTCTTTGTTCCAAAACCTTAGACCTAAGGATGCTGGTGTGGTGACTTTTGGAGGAGATCAGAAAGGAAAAATCACTGGCGTTGGTTCAATAGGTATATCTCTTTTATCTGTTATCCACAATGTTCTTTTAGTTGAAGGTCTCCAACATAACCTACTGAGCATAAGTCAATTGTGTGATAGTGGCTTTGTTGTATCCTTCACAAGGGATGGCTGTATAGTCAGAAACTCCTCTGATCAAATCATTTTTACTGCCAAGAGACACAGTAATGTATACAAAATTGATCTTGAGGACCTAGCATATCAAAATGTAACTTGTGTTATTTCTATGAAAGATGAAAAACAGATTTGGCATAAAAAACTTGGGCATGCCAGCTTGAGATTAATCTCAAAGCTCACAAAACACAATCTTGTGAAAGGTTTACCCAAACTTTCTTTCAAATCTGATATTTTGTGTGAAAATTACTTAAAGGGGAAGCAAACCAGAAATCCTTTTAAAAGCATAAATGTTGTTTCAACTGCTAGACCCTTAGAACTTTTACATATTGATCTGTTTGGCCCAACAAGAACTGAAAGTCTTTCTGGTAAAAAGTATGGTTTGGTCATCGTTGATGACTATTCTAGATTTACATGGGTGATATTCCTCAAAAGCAAGGATGAGACTTTTGAGAACTTTGCCAGATTCTGTAAGAAGGTGCAAAATGAAAAAGGATTTTGCATATCTGCCATAAGAAGTGATCATGGAGGTGAGTTTGGAAACTCAAGCTTCAGTATGTTCTGTGATGAGAATGGGATCTCTCACAATTTCTCTGTGGTAAGAACACCTCAACAAAATGGGGTTGTTGAGAGAAAGAACATAAGCTTGCAGGAGATGGGAAGAACCATGCTCATTTCAAGCAATCTTCCAAGGTCTTTCTGGGCAGAAGCTGTTCACACAACTTGTTATATCTAAAACATAATTTTAGTAAGGCCTATTCTCAATAAGACTCCCTATGAATTGTGGAGAGGAAGGAAACCCAACATTTCATATTTTCACATCTTTGGCTGTGAGTGTTTCATACTCAACACCAAGGATGATCTGGGTAAGTTTGATTCGAAATCTGACAAGGGATTCTTCATTGGTTATTTATAAACCTCTAAGGCATATAGAGTTTACAACTCTAGAACCCTAACTGTTGAAGAAACCATTCATGTTAGATTTAATGATGCTAAAGAGACTGATAGGGAACTATCAGATCTAGAAGAGGATTTTGCAGGAATGGAGCTGAACCCAACTTCAGAGACTTCAAAGGCTAAAAATGAAGTACCTGCTGAAGGACCTTCTGATGTACCTGCTGAAGAAACAACTCTTCAACCTATTGAAACTGATACTTATCAGAGGGTCGATACCGAGTCTCAAAATGAGCAAGTTTTTCCTCGCTGGCGTGAGTGGAGATACAAAACTCATTATCCCCGAGAGTAAATCATTGGTGACACTTCAGGAGTAAGAACAAGACCAAGACTAAGAGAAGTCAATAATCTTTCCTTTCTCTATAAAATCGAGCCAAAGAATATTGAGTAAGCTATGCATGATGAAGGGTGGATCCTTGCCACACAAGAAGAGCTAAATCAGTTTGCCAGGAGTGATGTTTGGACTCTTGTTCCTAAACCCCATGGGAAAACTATTATAGGAACCAAGTGGGTGTTTAGAAACAAATTCTCTGAAGATGGTTAAGTTGTTAGAAACAAAGCCAGGCTTGTTGTTCAAGGCTACAATCAGCAGGAAGGTATTGATTTCACTGAAACCTTCGCTCCAGTAGCTAGGCTTGAAGCCATTAGGATTTTACTTTCCTATGCAGCAAATAATGACATCAAACTATATCAGATGGATGTTAAGAGTGCCTTCCTAAATGGCTTCATTAAGGAAGAGGTATTTGTCAGACAACCCCCTGGTTTCGAAAATTTGACTTTTCCTGATCATGTTTTCAAACTGAAAAAGGCTCTGTATGGTCTGAAACAAGCTCCCACAGCTTGGTATGAAAGACTGAGCAATTTCTTACTCAAAAATGGTTTTGAAAGAGGAAAAGTTGATACAACGCTCTCTAGAAAAATGTCTAGCAAAGACCTGATTCTGGTCCAGATATATGTTGATGATATTATTTTTGGATCAACAAATTTCTCTCTATGCACAGAGTTCTCAAAGCTTATGCAATCTGAGTTTGAAATGAGCTTAATGGGAGAACTAAAATTTTTCTTGGGACTTCAAATTAAGCAAGATTTTGATTGTATATGGATCCATCAAGAGAAGTATACAAAGGAAATGCTTAAAAAGTTTAATATGCACGGTTGCAAGCCTATGACAACTCCTATGCACCCCTCATCCATTTTAACTAAAGATGAAGGAGAAGAATCTGTTGACCTAACTCTGTATAGAGGAATGATTGGATCCTTACTGTATCTTACAACAAGTAGGCCTGACATTATGTTCAGTGTTTGCTTGTGTGCAAGATTTCAATCTGATCCAAGAGTAACTCATTATCAAGCTGTAAAGAGGATTTTCAGATATTTGAAAGGTACTACTAATCTTGGTCTGTGCTATAAGAGGAGTAAGAACTACAGGTTAGTAGGATTCTGTGATGCTGATTTTGCTGGAGACAGAGTTGAAAGAAAATCAACCAGTTGAGGATGTCACTTCATTGGAGGAAATCTAATAAGCTGGTCGAGCAAGAGACAAAGCACGATAGCCCTTTCAACTGCTGAACCTGAATACATTGCTGCTGCATGCTGTTGTTCACAGCTATTATGGGTAAAATATCAGCTAGAAGACTTTAATATTCTTACTAAATCTATTCCAGTCTTCTGTGATAACACTAGTGCAATCAACCTTTCCAAAAATCCAATTCAGCATTCTAGAGCAAAACACATTGAAATCAAACATCATTTTATAAGGGACTATGTTCAGAAAGGGATTATTGATACACAATTCGTTGATACAGAACATTAATGGGCTGATATATTCACTAAACCACTAGCTGAAGATAGATTCAAATTTATCAGAGAAAATTTGAACATTCTCACGCTTTCTGAAAAATAGTTTTCATTAAATAGAAAGTGTTGATATGCACAAGTAGTATCCTGAATCTTTTTCCTACTTATCGTTCACTTCTTCAGAATGCTCTGTTTGCCCTTTTGACTGATGACAAAAGGGGGAGTGTAATCGAAGATTCAGAGTTGGATGCTCAACCTGGACGAAGTGGACATACAGAACAGAGGCAAAGGAATCTTGAGATAAGTATACAAATTCTTTACGTTCTTTTATAGATTGAAATAAGCTATTACCTATCCAGTAAGTAAGATAGCTTTTCCTTTATTAATTGAAATAAGATAACGCTTAAAATAAAAAAGGGGAGGAAAATGTTTTTAAGAGATAATATTAAATCACTTTATACGTTACAATGATGTTAAAAAATTCTCATACAAAATTTAGAAATAATAACATCATAACATATGCTAAAATGGTAAATATTTGATTACTAACCAACTTGGACCCAAGATTAAATGGGTACCAAAGTGTTCCCCTAGTGTTTTGATTATGCAGAAATTTTTTTCAAAAAGGATGAGCATGTTGGTCTAGTCAAAGAGGATATAAGAGTTTGAATCAAAGCTTCTTGAATGCATAATGTGGAACTTCTCAAAGAGAAGCAATGGGTCAAGAAAATTGATTACCAAAGCTAAACAAAAACGTTAAAAGACTTTTTTCAAAGAAGAGAAAGGGAAAAAGATGTCTAAAAATGCTTGAAGCTTGAAGGTTGAAATTGCTTATACAAGGAAGACCCATTGGTGATATCAATCTCTTATCCCTCTCTATACTTAAACTAAAACATACTTGATCAAATCATTGATAATTTCTCTTACATGTTTACTTGTTTTAATGGTATCATGGTTGCAAGTATTTTAATATACAAGCATGCTAGACTTGTAGAGACCATGTTTGCAAAAGGCATTAAAATCCATTTGATCATTATTTGTTACCTCTGTTGTTCTTATTTGAGATTCTGAATAGCAAATTAAAAATCATATTTTTACTCTCTTTTGAATGTTTGAATGTCTCATATACTTACTTAGAGTTTGGAGTATCAAATGATAGATATCCTCTTGTTGGAAAGTGCTTTATATATTCATATCTTTAAAACAAGATGCCAATTTCAAATCTGAATATTTTCTGAACATTCTATAACATCCAAGTAACTATAAAGTCTACAATCTCATTGCTCAATATGTGAAAGAAAGTATGCATGATAGTTTTGACAAGACTAATCCTACACTTGAGATGAAAAGATTGTAGATTTG
This sequence comes from Sesbania bispinosa, assembly GCA_026901365.1. Classification (NCBI taxonomy): domain Eukaryota; kingdom Viridiplantae; phylum Streptophyta; class Magnoliopsida; order Fabales; family Fabaceae; genus Sesbania; species Sesbania bispinosa. The sequence continues at coordinate 1,513,127 of QLOH01000067.1, read as the reverse complement.
GAGACAAAGTGGAATGCTTGGATCTCAACAAGAACAATATGAGAAAATCCTCATATCCAAGTCAAAAGGATGTTCAGAAATTATAAAAAGCAAGAAAGTACGGCTGCACTTGAAAAAGTCACATATGAGTCTCAGGTTGAGACTGAGACTGAGACTTAGATGGAAATATGAGAAAGAATAGTCAAGTGAGACTCCTGCTGCAGCTCTGATTCTGATAGTACAAAAGGAAGTTCATGAATCCTATAAAATGGCTACTGCACAAGAGGACAAATGATATGAGAAAGAGGAAGAAGCCTGTAAAAGAAGAAAGCACAAAGAAATGACTAAGTTTGAAAAGAAAAATGCAGAAGCTGAGCTTATCTCTACATATATCAAGCTGAAAATTTTTAAGTCATATGGATCAAATGATAACTTGAGGAATACTTCATGAGGTACTCTGAAACTCTAATCTTCCATGATGATGCATATGTGATGAATTTTACTATTGTCATTTTAAAGATAAAAGTTAAGTATATTGATATTATGCAGAATTTAGGATTCATTTTTGAATGATAAACATATGCTTATTTGAATGATTCTGTGGTGATTGAATAATTAGAGTTTAGACGGATTTTCTATCAAGACTCTAATACAGTTTTTGAATCTACACTGTTCAAAACTAAGTGAATATCATTGCAACTGCTTGTGATGATCTTGTTTCATGTGAGTATTTAAGTTTGAGGTCTATCTATGATGGAACATGTGCTGAACGCTGATCATATGAAAATCCTTGAGTCAATTTCATGATAATTGAGAAAAAAAGAACTTGGAAAGATTGAATTGTTTAGTTAGGAGAAACATTTCTACAAGCTAAGTCTATATGCTCTCCATTTCTTTAATCAAGTCAATCTTCTAAGTAATTTATATGAAAAAGAAATTATGAGATTGAAGGCTTATAAAAGGATTTTGAAATAATTGAAAGTTGAAGGCAAAGAGGTTATTGTACTATATGCAGAAATGTTTCTGATATAGCATGTCTAAAATGATCATAACTTGTGCTACAAAATTGATTTTTGAGTAAAACCAATTTTGTTGGAAAGCTAATTTGTAAGAATGCAAAACTGGAAAGTTTGAAGCTATTACACTAAGCACAGAAGTACCAGAAAATTTGCTAACACAACTGCAGTTTTACAAATGCTCACAGAAACTTGCTTAGTTAAGATCATGATAACTGGAGCTATAGATATTATTTTTATGTGAAACAAATTTTATTGGAAAGATAATTTAAAATAGAATCAAACTGGAAAGTTTGAGATTTTCATATTAATCACAGAAGTTCCAGTAAATCTGTAAACACAGTTGCAGTGTTACAAGCTTCAATATAAACATGTTCACTTAAAAAGGTCATAACTGAAGTTATAGAAATGCTTTTTCAGTGAAACAAATTTTATGTAAAAGATATTTTATATGAGTATCAAACTGGAAATTTTGAAAATTTTATACTAACCACAAAAGTGCTAGTAAATTCGTGAACACAGTCTCACTGATACAAAGTCGGATATAAACCTGTTCACTTAAATAGATCATAGCTAGAGCTACAGAAATGATTTTTGAGTGAAACCAAGTTTGTGTGAAAGCTAACTTATATAAGTATTTGAATGTAAAGTTTTAGAATTTTTCATCATCTTCATAATTCCCAGCAAACACTTCAAGTGAACTGATCTCTCATGTGATCAAATCTGAACACATCTGTTTTGAATGCTTATATTTGGAGCTAGGAAAGGCTTTTTCAAATGAAACCAATTGGATTTGAAAGATGTTGTTCAATGGTTCAACAGTATTAATTTTCACTATTTTTGGACACATAGATTGATCACAGTGAAAGAAAAAAGGGATCTATCACAGTAAGCACTCTATTATTGAACTGCCAACTTTAATCACTTATATCTTATGATAGAAAACTACAAATGGAATGACTTTTATGATCTCTAGTTTATTGTGTTCAAATCTCATATTTTTATGAACTGGAAATAAATTACAAGTTCAGATTAAAGTAGCTAAGTCAATGGATGTTTTCTGGTTTGGTGCTGAAACTTCAAGTTAAAATATCTTTAATTGTACCAATCCAAATGAGTTGATTTTTGTGGCATTGGAAAGTTGTCATGATGTGGTTTATTGTGATAGAATATAAATCTCTAGATCAATCTATGATGGGAGTAGTACTTGTTCAAAGATTAAGGATACATGATAGAGAAGTAGTGAAACTTGATCTCTTGAAAGTGATACCTTTGACAATGTCCCCTTGATTCCCAAATTTGTGATAAACTTTGGTTTATCAAAAGTGAATTGCTGTATCAAATTGATGTGTATATTATGATTTGGAATATTGGGTAAATGAATGAATATGAAGAAGAACTTAACATGAAATATCTCAATCGTTGAAATGTTATCAGAACAGTTTTTCAATGCTGAAAAATATGCAATGATTATGAATCATATTGATGAATTTCTATTCTATTTCCCTACTGTCTACAGTCTGTAATCTTGACCTTTTATGCCTTTATCCATGTTCTACAAAATTAACTCATTATGGGCATAAAAATCAAGATAAGTAACATGTTTAGGGGGAGTAGCTGATTCAATCTTTGTGCTGAATGTTTTCTTACTTCTTGATCATGCATCAAATAAAATTCCTATCATCTAATCAAGAATGTAAACAAAATAAATCATTGTTCTGGTTTAAGATTGAGTTCTGTTTTCTAATGATCAATCCTAACTGCATCCCCTATTCAAATGATCTTTCTGAAAGTTAAAATTTCTGCATCAGTTATTGAAAAGTTGCTAAACCAGCAACTTTGGAAATATAAGCAGAACCTTCACATTTTGGAGGGGGAGTTAGTCAAATTTCTTGATGAAGTAATTGTGTACACATTGACTCAGTTGGGTAGTGATCATTTATGGAATTTGATGAACCTATATACCTCTTTCCTCTGCAAACTCTAGAAATCACTCTTTATTCTTTTGAAGAGGAAATGTTAAAGAAAAGAGAATGGGAAAATAGCTCTCTCAAAGTTTCAATTGAGAAAGAAGATCAAAGAGAAAAGTGTAAGCAAATGATTAAGAAAGAGTCTTTAGGAAGATTCTGAGCTTAGAAAGAAAAATCTGAATATTAAGTTACTAAGAAAATTCTAGAATCTAGACTCTAAAAAGCTCTTCTTCTTAACTTAGTCTTTGATTCTTCTATTCTAACTATTTTTTTGGAGCATTTATCCCTTTCCATATCATTTTGCTTTATCTGGAACTCTTGGGATCATTGTCATAACCATATGTGTGATCTATTGCTTTATCATATTGCTCTTGGGATATTGAAAATATTATTGCATATATCTCTTGCTCAAAACCCTCTGTTAAGATCAACCATATGCTTGATAAGTGGGAATCATGTCTTTGATGCCAATGAAAATCAATATAAAGTGATTATTTGACAAATTTTAAGAAAACATCTTGGCTATTTGGTATATTTTTCTGCCCCATCTTTTGTTGATGCCAAAAGGGGGAGAAATAGGAAAATAATCTTCATGTGCATAATAGCATAATATAACTTCTGAATCATGCTATGATATTATTGTTTGCATTAAAAGCATGAATTCAGGGGGAGTTCATTTGAGTGGAGCATAATATAATTTCTGAAACATGCTCTCATCATCCCTTATATGCTACTATATATAAAAACTTAATTTTGTTCAAATAGGTTTGTCATCATAAAAAAGGGGGAGTTTGTTAGCGCAAAAACCCTCTGAGATTTGGTTTTAATGACAACAAACCTTTTGATCAAACATAATGTTTTCTGTTCTTGAAGTTACTAATGTTTTATGCGAGATCTTAGAAAGACAGGATTCTCATGAAGAACTCAGAAAGATCAACCACGACCAAGCTCAGACTGAGAATGAGAGGCAACCACAGGTTGTGACTGGTAGTAATCCTCAGACTTAAAATGAAGATAAAGGTCAGCCTGAGATTGAGCAATCAATGCAAGTCTTTCCTGAGATTCAGAAAGATCAGAATCCTAATGATAAGAAACATCAGACTTCAGAATTGTTTATGGAGAATGGGCAAATCTTAGATGTTCCATATGCTGAAAGTAATTTCAGAAGAAGGCCTTAAGACATATTTCTTATTAGAAAGTCTTCAGAAGTTAGAATGGTTGAATTTGAAGATAGCCTAAGTTGAGAGAGATGCACATCAGAATGCAGTCTTAGCTACAGTCAGAAAGGGTCTCTACTAGAGACACCCATCATCAAGGTAAGTCAAGTTGAGCTCAATAATGAACTATTCAAGACTCAAGAAAACTGAGACTCAAATTTGATGGTAAGATTGAGCCATACAATTGAGACTGAAAATTGCACAAGAGACTCACCAAAGATGGATAAGACAAACTGAGACTTAGACTCATCTGAGATGCATCTTATTATTTACCGACTGTGTGCTCAAGTTGTGGCAAAAATCCTAGACTTTAAAATTACAGGTAACATTCAGACAAGAAAGCTCAAGGGACTACTCTTGAAGATTTAAAGCAATAAAAGTCAGAATCAAGGATTGCCAAAGGAAAGATGAGATCCAGACTCAGCTTGAGACGTAGACTCAAGATCAAATGCAGTCTCAAGTTCAGACGCAGACTCAAGATCATATGCAGTCTCAAGTTTAGATGCTAACTCAAGATCAGATGCAAACATCAGACTCAGACTTGAGATGCAAAGATCAGATGCAAACATGAGACTCAGACTTGAGATACAGAGATCAGATGCAAACATGAGACTCAGACTTGAGATGCAGAGATCAGATGCAGACATCAGACTCAGACTTGAGATGCAGTGATCAGATGTAGACAGAGTCTCAGCAACAAAAGCAAGTCAATGCAAGTACACTGTCACAGCAGAGACACCATCAGAAAAGCACTGATCTCATGTTAGAAAAGTGAAAAGCTCCCTCTCTCTCTTCCAACGACTAGTTTAACAGCTAGTTTTCTAAAGACTATAGAAGGAAGTCTCATTATGGTGAGACGTGTGAGAGACACAGTGAGACTCAGCAGAGATGCTGCTGCACAACCAGAAAAATCTAAGTCTCAAGTGAATCTCAACCTACCTACCTATGCTATCTTAGCCAATATCATGTAGTAGGTTTAAGCTCTTGTTTTGTACTGATTTGTATACACTCTTTGAGTGATTTAGAGAGCTACCATCTAGCTGAGCTCACGGTTTATCCATACTTTGTATGTAGACTAAGCTAGATCAATCACATCTCATCTCATATCACCAAGTCTCAACTAAGTCAGGAGGTGCCTGAGCTTAGTGTGAGCGATTGTAAAGCCTGGAGAGGCACTGTAACAAGAATACTCATTGAGTTTCCTGGAGAGGCAGTTGAAAACAAAAAATACTGCATGCGTTTCCTAGAGAGGCAGTTGCAAACAAAGAATATTGCATGAGTTTCCTGAAGAGGCGGATGAGAACAAAGAATACTAGAGACTCAACCAAGGTAGGAGTGCCTATGCTTGGTGTGAGGGACGTCCTGAAGAGGCAGTAAAAATACTTGTAATTGACGGGTTTGTCAATAGTGGAAATCTCACGAGTTGTGAAAACTGGACGTAGCCCAAGGTTGTGGGTGAACCAATATAAATCTTTGTGTGCATCTCTTCTCCTTTATCTTTTTATTTACACAACACATCTCTAATTCCTGAGACTTATCTGTTTGAAACAAATTACATTTGATTAAATCTCTGCACAACTAAGATCTGTCTCTGCATCTCATCTTACATCTAAAGTCTATCTCATCTCAGATCCCATCTCAACTTGAGATCAATCAGTAGTCTCACTCATTCTCTTTTAAAGTCTTAACATTTGTTGAGCTAATTAATCTTACATCTCAAATCTGTTTGCTAAAATAAATCAAATCTATTCAGAGATAATCAAGTTTCATTAATTAACGAATCATCTTTACTTGATTACAAAATTATTGTTGAGACTACATCTCATCTAACCTATTTGAGACTCCAAGTGTTAGACTTGAGATCACGTCTCAACTTGAATTTAAGTGTGTATTTTCAGGTACAATATTTTCAAGTCTCTATTCAACCCCCCCTTTTAGAGATGTTCAACCAACTTCAGTTGGTATCAGAGCTTGGCCTCTTGGGGTTGAGCACACCAACGTGTGAAGAGGAGAAAGATCCAAGAAAGAAATATGGCTGAAGTTATCTCTATTCTATTCATTCATGAAGGAGGTTGCTCTTGGAATCATAAAGATAATTTCAAGGAAGAGCCAATCATGCAGAAAACTGAGATAACATCCTACATGGCTCAAGATGACTTTGAGGCAAATGGAAAATGACTCACATCATTTGGAGAAACCAAAGGAACAACAATGGAGTTTGCCAATGTGGCATGGAACAGAGATAAAAGGCAGTGACAAAATTCGTACTGCAGTAGTTGTCTGCCTAGAGTTAAAAAGATGGATACTCAGTGGCAGTAAGAGAGTAATACTTGCTGGATCGATGAGAATCAAAAGAAGGAAAAGAAAGAAACATCAAGATGGGTAGACGTCCATGCTGTCAAAAGATATCCTAGAGATTGGAGAATTCAGTGTTGTCTAAATGAAACCATAACACTCCAATGAAGCTTTGTTATCCTTAATTGGATAATTTACTGTAGCAATATCCGCGATTGGAATGCAATGGCTTAAATGTAATGGCTGCCACGTGACGAAATAGAAGCTTTGGAGTGTAATCGAAGATTTAGAGTTGGACACTCAACCTGGACGAAGTGGACATACAAAACAGAGGCAAAGGAATCTTGAGATAAGTATACAAATTCCTTACGTTCTTTTATAGATTGAAATAAGCTATTACCTATCCAGTAAGTAAGATAGCTTTTCCTTATTAATTGAAATAAGATAACGCTTAAAATAAAAAAGGGGAGGAAAATGTTTTTAAGAGATAATATTAAATCACTTTATACGTTACAACGATGTTAAAAAATTCTCATACAAAATTTAGAAATAATAACATCATAACATATGCTAAAATGGTAAATATTTGATTACTAACCAACCTGGACCCAAGATTAAATGGGTACCAAAGTGTTCCCCTAGTGTTTTAATTATGCAGAAATTTTTTTCAAAAAGGATGAGCATGTTGGTCTAGTCAAAGAGGATATAAGACTTTGAATCAAAGCTTCTTGAATGCATAATGTGGAACTTCTCAAAGAGAAGCAATGGGTGAAGAAAATTGATTACCAAAGCTAAACAAAAACATTAAAAGACTTTTTTCAAAGAAGAGAAAGGGAAAAAGATGCTGTCTAAAAATGCTTGAAGCTTGAAGGTTGAAATTGCTTATACAAGGAAGACCCATTGGTGATATCAATCTCTTATCCCTCTCTATACTTAAACTAAAACATACTTGATCAAATCATTGATAATTTCTCTTACATGTTTACTTGTTTTAATGGTATCATGGTTGCAAGTATTTTAATATACAAGCATGCTAGACTTGTAGAGACCATGTTTGCAAAAGGCATTAAAATCCATTTGATCATTATTTGTTACCTCTGTTGTTCTTATTTGAGATTCTGAATATTTTCTGAACATTCTATAACATCCAAGTAACTATAAAGTCTACAATCTCATTGCTCAATATGTGAAAGAAAGTATGCATGATAGTTTTGACAAGACTAATCCTACACTTGAGATGAGAAAGATTGTAGATTTGGAGACAAAATAGAATGCTTGGATCTCAACAAGAACAATATGAGAAAATCCTCATATCCAAGTCAAAAGGATGTTCAGAAATTATAAAAAGCAAGAAAGTACGGCTAAGGTGAGACCTATAAGCCACCGCCTATAAATAGGAGACCTGCTGCTGACCTAAGGACATCTGATACTTCTCACTCTGACAACCGAGTTTAACGCCGTTAGGCCTTGAGCTCAGCCACTCAGGGACATTTTGAGAACAAACCCCTTTCTTGTGATTGCAATATTTACTTCAGTTATTACATTCCCCTTTAGCATAGTGGTGATACAACTGATGTCTTAGTCAGATTATGAGTCTCATTTTGCACCACCAATCTGCTATGAGGCGATTTTACCCTTTTCTTCTTGCTGAGACATATCTAAGACAGAATTTTATGCTTAGGAAATACTATCTCAGCACCTTCATTTTGTTGGGCAGCTAGCTCTGCAACTATCTTTCTATTCTTTATGCTCAACCTCAGACCAAGTCTAAGTTCTCAGCTACAATTTGAGATGTTATTGAGACAATAGTTTAAGCTGTCTTCACATTCTCTTTTATTTCAAAACTGCAATCTTTCTCTTTCAAGTATAGAATTAGTATAATATATTTTCAACATGCATGCTCTATTCTACACATTGAGTTCTAAGATTACACACCATAAATATTAAGAACTTATTCTTCCATTAGAATTTAAATAAGCTACTATTAAGATCATCAAGACATTCTAACCAAGATGTTGTCCCACAGTTTAAAGTTCTAATCATACGTACAAAGCATTTAATCTTTAAAAGGAAAGAGTCATACAACTCTAACACACCTTTCCTCTGAACTGGTTGCCTTCCATGCTGAGCTTGCTAATCAGTTAACGCTAAGGCGTCAATAATTCTGGTAGCTTGCTCTGCATCTACTGACATCATTGTGCCTCCTGCTGCAGCATCTAGAATCATTTTGGTGTCCGGTCTGAGTCCATTACAGAAGATATTCAGTTGAGCAATGTCCTCAAAACCGTGGTTAGGACACCTCCTCAGTAAAGATTTGAATCTCTCCTAGGCTTCACAAAATGGCTCCTCTGATCCCTGCCTGAATGTGGAGATATCTGACTTGGCCTTGATATAGCGAGATGGTGGGAAGAATCTGTTCAAGAACTTCTCTTCCACATTGCTCCAGCTGGTCAGACTCTGATTAGGGTGTGACTTCAGCCATTCCTTAGCTTTACCTATCATAGAGAAAGGAAATAAACGTAAGTAAACTGATTCCAAATCATCTTCCTCAAAACCCATTGTACCAATCATTTCATAAAAAGTAGAGAGATGAGTGTAAGGATCCTCGTGATCCATTTCCGTGAATTGATGAGCACTAATGAGACTAAAAAATGTTGGCTTCATCTCCAGAGATTTTGCAGTAGCAGGTATGGCTATGCTTGAAAAATAGCGTGGTCCTTGTTGCATAACATACTCTCCCAATGTTCTTCTTGGTGGAGGGGGATTTACTTGCTCCTCAGCCATATCTTCAACTTTTACTTCACTTAGGGTGGATGAACAGAAAGTATTGAGATTGCCTCCTTAAGGTTGTTCATGCCTTTTCTTTTTGTTCTTGCTCCGGTTCCTTCTAGATGTCCTTTTGATCTCAGGATCAAATTCCAGTTGGTCTTGAGACACCTGACCTCACAAGAGCATAAATCAAAAAGCTAAACAAGGGTTAGCTCAGAAGAGAGGAATAAAAATAAAATAACTTGCAGAAAAATAATAATAAAAAATAAAAACAAAAATATTCACAGCTCAATAAGATGAACTAAGAATTTAATTTGAGACATTGTTCCCCGACAATGACGCCAAAAATACTTGTTGAGATCTTGGCAAGCATACCAATATCGCAGCAGTATAATAGTAGAAAAGTAGGGTTGTCGTACCAACGAGGATAAGTGCAAAATAAATTCTTAGGACTCACGCTTATTGAGTAAGAACGATTGCAAATGGTTAAGATTGTTTGGTGAAAACTAAATTTAAAAATGCAAATAAAAGAATTCAAGTTCAGGAACGAATTAATCGATTACCTGATATAGATAATCGATTACCACCGCACCTGGAAAAAGATTAAAAATTGGTGCTCTTTGGTTTAATCGATTACCATAGGCTGTAATCAATTACCCCTGTTTCCTGTGAAGAGTTCTATGAACAAAGCGTTCCGGTTTAATCGATTACTAAAGGTGCTAATCGATTACCACAGATTCTGTAGAAAAACTGGACGTTTGTAACTGTTTTGAAACTATTTTTTAACAAACTTTTGAAACTCTAAACATGTTTTATATAAATGATTTTTGAAAATAAAAAGAGGAGAGGAATAGAAGAAGAGAGAAGAGCTGATTTGTGAAGAAGAATAAAAAACTCTTTTTAGAAAAACTCTCTAAGAAAGTTCATCATGTCCAGAAATTCTGCAAAATTCTGAAGAACTCTCAAGCCAAGATGTTTAGACAATTGGCAAGAAGATTATGATACACTCATGGAGTTTATCTGCACAAACAAGGTGCTATTGTTCTAAACTTAGTTTTCTTTAATTGCTTTTGATTTGTATTGTCTCTTGAATAGGGTATTCATAGAGAATTACACTGTGTGATATCTCAAGAACGGGGAGTTCATTGAGATTGTTTATGAAATCTTGTGACGGGGTGTCATAAGTAAGGTTGTTGTTCGAGTGACGGGGTGTCACGGATGAACATGCTCTTGTAGGGTTCAAGAGTTAAACCTTCTGTTTGTTAGAAAGTCTTTCTTTAGGATTGATTGTGCATGGTGTTTATAATCAATTCTATAGTGAAAGCAGATTTAGTGGTGTGCTAGATCTAAACTGGATGTAGGCCCCTTTTTGTGGCTGAACCAGTATAAATCACCGTGTAATATTCTCTATCCCTACTCTATCTTGAAATACGATTCTTGACTTTATGAACATGCTTCATGATTTGTAAAATTACTGAAAGTTGTAAAGAATAATTGATTGATTGCTGATATATTGAACTGTATATTGAAAGTAGAATCATTAACCTTATGGAATCATTCTTGTTAATCAATTACTTACTGTTTTCCAAATTGGTAATCAATTACGCACTGAATTGGTAATCAATTACCTTCTGCAATATCTCTAATCCGCTGCACATAACTTTTGATTTTAAACTCTGATAAATTGATCTTTTGAAAATATATTTGAAAGAATTTTAAAGGCAGATTTTGGAAGGGAAAAACGAATTTTGAATATTAATAAAGTAAAAAGTTTTTGTGAATCTATTCAACCCCCCTTCTAGATTCCCTCTGGGACCAACATCTCTCGTTCCACCAAAATTTTCCTAAGTATATATTTTGGTTTCTCATTTGATTATCATCAAGTTTTCTCTTTAGATCAATTTGGTTTTCTTTCAATCAAATTCGGACTTCGGAAGTGATCTGACCCGTACATACATTCCTTCTTTGAAGGTAATTAAGTCCCTCAACTTATGTTCTATATGTTTTGGGTTTCTGTTAAGCACAGATGGGGACTGGGGATTCATTTTAATCTTCTTCATAAAGGGTGTGATGCGGTCCCATTCTTTAGAAGTTATAGAAATTTCAAATATTATTATGGTTACTATTATTAGTAGTAGTATTTGGGAAAGTGGTAATGGAATGAATGATGCATCATACATTGAATATTGAAAAATGTATTGTTACTAATCTTTTGAGAATGTATTGTGATGTTCAATTGTTGTTGTTTTAACCCTTTTTTTTATTTCTCACTTTAAAATATTTTTTTCTTCTTGAATAGGTTTATCTTAGGCTGTGCAAGTCTTATTGCTGAATACTTCAACGCAGAATGGTACGGGAGGTATTACAAGCAACTTGCTTGGAGGTTTCTATTGTTATCTGAGAAGGTGCTTGTATGCTATTTTATCTATGGGTCCTATGCCAAATCATATTACTTTCATCATGGATGGGAACAAAAGGTATGAAAAGAAGCAAAACCTGAAAGATGGTGATGGCCACAGGGCTGGATTTTCCACTCTCTTGCCAATGCTTAGATACTATTTTGAATTTGGAGTGAAGTATGTAATTGTATATGCATTCGACATTGACAACTTCTAGAGGAAGCTTGAGGAGGTTGAAAGCTTCATGGAATTTATGCGAGAAAAGATTAAGGATTTGCTTCAACATAAAAGCATTATTAATAAATATGGTATTTGATTACATTTCATTGGAAACATGCAACTACTAAGTGAACCTGTCAGGGTTGTTACAGAAAAGGCAATGATAGTTACTGCCCAAAAATAAAGAGAGATTTCTCATAATTTATGTGGCTTATACTTCGCGTGATGAGACTGTGCATGCTGTTCAAGAATCCTATAAGGATAAACGGAATGAAGTGCAAGCACCAAAAGAAGAAAATATTTCCAATGGTGCATTTACAAGCATTAATCAAGGCCTAAAAAGAAATGGTCTTAATTTGCATATTCAAGATTCAAGTGAATATTATCTGAATGCAACCAAAGCTTGTAACAATCTACTTGAAGGATTGGAAGGTGTTGGAAAGAAAGATAGCATGTTTGAGCATAATGTTGATAAACAGGGTGGTACTTACAATGAAGCTGAAATCACATCTGATATGGCAATGGAAATGGCTCTTGACCCTGGCAGCTTGATTCAAACTTATGGAGAGGCTCGCCTCAACAATTTTCTTCTTTGGCAGACCATACCTGCCCTCTGTATGCACCAAAAGTACTTTGGTCTGAAATAGGCCTAAGACACTTGGTCTGGGCAATATTGAACATTCAAAGACACCATTATTACTTGGAAAAGAAAAAGAAACAATTTTAATTGTAACCTTATCAGCCGAAATTCAGAGTGTAATTCATGTGATGGTAGATCATTTTTTTTCCAGCCCATTTAATGTATTCATTTTTCTTTGATAACAGTTAAAATTATAAGAAATTAAATGGATGATGCAGAAGAGAAAGAATATTATTTGATGATGTATAATCATTTTGTAGAATATAATGTATTGATCAAATTCTATATTAATACTAGAATTGAATAAAAAATAAATTGAGAAACATATTGAAATACAAAAATTATATTTGATGATTCAAGATACTCTAAAATATTTTATAATAGAATAATAATATTATGATATAATCTTAAATTTTTGGATTTGTGTTGTTTTGTGATGACTTTTAAAATCAAATATGAAATAAATATTGCCAAGGCAAGGCTATTATGGATCGTATAAGAACCGGGTCTACGGTGTATCAGATTACATAGTTTATTATTTATAGCAAGTGAATGTTATACTTTCATATTAATGTTATGATAGACCCTTTGAAGCTCATAGGTTTTAATGATGACAACTCCCTAAGAAAGTAAAAATATCGAGTCATTTTAAGATTCTTTGTTACCTAATTAAGATGCTTGAGTGTGCAGAGAACAAACTAGACAAGTAACAGGATCATGCTGAGAAGTTTAACAAAAGTTAAGAAGCTTGATTCGTCAAAGAACAAGGACGTACCAAGATAAGAATCATCTCAGAATCAAGTCTCAAGCAATAAAAAGAAAGTATCATCAATCAAGAAGATTTGAGTAAAGTTAAGAAGCAACTTAAGGTTGAGAAGCAAAATAAAGAAGCAAGTTGAGAAGCATCTATCAGAAGCTAAACAACTAATGTTGATGTGGACATAACACGATGACACAACAAGTAAAAAAGAGTTGGTAGAGTCCCAATGGCTAGATAACGACTATGTTTACTCAGAAGACTATAAAAAGATCAAGACAACCCGAAAGCAAATGAAGGAATACATTGAAAGAGTTCTAAAACGTTGTTCAAGTGAAAAGTCATCTTTTCATCAATCTCTTTGCTTCTTAATCCACTGTATCTCTCTGTGTATCAGCTCTATGAGCTTTTTAGTAGATCTTGATTTGTAACCAGCTTGAGAAACTTAAAGTTTATCCACACAGTGTGTTCTAGAATATCAAGCAAACCTTTTACCTTCATTTAAATTTGTTGTATCTCCTCAACCTAGTAAGAAAGTGAATCTTGAGTAGGTGTGAGTTTGAAATTAAAGCTTGAAGAGGCTAGGAAAGACCACTTAGACTCCTGAAGAGGCTCTTAAAGAAGAATACTTGTATCTGTTTTGAAGGAATAGTGGAAATCTCACAGATTGTGGGGACTAAATGTAGCCCAAGTTGTTAAGGGTGAAGCAGGATAATTATGTTCGTGTTCTTTTGTCTCTAAACTTATGCATCTCATATCTTATATTCACATACATTTTAGTTAGTCATTGTACTACACTTCTTAAAATAGTTGCAAAACTATAAAATCAATATCCATAACTTAAGAAGCTGTACAAAATGTTAAGTCCGCCTATAAGCACTAACTAACAGTTGAGCATTGCTTCCTAAGATTCGCTTTTCATTAAATCCTCAAAATCAATCCATACTTCATTTTCTCTCCTAACTCTTATCTCAGTTGTACTCAATAACTTATTTTCTGATATTTAAGTTGAGTAAGTTTGAGAAGAAAATTGAAAAATAAGTTTAAATTTTTCAAAAACGTTTAAGAACCGTCTCAATTCAACCCCTCTTTTTGAGACCTAGCCAACTACAATTAAAATTAAGGGCCCATATTTTCATTTTGTGGACACATAATCATGGTTCCTAATATTTTCCATAAATCATGAACTTAGGTTATTTCACCCACCTTGAGTGGCCTTCAGGAGTGAAACAAAGGTATCGTGGTTAGAATATATAACAATAGGTAAAGAAACATAGCAAACTAGAAGTTGGGATTTTAAAACAACCAAAAGCGTCAACATAATTCTATGATTGTCCCCCGTAGTGAGAGGGGTGATTATCAAGCGGAACCTGAGAACTCAAATTAATGTCGAGTTTGAAATAGTGAAAACTCGGTGACCTAGTGGGTGATGATGAACAGTTCTCTTATGCTCGTAAGAAGGGGATACAAACGATTACTACCCTCTAACCTTCTAGGTAATGTCGCCAACGATATAATCTCAATGAGCTTTCACAGCCTTCAGAGTGCTAGTGTGATAGAGAAAGAGTTCTCTACATTGTGGTGCACCCAAGTTTACACAAAGGTGTCTCTACAATCTTATTATTAAGCCATGCAAAAATGTTACAATTGAACTCATGATCCTACTAAATCATAAAAATTTAAATTACCAGTGAATATAATCTTACAAGCCAAAAATATTTAAATTATGATTACTTTTAGCAAAGAGCATGTATAGAAGGGTCTTCCTAGGTTCCTTGGAGTTTTAGAAGTCTACAACTATCTTTTCTCCAAAATAATAGAGGTGACTATTGTAACGTCCTAGTTTCTAAATTCAAGAATTAAGCTCGTTGGAAGCAAAATTCCCGAAGTTGTAAAATTTTTTCGCGCCATTTTAAATATCGCATCACAAATATCATTTAAGGTTTAAACGTCCAACAATAACTCAAATAATATATGAAAATCTAAACTGAATAAATAAATGCCTCACGGGCTCACTATACATAATCTGTATACATCAACTAGGATACTGTCATACATGTGCCCTAAACAAAAATAGAAAGTCCCGAAGGATGCACATGTACAGTCATATCCCTAAAAAATAGTACAAGTATAATTCTAGTCATAAAAATAAACATCTATGTACATTAAGGATTGGAAATCTTCAAAATATAAAAGACTCATGAGCATCTCCACACTCACTGCACTGGCCGGGGTGGAACCTGTGCATCTAAATGATAAACACAAAATGTATGGTGAGACTAGAGTCTCAGTGAGTAAAGCATGCAACAGGCAGTTTATGTAAATAAGCAAATGCAATGCAACATACAGAAATAAGCATACAGGTACAAGCTCTAACATACTAAATCTCATTGAACATCTTTAATGATATGCATGTTCTGCATTTCCCGGTAGGACGGGGTCTTATCTCTATCTCTGGGGCTAGACTTGAGCTCAGAATACAAGGAACGTCTCCCTTGGGGTTACTACCTGCCATTACTCTAGGGACCGAAGTCCAAGTTTTACTCTAGGGATCGAAGTCCATTACTCTAGGGACCGGAGAACATTATCTCTTTCTTAATCTCTAGGGGCTAATGCCCAAGTGTCTTATTCATTCTCAATACGTGCATAATATAAACCATAGTATTCATAAACTTTACAATTAAGGCTATGATAAAGCAAAACCCTTAAATCAAAGCCCTAACTAAAATCTCTAAATCTATAACCATTAAAATTCTCATACATTGAACATAAACAAGATCAGACAAAAGAATAACCATATACAAGCCCTAGAAAGGGAGAGGAAGGAGTAGGGTTCATTGGGGAGTAATCACACAAGATTGGGTGAGAGTGTGAGAGCTTTACTTTCCTTAAGGAAGCTCAAATAGAAGGCAAAAGAGGTTGGGGAAGGTTGGGGTGGAGATCCTTGGATCTCTCTTCTTTCTCCAAGCTCCAAAGTCACTTTCTCTCACTAAGGATGCGTGTTCTCGCTCAAGCGAGCCCTTCTCGCTTGAGCGAGAATGCTAAGAAAGTTCTAAATTCGTGTTCACGCTTGAGCGACTTAAGCAAGAATACTTCAGAGAGCACACCCCCTTTCTGGATGAATTTCGCTTGAGCGAGACCCTTCTCGCTTGAGCGAAATTCTTCCAGAGAGCACCCTTTCTCTGGATTAATTTTGCTTGAGCGAGGCCCTTCTCGCTCGAGCGAAATTCTTTCAGAGAGCACTCAATTTGCTTCCCTATTTCTCGCTTGAGCGAGAGCCTCCTCGCTTAAGCGAGAAAGCTAGAATACAATTTTTGCAAATTTTACAGATATTCTCCTTCTAGCGAGCCCTTCTCGCTTGAGCGAGAACATCATAACTCAAGGTCCTGATTTCTCACTTTTTATTCATTCTAACTCAATTTTTTTCACTCATTCCTTAGTCCTTTTTACAAAACTATTTCAATACACAATTTCCTCTATAAAATGGATTTAAATTCTTGGGATGTTACAATTCATTTGAGGTACGGACAAGGTGCGGATCATGGCAGACTTCTAAGCAAAAAAGGGACACATGGATGAATCGAGCCCACACCCAAATGAGAGGGATCCAGAGGCTGTGCAGGTATGGGACTGTAGAGATGAGGATAGCTTAAAAGAAATTGTTGTGGAGAATTATACCAACAAGATGCACCTTCTTTTCGGAAGCCCATAACATGAGAACTCCATAGTTAAGCGTGCTTGGCTTGGAGCAATTCTGGGATGGGGTGACCTTCTGGGAAGTTTCCAGGAAAGTGTGTAAATGAGGACAAAGCACACTTGAAAGACTCTTGTTGGTTTGTGGGGACCCTCATCACTCCTGTAAGCGGCTCGGGGGCGTTACAACTATCATTACCCTTCAAATCAAAATCATTTTGATATTGAAGAGTTAGAAGTGCACCAACTACCACCACTTGATAGTTTTCTATGTTGATGAGCATTCTAACCTCCCTCAATCGTCATCATCTCCCTCCCACCACATGCTCTTATCCCTCTTAACCAGAAGAAAAATTTACGATAATGGTTTGATAGATCATTTGTGGATATTGAAAAGGGGAAACATTTGTTATTTGTATTTAGTCCTTCAAGAGGAAAAGAGGGAAAACTACTTCTCTTTCCATGAAGGACAAAATTGAAGTACTTTTATTTGAATATATGTTACTAAAGATCACTATTTGACTCGGTTAATGACACATTAGCATGTCATATTGCACTTCTTAACGTGTTACATCATCATTGTTTGTTAAGGTTAAGTAAAGAATTGTAATAGATGGACTAAATTAGACTAATACTGATATTTCCTTCTTTTCGAGATTAACTTGAAGGACCTTCTATCTTTCATGGACCAATTTGATGTTTTAGTCTCATATTGGCCTAGTAGACCCCCAAAATTTTTAATGTAGTCTTTTTCTACTTGAAATTTTTGATAAGGTACTTCTTATATTCCTTTTTATTTGTCACATATTTTAGAAAAATTGTATTTCCTAATTATATGTCACTTTAAAATTTCTAGATAACATTAATTACTTTTTTTATTTATACCCTTAATTACATTCACTTGATTCTTAATTATTTTACTCACTTGAGAAAGAAATTAATTAATAAGAGAGATAAATCTTATAACAAGAAATTAGATAATGATTTTAAATAATAGAATGAGAATATTAATTCTATTTCTTAATTCATCAGGTCTAATCCTTAAAGTGGCAGATAACAGAATGAAGCGAGTAATATTTGAATTACTTTAATTATTTATTAATATTTTACAATGAACCAAAATTAACTCCTAATTAAAAGATTTGATAATAAGATGATAAAAAATTTCTTACAATCATGAAAGAATTTTAGTAACTAATTAATACCTTATGATAATTGTTTAATAATGGTCTTTTTTTATTAAATCATCCTAATTTAAAAGGATATTATAAACGAATATGTTAAAGATAATAATTGTAACATCCCTCTTTTTTTGAGTTGTATGCTAGCCTCGGAGGCTCTTTTGATCTTGTAGTGATATTATGTTATTGTATTGTTGTGTTGGATTTATTTTTCTGAGTTTCAGGTTAATTTAGAATTTGGGGAAATGTCCAGTTTTTAGGGGAGACTCTGCCGGATATTCGGCAGAAATAAGGTGAGTTGGAATAGCGTTTTAGTAGCCTAAGTCTTGGGGAGAGAGGATCCAACTAGACAAATGGAGGAATTAGGAAAATTTTGGAGTGCTAGGGAAGTGGGTTGAAGCTCACTTTTAGTGTGCTGAAGCACACTTTTAGTGAGTTCAAGCGTGCTCAGATTTCTAATAGGAATTGACCCCTGTTTGAGGCGCGCTGAAGCACACTCTTAGTGAACACAAGCGCACTCAGAATTCTGGTAGAAGCTAGCCTATGTTTGATGCGCGTTGAAGCACACTTTTGGCGCGTTGAAGCAATCTTTTAATGTGCTGAAGCACACTTTGAGTGTGCTCAAGCGCGCGGGTTCCAGGGGCATTTTTAATACTGCACTGTTTCTCGTTCTCGTCATTCTTTTCTCCTTACACAGTTAGGGTTTTAGAGAGATAGAGAAAGAAAACTAGAGAGAGAAAGAGCTTGAGGAAGAAGAAGGGCTAAAGGGAAGGTGCTCCAACACTTCTAGGGCTTGTCCTTCCACCATCTCCTCACATCCATCTTCTTTGTTCTTCCATTTGTGGTGAGTATAACTCACACACTCACTCCTATTTGTGCTATTGAATGAACCCTACCTCCTCCTTTCCCTTTCTCTTGATTTATATGCTGTTGCTGGTTGTGTTTTCCCTTTAATGCTTTTACTTAATGATTGTGGTTATCTATGTTGAAAGTTTTAGGCTAGGGTTTGGATTCTGGTACCTTCTAATTGCGATTTAAGCTTATATTTCAGTTTGATTTACATTCCGTACTCATTATTGGAATTAGAAAATGAATTTGGCTACAGCCACCAAACCCTAACTAATCAAGTTTGACTTCGGTCGAGAGTAAGACAAAAAAAGAGTTTGGCTTCGGGCCAAAGTATTTGGCTTCGACCCAGAATATGTATGAAAACTTGACTTTGGTCCAGAGTAAGTGGTGGGATACGTCCCCAAGGAAGACGTTCCTTGTAGTCTGAGTTCAGGTCTAACCCCAGAGTTAGTGAAAAGACCCCGACTGCCGGGTAAAGCAGGTTATGAGTTGTAGAGTTGAGGATTGAAATTGTTTGACTGGTCTAATTATATTGTATGAACTATTGCATAATAATTACCTATTTTCCCCTCACTGCATACTGCATAGTTATATTCACTGAGACATCCGTCTCACCACACATTTCGTGGATGCATTTTAGATGCGCAGGTACCTCCCCGTTCGGGCAAGTGATTTAGAAGATTAGCTGCAGATTTCCCTATTTTGATGTATTTTGAGATGAGAGTTGTGTGTATGTATCTGATTATTATGGGACTTATTCTGAGATTGTATTTTGCGAGGATATGATTTTACATGTGGTATGCTTGTAGTTGTTAGGATACATGTATAAGGTTATCCCAAGATAGTTACCGTATTTGATTTTTGTGTTCCACTTTTATCACTAGATAGGTATTTATACTTCAGAGTTTTTGACATATATTATTTAAGTGATCGTTGGTAACTTGAGTAGTGTATGTTGCTTGTACTAGTATTTAAATGGCGCGAAATAATTTCAGAAATTCGGGATTTGGTTCCAACGGACTAAATCCTCGGGTTAGAAATTAGGACGTTACACTTTGGTATCAGAGCAGTCCGAGGACCAATCCCTCATCTTCTTCTCCTTGTGAGCCATCCCCTGATCCTGTGGCTGCAGCTCTGCAGGTGCTCACTCAAATGATGGGAGAGCAGGTGCAGTCCAACCGCCAGAAGGCTGAGGCGGTCCAGGAGCAGGCTGCTGCTAACGCGGCCGTCTTGCAAGAGCTCATCCGAAGACCACCGAGGACCCCTACTCCTGCCACGTTGGACCCGTTTGTCCAAGGATTAGGAGAATTGCGAAAACATACTCCTCCTCAGTTCAACGGGGTGTATGATCTGGATGTGGCGGAGAACTTGCTCTGTGACCTCAATAAGATTTTCGAAGTAATGAAGTGTCTTGATGAGTCCAAGGTGGTGTTTGCAGTCTACATGCTTCGAGGGGAGGCGGAGGATTGGTGGAAGACGACAAGTGTGAGGGCTGTTGTTGCTGACACCCCGGTTACCTGGGGAACATTTCAAACTCTGTTTTTAGAGAAGTACTTTCCGGCAACGGTGCGGCGACAGAAGGAAGCTGAATTTCTTCAACTCAAGCAGGGGAATATGACTGTAGGACAGTATGTGGCCAAGTTTGAGGAATTGTCCAAGTACTCAAAGTACCTGCAGACAATCCCAGATGAGGAGTGGAGGTGTACACAGTTTGAGGGAGGTCTGAGGCCGGAGCTTCAGGATCGTGTCGGGACACTTGAAATCAGGGATTTCCCCACCCTGGTTAGCAAGTGTTACATTGCTGAGAAGAACCAGAAGAATGCTGCACCACCCCCACAGCCTGACAACAAGGGGAAGAGGAAGCTGGAGGAGCCCATTTAGGGAAAGGGCTCAAGGCCCAAGTGGAAAGGCACCACTACCTTAGCCACTCGGTCGACCCAACGCCAAGGGGCACCCAAGTGCTCCAAGTGCGGCAAGGACCATTTTATAGCATGTCTACTTGGAACGAGGGTTTGCTATCTCTGCAAGGAGCCTGGCCACCTGAAGAATGAATGCCCGAAGAGAAAGGACCTTCCTAAACCCCAAACCATTGGGAGATTCTTCACCCTTAGTGGTGAAGTGGCAGCTTCTGCAGATAATTTGATGCGAGGTACGTGCACCTTAGGAGATAAGACGTTAATTGCATTGTTCGATTCGGGGGCAACCCATTCTTCTGTTTCGTATGATTGTGTGAGGTAGTTAGATTTGCATGTTGTTCCTTTGTCTTACAGCCTAAATGTAATAACCCCTGCCAAGGAGGCAATCCCCACTTCCCTTGTATGTTCCAAATGCCCCATTGTTGTACAAGGGAGGGCCTTCGAGGTTGATCTGATTTGTTTTCCACTAAGGGGCATAAACATCATTCTTGGCATGAACTGGTTATCTCAGAACCAGGTCATGCTTGATTGCTTCAATAAGAAAGTTGTCTTCCCGATTCTCCCTCCTCTTCTGGAGGAGAAGCCCCCTAAGTGACAGAGTAGCTATTTTATTTTACTACTTTCCTCAGCTCTAGATTCCAGGATTGACTTGAGCAATGTATCCACGGTTAGGGAGTTTCAAGATGTGTTCCCTAGTGAGGTGACCACTTTACCTCCGAACCGAGAGATATAGTTTACCATTGACTTGGTACCGGGCACGGGGCCCATTTCCAAGGCACCTTATAGGATGTCTCCGCTAGAGCTTAGTGAGCTTAAGACTCAGTTAGAAGACCTTATAGCCAAGAAGTTCATTAGGCCTAATGTATCACCCTGGGGAGCACCGATGCTCTTAGTCAAGAAGAAGAATGGAAGTATGAGGTTGTGTGTAGACTATAGGCAGCTAAATAAAGTTACCATTAAGAATAAGTATCCCTTGCCTAGGATAGATGACCTCCTAGACCAACTTAGAGGGGCTTCGGTCTTTTCTAAGATAGATTTGAGGTCTGGTTACCACCAGATTAAAGATTAAGGGTGAGGATGTACCTAAGACTACCTTTAGGACTAGATATGGGCACTATGAGTATTTGGTGATGCCTTTTGGCTTAACCAATGCTCCTGTCGTATTCATGGATTATATGAATCGAATTTTCCGACCCTACTTTGATCAGTTTGTGGTTGTGTTTATCAATGACATTCTAATATACTCCCGGAGTTTAGAAGAGCATGAACAACACCTTAGGGTTGTCCTGGGAGTTTTGAGGGAGAAGAAGTTGTTTGCCAATCTAGAGAAATGTGAGTTTTGGATGGACACGGTACATTTCTTAGGGCATGTAATTTCGAAAGATGGAGTGTCTGTTGACCCTGGCAAGGTAGAAGCCGTCCTCGAATGGGAAAGGCCTAAGACCATTACGGAGATTAGGAGTTTCCTAGATTGGCCGGCTACTACCGGGGATTCATTAACGGATTCTCCCTGCTAGCCTTGCCCCTCACAATATTGACTCGTAAAGGTCAAGCTTTTGTGTGGGACGATAAGTGCGAGAGGAGTTTTCTGGAGCTTAAGGAGAAGTTAACCTCAGCCCCGGTACTGTGTTATCGGATTTAACCAAGACCTTTGAGGTGTACAGTGATGCTTCTGGGAAGGAGTTAGGATGTGTGTTGATGCAAGAGAGGAGGGTAGTAGCTTATGCATCTAGGCAGTTGAGGCCCCATGAGGAAAATTACCCTACCCATGACTTAGAATTAGCTGCGGTGGTATTTGCCCTCAAGATTTTGAGGCATTATCTGTATGACGTGAGGTTTGAGGTCTTTAGTGATCATAAGAGTTTGAAATATCTCTTAGATCAGAAAGAGCTCAACATGAGGCAGAGAAGGTGGATGTACTTCCTTAAGGATTATGACTTCGAGTTGAGATATCACTCGGGCAAGGCCAATGTAGTGGCTGACGCCCTTTGTAGGAAGTCCCTCCATGTATCCTTCATGATGGTGCATGAGATGGGTTTGCTGGAAGAGTTTAGGAACCTAAGCCTTAATGTTGGGTTCAGAGAGAATAGTCTAAGGCTTTACAGGTTAGAGGTCACCAGTGAGCTTAGAGCTCTGATTAAGAAGGCCCAGAGTTCGGACTCAAACCTCCAAGATATGGGAGGGAAGCCAGGGTTTACTGAGTCGGAGGATGGGATGCTACTCTTCCAAGGGAGATTCTGTGTCCCTAAGAGGGGTAGTCTCAGGCAGCAGATTCTAGAGGAGGCCCACAGGGGCAAATTCTCCATACATCCTAGCACTACCAAGATGTATCAGGACTTGAAGAGGATGTTTTGCTGGGATGACATGAAGAGAGAGATAGCAGAGTATGTTTCTAGGTGTCTAGTGTGTCAACAAGTTATGATTGAACACCAGAAACCATCAGGGACCCTTATGCCTTTAGAGATTCCCAAGTGGAAATGGGAGAGTATAGCCATGGACTTTGTGGTAGGTTTGCCTCGAGTCCAAGCGGGTATTGATGCCATCTGGGTCATTGTGGACCGGCTGACTAAGTCGGCCCACTTTCTACCAATTAGAAATACCTATTCCCTGAGTAGGTTAGCAGACCTGTATGTCAAGGAGATTGTTAAGCTCAATGGCATTCCCTCTTGTTAAGCTTCATTGCATTCCCTCTAGCATCATATCAGATAGGGACCCGAGGTTCACCTCTAGGTTTTGGAGTGCGCTTCATCAGGCCTTTGGGACTAAACTCCGGTTTAGTACCGCTTACCACACTCAGACTAACGGCCAGTCTGAGAGGACCATCCAGACACTAGAGGATATGCTTAGAGCTTATGTGTTGGAGGATCAGGGTAGTTGGGATAGGTATCTCCTACTCATAGAGTTTTCTTACAACAATAGTTTCCATAGCAGCATAGGCATGGCACCTTATGAGGATTTGTATGGCAGGAAGTGCAGATCCCCCTTGTGTTGGTATGAGGTGGGTGAGAGAACCTTGTTGGGTCCGGATTTGGTTTAGGAGACCACTTATAAGATTAGGGTCATTAGGGAAAAGCTTGTAATTGCCCAAAGCTGGTAAAAGAGCTATGCTGAAAAGAGAAGAAAGGACTTAGAGTTTGAGGAAGGGGATCATGTGTTTCTTAAGGTAACTCCTGTCACCGACATTGGACGAGCCATCAAGACCAAAAAGCTCAATCCTAGATTCCTTGGCCCATTTCAGATCCTGCAGAGGGTTGGCCCTCTGGCCTAATGGATAGCCTTACCACCTCATTTGTCCTGAGTCCATGATGTGTTCCATGTATCCCAGTTGAGAAAATATGTCCATGACCATTCACACATCATTAGCTCTGAATCAGTGCAGTTAAGGAAGACCTCACAATTCCTAGTAGGCCCGCACAGATTATTGACAGGAGTGTCAAAACCTTGAGAAATAAGACAATCCCTTTGGTGAAGGTGTTTTGGGAGGGTCAGACACCTGAGGAGGAAACTTGGGAGAAGAAGGATGACATTCGCTCTCAATTTCCAGAAGTATTCAGTTAAGGTAAGGGTTATATGTTTATTTTCTTCTTTAACCAATTTTGTGGACAAAATTATTTTAAGGGGGTAGGATTGTAACATCCCTCTTTTCTAAGTTGTATGCTAGCCACGGAGGGTCTTTTGATCTTGTAGTGATATTATGTTATTGTATTGTTGTGTTGGATTGGTTTTTCTGAGTTTCAGGTTAATTTAGAATTTGGGGAAATGTCCAGTTTTCAGGGGAGACTCTGCCAAATTTTCGGCAGAAATAAGGTGAGTTGGAATAGCCTTTTAGTAGCCTAAGTCTAGTGGAGGAATTTGGAAAATTTTGGAGTGCTAGGGAAGTGTGCTGAAGCTCACTCTTAGTGAGCTCAAGTGCGCTCAGATTTCTAGTAGGAATTGGCCCCTGTTTGAGGCGTGCTGAAGCACACTCTTAGTGAGCTCACGCGCACTTAGAATTCTGGTAGAAGCTAGCCTCTGTTTGATGTGCGCTGAAGCACACTTTTGGTGCGCTGAAGCACACTTTTAGTGTGCTTAAGCGCGCGGGTTCCAGGGGCATTTTTAATATTACGGTGTTTCTCGTTCTCGTCATTCTTTTCTCCTTGCACAATTAGGGTTTTAGATAGATAGGGAAAGAAAACTAGAGAGAAAGAGCTTGAGGAAGAAGAAGGGCTCAAGGGAAGGTGCTCCAACACTCCTAGGGCATGTCCTTCCACCATCTCCTCACATCCCTTTTCTTTGTTCTTCCATTTGTGGTGAACCCTACCTCCTCTTTTCCCTTTCTCTTGATTTATATGTTGTTGTTGGTTGTGCTTTTTCCTTTAATGCTTTTACTTGATGATTGTGGTTATCTATGTTGAAAGTTGTAGGCTAGGGTTTGGATTCTGGTACCTTCTAATTGCGATTTAAGCTTATATTTCAGTTTGATTTAAATTCCGTACTCATTCTTGGAATTAGAAAATGAATTTGGCTACGACCACCAAACCCTAACTAATCAAGCTTGACTTTGGTCCAAAGTAAGACAAAAAAAAGAGTTTGGCTTCGGCCCAGAGTATTTGGCTTCGGCCCAGAATATGTATGAAAACTTGACTTCGGTCCAGAGTAAGTGGTGGGATACGTCCTGAAGGAAGACGTTCTTTGTAGTCTGAGCTCAGGTCTAACCCCATAGTTAGTGAAAAGACCCCGACTGTCGGGTAAAGCAGGTTATGAGTTGTAGAGTTGAGGATTGAAATTGTTTGACTAGTCTGATTATATTGTATGAACTATTGCATAATAATTACCTGTTTTCCCCTCACTGCATACTGCATAGTTATATTCACTGAGACATCTGTCTCACCACACATTTCGTGGATACATTTTAGATGTGCAGGCACCTCCCCGCTCAGGAAAGTGATTTAGAAGATTAGCTGCAGATTTCCTTATTTTGATGTATTTTGAGATGAGAGTTGTGTTGGTGTATGCACTAGAGACCTATATGTTTTATTTTGAACATCCATCACTTGTATCATATTATTATTTTATAAAGGCAATTCATTTATTAATTCTTTTAGAATATAATTATTGTCCTTAGAATAGTAAGCTTGAACTTCATAAGAAATCAAGTAGATGACTTGATCGTGAGTTCTTATGAAGAACTATTCTTAAAATAGTCCTTGGTCAAGTATCATCTTAGGACAAAGATGCATTTAGACTAGTATGTGAGTTCATTGATGATCACATCTCACGAATCATGGATATGAGATATCATGTACTCGCATAGGTACACATTAAGAGTAATGGTGTATTGGACAGACCAACCTTAAGAACGTTTCATGGATTGTTACATAAGTGTCATGAACGTTTCTTAAATTGATAAATGTTATATGAAATCCTTTGACCTGAAATCACTACGATTCCTACTTAAGGATTTATGTGTTTTAAATATCATCAAACGTTGCCTGTAACAAGGTGACCATAAAGTTGGTATTTGGACATATAATAAATTATGTGGAGGAATGTAAGTGCCCTAGAGGGGATTTGTCCCTCCTATGTAACAAGAGTTATATATGTAGGCCTCTTGATAAAGTGACACTGCAAAATGCATGGCCATGCTCAGGAGGATAAACATGAGATGTTTATTTTCTGTACAGTCTACTTGGGGATCAAGGAAAACATAAAATTGAACTATACAAGGTTGACACATACCATGCCCTTGGGTTCAATTAGATATTTGGAGAAAGGGACAAATCATATAAATTATTATCATAAAATAGGATTCATCAAAGTTGTTGATAATCTCAATATTAGGATAATGATGTATTGCTAGATACCGCTCACTATTTATGATAATAAATATAAAAGAGTTTTATTTTAATATCATAACCAAATATTAAAAGCCTATTGGGTCACGCGCATACAACAAGCCGCTAGGAAAAGATAATAATTCTAATTTGATTAGAATTATAACCTAATGGGCCAGGCCCATATGTGTTAGGGATGAGTGAGTGGGGGGTAAAATCCTAGCCACCACTCTATAAATAGAACATGAGATGCATTACCCTATACACATGAGTAGTCGCTCTTACTCTCTAAACACTACTAGCAGAGTTCAGGAGGGTTTCCTAGTTCAGCTGTTGGCGTGGAAACCTCTAGAGACGTGGCTGCTATTGCCTCGTTAGCAATCCTTAAAAGGTATGTCATTATGTTTTCATGCCTTATATGCCTTAATTCATGTTTTCGCGTTAACGATCATAACAAGGGAGGGAATCCATTTATTCCGCTGCACCCTGACCACATGCTTGATTCCCTTCAATTGGTATCAGAGCGTTGGTTTGTGATAAATACGTTTTAGGCTTTTATTCGTTTGAATATGGTGATATTCTGTTTTTACTGTTTAAAAAACGCAGTATGTTTGCGGTACGCTATTATCTGCGCTTCATCTGCGCTGGGCGCAGGTGAAGCGCAACGTACAAGATTTTAATTCTGGTACCTGACCTTCACTCACGCTGAGCACAAGTAAAGCGCAAGTGATGCGGAAGTGAAGCGCAACTTACAAAATTTAAAACTGGAACCTGCGTTTCACCCACGCTGGGAGCAGGTGAAGCGCAGTTGCGCATTTCAGTTTGTTTTGATTCCATTCTTGATTATTTTGTGCGTGATGTGTGTGTGTGTGTATATATATATATATGTTATGGTGTTAGAGGGTCCCATGGAACATGAAGAGTTCATGTCTTGGGCGTCAAAGGGTTCAATTGTTGAATCCTTATCTCGACTCAAATGTTGGCTGCGATAAACATACCACTTATCAATTTGTTGACAAGAGCGTATTCAAATGATATGAGGGACTTACCTGTTTACAGGTTCGTGAAGTATTTGTTTGATGCGAGACACTTATTGATGATTGGTTAAGTGTTTATCAAATCCAATTTTTGTTTCGGGGCCCTGCCCCGATCCCCGCAAGGACCCCCGTGCTACACTGCGTAGTGTGTTATTTCGTTCGCGCGTAATCCAACCTCGCTCAACATATGCATCTAAATATATCACTTGTTTTACAATCAATATGGATGTTTGTTTTGGATAATGATTTGTTATGGCCTTAGTTGTTTTATTTAAATACGACCTACATGTCGTGCCTTACCTTTTATATTCTATTTGTAATTCTTCTCTCATCTCTATCCCCTCGTATGTTAAATGAGGTTTCTTCTTGTTATGTAATATATCCGGGAAGACATGGATTCAATGGAGCATGTGGAGACATGTGGATGGAGACTTCAAGATTATATGTGATGTAATTTTGTATAGGAATTTTAGGAGGCCATAACCATATCGTTTATTAGTATGAGATGCATGCTTGTATGTTTTGTTAAATAGTTTAACAAACGAATAAAATTAAAGCGATCAAATCCCTCAATACTTGTGTGCCTTCCAATGGATGACGCTCGACAAGACTAAAATCGATTAAGTGTGGGTCTGCCAAAGTAGGGTACATTTATCTATTCTAGTGAGGCACGATAGGATAAAAGTAATATTCGATTGTCAACCATTGGGTTTTGATTGGGTATATTCAATAGGATTGAATAACCTAGAGGCACTAATATTAAGTCATGTTTTGCCTTCCAATGTATGGCGCTCGTCTAGGCTTGAATCGATTAAGTGTAGGTATGCCAAAGCAGGGTACATTTATCTATTTTAGTGAGGCGCAATAGGATAAAAGTAATATCCAGTTGTCAGCCATTGGGTTTTTGACTTAACTAGGTATATTCAATAGGATTGAAAAACCTAGAGGCATTAAGTTAGGCATTAATTCATAAGATGAATTAGAATAAGAGTTATTCACCTAACTATCTAAGAGTTGTATAAGATGCAATTGGAAAGCGTGTTCCTACCTAAATAACTTTTTCTTAAGCGATCAGCCAAAGCTGACTTAAAATAAGGTGAAATATGGATCTTGGCCCACTAGAAAATCTAGTGATGGGATTTTCTGATTTTATATTGAGGGTACTTATTTTGAATCAAAATAGTGGGAGGCATATTTAATTAAAGACCTTGTTAAATATGTTTGTTATATGATACTTACTTGCATAATTTTCTGTTAATAGATAACCATGGCAACAAATACAACAAGTAACCTGTCACTGAGATCTGTCCTTGAGAAGGACAAACTGTTTGGGACTAACTTCCTAGATTGGTACAGAAACCTAAGATTGTCCTTAAGCATGAAAAGAAGATGTATGTCCTGGAAGAGCCCGTTCTTGAAACACCCGCTGCAACTGCTTCGAAAGCTAACAAGGATGCTTTTAAGAAGCATCTGGATGATGCTCTCGATGTAGGTTGCCTTATGCTTGCTACCATGAATGCTAAACTCCAAAAACAGCATGAGAACATGGAGGCGTACGATATGATCATACATTTAAAGAAACTTTATCAAGGCCAAGCTAGGCATGAACGATTTAAAGTCTCAAAGGCACTTTATCAATGTAGACTGATAGAGGGAAGTCCTGTTGGTGCTCATGTACTCAAGATGATTGGGTACATTGAAAACCTAGAAAGGCTTGGATTCCCATTAGGCCAAGAGTTGGCCACTGATCTTGTCCTGCAATCGTTACCGGACAGCTATAGTCAATACGTCATGAACTATAACATGAATGAATTTGACAAACCACTGCTAGAGTTGCTAAGCATGTTAAGAACAACTGAGCAAAACATTAATAAAGGTAAAGGGAAGGCCATATTGATGGTCTAACCTGAAAAAGGCAAGGGCAAGAAGAAGTTCAAGAAGTCCTATTTCAAACCAAAGGGTAAGGGCAAAGACAAGCCTAGTACCTCTGTTTTGAAGCCTATGGGCGGGATAGCTAAGGAAGGAAAATGTTTCCACTGTGGCCAATCAGGACATTGGAAGAGAAACTGTGCAAAATACCTGGAGGAGATCAAGAAGAAGGGAAATGAGACTTCCACCTCAGGTATTTATGTTATAGAAGTCAATTTATCTACTTCTGCATCTTGGGTATTAGATACTGGATGTGGTTCTCACATTTGCATGAATGTGCAGGATCTAAAAATGAGTAGACGACTGGCTAAAGGCGAAGTCGACCTGCGAGTCGAAAATGGAGCAAGAGTTACTGCTTTAGCCGTAGGAACCTATTATTTAACTTTGCCAACTGGGCTAGTTATTGACTTAGATAATTGTTATTGTGTCAGCCATTAGTAGGAATATTGTTTCTGTTTCTTGTTTAGACAAGAATGGTTTTTCATTTATAATAAAGAACAATAGTTGTTCAATTTATTTAAATGATATGTTTTATGGTTGTGCAAAATTAAACAATGGACTATATTTTCTTGACTTCGAAGTACCTATCTATAACATAAATGCTAAAAAGGTCAAAACAAATGATTTGAACCCAACTTATCTTTGGCATTATCGCCTAGGCCACATAAATGAGAAACGCATATCCAAACTCCACCAAGATGGATATTTGGACTCCTTTGATTTTGAATCAATTGAGACATGTGAATCTTGTCTATTGGGAAAGATGACCAAAACCTCATTCACTGGAAAAGGTGAAAGGGTCGGTGATCTTCTTGGTCTCATACATAGTGATGTATGTGGGCCCATGGGCACAATGGCTATAGGAGGTTTTCAATACTTCATCACTTTTACTGATGATTTCAGTAGATATGGATTTGTGTATCTGATGAAACACAAATCTGAGTCCTTTGAAAAGTTCAAGGAATTCAAGAATGAAGTACAAAACCAACTTGGCAAGACTATTAAAACACTTCGATCAGATCGAGGTGGAGAATACTTGAGCCAACAATTTGATGACTATCTGAAAGAGTGTGGGATAATATCCCAACTCACTCCTCCTGGAACACCTCAATGGAATGATGTTTCTGAAAGGAGAAATCTAACTCTATTAGATATGGTTCGATCCATGATGAGTCACTCTGATCTCCCCGACTCCTTTTGGGGTCATGCTTTGTTAACAGCAGCCTTCACACTAAACCGTGTTCCATCTAAGGCTGTCATAAAGACACCATATGAGATATGGACTGGGAGACGACCTAGTATGTCTTTTATGAAGATATGGGGTTGTGAAGCTTATGTGAAACGCCAAGTTTCAGATAAGCTAGGACCCAAATCAGATATAAGCTTATTTGTGGGATACCCAAAAGAAACTAAGGGTTACTACTTCTATAATCCTGGCGAAGGCAAAGTGTTTGTCGCTAGGACTGCTGTATTCTTAGAGAAGGAATTTGTCTCTAAGAAAATAAGTGGGAGGAAAGTAGAACTTGAATAAATTCAAGTACTAAAGAGTAGCAATGATCCAGTGATGGAACAAGAGCAGATACCACAAAGTGTTGTGGAGCCACCTGCTCAAGTAGCGCAAGACTTGCGTAGGTCAGATAGGGTACGTCACCAACCTGAGAGATATGGTTTCCTTGTGTCTCAGGAAGGGGATGTATTGCTAATGGATCAAGATGAGCCAGTGACTTACCAAGAAGCTCTTTTGAGTCCAGAATCTGAGAAATGGCTTGATGCCATGAGATCTGAAATGGATTCCATGTACACTAACAAGGTATGGACCTTGATTGAGCCACTCGAAGGGATAAAACCCATAGGGTGCAAGTGGGTTTTCAAAAAGAAAACTGACATGGATGGTAATATAAGTACCTTTAAAGCACGGTTGGTGGCTAAGGGTTTCAAGCAAATTCATGGTGTAGACTATGATGAAACCTTTACCCCAGTTTCTATGCTTAAATTTGTTTGGATCTTGCTTACTATTGCAACTTACCATGATTATGAAATCTGAAAAATGGATGTCAAGACAGCCTTCCTAAATGGAAGTCTTCTTGAAGATGTGTACATGACACAACCTGAAGGTTTTGTTATACCTGAAAATGCTGGAAAGGTATGTAAGCTGCAACGATCCATTTATGGATTAAAACAAGCTTCCAAAAGCTGGAATCTTCGTTTTGATGAAGCTGTTAAGCAGTTTGGTTTCATTAAAAATGAAGATGAACCTTGTGTCTACAAAATGGTTAGTGACAACATAGTGGTTTTTCTGGTTTTGTATGTAGATGACATACTCCTTATAGGAAATGACATTCCTACCCTTCAGTCTGTAAAGACTTGGTTAGGAAATTGTTTTTCTATGAAAGATTTGGGCGAAGCAACCTATGTGTTAGGTATCAGGATCTATAGAGATAGATCTCGAAGATTACTTGGCCTAAGTCAAAGTACATACATAGACGAAGTGCTAAAACGGTTTAACATGCAAGATTCTAAGAAGGGACTTTTGCCTATGTCACATGGTATAAGCCTATCTAAGGCTCGATCTTCTTCCAGTAAAGAAGAGAGAGATTGCATGAGTAAGATTCCTTATGCATCCTCTATAGGGTCTATCATGTATGCCATGTTATGTACTCGACCAGACATATCATATGCTTTAAGCATGACTAGCAGATACCAGTCTGATCCCGGTGAAGGTCACTGGACAGCTGTCAAGAACATCCTTAAGTACTTGAGAAGAACTAAGGATTCATTCTTGATATATGGAGGTGAGGAAGAGCTACTTGTAAAGGGTTACACTGATGCTAGCTTCCAAACCGACAAAGATGATTCAAGATCGCAGTCAGGTTATGTGTTTTGTTTGAATGGTGGCGCTGTGAGCTGGAAGAGTTCAAAGCAGGAAACAGTCGTTGATTCTACCACAGAAGCTAAGTATATTGTGGCCTCAAATGCTGCGAAAGAGGCCGTATGGATCAGGAAGTTCATTATTGAACTTGGTGTAGTTCCTACCATTGTGCATCCTATAAGTCTTTATTGTGATAACAATGGGGCTATTGCAGAGGCCAAGGAACCCAGGTCTCATCAACGATCCAAACATATACTTAGACATTTCCATCTCATCCGAGAAATCATAGATAAGGGAGATGTGAAGATATGCAAAGTGCATACAAATGACAAAATTGCAGACCCATTGACAAAACCCCTTGTGCAGCAGAAGCATGAAGGGCACACTAGATCATTAGGCATTAGAGTTATGTCTGAATGGCTCTAGTGCAAGTGGGAGATTGTTGGTGTATGCACTAGAGACCTATATGTTTTATTTTCAACATCCATCACTTGTATTATATTATTATTTTATAAAGGCAATTCATTTATTAATTCTTTTACAATATAATTATTGTCCTTAAAATAGTAAGCTTGAACTTCATAAGAAATCAAGTAGATGACTTGATCGTGAGATCTTATGAAGAACTATTCTTAAAATAGTCCATGGTCAAGTATCATCTTAAGACAAAGATGCATTTAGACTAGTATGTGAGTTCATTGATGATCACATCTCACGGATCATGGATATGAGATATCATGCACTCGCATAGGTACACATTAAGAGTAATGGTGTACTGGACAGACCCACCTTAAGAACGTTGCATGGATTGTTACATAAGTGTCATGAACGTTTCTTAAATTGATAAATGTTATATGAAGTCCTTTGACCTGAAATCTACATAAGGAATTATGTGTTTTAAATATCATCAAACGTTGCCTGTAACACGGTGACCATAAAGTTGGTATTTGGACATATAATAAATTATGTGGAGGAATGTCAGTGCCCTAGATGGGATTTGTCCCTCCTATGTAACAGGAGTTATATCTGTAGGTCTCTTGATAAAGTGAGACTGCAAAATGCATGGCCATACTCAGGAGGATAAACATGAGATGTTTATTTTCGGTATAGTCTACTTGGGGATCAAGGAAAACATAAAATTGAACTATACAAGGAGTGTGTTTGGCAAGACCAATAAGCTAGCTACTAGCTTATTTGACTAGCTTATAAGCTAGTTTGACCAACACAAAAGTGTTTGGTAAGGTACCTCAAAGTAGCTTATTTTAGGAGCTTCTAGCTTATAAGCTACAAGCTACTTCACCTAGCTTCTAGCTTGTAGCTTATTTAATTTTCTTCCATCACTACCCCTTATATTTTAATACATTTCCCTTATTTTCTTAATTTATTTTTACCTATTATTATCTATTTTCAATTTTAGTGACAAGAACCTTCCAATTTCTTTTTACCTATTATTACCTATATAATAAGTAATTTAAAAAATTACGAATTAATTAAATTGTTATTTTCTTTTCACTATTTTATGAAATTATTTTTATATTATACTATTTATTTTATCAATTTCATTATTTATTTTAATTTTTAATTAAATATTTTATCACTAAAAGGTTTAATAATAATTTAATTACTTTTAAAAAAATATAAAATTATAATCACATAATAATATATTTTAAAAAAAAAAAACACAAATAGAATTTATATAATAAAATTTATGTAGTTATGTCCTTTTATGTCATTTTACATTTACTAACTAGCTTATCAGCTTGTTTTACCAAATACTTCTAATTCAATAAGCTAGCTTATCAGCTCGGAGCTTATCAGCTAGCAGCTAGCTTATCGGCTACCAGCTAGCTTATCAGCTAGTTTTGCCAAACACACCCAAGGTTGACACATACCATGCCCTTGGGTTCAATTAGATATTTGGACAAAGGGACAAATCATATAAATTATATCATAAAATAGGATTCATCAAAGTTGTTGATAATCTCAATATTTGGATAGTGATGTATTGCTAGATACCGCTCACTATTTATGATATTAAATATAAAAGAGTTTTATTTTAATATCATAACCAAATATTAAAAGCCTATTGGGTCACACGCATACAACAAGCCGCTAGGAAAAGATAATAATTCTAATTTGATTAGAATTATAACCTAATGGGCCAGGCCCATATGTGTTAGGGATAAGTGACTGAGGGGTAAAACCCTAGCCACCACTCTATAAATAGAACATGAGATGCATTACCCTATACACATGAGTAGTCGCTCTTACTCTCTAAACACTACTAGCAGAGTTCAGGAGGGTTTCCTAGTTCGGCTGTTGGCGTGGATACCTCTAGAGACATGGCTGTTATTGCCTCGTTAGCAATCCTTAAAAGGTATGTCATTATGTTTTCATGCCTTATATGCCTTAATTCGTGTTTTCGCATTAACGATCATAATAAGGGAGGGAATCCATTTATTCCGCTGCACCCTGACCACATGCTTGATTCCCTTCAAGTTGTATATATGTATATGATTATTATGGGCCTTATTTTGAGAGTGTATTTTGTGAGGATATGATTGTACATGTGGTATCCTTGTAGTTGTCAGGACACATGTATGAGGTTATCCCCAGATAGTTACCGTATTTGATTTTTATGTTCCACTTTTATCACCAGATAGGTATTTATACTTCAGAGTTTTTGACATATATTATTTAAGTGATCGTTGGTAACTTGAATAATGTATGTTACTTGTACTGATATTTAAATGGCGCGAAATAATTTCAGAAATTTGGGATTTGGTTTTCAACGGACTAAATCATTGGGTTAGAAATTAAGTTGTTACGATAATTAAATGAAAAAATAAATATGAAACAAAATGTAAAAATATAATAATTGTCCTACTTGTGTTCTCTTTTAATTGTTTTTATGTAATTCCTTATCAATGTTGTTCATTGTATGAGTGGAGACCGAAGAGCAAATGCAACAAAGTAATTTTGACTCTTTCAAGATTCTACATTACTTCTATAAACAAAACTTTACACTCAAAACCAGAGGATGGAGCACAATGATTTAGGCATTAAGCTAGCGTTTTCATTTGGTCTTCGCTCGAAAAAGAAAATAAAAACAAAAGAAACCAAATATTATCATGTCTATAATCAATAATGAGATGAACTATCAATATCACCCTCCTTATTACGCAAGCATAATTTTTTAAAAATTTTTACCTATTATTTTCTGTATAAAGTATATTGTTTTAACATATAAATCAGATTCCTCTAATAGAATAATTTTTTAAAAAGTATCATTAAAAATCTTGATACTAATTTAATTTATGTATTAATTAATATTCTAAAGCCTATTAATCATTTTAAAAGCTTTCAGGAGTTAGTTTTCTAAATGACTCACGGGTTTACTTATATCAACAATTGGGAGTCTATTTTTAACAAAAGAAAGTTATCTTAAATTGTGAACACTATTTTTTATAAGGAAAAAATCATTTTTAATTACTATTTGTCTAAAAGTCAATGGGCTATTTTGTTGGTGCTTAAAAAAATTTTTTTTAAATTGTTTAAAAAATCAATTTTATTTCAAAGATTCTTGTAAAATCAGAAATAAATTTTTGTTTGGCTACAATCATAAAAAAACATTTTGTTTGCCATAATAAATGCTTTCACTTTGTTGAATAAATACTTTCACATTGTTAAAAAAATTTCTCTCTCTTCTATTTTAACTGCTTTTTTCAAGAAGCAACTCTGAGTTGCTTCTTAAAAAAAACAGAAAACTGATTATTTTCTGATATTCTGCTTCTTGAAAAAAGTTTAGACAAACATCTTAAAAATCCTTATAAGTGATTTTTTTAAAAAAAAGAAGTGATTCTTTTAAGAAATAATTTTAAACAAACGGGCTATAAGAAACATATGACTAAATCATCAAGACCAAGGAAATTCCTGAGACCAGTTAATTGTAATTAATAATATCATAATTTTGAATTTTATTCCAGAAATATCCTTAATATTAAATAATTAAAATAGTGACAAAATTACCCATAATTAAAGTCATCATTAAAGTAGTAACTCATGCTTCAATAGTTGATCATTACAAATAGTTTAGTACATCTACTATCATGAGAAATTAATGGGTGAGTAATGGACAATAAATTAAGGGCATAAAATGAACTTCATAATCAATACAATTCAAAATAGTATTATGTTTCTTATATTTAGGACTAAACAAAAACACATTTTTGTCTCTTATAAATAGGACAAGAGGTAGTAATATGTTTTATTTTTAATGAGAGAAATATTAATAATTAATAATATTTTTATATTTGATATAAAAATTTTGTTAATTGTAATATATAAGACATATATCTATAGAAAATTCAAGGTCTTGTAATGGGGAAGACCTTTTATTGAACTGATGTGGGAGGCTAGAGTCATTGCTTAGTAGCCTCCCCTTGGGTGGATAATGATAATGTAGTGTTCTCGAGTCTCTATGTAACACCCACATTTTTACTTGTATAATTCTCCTATTATTTGATATGGTGAATTTTGAGTGATTAAATATTTTTAATCATCAAAATTGGTTTAAATAAGGTTAGGAATGAATTTCCTATTTTTCTAGAATTTTTGGGAATTTTGGTGCAAAATTACCTTTTTACCCCTACTATTTTTGGAAAAGGACCAAAATGCTCTTGATTTGGACCAGAAAATTCTGCAACATTTCATCAATTTCCCTCACTTGAACTCTCTCAAAACCGTGGCCATGTGATGAGAAAGACTTAGCTTGTTTCACACACTTTCAAAAGTCAAAAGTAAGAGAAAAAGCTTACCATGTCATGAAACACATAACACTTGTCCATTTCTTTCTTACTTACATGCAAAACCATTTTTTTCCACTCTTCATTCTTCTCCAGACTGTGAGCTTTCTCTCTTCCTCACACTCTCCATTTTTCTTTCTATCTTCACACTTGGTTAAAGGTTCCATCTTTGAACCTTTAACTCAATTTCAACCTACATCCTTTGAAGAAAGTTGTTTAGGAGATCAAGAGGAACACAAAGAGGGGTGAATCTTTGAAGTTGGTGGAGTTTTTCAAAAGTGCATCTTCCATTGTTGAAGCTTGAGTTTCCTTAGGTAAAGGGGGGAGAACCTTGAACTCTAGTAGGATTGGTGGCTAGAGTAAAAGGATGACCCTTGATCCTTCTTCCCTCTCCCTTTTTCTTTCTTGAAAATGAATTGTTGGAACCTATTTCCTCAAGGAAATGGTTCGGCCAAGCTTGATTTAGTATGGTTGCATGTTGTTAAAATTTGTTGATGATTGAAATGTATTAGTATGAACATTATGAGTTCATGCAAGCTATTATTTTGATGTTGGAATTTTATCTTTTCTTGCCAATATGGTTCGACCATGATCACTTAAGGGTGTTAGTATGTTCCAAAAATTCATTTGATGATTGAAACATGTTAATATGATGATTATAGGTACATGCAAAGTGTTACTTGAATTTAAATCACTTGTTTGCTTGGTTGATTCATGAAAGTTAACCATTTTTGGCTATGTGTAAAAATATGAACTTTCTTATGATGATTGGTATGTTTGGATGAAATAACATGAAATTTTTGGCTTAGAATGCTTGTAGAACATCATACTTGAGTTTTGTAATTTTTGGGAATTTATTGAATTTTGGTGAAATTCATTATGTTCTTCATTGTGTTCTTGGTGTTCTTGTTCATGTTCATGTAAAACTCATGAGATGAATATGTTTGATCTTAAAATGTTGATGGAAGTGGTGTTGATGTGTTTATGGGCCTTAATATCCCAATAGGCCAAAGTTAAAACTTAAAGTAACAAAGTGAAGGTAAAAAGATGATAACTTCAAGTAACAAGGAAAAAGTGAAATTCGGGTAAAATAATTAACCCATATAAAAGTCACCATAAAACTCTTAATTCTTGATGGTAACTTAATAAAATGGACCCTTATGGGTGACCTAACCATTGGGCCTCTAGTATAGGCCCAATACCTTCAAAAAAAGTCATAAAACTCACCTTAAGGCCAAACAAAAATAATGAATAGACATTGGGCTTGGATTAGTGTTGGGCTTCAACTCTAATCCTACCCATAAATATCAAGACTTAGATTTAAGCTAAGTAAGTCCACTAAGCCAATTCACTTAAGTTAATCAAGCAAGGAAGAATTAATTAAGATTAATTTTAATTAACCATAATGAAGATTAACCTTAATCGTAATCATTAGTCATTAATGAGGTATTAATAATATGATTAAGACTTAATGGTGGTTAAGAACTAATTAATTATGATTAACCTTAATCAAGTATAATCAAAAGCTTAATCCAAGATTAAGGAAGAGATTAAGGGATAATTAGGAATTAATTAGGATCTTAAGTAAAGATTAAGACTTAATTAAGAAGGATTAGCCTTAATTATAGTCTAATTAAGGAAGATTAACCATGATTAAGGATTAAACTTAACCCTAATCATACATACAAAACAAGTTAAGATGTGTAGCACTATTCATAAGACACAACCATAAGTCTTAGTAAGCTATAGGACTTAAGTGAAAGTGATCATTGGTTTTAAAGACGAATGAGTACAACTTATCTTAAAAGCTTATAACAAACACACTCTTCTTGCATAAGACTTGAGAAGCCTAGTGAGAGAATGCGGATTAACCCGAGATAGGGTTTGGTTCTCCTTGTGAAGGAAAGACATTGAATCGGAGCCGTGCCGCAGGGAGTGGTTACGTGGAAGGATTCAATGGGCTTTGCCTGTAAGGATTGCGTATGCTGAGAAGTATTGATTGTGTGACATGCATCATAAAGCATTGATGATATCTACGGTTGAGAACCTTATGACCTAATATGGCAGTGACACGTTGTACGGTGTGAAACTGGTTGGGAAGGGTGCACTGGGTTTTGCAAAGAACTCCAGCGGGTCCTAAAATGGGACGCCAACCCTGAGGATAGTTGAGTTCCAAACTGAACATTAGGAGACGTAGGCTAGCTCCCTACCATCGAGTTCATAGGGATCAAACTTGACTATTCCTGTCGCTCTCAAGGTTTCGGGGTCAGTTGAGATTGTCTGGAAGGTTCACAAAAGAAAATTTGGCCAAAAGAAAATATATGAGCAAAGCTCTTAGTACCGGGCTAGTACAGATTCTAACTCCTGATACGTTGTACATATAGGTCATGCAGTTGCTGTGTGCACTGTGGTGGTGATTTCCCCGGGCCCTCATGCATCATAAATAGTGTCATGATTGCAAAGTATGCAATAGGCTGTGTGCATCATGATGACGACGTGTGTATGTGCTTGTTTAGTTGAATTGCGTGAATTTTCCTTGTGTGTGTGCTCTAGACACCATGTCCTATGTCACGTGAGTTCATGCGATGTGTTCTCACCTTTCCTTTGTTTGCTATTTGGTTGTACCCTTTCTTTCACGACGTCAGCTGGCATCGGAGATCCGCAACATGACTTCTATGCGAGTGGAGCTTCGATGGATGCCGAGGGGAACGTGGAGGGTGACGGACATACCTAGGAGGTGTGTCTTCACCGGGGAGGTTCGCATTATCATCACTCACCCCGGCCTCCCTTTGCTGCCAGAGATAGATTTTGTTGTTCCGTTGACGTTGGAGTTTCATACGCCACCAAACTTGGTGCGGTATACTACTTTTCTGTAGCATCCCGCTCGTCACGTGTAGCAGATCTCGTCGGTTCGGATTCCTCGCGATACTCACCTGCTTCGGAGGCATCCGATTCCCGTTCCTTACGTTCTGATGCGCGAGATCGCCCTCTTCCAGATGCGATGGGGATGATCATCATTGACGACTCGTCAGATGAGGAGGACCCGGAGGAGGACCCAGAGGAGGATCCTTCTCTGCCGAGCGACGAGGAGTAGAGCAGTTGTACTTTGAGTCTAGTTGTGATCAGCTCTGAGTTTTGTGATCTCCCTTTTGTATTTTGTGTTGAGGTCACTTTGATTATTTACTTCACTTCTAGAACTCATGTTTATATTTTATGGTCTGTAAGCTTCATGCGTACATTGATTTCTGTTTGTAATTAATGCACTGTTTATTTCCTAAGTGTGATAATTATGTTGAATGAAGGTATGTGTATACAACGTAGTGACGCTTCGACGCTTTTCAAAAATAAATTAACAAGTAAGGAAAGAATATTTTATAATACTTAAAATGGAACTAGAAATATTGTAGGTCAACATGACAACGCTATTGGCTACCGATCTATCTTTAAAAAAAATATAATTTCGCATTTTACCGACTCGTATAATATTTCCGCTTGTCACCTGCAACACATGTGACGTTCTTAGTAGTAACTAGGGGTGTCACACTCTACTACTCTAACATAACAAATGAGGCCGCAACCAAGGTGGATAGAAAAGAAATGACAACAGAACGCGGTCGCCAAGCCCGGGAGGAGGAGACCCTGGCACCGGAAATGGGAGACGCAAGTTCAACCCCCCTAATCGGGATAAGGTTAAGGCTGACGGCGCTGTCAAAACCGAGGCATCGGACAGGAACGTCGGGGGATCGATGATCAAGATCGCACTCAACAAAATATTAATATTCAGAAAATGTAATTAATGGAAAATTGACCAAAGTCATCTCTCAAGGAATTCAATAGCAAATCCGAAATTACTAACAAGAATTGTTGATTCAATAGAAGCAAGGGGTTTTTGTTTGGTTTTTTTTTAGAATTCAAGAATACAACTAAAATTCGAAATTCAGAACATATACAAGAAAATGTATTAATTCTCAAGGTCATTCACATAGGATCTTTCATTAATTTACAGAAAATTATCAGTTCCTTCAAAAATTCGAATTAACCAATTAAGCATCAATCAATTCATCAATTATCTCATACAACGATTAAACAAACTTGTGTGAGAAGTCTAATCCCTAACCTACTGAATTAAGAAAATAGTAGATTCATCTTAGAATTAAGCAAACTAAAATTTGAATTTAGGATTAAGAGGAGAAAAAGAACCATGAAGCATGCATTCCAATTCAAGATTCAAAATTCTAGAGATTAGGATAAGATAGAAATGTGCAAAAATTTGAAAAACGAAATTGTGTAGATGAAACCTCAAGATCCAATGCTAAGAACACTTGAGAATCAACCTTCAAAGTCTAGCCTTCCATGGAGGTTGAAAAGGAAAAATGAAAATGGAAGAAGAAGAGAGAAAAAGAGAGAAAGTGAAGAGACTCCAAATCTAAAAAATTTAGAAAATGAGAGAGTTCCCTTCAAAAGAGTAATTACCCTTATTTATAGATCTAATCCTAACCACATGATTAATTAGATCTAAATGATGATTGTGCCTTGATTAACGAGTATCAGACCCAATACACTAATACAAGTCTTAAAACAATGTCGTTCCCATCTCAGTTTCCGTAGTCCAACTTCAAAATTAAACTGCTGCTAATCCCCTCGTGTAAGTACCATCGTATAACATATCAAATTAAAGCATCGAATATGAGCTTTCCAATGCAACTGGAATCACCCAAATCGTCCACCTACAGCTCCAGATGTCATCAAAACAAGACAGGTAGGTCAATAGGCTTAATATCCGAAATTAAACAACAATTACAATTAAAGCCCAGTTAAGCCCAATTCGGTAAATTCCAATTAAAACAGTGGATTTAATCATGAATACAGTCCAAAATAGCTAAGATTAAAGATTTAAAGTGTATGTAAAATTATGCTCATCAAATTCCCCCACACTTGCCCTTTTGCACTCCGGGCAAAATACCACATGAACTAAAAAATCAACTAGGGAGCATAATGCAAATACAAATGGAATAATTATCAAGAGATCCTAGGAATGCGTAGGAGTAGACAAAATACAACTTCCAAGGAATCATGTAATCAAGAAAAATTTGAATGACATTCCCCACAATCTA
Organism: Sesbania bispinosa; assembly: GCA_026901365.1. NCBI lineage: Eukaryota > Viridiplantae > Streptophyta > Magnoliopsida > Fabales > Fabaceae > Sesbania > Sesbania bispinosa. Next base: position 1,470,660 of record QLOH01000067.1, on the reverse strand, counting down.
GCAAACAAGAGAGTCAATCAAATCAAATGGTAAATCAAAGGTGATAGAATCCTCACAAGACATACTCTCCAACTCTCAAGTGTTTAGGCTTGTGTATATACACTCAAAGCACTCATGTAAGCAAACACTACCATAAGCTTGGCAAGACTCTAATATCCTCAATTGAATCACATGTAAGTAAAGATCAAGAGGGCTTCATAAAGGATGTAATGGGGCCAAGGTGAAGGTAGGGAAAATGAAAGATAAGAAGCTAAAAACCAAAGAGAATAGAGGAGCAATTGAGAATAAATCTAAAAAAAAATGCAAGTAACATACATCACAAGATCACAATTATACTCCTCTTTTCTACCTTTGGACCCAAATTTTTTTATTTATTCTAAACACTTTATTTATTTGCTCTGTTTTTTTTAAAAACTTTTCTTTGAGCTTTTCTTTAATCTTATTCTCTTTTTTTATTATTATTTTTTTCTTTTCCTGCTTTCCTTTTCCATTTTTTTCTTTCTCTTTTGTAACTAGCCAAAGGTCAACAATGAATTATCCACATGATGAGATAAGAAAATGAAGTACATCCGACAATTATTTAAAAACCAATTCCCAAAACAATTCCAAAGCTCCTTTATCCTCCAAGGCAAGGACAAATCATGGTTTTTCTCTTTTAAGACTTGTAATGAGATTTTAAAAACAAGAAATAGGATCCATAGGCTCAAAGGGCTTACAAGTGGATCAATCATCAAGGTAGGCTCATATGGCTAGTAGCTCAATATCAACAAAGAATGCCTAAATCATCTCAGTACATGCATGTAAACCAAGTTGCAAACTAAAGAGTAAAGCCAAGTTCTATAGCACAAACAAACATAAGTGAAATCACACAAGAAAAAGAGAGAATAACATAAAATGGTCCATCCAAAAATAAGGCTCAAAATCTCACCAAGGATAGCTCTATCACAAAGATTCAACCCAATAATTCTCAAAATCAACTTATTCACGAAAATGCAAGGAATCCAATCAACACAAGTCATGAAACCAATTATCCAAGAATTATGAAAATGCCAACCACTAAAACAAATCCTAAAAATCCAATTAAAAACATGTCAAATGTATTTTTCTACCGTAAAAAATCTCTTTTTGCTGTAAAAAATGAATTACTGTCAAAATTCTGCTATCAAATTTTGCTGTAAAAAATTTGGCTGTGAACAGTAACAGTAAAAATGAAACAACAACTACAGTAAATGCACAAACAGCAACTGCAACAGAAAAAACAACAAAATAGACAATTTACAGTAATTACATACAACATAAAATAGCAACAGCAGCTACAGAATAGCTACAAAACAGCAACCAGCTACTATAAAACAACAAACAAATGAAAAACAACAAAATATCCTACAAAAAACAGTAAAAACAACAATTCTTTTTAAATCCTAAAACAAACCTAAAATTACTAAACAACCTAAAAATTGAAATCCTAAAATTATAATTTTCTTCCCCCACACTTAAGTCCTCAATGTAAAAATAAGAAAATTATGGATCAACAGACATAGTATAATGAAAATGTGGGAAAAGAGAAACTCCCTCTTTAACTCACTCTCATCTTAGGAATGCCTGAATCATTCTGTACCACATGTACCAGGCTCATCCAAGTGCTGTTTGAAATAGAATATAAAATGCCAGTATGCAACAACTTGCTGAGCACCCTTATTACTTGCAGTAGAAAGTTCTCCTTCTGTTCATCCTCCACGCCCGCATGCTCAAATTGGCTAGGTAGTGGCTTCTCCAATAATGGTGGTTGAACAACATATGGGAGCAATGTGGTACTGGGAGGTGATTCTGCAACCTGCACATAAAAAAAGTCAGATTTATATGTAATTGTTGTAATCAAGCCCGTGCATTCTGACTCTATTGAATGAGTAGCTAATGTATCAACTCCAAAACCTGTAGAATCACAATCTGTATTCACAAACTTGTCAATTTCAGCACACACACACTACATGTAAAAGAATCAGTACATGAATCACAAGTGTAACCATCACTGAAATTAGACAAGAATGGAAAATTAAACTCTCCTAGAAACTCAGACAAATTTTTATCAACAATAGGTTCAAAAAGCAAATCATTATGAAATACAGAATGGTCCTCAATAGGATGCCTCATAGCATCTGAATCTTGAGACTGAATCTAATTCATAGTGGTAGCCAACAACCCAATATGAATTTCCATATTTTGAAATGTCGCTTCTATTCGTTGCTAGAAATCCAAATTGTTAACTGCCATTTGCCTTACCAACTCTTCTAGAGAAGACTCACTCGTGGAAGGTGCAACAACTTGTGGTGGATACTGTTGTTTTTGTTGCAATGGTGGGGGCTGGTATGGCCAACTTGGCCCTGTAACCTGAAAATGAAACTGATTAGGCACATAAAGTTGTTGCTGATGAGGTCTATAATTACCATACATATCTACAGCATATGCTTGAGGAGAGAAATAGTCTTCAGAATCATGAAAAGTAAGGCATGGATCTGTGGGGTGCTCAGGTGGTGTACAAATCCCACACAACTTCATGGGTATCTAAGATATTGTTAACTGCTTGATCAAAGAAGCTAAATCATCCATCTTGTTCTCTACTTTTCTATGATCAATAGCATATGATGTCTCCTCCTCATGAACTCCTCTAAGAATAATCACCGAGTTGCTTCTGGTACTAAATTTCTGATCATTTCAAGCCATGTACTCAATGAGTTCTCTCAAAGTTAATTCAGCCATAATGTTAGAATTAGAATCAATAAAATCAGAATGTACAGAAAAAAAAAGAAACAAAAATAGAAACACAAACACAAACAGAAACAGACTCGGACTCACAATCAATAAACTACACACTATCAAACAAGGACTCACTATCACTAACAGAATTGTGCACAGATGTAATCCTAGGTTACCTAACTTGCCTATGATATGTATGATCAATTTCTGGATCAAATGGATATAGGGAACTTGGATTTGCTCTTGTCATACACTAAATGCACACAATGAAGCATATAACAACATGGTAGCATATAAAGGCAGCCTATATCAAATGAGTGTTAAGACAAACTCAATCCTAAGAGTTTTAATGAAATCAAACCATCAAAAGTGTGAAAGAAACAAGGTATATCTAAGATATTATGTTTTACTAAATGTGTGCTCAAGTACTTGCAGCCCTTAGATTTTAACACTGCAGGACAAATTGTATTGTTGATTAAAGGCAAGTTGAGACGCAGAATCAAGTTGATAAATACATAAGACTCAGAAGAGATATAAGGCTGAAATATATAAGGATAAAACTTTGAGATCAGAAGACACGATTTACTTACTCAATGAGACAAGGTCAAGGTCTACAAGAGCTGAGACGGAGACTGAGACAAATAGCCAAAGTTGATACTCAGATGACCAAGTGGTACCCAAGTCTTGAATGTAAGACTAAAACTAAGACTCAGATGCACAAGAGACTGAGATCTGGATAAAAAGGATAAGACTGAGACTGAGACTGAGACCGAGACTCAGCTTTAGACACAAGCTCTAGAAGATAAAAGCAAGTCAACACAAGTACACTGCAAAGTGTTGTAGCGTACATCAAAGCAGTCCTGAGCCGTGTCAGAAAATTGAAAAGCAAACTCTCTCTCTTCCAAAGGCTATAAATGGCTAGTCCCATTTGATATAAAAGAAGGATTTCAAGTCAAAGCACTGTGTGAGAAAACATTGAATATTCTCTGACTTATCCGACTCAACTGAATCTCAAGTCAAGCTTAACTCAATCTCAACTATACTTGAGTGCATCTTAAGTCTGTCTCACACATTCTCTTTCATATTTTTTGTTATTTGCTTGTAACTCTTAGAAAGAGAGACACCTAGCTGAGCTCACTGTATATTCGTACTTTGTACGTAGCCTAAGCTAGTCTATTATCATCTCTATTTCATCTTTGTAATAGTCTCAACTGAGTCAGGAAGAGCCTAGACTCAGTGTGAGCTGCGTAAGAGCCTGAAGAGGCAAGGTAAAGAATACTTGGAACTCAACCAGGTTAGGAGGTGCCTAAGCTTGGTGTGAGGGTGAGCCTGAAGAGGCAGAAAGAATACTTGTACGTGACAAGGTTGCCATAGTGGAAATCTCACAAGGTTGTGAGGAATGGATGTAGCCCAAGAAGTGGGTGAACCAAGATAACTCTCTGTGCATCTCTTCTCTCTTCCTTGCTTACTTATTATTGCTTTATGATTGTTTGAAGCTTAAGTTAAAATGGAACTAAATTTAAACTTAAATACAATAGAATTATTAAAGCTAAGTCTTAAGTTTCATTTAGCAATTATAATCTGAGCTTCACTAATTTGATCTTACTAATACAAATCTGAGACTCCAAGCTACTGAGCTTGAGAACTAAGCTCAGTTTGGTCTTAAGCTTTTCAGGAATTAATTTTTACAAAGTCTCTATTCAACCCCCCCTCCCCCATTCTAGAGACATTCAACCAACTTCAATGAGAAAAAACCAATAGGAGGGATACATGACATGCACTCTAATAACATAAGAATGAACCACAAAAAATTTCAGAACAAAATTCATTACATATTTATTAATGTATGCAATGCAACAATCAATCTCTGGTGTTTTACCCAGCACCCATGGGGTCTACTCACTCAACCTATGGTCAGACCTGAACTTAGAATCCGTACAAGGAACGTCTCCATTGCAGTCTATACCTACCATTTAAAATACTACCTTAAACATCAATCAACATTCCATTTTACTCTTACATAAATTCCTCTAGGTCAAGAGACCTATAATTTCCTTTCATACAAGTGTTTGCAATGAACTCATGATGTAAGAGTACTTGAAATTCAAAATCGATTCCTCAAAGTTTATATGAAAATGATTTATGAAGATAAGGATGAGTTATTTCATAATATAGTTTTTCATAAAACCCTAACATTCCCAAACCCCGAGAATACAATTAAGTCAACAATTCACATAAACCATCATCAATCATAGATCATGAATTCATAAGTATAAGGGAATAGGAATAAAGGAGAGGGACCAAGCAGGGTTTACACACAATTGAGAGTTAGTGGGTGAATCACACTCACCTGTAAGAGTATAAAAGTTAGCCTTGATGGATGGGAAGTCACTCTCTTGGTCTCCTCTTCCTTATGGAATCAAGACTTGAGCCTCATCCTCTTCTTCTCCTCCTTCTTGCTCTGTTAGGGTTGAGAGGTAAGTACCTCTCTCTGAAAATGTTTTTAAAAACTGATTTCGGGCGTTCTCGCTTGAGCGAGAAGCTGATTTTCACTTGAGCGAGCTTCTCCTCGCTTGCACAAAAATCAGGCAGAAAACCCAATAACTCTCTGTCTCATTTTTGCTTGAGCGAGAATGCTCTCGCTCAAGCGAAAATATCAACAGAAGTTTAACCCATTTTGTCTGATCTTTTCGCTCAAGCGAAAAGCGAAAATCTCACAGAATGGAAAACTCCCAATTTCCATTCCCTCTCGCTCAAGCAAGCCAGTTCTCGCTTGAGTGAGAGAGGGGCAATGTTATGCCCTTATTCACTGTTTTTAACCCTCTTTCACCTAGTTCTTTTTATGAAAACCTTCTATAGTTCCAATTTTCTTATGAAAATATTTTTCATGAAATTTGTGATGTTACAGTCTCACTGTCATTCTTATTTTCCTCTATATTATTATCTTCTTCACTCGTCTTAGGACCTTCTAATTGTTTACCACTCCTAAGGGTGATAGCCTTACAATACTCACTAGCATTAGTTTCAGTTTGGCCAAGAAACTTACCTTGGGGTCTAGAGGTGAAACTTTCCTGTTGAGCAATTTGGGTCTCCAACATCTTATTATAGGTAGCCAAAGCATCCACCTTGGAGGTTAATGTTTTAATGGCTTCACCAATTATCAACCCTTGTTGCCTAAATTCTTCATTTTGCTTCAATTAGGACTCATATTGCTTCAATTAGGAAGCTATGAATGTCTCCATCATGCTCTTCAACCTTAACTGTTGTGGTTGTTCCTAAATTCTTGGTGGAGGTCTTAAATTACCTTGACCCAATTGATTCTGATTATTCTTGTAGGAGAATATGGGGTGATTCCTCCAACCTAGACTATAGGTGTTGGAATAGGGATCCCCTAATTGGCATTAAGTTTTGTGTGTATTGTAACACCAAAAATCTCACAAATCATATTAGTAAAACTTGTATTATTCATGACAAGATTTTCAACACGATGAGAAAATGAGTCTATCTTAGCAATAAGAAGGTTAATAGCATCCAATTCATGCTTATCCGGTGTTTTCCTTGTAGAGTATCTCCTTTCTCTCTCCCCTAACCATTCTACTTGAGTTCTAGATAATTCATTTATGAAATTCATGGCTTGATTAGAGGGTTTCTTTAGGAAATCTCCTCCAGAAGCAGAATCCAAAACTAGTTTAGTGTTGAAGTCTAACCCATAGTATAAGGTGTCAATGATCAACCACTTCTGAAGGCCATGGTGGGGCACTATCGTATGAGATCTTTATACCTCAACTATGCATCTAAAAGTGATTCACCATCAAGTGGACAAAAGTTTTAAATTATCCTTCTAAGATCAATTGTCTTGCTTGGAGGGAAATACTTTTCTAAGAATGATTTCTCCATCTCATCCCAAGTAGTGATAGATCTTATTGGTAAGGATTGGAGCCATCCTCTAGCTCTATCTTTGAGGGAGAAAAGGAATAAACGAAGCCTCAAGGCTTCTATTGAGACACCATTCAGCTAGATCATATCACAACGCTCCATAAAGAGAGATATGTGAAGATTGGGGTCTTTTGAAGGTAACCCAGAGAACTGGTTTTGTTGCATTGTGGAAAGTAAAAAGACTTTCACTTCAAAATTATTTGCCTAAACTGTAGGTTTGATGTAAGAGATATGAGTGTACTAGGCGTATATCATCTTCATTCTGATATACCATAGCAGGAGTAACAACAAAATTCCTTCTCTCCCTTAACAAACATCTTCTAGCACAGAATGTCCTTTAAATCTCGGGATCAAAATGTGCTAGCTCTAGAGGATTTCTAGATCTTGTACTAGGGATCTCCTTTTTTTTGCGAAAGCAGAAAAAAGAAGGAAGAAAATTTTAAAAATAATAATAATAAATAAACAAATTAACATTAATTTTTTATTTTTAATAAATAAAATAAAAAGGTTTTGTATAACAAAATTTTAAATAAAACTAATATCAACGAAGATATAGTCCCCGATACTGGCGCCAAAAACTTGATAGCAATTGCAAGTGCACGATTTGGTCAAGCTATAAAAAAACATCATCTCTATAGTGCTGTCTATGCACGCATCAATAATCAACCTTGAAGAAACCAATTTGGGGCTTTCCATTATATGCAACTGTAGCAACAGATGAAGCCTTGAAGAATCGGTGGCCGTGAAACAACATTTCAGAGATGGCATATGTAAAGATAAAAAAACTGTGGGAGTATTTTGGTGATGAAGAAGGTGTAAGAGGAAAAAGATCAAGAAATATACTTAATATAATTCTGAATAAATGTATACTAATTGTTGCAATTGAGATTATCTAAGAAAGAACAAGAAAAGCTAGACATTGCACCATAGAAGAATCTGTTGAGAAGATGGCATCCTTTAGAAGATAATCAGCAACTCCAAACAAACATGTTCAAAAGAAACAGCTTCAATAAATCACTTTCTGAACCTCACTAAGAAGATATTATACTTGATCAGAAGATAAAAGAAAGCAAGAAAGTTGTTGAGAAGATTGAGATAAAGCTGCTATCAGATTTAAATAGAAGAAAGTATATTGTCAGCAAGCTTCAAAAGAAAGGAATTCTGTTAGCAACTTCTAGAAGATAAAAACTGACAGAATAATCCTCAATTTAAGTTTTTCTGGACATACAAACACCATGTGCTAAAATTACATAAATGACCAGTAATCTTGCATGTCTCAAGATCTACTCGAGAAGAAGGAAGCTCAAACAGAGAAGAATTCCTGGCTTCAGAAGATATACTCTCCAGAAGATATGACCAGTCAAAGCTGAAGAAATAGAAAAACTGCCACATGAAAGTGACAACTCTTAAATGGCCTGCTGGGGACTTATCCTCTTTTCTAAGGCACTCCAACGACTAGTAAACCAACCTTGCCTATAAAAGAAGCCTCCTCTTCATTCTAAGACACGCAACACCAGAAGAAGCATCCTGCGCATTAAAATTACCATTTATACCTTTTGGAGAAATTCCACTTTCTGCAAATCTTTTATTTTTAATCTCAAACAGTTAGAAAAGTGAGAAAGAGTGTGTGTAGGCTCATTATAATTCTTCTGTGCTATTCAAATACTGTTTCAGCCTTTAATTTGTAATTCTCCACTCATTTCATTGATTGTAACTCTCAAGACTAACTTGTTGTTGTTAGTTCTTCTTGAGAGAGCTGTGTAAAGTCTACAGAGAATAGGTTGGCCCTTCTGCTGCAAATTTCTTGTGAAAAACATATTAAAGTAAGCCTGCAGAGGCTATAGAAGAATACTCACAAGTGAGCCTGCAAATGCTGCAGAAGAATACTGACTGTGGGAGCCTGTAGAGGCTGCAGAAGAATACTAGGTAAAGCCTGAATAGGTTGCAAAAGAATATTGGTGGTGTGATGCACCGAAGAAGTTGTTGTATCAAGGTTGATATAGTGAAAAATTCTACTGAAAGTAGGGACTGGACGTAGCCTCAAGGTTTAGAGGTGAACCAGCATAAATACTATGTGCACACTTCCTCTCTCCTCACTCTCTTTACTTTGAAAGCTCCTTTTAAGATTTGTTTATCATCATATCTGCATTTAACCGTTTTCAAAGCTATCTAATACCTAAGTAAGTGAGACTTTGAGAAAGTTTCTTAAAATAGAAACAATATTTTTTGTATACTACATAACCACACATTATTATTACTTGTTTGTTTTAAATCTTCTTAGCGATCGATCTAATCTAATTGAGTAGGATAAGATTTGTTTTGCATTTTTGTAATTTTAAAATACTGAATTTAAATGACATAAAATAAAGATAGATTGAATCCAAAACAAATTTCGAAAGGATAAGGATGAATGAGAAAACTAGGATTGAACTCTGTCTATCGCACCCCTCTTGTATTTTGAAATCATTGAAATATAGGAATTTATAATTATAAATATTGAAGTACAAATAAATATTATTTCATAAAAGGTTCCCACAGATATGAAATGCTCAGAAACAATTCATGCAGGTTCCCACTGTCACAAATTGCCCCGGTTGAAGATCAGTTGTTAAAGCTATCAATTCATCCCGATTCCCACAGTGACAAATTGAGTGTTTTTACCAATCAGATTTCATAAACCCTATTCCTAGCGTATTTAAGAAATCGCATCATAACTCCGGTACAAAGACAGAAGTTAAGCATTAAGATCCAGATGGAAGTCTCTACAAGCAACTCACACTACATCGCTGAAGGTGCCTCCGTTTCAAGGCCTCCTGCTTTCAATGGTTTTGATTATCACTACTGGAGAGATCGTATGAAGCTCTTTATTGAAAGCAGCAACATAGATCTTTGGGACGTAGTCACAGATGATGACTATACTCCCACCAACAATGGAGTGCCCATTCCAAAGTCAGAATGGACAAATGATCAGAAGGCACGTGTACAACTCAATGCAAAGGCTAAACTCTACTTGATTTGTTCTTTGAGCAAATAAAAATATGAGAAAGTACATGGTTGTTCCTCTGTTAAGGAAATCTGGGACACTCTGTCTGCGGCTCATGAAGGAACTGACAATGTGAAACAATCTAAAATCAGCATGTTAGTGCATTAATATGAGATGTTCAAAATGCATGAGACTGAATCAATTGATCAGATGTTCAGGAGATTCTAGACTATCACCAATGGACTAAAATCCTTGGGAAAGACTTACGACTCAGGCGATAACAATCGCAAAATCTTGAGAAGTATACCAAAGATTTGGAGGCCCAAGGTAACTGCCATTCAAGAGGCAAAAGACCTTAATTCTCTAAGAATGGAGGAACTTTTAGGATCCCTCAAGGTCCATGAGCTGGAGCTAGGAGAAGATGCTCCTAAGAAGAAATCACTTGCACAGAACGCCAAGTCTAAGCTGGGCAGGATTGCTACTCAAAAAGCTTTGAAGGTAGACGAGTCCTCCGAAGACTCTGAAAACTCAAAAGGTGACTCTAATGATGAAGATGACCTTGCTCTGCTAAGTAGAAGGATCAAGAGGATGCTTTAGAAGAAGGCCCGATTCAGAAAGTCTTCCTCATCTGACAACAAGATGGGCAAGTCAGGAAAAGATACTTTTTCTAAGAAGATAACCTGCTATGAATGAAAGCAACCTCGTCGCATGAAGGCCGATTGTCCTAGGCTTAAGAGGTTTTCCTCAAAAATGAAGAAATTTCCAAAGAAGAAGAAAGGGTACATGGAAACATGGGAAGATCTCGATGAGTTCACCTCTGATGAGGATGAGGAAGATGCTGAAGAAGCCAACCTGTGCATGATGGCAAGCCTTCCTTCATCAGACAGCTATGAATCAGAGGTAATACCACAAACCCTGCAAGATATGTATGATGATCTGGTAGAAAGTTCTAAGGAACTTTTTCATGAGTACAAAGAGCTATCAAGAGCATTCACTGAAGTGGCTATAAAAAATGAAGCTCTTGAAGCTGAAAATTTGTCACTCAAGAAAAAGCTTCTCAGTTCTGATATTTGTGATTCAGCAACTTTGAAAACTGAAAATGAGAATCTTAAAAAACAAAGTTGCTGAACTCACAAAGGGCCTGACTGATTTTGTCAATGGAACCAAGAATCTGAATATGCTTTTGGGTGTCCAAACAAATCCCAAAGACAAAAGTGGTCCCGGTCATTCAGAAACTTCCTCTGTGCATGATGTTAAAATTAAAAATGCTTATAAGGCTAAGAAAGGTAAGGGATGCCTTCACTGTGGTAAGCCCGAACATGATATGTCACAGTGCCGACGCAAAAAGAAAGGTAGACCTCCTGCTAACAAGAAAGGACCCAAAAAGATGTGGGTACCTAAGACTTTAATTGTTCCTGTTGCAGATGTATTTAACAGGACAAAGGAGACATCACAAATGGTACCTAGACAGTGGTTGCTCGCGATACATGACAGGAGAAAGGTATTTGTTCCAAAACCTTAGACCTAAGGATTGAGGAGTGGTGACTTTTGGAGGAGATCAGAAGGGCAAAATCACTGGCATAGGTTGAATAGGTATATCTCCTTTATTTGTCATCCATAATGTTCTCTTGGTTGAAGGTCTTCAACACAACCTACTAAGCATAAGTCAATTATGTGACAGTGGTTTTGGTGTATCCTTCACTAGGGATGGCTGCATAGTCAAAGACTCTTATGACCAAATCATTTTTACTGTAAAGAGACACAACATCGTGTACAAGATTGATCTTGAGGACTTAGCTTATCAAAATGTAACTTGTCTTATTTCTGTGAAAGATGAAAAACATATTTGGCATCAGAAACTGGGTCATGCCAGCTTGAGATCAATCTCAAAGCTCACAAAACACAATCTTGTGAAAGGCTTACCCAAGCTCTCTTTCAAATATGATATTTTGTGTGAAAACTGCTTAAAGGGGAAGCAAACTAGAAGTTCTTTTAAAAGCATAAATGTTGTTTCAACTGCTAGACCCCTAGAACTACTTCACATTGATTTGTTCGGTCCTACAAGAACTGAGAGTCTTTCTGGTAAAAAGTATGGTTTGGTCATCGTTGATGACTATTCTAGATTTTCATGGGTAATATTCCCCAAAAGCAAGGATGAAACTTTTGAGAACTTTGCCAAATTCTGTAAAAGGGTGCAAAATGAAAAAGGATTTTGCATTTCTGCCATCAGAAATGATCATGGAGGTGAGTTTGGAAACTCAAGCTTCAGTATGTTCTGTGATGAGAATGGGATCTCTCACAATTTCTCTGTGGCAAGAATAACTCAGCAAAATGGGGCTATTGAGAGAAAGAACGGAAGCTTGTAGGAGATGGGAAGAACCATGCTCATTTCAAGCAATCTTCCAAGGTCTTTTTGGGCAGAGGCTGTTCACACAGCTTGTTTTATCCAAAACAGAATTTTGGTAAGGTAGTTTCTCAACAAGACTCCCTATGAATTGTGGTGAGGAAGAAAGCCCAACATTTCATATTATCATATTTTCACATTTTTGGCTGCGAGTGTTTTATACTTAACACCAAAGATGATCTTAGGAAATTTGATTCCAAATCTGACAAGGGATTCTTCATTGGTTATTCAGAAACCTTTAAGGCATATAGAGTTTACAACTCTAGAACCCAAACTGTTGAGGAAACCATACATGTTAGATTTAATGATGCCAAAGAGACTGATAGGGAACTATCAGATCTAGAAGATGATTTTGCAGGTATGGAGCTGAGTCATACCTTAGGGACTTCAAAAGCTAAGGACGAAGCACCTGCTGAAGGACCTTCTGAAGTACCCACTGAAAACACAACTTCTCAACCTGCTAATACTGATACTCTTCAGAAAGTGGATGTCGAGTCTCAAAATGAACAAGGTTTCCCTCGCTGGAGTGAGTGGAGGTACAAAAATAATCATCCTCGAGAGCAAATCATTGGTGACACTTCAGAAGGAGTAAGAACAAGATCAAGACTAAAAGAAGTCAACAATCTTGCTTTTCTCTCTGAAATTGAACCAAAGAATATTGAAGAAGCTCTGCATGATGAAGGGTGGATCCTAGCTATGCAAGAAGAGCTAAATCAGTTTGCTAGAAGTTATGTTTGGACTCTTGTTCCTAAACCCCAAGGGAAAACGATCATAGGAACCAAATGGGCTTTTAGAAACAAACTCTCTAAAGATGGTCAAGTTATCAGAAACAAGGCCAGACTGGTTGCTCAAGGCTACAATCAGCAAGAAGGTATTGATTTTACTGAAACTTTTGCTCTAGTAGCTAGACTAGAAGCAATTAGAATTTTACTTTCCTACGCAACTAATAATAGCATCAAACTATATCAAATGGATGTTAAGAGTGCCTTCCTAAATGGTTTCATTGAGGAAGAGGTATTTGTTAGGCAACCCCCTGGTTTTGAAAATGTAACTTTTCCCAATCATGTTTTCAAACTGAAAAAGGCTCTGTATGGTCTGAAACAAGCTCCTAGAGCTTGGTATGAAAGACTGAGCAGCTTTTTACTCCAAAATGATTTTGAAAGAGGAAAAGTTGACACAAATCTTTTTAGAAAAATATCTAACAAAGACATGATTATGGTCCAGATATATGTTGATGATATTATCTTTGGATAAACAAACTCCTTACTGTGCACTGAGTTCTCAAAGTTATGCAATTCGAATTTGAAATGAGTCTAATGGGAGAACTGAAATTTTTCTTGGGACTTCAAATTAAGCAAGACTCTGATTGTATTTGGATTCATCAAGAGAAGTATACAAAAGAGACGCTTAAGAAATTTAATATGCACGACTGCAAGCCTATGGCAACTCCTATGCACCCCTCATCTATTTTAAACAAAGATGAAGGAAAAGAATCTGTTGATCCAACTATGTATCGAGGAATGATTGGATCCTTATTATATCTTACTGCAAGCAGACCTGATATTCTGTTCAGTGTATGCCTGTATGCAAGATTTCAATATTATCCAAGAGTAACTCATTATCAAGTTGTAAAAAGGATCTTTAGATATTTGAAAGGTACTACTAATCTTGGTTTGTGCTATAAAAAGAGTAAGAATTGCAGGTTAGTAGGATTCTGTGATGTTGACTTTACTGGAGACAGAATTGAAAGAAAATCAACCAGTGGCGGATGTCACTTCATTGGAGAAAATCTGATAAGCTGGTCCAGTAAGAGACAAAGCACGATAGCCCTTTCAACTGCTGAAGCCGAATATATCTCTGCAGCATGTTGTTGTTCACAGCTGCTATGGGTAAAATATCAGCTAGAATATTTCAATATTCATATTAAATTTATTCCACTCTTCTGTGATAACACGAGTGCAATTAACCTTTCTAAAAATCCAATTCAGCACTCAAGAGCAAAACACATTGAAATTAAATATCATTTAATAAGAGACTATGTTCAGAAGGGAATTATTGATATACAATTCATTGATACAGAACATCAATGGGCTGATATATTCACTAAACCACTTGCTGAAGATAGATTCAAGTTTATCAGACAAAATTTGAATATTCTCTCTATTTTGGAAAATTGAATCTTCTTCTTACTTCATAAAAAGTTTTGATTTGCATAAGTGGTATCTTGAATTCTTGCTTATGTTTCACTTCTTCAGACACTCTGTTTACCCTTTTGACTGATGACAAAAGGGGGAGTATTAAGAAACTAACAAAATCTGAAGTTAAGTGTTTTTCAAAAGAATTCTCAGATTCAGGGGGAGCAGATTAAGAGCAAATTCAAGTCGAAAAGCTCTGATACAGTATCTGATTTAGGGGGAGCTTTACTCTAATATATTATTATCTCTTCCCTTCAGGTATTTGATTTCTTTCTTAAAGCAAATTTGTCATCATTAAAAAGGGGGAGAATGTTGAGTCTCAAAATGTTATTAAGAGGATAATAATGTTTTAAGTCTCGTAACTCCAAAGTTTTAATGAAAAACAAATTTGGCTTTAACGTGAAAGTATAACTTCTGCTGAATGTATTTGTTCAGTATTTCAGAAGGTGCAGTCTGAAGAAATCATATATTCTGAAGTACGTGAAACCTTCCGAAGCAAGGAAACCTACTGAGAGAGTGCTATTTGCTGAAAGCATTGAACCTCCTGAAGTTGTGAGACAACGTACCTTTGCCTGTTCGTCTTCAATATTATACTCTCAGAAATTCTCCTTGAAGACTCAAGTCTCTTGTAGCAGTCTCAGATTACTTGTGCCTCTTATTCTTCTGGAAAGCCATAGAAAGTGCTTTTTGGTATATTTCAAATTTCTCTCACCAAAAAGGCAAAGTCTACACAAAAATACATACGGCTCAGAAAAAGTGAAGTCTGTGAGCTGACTCTACTACCTACTACTGCTGAGGGTTCAGGCTATATGTCATAACGGGAGCATTTGCATTAAATGTTATTTCTCAACGGGAAATCGATTGGAGTTCAATGGACGGAAGCTCTCCTTTCTATAAATAGCAGACTTCATGAAGAAAGAAACAGAGAACTGAGAACAGAGAATTCAACTTGCTGAAACGCTGTAAAAAATTCCACTCATTTGTTTCATTATTTGTTCTTTGTACAACAACTTCTATATCCTGAGTCTTACTTAGTTATTTGTACAAGTTTTCCCAGTTCGAGCTCTAAACTTGTGTAGTTTTAGAGTTTAAGCATTCATCTTTCAAAACTGTATTTGTTGGGTTAGCCTGAAGAGGCTGTATTAAAAGAATACTTGGGTTTTCAGCCTGGAGAGGTTGTGTGTTCAAAGAATATTTGGTTGAGCCTGGAGAGGCTTGTCTGTAAAAGAATACTGCTTAAGTTTCCTGGAGAGGCAGTTGAAAACAAAGAATACTCGTTGGGCTTGGAGATGCCAGGTGTGTAAAGAATACCCGTTGGGCCTGGAGAGGTCAGGTGTGCAAAGAATACTCGTTGGGCCTGGAGAGGCCAGGTGTGCAAACAATACTTGTAATCTTGTGGGATTAGTGGAAAATCCAGTGGTGGTTTGCCCTGGGACTGGACGTAGCTCACGGTGTTAGTGGGTGAACCAGGATAAATCTATGTTGTTAAGTTCTCTCAACCCTTCACTCTTTACTTTCCGCTGTTATCTGTTTATTTCTAACTAAGGAGGGTTCTGAAAAGTGAGTTTATAATTTGCTCAGCAAAAACAATTTCATTTATTACTCAAATCATTTTAAAAGTCAATTTTACTGGACCTGCTGAAGTATCTCAGCAAGTCACTGAAAACTCATTTTTTAGCAAGTAGTTTGAACGTTGAAAATATCTTTGCTTGTTTAAAAAGGTTTTATCAGAAAATCTGTTAACGATTATAAAATACTATTCAACCCCCCTTCTAGTGTTTCCTGTGGCCCTAACATAATTCTCCTTCTTATAGAGAATTAGAAGATGCTTTTGAAAACTTACTTTCGGATTCACACACACTAGCACAAAAATGTGCTTTGCTTAAAGCACAATTGACAGAAGCACAAAAAGCTAATGAGGAATTAAAGATTGAAAATGAGAAATTGTTCAAGACAAATCAATGACTGCAACAATCTCATTTTAAACTCTTTGAGCAAGTAAAATCTCTAAGACTGAGATCCTCAGAAGAAGCAAGCAGTAACAATCATTTTCTGCAAAAAGAAAATGATCTTCTAAAAGAAAAAATAAATGAACTAAATCAAGATCTTGCTAAATTTGTCAAAGGAACTAATAACTTAGAAAAACTTTTAGGAACTCAGAAAGGAGTATTTGATAAAGCTAGAATAGGATTCAACAAACTTCAAAACCAGAAATTGTACGAAATTTTCTTTGTACCAGCTAAAAGGCAACTTCCTAAATGCTCTTGGTGTAACAAAGTTGGACATGCAGTCCAAAAATGTTACAAGAAGAAAGGAAGTACTGGAAGAAAGGTAACTAACCAAAAAGGACCCAACATAATTTGGGTACCTAAATCCTTATTTACTTATGATGCAGGAACCAGCAAAAAGTTCCAAGAAGAAAAGGCAATGGTTCTTGGACAATGGCTGATCAAGACATATGACAAGGGACAAAAGCAAATTCATCCAATTACACAAAATAGAATGAGGCACAGTCACCTTTGGTGACAACAACAAAGCTCGGATCAAAGGAATAGGGAATGTAGGTATGACTAACTCTGCCCAATTTAATAATGTTTATTATGTGAAAGGTTTAAAACATAATCTTCTTAGCATAAATAAGCTATGTGACAGTGGCTATGAAGTTATGTTTCAACCAACATTATGTGTGATAAGAGAGTCATCCACTAAGAAGGTCATATTCTCTGGAACTAGAAACAAAAATCTCTACAACATATGCTTAGAAGAATTATATGATCTTACATGCTTTGCATTCTTTGAAAATGACAAATGGATTTGGCATAGAAAATTAGGTCATTTAACATGAAAACTATCTCAAAATTATCAAAATTAGAGCAAGTTAAATGTTTGCCTAAAATCAAATTTGAAAAGGATAGAATAAGTGATGCATGTGTTAAAGGAAAGCAAACCCACTCAAGTTTTCATCCTAAAAATATTGTACCTACTAAAAGACCATTAGAACTATTGCATCTAGATTTACTTGGTCCCACTAAAACTCCTAGTATTGGTGGAAAGAGATATGGGCTTGTAATTGTGGATGACTACTCAAGATTCACATGGGTACTATTCCTCACCACTAGGGATGAGTCACTTGATGCTTTCAGAATCTTCTCCAAGAAGATACAAAATGAAAGTGGTCAACGCATTGCTTCTGTTAGAAGTGACTGTGGGGGTGAATTTGAAAATTTCTCTTTCAAAATGTTTTTTGATGAAAATGGAATTTTTCATAATTTTTCATGTCCTAGAACTCCTCAACAAAATGGAGTTGTTGAAATAAAAAATAAAACTCTTCAAGAAATGGATATAACTCTATTAAATGACGGTGGAATCCAAAAATAATTTTGGGCTGAAGCAGTTGCAACTTCATGTTATATAATTAATAGGGTTTCTATCAGAAGTATATTGAGTAAGACTCCATATGAATTGTGGAAAGGAAGAAGCCTAACATTTCATACTTTCATGTATTTGGATGTGATTGCTACATTTTAAACAATAAAGAGAATCTTGAGAAATTTGATGTAAAATCTGAAAAGGCTATCTTTCTTGGATATTCAACTACTTCCAAAGCTTACAGAGTGTACAATATCAAGAATCAAACTATAGAAGAAATCATGCATGTTATTTTAAATGATTCTAACCTATCTTTTGAAGGAAAAGCTGATACTGAATTGGATGATGAGTCTGATAAGCTTATCTTACATCAGAATGTATCTTCTGATAAGGAAGAATCCTCAAAAGATTCTCCAGAAACAGAAGATCCCTCACATGATTCAGAAGCTCAAAATGAAAGGCAAAATCATGTTAGAGAAGAACTTCCAAAAAGTTGGAGACTAGTTTCAGCACACCCTCATGATCAAATCATTGGAAGTACTTCAGAAGGTGTAAGAACTAGATCTCAATTCAGAAGAAATGAAAGTGGAACAACCTTGTTGTCTCAAATTGAACCCAAAAACAACAATGAAGCCCTTGATGATGATTCTTGGGTAGAAGCTATGAAAGAAAAGCTTGATCAATTTGAGAAGAACAAAGTTTGGACTCTTGTTCCTTCTCCAGAAGAACAATTTGTCATAGGAACTAAATGGGTATTCAGAAACTTTGAAAGCTCCTTACTGTGTGCACACTTCATCTCTCCTTACTCTCTTTACTTTGAAAGCTCCTTTTAAGATTTGTTTATCATCATATCTGTATTAAACAATTTTCAAAGCTATCTAATACCTATGTAAGTGAGACTATCAGAAAGTTTCTTAAAAGAGAAACTATATTTTCAGCATACTACATAACCACACATTATTATTACTTGTTTGTTTTAAATCTTCTAATATAAGCCAAGTAATCTACTTGAGCAGAATATATATTAGAAGAAAGTGCAGAATTTTTAAACGATAACAATTCAACCCCCTTCTTGTGATTGAATATTTACTTTGGAAGGATACATGCAGGAGCATTTTGGTGGGAGCATGTTCTATTTTGCAGAATAAGCAGTGGAGTTTCATATAGAATCGGCGGTGATGTACAGGAGCATTTCGGGGACGAAGAAGAAGACGTGGGAGAGGGAGAAGAAGGACTTAACGATGTCGCAGGAGTATTGCACAAAGCAGGATTAACTGATCTCGCGGAGAGCAAGAGCATTTCGGTCTTGCAGAACATTACAGAGACTTAATAAAACATCACGGTGAGTGAGCGGCGATGTCGCAGTGAGCCGACCCTAGTCGTGGCTATGTGAGGTTAACGATGAAAAAAAGGGATGGGAGAGAATAATGAAACGATGAGTTATACCCTCAAATAATTTTAGCCATAGATAATGTTTAATAACTAATGAAGGATAGAGATTTGTTGAACAAGGCTGTTAGAAGCTAGAAGGGAGAGGATCCAAATTCCACACTTAATCCCTAATCCAAGTTTTGAACTAGTTAGGATCCAACTAAGTCTCAAACACAAGTAAATTAAAACATATTTATTTAAATTAATACTATAAGCATAATATAATATACTTAAATATATATCATAAAACATTTTACAATTTTAATTTTTTTTAATTATATAGCTTAGTTATGAATTGAACTATAACTAAAAAAATATCTAATTAAAATATTGAGAAAATAATCTAATCCCTTAAACTTTCCCTCACTAGAAAAAAGTCTCCATACCTCTAATTTAGTTCTTAAAACTACATTAATTTTTAGCACAATAAAATATATTAATTTCCTTAATAAATCCTTCTCTAATTCAATTAATTAATTTACTAATTGATATATTTTTTTCCATTTTGTTTACCCATTTAATAATACTAAAAAAATATTAAATACAAAAAATTAAAACATATTAATAAAAAAATTACCATATCTGTAATAAAAAATAATTACTTTTCTCATAAGTAACGTAGCTATGTTTTCATGTTGCGTTTGTTTTGGTGAATTACAGGATCTTAAAGGCCAAAGAAAAACTATTATTTAACTCTCTCAAACAGAGACCCAAAGAGATAAAAAAGCAAGGGTATAACAACAAACGAAGGGAGTGTCTCAAAGATCCTTAGGTCACTATTGGAAGCGAGACCACATTTTTCCAGGCAGTTCGCTACTGCATTGCCTCTCTGAAGGTATGTTTCCAGCTTATATCATCAAAAAATTTTGCCAACTATTTTATTTGCTTTCAATCAAGCGAATGCTTGGATGAGAATTGGGGCAACCATTTTCTTAAAAGTTTAATTGCTATCAATGAGTCAGCCTTAATAAAAACTTGTTTGAAATTCCTTTGCTTTGTTATCAAGGTGCCCTAGTATATACCCCAGAGTTCTACTTCTAGCACAGAGCAGTGACCTAGAGAAGCAGAAAAAGCCACAAGAAAAGTACCCCATTGATCTCGAAGGATACCAACACATGATGCCTTCTCTAGGGTTGAGGAAAAAGCCTCATTCGTATTTATCTTGATCCAGCCCGTTGGAGGAGGATCCCACCGTGCAATTATAGAGAAGTAGAATTGCGTGAGTGATTTGGATGAATTAAACCATAAATGTTGGTTCTTAGGGCTGATTGAACTTGGGTTTTATTTGATTCGTCGGAACCTCCGTCAATTGTCGGACCCCTTTGAAAATGATTTGATTTCTTTGCCTCCAAAACACCTCAAGAGTAAAGTCGAACGACACCGTTTCCGGAGTTCGATTTCCATTGGTGTCTTGCTGTTGTAGATTCTTCATCATCCATTGATTAATGTTACCCTAAGCGAAGAAATGATGATGAGCTCTATTTATTGATGATATCCATGGTGTTTGCTTCATCATAGTCTCTGAATAAATGCAGAAGTGATTCATATTCTATTCTACAAAAACCACAAGAATTATCTATGGTTAGCCTTCTCCTCTAGTGTTGAACATTTGTAAGTAAGGCACAGGAAGCAACTTTGCAAAGTAGGAAGAGAATTCGCTGCGGGCCTTGCCAAGTCCAAATTCTCTTGAGTAATTTCTTTAGTGAAGATGAGCTCGCACCAGATATGATCACATAGGTTGAACATAAGGAGAACCACCCATCAGATGTTCCTTCCCAAGACATTACATCCCTACCGTTGTCTGGAACTAGAAGGGCAAGGACTATAATCTTTCTGCAAATCTCATCTGGCAACAACCATTGAAATCTCTGTAAGTCCCAATCCCCTTCTACATTTTCAAAGTCAGTAACATGCATGTAGGTTCATTTCAGATTCTGTGTTAAGGGCCTTTAGATAATTAGCTAGACACTCTAACTGATAGCAATTGCTTTACCGGATCTAGAAAGTGAAGCAGAGAGTCATGGGTGCAATTAAAATTTGAATGAAGTGATGAAAATGGTGCATAAATCAGCGTATAAAAATGAAGGAAAAGTGAAGAAGAAACTAAAAAATGGATAGAGATTGAGGAGTGGTAGATCGCCATGCAACAGGCAACCCCTTCTGCAGATAAGATCAATGCAGAACGCCACCAATTCAGGAGAATTAGATAAGTCTCAAATGGTTTAGGCTAGCACCACCAACCCTTCTCTACTCACACAGCTGAAGATGAACATACAAGAGGGATGCCTCCCTATTTATAGGAAAAGGGGTAACAAAAATAGCATGAAAAATACAAGATGAGTGGAAAACTAAGCCTAATGAGTGTTGAACCCAACTCCTAAAGGTTAAGTAGCTAAACAAGCTACTAACCACTAATTCTCCTAAAAGTAGAGCCCAAATAGCCTAACCATGATTAGAAAAATTACAATTAAACTAATACAATGAAGTCATAATTATTTATTTAATTCATCCTAATTAAGATGGATTCTTCATGCTGACTTGGTCATGTTGGTCAAGGTTGACCATGAGGTGGACCAAAAATAGAGTTGACCATGGCTTGGCTCAGCTCCAAGCACCCCAGTCAAGCCCAAGCTCTCCTCAGCTTAGAATTATATGTTGCTAGCTCAGAAGTCCACTGACAGTTGTCATCACTAACCCATGATCCATTTATCCAACTAGAATCGAACAGATTCACCATGCATGCGCCACATACAATTATTTATAACTTGCTCCCAATTTGCACACACCCCTTCCATAAATTTGACAGCATGTTTGTTTACAATTTTTAAAAACAATTTTCTATTTTTTAAAATAGAAAATTGAAAAACGTGATTGACAAATAATTTTTAAAAATTTTAAAAAAATGTGATTGTTTTTTAGTTTTTAAAAAGTAAAATTTTGTAACTACTTTTTAAATATTTTGAAAAATAATTTTTAGTTTTTATGTTAAAAATACTTTAAATAAAACATTTTATTTATAAAAAATAATAATTTTCAAAAAATAAAAAATAAAACTGAATTAAATACACGTCAATATCTTGCACTTGGCTTGATAGCCGGAATTAAATCATCGCCACATTTTGCCCTCAAGACCTGGACTCGGAGATCCCCTGATTGATTGGACCCAGCTAATCTTCATCATATAATGTTGCTTTTGTTTATCCATTTTCTCAATTGCTTATGAATTGATTTAGGTTAGGGGAACGTACTACTCTCTGGTGCTCAAGGGAAAAATAAGAGGGATTTTTTCAGTTACATATATGACTGTTTTAATTAATGTTTCAAATTTAATTTTAATTTTTAGTATAATAATTGTCAATTATTCCGTCAAAAAATAATAATTATTAAATAGGTTAGGAAAAGATAGATATATACATGCATACGTGTATGTGTATATATATCTATCTCTGTGTGTGTGAAAGAAAAAAAATAATTTGTTGACTATTTCTGAATGAATAGAAGGGCTTATTTAGTTAATATACTATTGTATAATAAATTTCAGCCATTATATTTTACAGTGAAATATATTTTGTATATTTTCTTCTTGCTAATCACGTGTCTTTCTTATTTTGTCACGTATATCTATTACACTTTTATATCATATCAAATCAATATATTTAAAATTATTTTCACCAAAAAATATTTAAAATTAGTTATTTAATTAAAAAATTGACTTTTCGTAAATTTTTAATTAATATTTAGTTATCCTCAATCAACATAAGTAAAATAAAATAGTTATAAATTATCATCAAAATATATTTTATTGATTAAAAATTTTCAAAAATAAATTTTCAAAACGTATTTTCATTTAATCTGTATTTTTATTATCAGTTAACTATTTTTTATTAATTAAATCAATTTTTAACTATTATTTTATTTATATTTTTATATTTAACATGTATTTAAAATATTCATGCAATGTAGGAGACAGAAATTATTAATTATTATATTTTAGGTAACAAATTTTTTTAATTTGGTAATTTGTATAGCTAAAGCTTTTTTTCCCTAAAATATTATATTTACATTCCATAAACGCAGCCCCCTTAATCATATGAATAATCCTTGTATTGCAACGTGAAGGAGCATCAAATTTTGTTTTGTGGAGAGGTTGACCTGGCCTCAACTTAACCCAAATTACCCTTATCATGTTCATATAGGTTCAATGACACACTGCACTATCCTTGTCAACAATCTTGGTCACTTCTTTGGTTCTCGTGTTTAGGTGCTGGTGCTGTTTCTTCTTTGGTTCTCGAATAGCGCCCCTCACACATAGCCCAGTAAGAAAACTATTTTCTTTTGCTATTATTCACCACTCACTTCTGTTTTTATATAATAACTAACTTACCAGTCTGTGTTTGTTGAACGTGGATTCAAACTAATGTTATTGGAGTAGCATTGAAATACTCATTCGATAACGTGATTTTGATGTCATTTAAGCGCATGTTTGGTTTAGTGTTGAAACGTGGTAAACTCACGTTTCTAACGCTAGAAATAGTTGCGTTGTGAAATCCAAACTTGAGTATAACCAGTTTCAACGTTAAATCAAACACTGACTAAATACGCTATTACATGATAGACACCACACTACTAATGTGTCTCACTTCAAGTTTGTAATTTTAATCAAGTGAATGTATGAAATAGATATTGCAAAAAAACAAAACAAAAAAAAAAACTCTTACAATATGAGATGAGCAGCTAAAATTTCTCACCCCTATGATGTAACTGTCATTATTTAGCATCACGGAAAAGCGTGTTTTACCTGAAAATGTAGAAAAATCAGAGCCCTGTGCAACCTTGTTGTAATTGACGAAAGGGGAATTGATGTACCAACAAAGCTTTCGTACTATAAGACATTTTTTGATTCACCACACCCATATACGGACGTTGATAAAGATACTGAACACTTTACATGAGAGTGTGAAACGACGTCAGATAAACGCCAAAACTACAGCAACCACACAGAGTTGGGAAAAAAAAGAAGAAGCAAGTCCACAATAAAACTCTGCACCAGTCTTCCACACGTTTGGCCAATCAATTATGCCCACGTGGCATGTCCCTCCCCTTGCATTCTCCAACCTGTGGCACCAATTTGATGCCTTAGGTTGCCAACTTTCAACAACTACCGTGAATGTTTAATTAAGAATTTTCAATTTTGGATTATGAATTTTTCTTTAATTGAATACCAGGATATTAAATTTCTTGGTAATGTTATTCGTGGAATGATATCCGTTACAAAGCTTTTGAATTAAAATTACCATGAATATTCAATGATTGGCCATAGTGAAAAGAAATTAAGAATTAAGAAATAAGTATATACTCCATAGTTTATAGAAATTGACAATAACAATTTGATTTAATTGTTATTGTGTTATTTTAAGAAAGTTCATTCTTAATTTGTGTTATGTTACTTATGGACTTCATTATGATGGGGGGCAGAGAAAAGGTGAACTCCTTTCTTCAAGCTTTGAACAACTTCAACAAAAGGTAGCTTGAAGGTCTGTGTCTTAGAGTATTTTTTTTTTGTTTTTTTCATTTTAATGTTGTTGTCTTTTGTTTAACCAACCTCTTTATGTTCTTGTCTTTATCACTATATGTTTCTCTGTATGACAGAGCTGCCTTGAATGGTGGTGGTGGTGGGGTGGGAGGGAGGGAGGAGGTTAGTGATCTGAGGCAGAGATATTTGTGCTATGGGGACGTGTGTGTCAATTCAAGGGTGTATGGGAGGGAGATTGAGCTCTTCCAAGAAGACTCCGAAGAGGAGGAGTGGACAAAGAAGAATAGTGTCTTCTCCATTGTCCAAGGGATCATTGGACAAGGTTGATATGCCTGGCTTGCCTGATCACTCCTTTGCCAACCCCATTTTCCAAGGTTCATTTTTTTTTTTTTCTGTTTTTGTTTTGAATTACATTTCTCTGAAATGATTTTGGGATGGGAGGTTTTCAAATGATACAGTAGAAAGATTTTATTTTCTTTTGTAGTAGCATTTTACTGTTTTATTTTTATTAGGAAATGTAGGAAGTGGACCATGGGATTTATCTCTAAGAATGTAATTGAATGGTTATGCAATGTGGAAGACTGAGATAATTATTAATTAATTACTCTAGAAGTTATGATCATTGAGTGACTAGAGTAGATAGATGTTAATATTTGGTACAAATTTGCTGCTTAAGCTCAGAGGTATTCATCAATTCTGTTTGATTTTATGTTCTGATGATGATGGATGGATAATTGATTGGGAGACTCTAGTAGGATTAGATCATATCATCAAATTATTAAAAACCATGTCAAAAACCGAAACATACTGAATTACTTTCATTCATAATCGAAATAATGTCAGCATTTGTGCTTATGCTATGGTAAGGCTTAAGGGAGGTACTGAAATACAAGGTTTGTACCAAGAAAGAACAAATTAAGCCTTCTGGTGGATATGTGTGGTTTTAAAATTTTGAGCATTGTCTCTGTGCGAGTGGTTTTGCCCAACTAGTAGTTGAGTGGTGATTGCCGATTGGCACACCAATATGAGCTTCTCTATAATTTGTTGCTGTATTAGGTTCTTATCATCACAGACATCAAGTGTTTGCTGGATCAGAATGTTATGTCTGATGGCCTTAGTTTTACCCACTAAAGAAGTTTGAATGTAAATGGGAACTTGTAAGAGTTAGCCACATGCTGTTTTAATTAGTAATATGTAAATAATCATTAGCTGTACAATTCCTAATTAGTTGCTAATTAGGATTAGATTTCTCCACTGAAAGGCAAACTTAACTGCCTTACAGTAACCAAACCTGGCAAAACTGATGTAATAAGTTTATATCAATTTATATGGAATTTCATTTCAGTTCACAGGCCCTGTAGATCTATTCCATCAGGTGGTGTGTTTTTCTTTGCTTTTCCCTTCCTTCCACAGATTTCTGGATTAGCTTGTTTATGTGTCATTTAGCTGAACTGCAGCTTCTTTCCAAAACTATTTTCTGAAATCCTTATTTCTCCCAAATTATGGGAATGTTAATTTATGGCAGCAGGAACTACTGAGGAGGCATGGTTTGATTCAGTTGCTGTATTTGACTCTGACTGTGATGATGACTACCAGAGTGTTCCTGATGGTATGAATTTGGATACTTTTAAACACATTTTATATGTGTTGCATGCTATTGATGCATTGTATATGATCAGTTAGCTTTGCCAATATATGATTAAATACAATTGATATATGCAGAAGTGGTATCTATGAATGGGATTGAAGCCAACTTTGGAATTTTAACTGATCAAGTGCAGAAACCAGGGGAATTATCAAGAAGATATTCTTCATGTATCTCTGAGACTATCAGAAGTTCAGATGCTCAGTTTTTTTACATAGATGACATGGATTCCCTATGTAAATATGATGGAACTATAAATGGAGTAAATGAGCCTGTTTATCTTGATGAATTTTCCTCAGTGCATTCAAGCTCCAACAAGGATGATGGACTTTTGGACAACTGTGGGATTCTTCCAAACAATTGTTTGCCATGTCTTGCATCTACTGTTCCTTCTATTGAGAAAAGAGATCATTAAGTTCTAGTCCTCCTAATGCACGGAAGAAGGCTCCTACAAAACATTCCTTTAAATTGAAGGAAGGAAATGGGAATGCTACTCTATGTGAGTTGAAATTCTTGATCAATGTTAGTTATAAACTTATAATTCAGCTTCAAAGACCTGTCTAGCATAGCATTTGAAAGGAAAACTGCATTTTGTCATATAGCATGTAGAGAGTTATGGCCTGTTTATTTAGGCTTTTTCTTAGAAACAAGAGCTTTTTAATTAAAAAAAAATGTCTAAAACATTTTATGGTAATTCAATAAGATTTTCTAAAAGAAAATAAAAATCCCAAAAGAATTCAGTTTTAGTGTGTTTCTTAGAAGCTAGAAAGAGCAACTTCTGAAAAGAGCTATGAAGAAAAGGTTTATCATAACAACATTTTCTCCAAAGCTTATACAAATGTACCATTAATTCCTTAATACAATGCTAAAATATGGTTTCTTGAGTTATAGTTTTCTTCCTTGAGAATTCATCTTATGGTGCAATAATGAGAAAATAATGGTTGAAATCCCTCTTTCTCTTTTCATGGTTCAGTTTCCTCAAAGACGCTTCTACAAAGACCAATAGCTGGTTCCCAGGTACCCTTTAGTCCAATCGAGAAGAGAATACTTGATAGTTGGTCACACATTGAACCAAGCACTTTTAAAGTTCGAGGAGTAAATTATTTCAAGTAAGATTAAGATTATGTTTGTAATTTGTTTAAGAATACATCATGTGTAAATAAATGCATTAATTGTTTTAACTACACAGTTAAATTTAGATTTTTATATACATATCCATAGACAAAATTATGTTTGACTTTTCTTTTTCCTTTTCTTAAAATTATGGCAGGGACAAGAAGAAAGACTTTGCTTCAAACTATTCTGCATATTACCCATTTGGTGTGGATGTATTCTTATCTCCACAAAAAGTAAACCATATAGCTCGGTTTGTGGAACTTCCTGTTATTAGTTCTTTTGGGAAACTTCCACCTATACTTGTTGTAAATGTTCAGGTACTCCTAGTTTTCTACTAAAATAGAGTTATCCCTTTACCCTTCCTACTAAGAATGTTCCAATGCCAATGTGGGGACTCTAACTACATTCCAATCCTTAGCTATCTTTTTACCTTTGCTATGACATATTGTCAACAGAAAATGCTATAAAACTTTTCTAGGTTTTGTCTACAGATTCCATGAGGAAAACATTGGCCTTGTTTATATATATACTATAATGTCTTTGTGTCTTCATATTCTTATACTCTTGTTTTGTGGATTTCAGATTCCGCTTTACCCTGCAACACTTTTTCAAGGTGAGACTGATGGGGAAGGATTCAGTTTTGTCTTGTACTTCAAACTTTCTGAAAGTTACTCCAAGGAACTGCCACTGCATTTTCAAGAAAACATCAGAGTAAGATGAAGCCTTTATGCAATCAGTTTACTGCTTAATAGCACAACACACATCCTGCCAAAAGTACCTGTAGTTTTATGTTTGCTCTTCAATTCCTTAATTGTCTTTTCTTTTTCTTGTTAATTTGATAGAAGCTTAATCACTTAGGGTCAGTTTGGATAAACTTCTCTATAAGAACTTCTAGGAGAAGAAAATACAATGAATCAAGAAGGTAAAATGAATTCAACTTCTGGAAGAAGTTGAAATAAGCCTTTACAACTCAACTCCTTCTGAAGCTCTCCCATTTAACTTCTCCATAAGTAACTAATTTCAACTTATGGAAGAAGTTGAATTCATTTTACCTTTTTCATTCATTCTATTTTTTTCTTCTAAAAGTTGTTCTATAAAATTGTATCCAAACTGGGTCTTAATGTTGTTGACTCACTGTGTGCTTATGATCATGAAATGACATCTGTCTATGGCCTTGTACAGAGGTTGATGGATGATGAAGTTGAAAAGGTAAAGGGTTTTGCTGTGGATACAATTGTACCCTTCCGGGAAAGGTTGAAAATATTGGGCCGTGTTGTCAACCTGGAAGATCTTCATTTAAGTGCACCAGAACGGAAGCTTATGCAGGCTTACAATGAGAAACCTCTTCTTTCACGTCCACAGCATGAGTTTTACTCAGTAAGCTCGGTGTCTTTTCTTTTCATAGTGGTTTCTTTCAATAGACCTATACCTATTATGAAGATTAGCAATACTTGAAATGATCCAGACAGTGTAATGTGCAAAAGCAACAGTTTTTACTAACATTACTTTCACAAAATCTCATATGATACCATCTTTAATATCTCCAGTGAATGTTTTCTGTTGTCTTAATGATATAATGGTCCTGTGATCCTGTCTGTGTCCATATCCTTGTCATTCTGTATAAGAATTAATCTAGCAGTTAATTCTCAAGAGGATCATCAAAGTGAGAAAAAGGAAACTGTGTATTATTAGTTAAAGACTGTGAAGTGGACATAAAATTTGAATTAATGTGGGCTCCTTCTACCGGTTTATCTATTATAGTACACTTTGATTGTTTCTTTATGGTGCCTTTATCTTTGTCCCGCAATTTATGGTGGTGTAATTTCATTCAAAAGACACATGATATCCACATGGAGTACTTTATTTTCTGATATTCTTTTGCATAATTAACCAATTGGATTTTTTTTTTCTTGCAGGGAGAAAATTACTTTGAGATTGATTTGGATATGCATAGATTCAGTTATATATCTAGGAAAGGTTTTGAAGCTTTCATGGATAGATTAAAGATCTGTGTACTAGATGTTGGCCTCACTATTCAGGCAAGTAGTTTTCTCCATTTCCAAAATCAATTGTATTTTCTGCTTACTTTTGTTTTGATTAATTTATACACAGAAGCAGACAATTCAGAATCTCCTACTGATCATTTTTCTCCTATTTGCATGATATAACAGGGGAACAAAGTAGAGGAGCTGCCAGAGCAGGTTCTGTGTTGTATTAGGCTAAATGGCATTGATTACATGAATTACCAGCAACTGGGGATAACTCAGGATTCTCTCTAATATATTTACAAAAACATTTGTTATCTTAATATTATGATTAATAATAGTAATGGTCATTTTAATTCTAAGATGGGTTTTTGGGTATCTCTTTGTGTTGGTATATAGCATAGGATTATCATCTTATCATAAATGATAGGAAACAAGCGTGTGAATGATGGGAATTGGATGGCGTACTTTTGATAGTGGCCGGACCAGGCTCAAGGAAAGGTCACTGGCAAAAGAATTCACATATGGACCTACCCACGCTTACTTAAATAACGGACAGGTGGGTCCATTCCATACACACCAACACCATTATTCTTTTGTTCAACCGATTTATTGTGTGAAGAAAATTAAGTTAAACTTTCATGGTCCCACATCGAGTTGTATAAGACGCTCATTTTAATACTTAAGCCACGAGGCTCTTCCATCTAATGGACTAGTCTTTTAAATTGGACTCTTGCCATGGTTTTAAGTCCTAACAATTGGTATTTTCATTGAGAGTTGCTACTATCTGATTAGTGTCAAAATTGAAGTTGAGTCGAAAGAGCTTTAAGTCGCAATATAAACATAAATTTTTTAAGGGGTGGGTTTTGATAAAGAAAAAGATTTTGTTTATATTTTAGGTGAGGACAGAGGTGATTGCACAACTATTATAAGTGAAATTATACATGAGTGAAGAGTAGTTGAAGGCAAATAGCCAAGGCAGTCAAAATCTTCTGCCATAATTTAAATATGATACTTGATTCCCCTTTTTTTCAAATCCATTTTTTTACTATATATTTGGACCTATGAGTAATGAGTTTCGAATTAAGGAATTTAAATTGAGTGGAGGGTAGCATAGCCGAACCCAACAACAATAATGATAATAAATAAATAATTTCAACTTTCAAGTTCTTAAATATGTTAGTGGTCCATGATTTTCATGAAGTTATTAGTAAATTTTAGGATACTTTTTTAGCGTTCTGCTAACGAGTGCCGGTTAAAGATACATAAACAGAAGCTTTTTAAGTTTTTATTGAAAATCACAATATTGATTGTATCGATAACATTAAATGCTGAATACTCCAGTAAAAGCTTTTTATTTTTGGTTTCTTAACAAGTGTCCTTAGGACACTCGTTAGCATTTCCCTACTCTTTATACTTAGCTTCTAAGCACTAAGCAATAAGCACCTCTCTTTTTTCATGTTTTTGGGGAATATGAGATACTCAAAAATCAATGTACTGGGAATCTGGAATCCTAAATTAATTCAGTGCTACTTGCATACAAAAAATCCAATCTTTGTCTCTAGTTTCTATTTCTAGAAGGAAACATGAAGAATGAATGGAAACAAAAGAATCTATCCTTTTCAAGTGAAATAAGTGAATGCTCAGTTCTATGGTTTTGCACCAAACAAAAACCAAATGTTAATGATAGCCAGAATAGTTTCAACTTTCAAGTAGCATTACATTTGACAATTCCCAAAGTTTGCAAGGAATAAGAGGCTTTCCACATAAACCTTTATTTCCAGAATAAGCACTCTCAGGAAAGTCAATCAAAGATTTACCCTCTGGAATTTCCCCTTCAAGAAGATTGTCAGATAAATTCAATTCCTTCAGCTTTATCAACTTGAGAAATCCAATAGGTATATAACCAGTGAAGTGATTTTCCTGCAACTTCAATATCTCCAATGATGTTAAATTTCCCAGCACCTCAGGCAAGTTGGTGCCTAACTCATTGAAGCTCAAATCCAAACTGTGGATGGAATTCAGTCTCCCAATGGAATTTGGCAACCTACCTTTCAGAAGGTTATGAGACAAATTTAGAAACTGAATATCACATTGCCCTCCTACACCAATTTCCTCAATTCCACTTGAGAAATTGTTATCAGAGAGATCAACAAATGTTAGTGATCCCCCAGAAATACCTTGTTCCATGTCAAATATTGGAGCTATGGAGCCTGTTAGCCTATTTGAGTGAAGATCAAGAACACCCAAATCTTGCAAATTTCTAAAAGAATCAGGGATGTGTGAATAAAGAGAGTTCCTTGAGAGATTTAACATGTAGAGTTGATCGATACTTCCTATCCATGATGGAATGCTTCCACTGAGAAGGTTCACTGACAAGTCCAGTTCCTGTATTGGACTAATGGTTTTTGGGAAAAAGTCTGGATTTTGGCCCTGGATTCCACAACCTGCTAAGTAAATGCTAGAAAGTGATGGCATGTTTGCTATCCATTCTGGGATAGTTGAGAGACTCAGATGGTTGAAAGAAAGATCAAGTGTTTGAAGATTTTGAAGGGAAGACATTTCTTGGGGCAATGGCCCTTCAATCAAATTTCTAGAGATGTTCAACATTATTAGCTGAGAAAGTTGGCCTATTGATTTTGGTATTTGGCCAGATAAGAAGTTGCCACTTAGATAAAATTCAGTCAATGATACCAAATTGCCTAAACTAGATGGCAATGCTCCCTCAAGTTTGTTGTTTGATAATGAAACTCTTTGAAGAGATACCAAATAGCCCATATTGGAAGGTATATTTCCAACAAGGTGATTATTATGGAGTCTTAAGAAGGCCAGAGAAGACATTTCATCAGATCTTGAAGGAAATGGAATGGTTCCCTCAAGAGAGTTGGTGTCAAGGTACAAAACTGAAATGGCAGTTAAATTAGTTAGTGAAGAAGGTATCTTCCCGCTTAACAAATTGTTTGAAAGATCAAGCTTTTCCAGAGCCAGCATCTCACCAACTCTATTGGGTATATTACCAGTAAGAGCATTGTCATGAACATCCAATTCAACCAAATTTATCAAATTCCCAAGAGAGACTGGTATTATACCTGAAAATTGATTTGAATAAAGCAGCAACCTTTTGAGATTTTTCAGGCTTCCAAGGTTCATAGGGATAAACCCAGATAGCCTATTTTCCTGCAGAGCCAGTTCTTGGAGGTTTTGCAACTCTCCAATGTTTTCTGGTACTGGTCCAGTTAAATTGTTGCCATAAAGGTAGAGCTTTTGGAGCTTTGGCAGGTGCAAACCAATGGTCTGTGGAATTGTTCCACTAAGACCAACTAAACCACCAAGATCAATGACTTCAAGGGATGTGAGAAGTGTTATGGAAGGAGAAATCCACCCTGTCATCTGTGTTTGAAACAAATCTTCACCTGTGGAAATGAATCCTGGGAGATTGATCTCTTTGACTCTAGAAGTTGCATTTTCACAGACAACACCTTCCCAGTTGCAACAGCTCTGACCAACCCACTTTGCTAGGCGACCAGATGTGTCCATTTGAATTCCATTCTTGAAACTCAATAAAGCTTCCAAGTCATTGGGATTGCAGGCTTCCATGGTCCAACTTGTGTCTCCAATTGCTATCAATGTCAACAGAGCAACTACCTGTAGCAGCTGCTGAAAACCCATGTTGGGTAATGAAGGTGGTTCTTATGCACTGCTCTCTTGCACCTGAAAAAGCACTTGAAAATGTTGGCTTGGATTTCATTTTGAGAAATGATTCATGAGGGACACAGATAAGAAATATTAATATTGCTCAGAGATCTAACTTTTGCTTTTTGATCACCTTTTCTCTTTAATTTCTTTTTATGTTGAAAAGCATATTTGTCTCCAGGTCATGATGTCTTGAACAATGCCTCAGCCAATGAATTCAAAGACTGGCCTATCCCCTGTGATTAACTGAATAAATGGCAGAAATCTCGTCCCCTTAGTGAATTTTGAATATTGAACTAAACCTTCTTCAATGTGCATGTGTGAGTCTTTTGTTAAGACTTTTTTTTTTTTTGTTAAACACATTTATCCCCTTAGAACAATAATGTTTGAGACTTAGTCAAAGTTACTTGGAAATTCTTTTTATAATTTCAGTCTGTGTTACCAACTAAGTCATAGCTATTTGGGCCTTTGTTAAGATTTAAGCAACTACATTTTGATTTACAATCCTGATTTTTCCACACCCAAAAGTGTACACCCACTGTACACTTTTGGGTGAACAGTACTTTTATTATTTTTTTTTGCATGAACAGTGTTTTTTTTTTTGCATTAACCATCAATTCATTCTCAGTGATTACTTGTGTAGTAATCATTATGATCAAATAACTGTTCAAGATGAACTTTGTTTTCAAGTGAACATGTGGTTAATACCATATAAGTTGGTGGTTAACTGTGTTATTAATCTGGTTAATAAATTGTTTTCAAGTGAACATGTGGTTAATACCTTATAAGTTGGTAGTTAACTGATGAGGACATCAATCAAGCGGTTAAGAGTCTAGGGAAATTCATGACAGGGGCGCAAGGAAGGAAGGAAAAGGAGGTTCTACAGCTTGCAATCAATGCTGCACAACTTCAAGTCACCAAGAGCATTAATGGAACTGACCAGTTCATTTATTGCACTCAAGTTGAAGAGGATGAAGCCAATGATGGAGGTTCAGTTGCCATTAAGGCAACAGCAAGTTGAGGACCAATCATGTGCCATGGAGGTTGCCATGTGGGCGGCCAACTCATGCAAGTTTTGCTGAGTTATTATGTTTAATTGCTTTCAATAAAGTTAGGGATGTTACAAAGACAAGGGAATAAATTTTTGGTGGTTACAAGACAATGTTATAATGTTGTTTAAATTGCATTAAAACCTTTGTCTAATAGCCGTTAGGGAGGCTTACCTATTATGCTTGAATCTGGTCTGATTTGAGGCTACATGGAGACTCTTCAACAAGCCAAAGGGGGCGGCCAACATGTGATTGAATGGCTGAGTTATATGCCATCATTGTAGCGGCCAACATGTGCTTGAAATGGCTGAGTTATATGTCATCAAGATGAGCCAACAAGGTTGTAATTGGCTGAATGAATTGTCATCAAAGTTGCGGCCAACATTCATGAGATGGGGGTTACAAATTGAAGGCAAACTTAACCACAAGGGGCTGTTATGGGCGGCCACTTCATGGCTGACTCAATAGCCCAATTATTCCATGTTTGGTGGTTACAATTCAAGGGTCAATGCAGCCACATATGCCAAGAAAGCTGGCTGGATTTTGCGGCCAAATAAGCTAGGAATAGGCCTAGTTTTAGCTAGTTATTTTACCACTTTCCTTATTTACTTTTTAGTAATTTAATTAGGGATGCATGAGAATTGTATGAGGGACATTTTATGGATTTTTGGGCGTGTAAACCCTAGCTGGTTGCATGACCATTGAACCACCTTGTAACTCTTATAAATACATGCTTCATGCATGCAAGAAAGTTTAGAAGTTAAATACAAAGAAATATTTTATACTTTGAGAGTGTTTCTCTTAGTTTCTTGCTAGTCAAGAGTTAAGGATTATCAAAGGATCCTTCCTTTGTGTGTGTGTCTTCAAGGACTTATCTTTCAAGTCTTTGAAAGTGTGACGTCATTTCCTATCTTCTAATCTTCTTCATCCTTTTTCTTCTACTACGTTTGTTTTGAACAAAAACCTATTTTTCTTTATGTGATTGCTTGAAATATATGTGAATTATTTTTCAAGAATTCAAGGTTGATTATACGTTTTTGACAAGGAATTTTTGTTATCATTATTTCTTGATTTTAGTATCAAAAGAAAAGAAAAATAGAGAAAGAAAAAAAAATATTGAAAAGAAAAGAAATAAAATTGTTATCAAGAAAAGTGTTGATTATTCAGAAATTTCTAAGGCCCATGCAAAATAGAACCTTAAGGTTCACATCATTAACTATGTCATTAATCTAGTTAACTATGTTATTAACCACTCGAGCAACTTATTTAACCACATAATAACTCACAGTTAACCACTTTTTGCCTCACTTATAATTATTAACCAAATTACTAACACAGTTAACCACCAACTTATATGGTATTAACCACATGTTCACTTGAAAACAAATTATTAACCAG
Organism: Sesbania bispinosa; assembly: GCA_026901365.1. NCBI lineage: Eukaryota > Viridiplantae > Streptophyta > Magnoliopsida > Fabales > Fabaceae > Sesbania > Sesbania bispinosa. The sequence goes on along the minus strand of QLOH01000067.1, from coordinate 1,435,169 downwards.
ATTAATAACATAGTTAACCACTAATTTATATGGTATTAACCACATGTTCACTTGAAAACAAAGTTCATCTTGAACAATTATTAATGACAAACCTTTAACTTTGTTTTCAAGTGAACAGATGGCTAATACCATATAAGTTTGTGGTTAACTATGTTATTAATATGGTTAACTTTGTTATTAACCACTCGATCAACTTATTTTACCACATAATAACTCACATTTAACAATTTTTTACCTCACTTATAATTATTAACCAGATTATTAATACAGTTAACCACCAACTTATATGGTATTAACCACATGCTCACTCGAAAACAAATTATTAACTAGATTAATAACACAGTTAACCACCAACTTTTATAGTATTAACCACATGTTCACTTGAAAACAAAGTTCATCTTGAACAGTTATTTGATCATAATGATTACTACACAAGTAATCACTGAGAATGAATTGATGGTTAATGCTATACAATTTTCTGGTTAACTATGTTATCAGTCTGGTTAATTGTAGATTTTAAAAAAAAATCACTATTTATGGAAAAAAAATTTACTGTTCATTCAAAAAAAAATTGTTCATGCCAAAAATAATAAAAATACTGTTCACCCAAAAGTATACCGTGGTGTACACTTTTGGGTGTGGAAAAAAACTTTTCCCTCTTCAAATTAGTCAAGCACTTAATTTATTAGTTTATTTTCATAATCTGTCGGCCGTGATTACACCCATTGTTTCTCAAGGTGTGGGTAGACTGGTAGGTGGCAAGCCCTTTTAGAAACAATAATGTTTCACAGACACCTAGCAGTGTGGACACCACAATTCGGTTTTGCTTTTTACACCCTTTTTTTTTCGCATTCTCTTTTCTATTTTTTTTTGAAAAACTGTTTTTTACTTTATTTTATTAAAAAAATAATTTTTATATTTTTTTTTATTATTATATTTATTTTTTTTATTTATCTTATCAAATAAAAATATAGATCATGAAAATACAATTAAATGACATATAAAAAATATGTTAATTAACACAAGGCTAATTATGTGTCCCGAAATGGTGAATATGTTAAAAAACGAGGTTAATATAGTGTTTTCGTTTGTGGTTAACAGAGTAGGATTCTTGGTTATTGCAACTCCTGTTAACATGAGGTTAATTATGTGGCTAGAAACGGTGAATATATTTGTAAATGAGGTTAATGGTGTATACATTGGTGGTTAACAGAGTGAGATATTTGGTTAATTGAATTTGTGAGGTTAATTGTGTACACAGAAACGGTGAATATATTTATAAATGAGGTTAATGGTGTATACATTGGTGGTTAACAGAGTGAGATATTTGGTTAATTGAATTTGTGAGGTTAATTGTGTACACAGAAATGGTGAATATTTTGTAAATGAGGTTAATGGTGTATACATTGATGGTTAACAGAGTGAGATATCTGGTTAACAGAGTGAGATATTTGGTTAATTTAACAGAAACGGTAAATATATTTGTAAATGAGGTTAATTAACATAATTTTTATATAATCATTTAATTGTATTTTCTTGATTTATATTTATATTTGATGAGATAAATAAATAAATAAAAATAAAATAATAATAAAATTAAAATATAAAATTTATTTTTAATAAAAAAGAGGTAAAAAACAGTTTTTCAAAAAAAAAATAGAAAAGGGGTGCAAAAAGCAAAAGTGAATTACGGTGAGAGTGCGATTGCACTGTACGGTGTCCGTGAATCGCGATTGTTTTAGAAAATTGATTGATCATAGTTACGCCATCAAATTGTATGACACTTGGCACACTTAAACTCACGTTTTTATCCCGGAAAGATTTGATGTCCATCATATTAGACATTCTTAAAATATTGATATTACATTTTTCGTCCCTAAAAGATGTAAAGTTATTCAATTTAGTTTCTGAAAGATAAAAAGTCATTTATTTTGGATAGAAAAATTTGAAATGACTAGAATTCATGTGTCAAAATAGTAAAAGAAAGAATTCCAAATGACTAATAGGAGGAATTTTTATGATAAATAGGGAGAATTTCAAATGATAAATATTGAGAGAGAATTTCAACATTTCTCTTTTATGTTTAAACTTTTTAGATTGTTATTGTCAATTTCTCTCATACTTACATTTTACTCAACATTCTCTATCACAATTTGGAAAATTTTACAATTCTCCATCCAAACTAATAGTGAAAGATTTTTTAAAATGTCAGACTAAATTGAATAACTTTTCATCTTTCAGGTGCGGAAATGTAATTCCATCTTTCAGGGACTAATATGACTAACCTCAAATTTTTCAAGGACCAAATTGAGAGTTTACTCGTTTAATCTAACTTGGATAATTTACTCAATTTGTAGTACTTTTGGTAAATTACTAAATCATATATATTTACTCATAAAGAAGATTCTGTGTATTTTGTATCAAAATAAAAAATTTATATAAAAATGTGAGTATTATAGAAATAAATATTACGTACGTGATATAAAGATAGAGATTTTATATTAAAATAAACTAATATTTAAATTATAAACATAAATATTTAAATTACATAAAAATATATATTTCATATTAAAATATGAGATAACAAATTCATATAACAAAAAATACAACAACTCATACAATACAATTTTTCTCTTTATATCTCTACATCACATCCCATATTTCTCTTTTTTTCTCCCTCATTTCTCTCTTTATTGTATTATTATAGAGTTGTATGATTATCATTTCTTTTAAAATATATTATGGGGTTATGTTACTATAATCTAGTGTGCAGTAGTCACTATACAAAAATATGATGTGTCAACTTATAGGGTGAGTCTTAGTTGCCAAAAAAATTGTGAGGATTATATGACCACCCACAATGCCAAATCCGACCAACAATAAACTAGTTACCAATTTGGGGTCCTGCCTTACTGGGTTGGTGACTTGGTGGTTGAAATCGTTGATCACAGTGGTACTTGGTGATGCAATTTTGGAGAGATGGATGTTGGTTTTGTGCCATGGATAATTGAAGAGATTTAGATCCTCTCTCGTCCATCCATCCTCTCCAACAGAATTTAGCTATGAAATCACTAGATAAATAAAATTTGTAGCTGATTTCTAGCTATTTGGCAGCTATAGTTTGCTGCAGAGGCAAAACACAAGAGAGAATCCTTACATTGATTGGGTTCATTACACTAAGAGGAGTGTTGTTGCATTGCGTCAAAGAGTGATGATAATGCAAAATAGGAAGAAGATTTTAAGGAATTATAGGAGCGTTGAGCTAGGCTTCAACAAAGGGTGTGTTTGGTAAAACTAGCTTGATAAGCTAGCTGGTAGCTGATAAGATAGTTTCTAGCCGATAAGCTCCTAGCTTATAAGCTCTGAGTTGACAAGCTAGCTTATTGAATTAAAAGTGTTTGGTAAAACTAACTGATAAGCTAGTTAGTAAATGTAAAATGACATAAAGGGCATAACTACGTAAATTCTATTATATAAATTTTATTTTTGTTTTTTTAGAAAAAATATATATTATTATGTAATTATAATTTTATATTTTTTAAAAAATATTAAATTCTTATTAAATCTTTTAGTGATAAAATATTTAATTAAAAATTAAAATAAATAATGAAATTGATAAAATAAATAGTATAATATAAAAATAATTTCATAAAATAGTGAAAAATAATAATAATTTAATTAATTCATAATTTTTTAAATTATTTATTATATAGGTAAAAAGGTAAAAAGAAATTGAAAGGTTCTTGTCACTAAAATTAAAAATAGATAATAATAGGTAAAAACAAATTAAGAATAATAAGGGAAATGTATTAAAATATAAGGGGTAGTGATGGAAGAAAATTAAATAAGCTACAAGCTACAAGCTAGTGAGGTAGCTAGCTTGTAGCTTATAAGCTAGAAGCTCCTAAAATAAGTTATTTGGAGGTACCTTACCAGACACTTTTGTGTTTGTCAAACTAACTTATAAGCTAGTCAAATAAGATAGTAGTTGGCTTATTGTTATTGGCTTTGCCAAACACACTCAAAATATATTAAAATGAATTAATATATATCTTCATATGATGCATATATTTATTGTTATATTTTAAGCATTAATGTAGTTTAATTTGAAATATATCTTTTTATATAGTTTAAATATTAACTTATTTTAAAGTAAATTTCTATCTTTATACAACGTAAATATTTATTTCCTCAATACAAACATTTTATATAAAGTTTTTTATTTTGAAAAAAACTACATACTCTCCTTTAAGATTTGTTTTAATTTGTTATCATTCAAATAATTTTTTATCAAATAAATTAATTTTTAATAATTTTTTAATTTAATATTTATATTTCATAAAAATACCTAATATCAAATATCTTAAACATATAAGGGATAATTGTTAATCTGGTTTCAAAATCAGAAAAAAATGAATTTAAAAAATAATATAAACAAAAATTATTTTATAAAGTTCTTTATTAGTTATTAAATAACTTTGAAAATTTAAAAAATGTTAAATTTCAAACATCTATATGTTAAAAATGGTTTCTTAGTTTTATTCATTTTAATTCTTGGAGATAAAGTAAATCCTTAGTTTTAGGAGAGAGAGATTAAGGTATGTCATATAGGCAACTCAAATGGCAATTAACATGTCACATTAACAGAGTTAACATTATTAAGTGTGTGTTTGATTTAGCGTTAAAAATAGTTAAACTTAAATTTGAATTTTTTAACGCAACTATTTCTAGCGTTAGAAGCGTGAATATACCATATTTAAACGTTAAACCAAACATGTTAAGTAAGTGGGGTAATAAAGGGACTAAAAGATACGATAAATATTTTTAGGGACTTAATACTAAGTTTTATATCTTTTGGGACATAAGTGACTTATGCCTACATTTTCATAAACCAAAACGAAGATTTTTATTTTTTTACATTGTATATCAATCAAACTCTGTTTAAATTTATACTTCAATTGACGTGTTGAACTAAACAATATTCACAGCTTGATGATTTTTTTTTTTCAATTTCAATCATCTATTACTATTTCGGACAGAAATAAATTACAGGACGTGGAAATCTTGTTAAAAAAACAAAAGCAATTAAAAAAAAAAACTTCACTAGCACAATATATATCTTACTAACTAGCACAATATTAATGAAAGAGTTTAATTACTATACACTATGAAGGTAAAAAAGTTTTACACAGACACCCAATCATGTATTACCATTCCATTTAATGAATATGACACCTCATATATTATTAAAAGATCTTTATTATTACTTTTTTCTAAACTTTTTACAAAATATTACATAGACACTTAATCGTGTATTGCCACCCTCATATTCTTAATCAAATATATTTTTATATTACTTTTTCTAAACTTATAAATATAAGACATTAAGTTGATCTTTTAAAAGATTTTTAGAAGATATAATCGTTAATTATTAATTCCATAATATTTAAAATAAATATTAAGTTAGGCTTCACGTATTTGAGGAGGATGTAAGTTATAACATTGTAAATTATATTAAGTATTACACTATTCATGATTTTAGATTGATATAACTCAAGATGGATAGGATTGAAGCACGAGCTAACGTTATTCTGCTTATGAGTGTTAAGCAATTGATATTCTAACTTGACACCTGATCGATCATAAAAGAATAACACTTCTAGTAGGTCTGTTGTATAGGACAAGGACCCTTAGGTATCTATCAAGGTAAGCAAGATAGATAAAAAGCTACTGATAGATCAAGCAACTCCATCATCCACATTGTTTTTTTTTTTTAAGGACATCATCCACATTGTTAGAGAAAAATAAGTGACATTTATTACAACTGATCATCTTACTAGAAGTAGCACAACTTTAAATAGGTCTAAGATCCTTTTTACCTTCACCCACCTATCTTAAAGTTTCTTCCGTGGCCAAAATGATGTCATCCATAAAGAAGAGGTGAGATATACAAGGTTTTTCTTACCAAATCGCGTAGGAATCCAAAACTTAATTGTAGCAACATTGTTAATGAAATGACTATAAGTTGTTCCATACACAACATAAATAAATAAAGTCACAGTGCTTTTACCACCTAAGTAGATGTGAGAGATATGTTAGAAGCATTTGCTTTTTGAAATATACTAGTTTATAACTTATAAAAGATAATCATTTATGTACTTATTTAAAAAACAATGTGTTCCCTACCCCTTAAGAAAACCTTTGTGCTCAAATTAATTTCTGGAAGTGTGTAGTTCCCAATTTGTTTTTTGTGTGACAATTATTTATTTAACGTGACAAATCATATATCAATTACAAAATACAAGGAATTTGTAGATTATCACAATTTTAATTATATACTTATAAACTCTAAATGATTTTGCAATGATATATTTATGTCATCTTGCACATGTACTATAGTTGATTATTATAAACATTATAGGAATAGAACATGAGATTAACATACTAGGCATATAATTAAAATATTTAAGTTGTTTATTCAACAACTTTTTATTTTAAAGATGCTTTTCTTAAAAATACCTATATTTTTTGGAATATATTACTTGAGCTAAATATAGGAACTAAACTTTGTTGAGAACACACACATTACTCTCATGAAGTTAAGTGATACATGTGTGCTGCCAGTGAACACACACATATAGTTAACAATCTAAACAAAGAGATTCAGTCAGCTGGGCTTTGGTGAGAGAGATTGTTAAAGTTAATTAAGGCTATTCTTTTGGTACCCCTTTTCCTATTCCCACCCCTTTTTTACTTTACATAAATCCAAAACTACCCCTATCATTATCATACCCCCTCCTCCATTCTACGAGTGGCAACCTCCCTCCACACCAAGATGACTGCCTAGTACCAACCCACGCCTATGAATAAAAGGAAACAACAACCTAAAGACCATTGTCAACCATCGATAGCCATCTAACCAGCTGCAACCACCTTTACGCTAAGACCACCCTCCAAGACAATCCACCATCACCAATCGCACACCACAAGCTCCTGTCATATCCTCATTGCTCGTTGCAACCCCTTGTCCAACCATCATAAGCCGAGACCACCATTGCGTTGATTCCATAGTTATCACCTCGATGCGGCTTTCGATGCCCTAAAACCTCCATGTTCATAGCCCCCTGTAAAACATAGTGAAATCATCAACCACCTCTCTACGTCTGGTTGCCATGCGAGCTGTTGCGACCATCGCTCTTGATCTCGTCCCCAACCAGAGTGTCACACGCCCACCACAGTGCTACCACATGTCCTCCTCCCTGCTGTCACACGCCCTTCTTGCTAGCCTTGAGAGCAAAAGTTTTTCGTCAATTGCTTTTGACTTAGTGAAACACTTCAAAAAATTTGTAAACTTATACTCTTGGAAATAACTTTTCGGAAGCAATTTTAAAAAAATTGTAAACTTATACTCTTGGAAATGACTTTTCGGAAGCAATTTTAATAAAGTAGCTTTTGAAAAGTAAGCCATTTTCTTCACTTGCATTATTTTCTTCATGTCTCTCTTTGAAAAAGTATTTCAGAAAAGGCTATTTAATAGAAAAAATCACCACATCACTAGAGTGGGGTGATTTCGGAAAAAATATAAAAAAGGAAAAATGGTGCCAAAAGAAATTTCTAACCAAACTTGGGTGAGGCCTGTTGAAGGGAATGTAGCTCCTTCTGGACGATTTATCGTAACCGTAATTATCAGTCTCATGCATAACTAAGGTGAAAAATAGGTCAGCTTGCTCATCTGGGGCCTACGACCCTGTCTTTTATAAGACATAGTTTGACTTGACTCGTTTAATAAAAAGGCGAGGCCTATGCTTTTGAAAAAAAAATATTTTTAATTAAATAGGTCAGGTTTAGGCTTTTTAAAAAGCCTATTATAGGCTTGCTGAACTAGTCCATTTATAAATAATATTTTTTTAATAAAAATATAAATATATTATACACAATAAAATAGTATAATAATATATAACTTTTTAATTTCTCCTATTTGCCTATTAAGAGATAGATTTGTTGGCCTAATTACATAAATATATTATTAACATATTTGTACTATTAAAAAGTAAGTATACTAATTAGTAAACATACTAGCATATTTTTTTTATGTCAACATATTAACATATTTAGAGATAGACCTATTGGTATATTTTAAAGTCATAATATAAAGGATAAAATAACATTTTAGTCCCTATAAAATACTCGAGTTTTGATTTTCGTCCCTGGAAAATTTTTCTTTTCTATTTGATCCTTATAAAATATTTAAGCTATTTTTTTGTCCCTATTGTTGATTCCACTATTAATCACGAATGTGTCGAACACCCGTCACAATTCGTAATCATATGTATTGTACCCTGACACATTATACAACAGTGTTAACCTCTTTAAACACATTCAAATACTATTTGTGATATATATGAAGGAGGAAACGTACAAAGAATTTCAGTTCAAATTGACCATGAAATTTGACTCTCTAAATAAGTTTAAGGAAGCTAACACTCTTATATAATGTGTTAGGGTACTTCTGAAGTATTGTTGACTATTATGGGCATTTGCTAAGTGCCAAATATTAGTAAATTTGCATATGGAATTCTAGCACTTACAGTTTTAATTGTATTTATCTGATATTAATTTCCCCTAATTTAAGAACTATTCAATCCAAGTATATGTTTTCCGAGTCTTAATTTAATTAAAGTCATTTGATCCCATTTTGTGCTTAAATTTTAGGTAATCAAAGAATGAAGAAGGAAAAGAACTTGGAAGAATTATGAAGAAGTCAAGAAAAAGAGAAAAAAGGATAGCTTCTGCCTTATTCTCGCTCAAACGAGAATAATCTCGCTTAAGTGAGATTTATCTAGAGAAGGTGGCTTTTGAGTGTTATTCTCGCTCAAGTGAGAATATGCTCGCTTGAGCGAGAGTACATTTCTTCATCATGAAGTACTCTTCTCGCTTGAGCGAGAATTGACTCACTCAAGCGAGAATTCACTTACTCAGGGACAAAACAAAGTTGGCGAGCAGAGTTATTGGTTCCGAACTGAAACTTTCCTTTTTGAGAAACTCTACGAAGCGGACGGGAAAACGACAAAAGGCTGCGAAAGCGGATTTCTTCATTTCTTTTCCAAATCTTATGAGTGTATACCATGAGTAGCTAAACTTTCCTCTTGGGATTAAATGTAGTCGATTCGAACTCGGACGTATTCTGGTGATATTTATATATAGTAATCTCGTTCTATTCAATATTGGTATTCTCGTTATGTTTTTTATGCTTGATTCTATCTGATCAATAGATTCTCGATTTCGATTTTCAGATCTAACTGGAAAGTATTTATGAAAATCTGATCTGAACGAAAATACTCGATATATTGTAATGCTAGGAATAGATTTCAATATATCGATTGCTTATAACACTGAACGTAGTGCTGGATAATCTGTTGAATATATGAGGAATCAATATTCAATGGATTAATCTTATGAATTTTATATACGAGGGATTGGTATGAATGATTTTTGTGTATTGCATCAACATTATTAGTTTCGAATGATATATATTTATATTCATCCAGAATACAGAAGAGTGAGATAGATGAAATTCAATCCCAGTCTCTCCCATTGAAATCTCTCTTAACTTTTATATTGCTCTTTATTACTTTTATGCAAACTTAGTCATAGTTGTTACTGAAATCACAATGAATCAATCCTTAGTGAGTAAAACTTTGAATTTTAATTGAATTCGTTCCTCGTGGGTTCGACACTCTTACTTTTAATTCATTATACTATAGTTGACTATTGGTACGCTTGCCAAAAGTCTAACAGTGTTCGACACATCCACAATTAACAGTACAATCAACACCAGGAACTAAAAAAATAACATAAATATTTTATAAGGAAGAAATAAAAAAGAAAAATTTTTCAGAGACTAAAATGTTATTTTACCCTACTATAAAATAAGTTTTTAAACAAGCTAAAAGGCCAAATTAGACTTTCAAACAAGCCAGAACATGCATGAAAAAATGGCCTATAATAGATAACATGCCAAGTTTGGACCACAAAAATATAATGCATGTCGTACTTGGATCTTGTAAAGACTTAGCCTACTTTCACTGCATAACACACCAGAAGGCCAACTGAATGCAATAGGTGACATTGGTAGAGCTTTCAAAAAGAGGCCATTGCTTTTTCCCACCCCTTATATATTTTTTGAAAATTTTTTCCTAGCTACCCTACCCTCTCCGGACATTAAGTCACCCATCAAAAGAGGCCATTGCTTTCGTGAGGGTCGGGGTAGAGGAGATGGGGTAGGGTGGGCAAAACCACGTTTTAAACGTGGATCCGAGCAAACAGTATAGAGAATAGCTTCTGCCTGGATCCACGTTTGAAACGTGGATCAAATGTAAACCAAACACACCATAAGAAAAAAAGAGAGTTGGAGTGGAAATAGCAAAAAGGAGTGGAAAAAATAATCGCCCAGGTGAAATAAATAATTTATTTTCACCTTGGACGGGACTCGTTTAGCCTGTTTGTTTTAGCGTTTAAAAATACAAAATTATGGTTTTGCGGAATTGATTTTAAATCACTTCTGTCCAACGTGTTTCGTAAAACATGTATCATTTATCTTAACCATTAATTTCTAGAATAAATTTTACTCAACTATAAACCAAACAGACACTCGAGAGAAATATAAATAATTTCACTGATGAAAATATGCGAAAATAAGAATGATAATAACAACATAATAATATAACCTTATGGCTCACCTTCGTTAATGCTACGTGTCCCATTCATCTCCACCCCTTTCCCTCCTTTCTTTTTGTTCCATTCCTTGTTTGTCTTCTTCTTTCCATGTTCTTCACTGTCACATTGGGTCTTCCTTCTCAACGCCATGAAAATCAGGCTATCATTCTGATCCTTAATCAATCTCTCTCCTAGGAACTTCTCATTCATGGATACGTCTTCTCCTCTACACTTACTCGAACTCCATTTTCTTTCTCCCCAAATCACCCCCAAGCGCTGTCTTTCCCTCCTCTACTGCTACATGTTCTATCTCCCGCCACTCCAGCTCCAATGTTACTCTTCGCACCATGCGAATCCGCGCCATCAAAGAAGAATCCGCGTTGGTCGAGCGAGTAAACGACGTGGAATGGAGTGGAAACGGAGTTGCTGCCGCCAACGGAAGAAACGACAGTGGCAATGGCGTCGTTGAGGGATACGTTAACGGCACCACCAACGGAAGCATGGTGAAGTATGACTATGGAAATGGTGTAGCTGCGGAGGTGGTGGAAGTTGAAGCCTCTAAGCTGAACGAGGATGGGAGGAAGAGAAGGTTGGAGGAGATTGGAAAAGAAGATGCGTGGTTTAAACAGACCGGGAAAGAACGGGTTGAGGTATGTCGTCGTTTTGGATTAGAGGTTGTACTTGTACGAGTTTACATGAAGTATGAAAAGGTGATTTTTGGCAGGTAGCAGTTGCACCTGGAGGTCGATGAAGCAGATTCAAAACTTACTCCACGATCCAAAGAACCTTGGAAATTTGGGGATTTGTTATAACATTCATCTTTAAGGCTTGGCTGAACAACCAGAAGTTCTCTTACAAAGGTTCGTTCACTGATGATTTTACTAATTTGGAAGAATCATATGTAACTTATGGTCTTGTTTAATTTTTTACGGAACTTAGTGAACTGCGCTTGAAGAAGCATTGTTTCTTCAGTAAACAAATTTCCTCATTCAATGAGTGTATGAAGTGCTCACGAATTTACTTGTCTTATGGAACTTTTACTTGTTGACTTAACCGATAAACAGACTCATGGTTCATTTATAGGCGTCATTACTAGCAGTGTTTGCTAATTGCTATGACATGTAGACAGAAACTAAATAATTCAAAATTAGATACAACCAAGCACGATTCCTTACTTGTTAAATTTTTATTATCATGTTAATCAAACTAGCTTGAGTGATTGTTTTTATAAACCGATCTGTAGGGATGTTACTATGTTATAACTTATAATTATATCGTAGTTGGAACATTTACAATCAGATGTGGAAGCTCAAATTAACCACTTAGGTAGGAAATATGGGGAGTCTGTGTAATTTACTATATTCCTTTTCACCTTCTAGAATCATGGAAGATAAGATCTTCTGTGATACTGTGGTGTTCTTGTCCTTCTTCATGCTAGTTAGTGCTAATATGTCATAATCATAATGTGTTTACTTAGATATGTTTTTTTCTAAAGTTTTTGACAATTGGTATATGGCATGTTATAATCATAATGCACTAAGGGTTAACTTTGACCCCCTATTTTTTACCTCAGTCTTGGATGTACTTATTGAAATATCCAAGAGTTGGTGTCATAATGCATGCATTTTGTAGATGATATGGTCCTAATTGGAGAGTTGAGAGAAGAAATGATTGGAAAGTTAGAGATGTGGAGTCAAGCTTTGGATGTCAAAGAGATTAGTGTGTTAATAGGTCTTTTACTACCTTGATTTGTGCTTGTCATTTAAAATTAGCAAGTTGTTCTTTCAAATCCAACAGTTACAATTGTAAATATGTAATATTTGTATTCAATAGTTTAGCAAGTTGATCTTTAAATCTAGCAGTTACAGCTATAAATATGTAACTGTAGATATTTGTAATCAATAGTTTAGCTAATTTATAGGGTTGATAATTAGGTAGTATTAATCTATATATAATTGAGAACTCCCCAGGAGGAGAACATACAGTTTTGTCTCAATTCTTCTAATTCTGACATTGGAAGCACATGGTTTCCATTCAAGTAGAAGTAAAACAAAGTTTGTGAAATGTAAGTTTAGCAGGAGGCCCACTAATTCTAATTTATATGTGAATATTTGAGACCATATCATACTACAAGTCATGTGTTTAACTATTTTGGGTTCATCATTCAAAGTAATAGGTAGTTGAGTAAATAGGGAGAGATGTAAACCATAGAATTCAGGTAGTGTGGATGCAATGGGGGACTGCTTTAGGTGTTATTTGTCATAGAAAAGTGCCACTCAAACATAAGGCAAAATTTTACAACCAACAACAAGACATGTGATATTGTATGGGATTGAGTGTTGGGTGGTAAAAAGCCTATAGGAAAATAATCTCAATGTTGCAGAGATGAGAATGTTTCAATAGATGAGTGGACACACAAGATAATATAAGATTAGAAATGAAAGCATTAGAGAGAAAGAGTTGGGGGGTACCACCTATTGTGGAAAACATGATAAAATCTTGCCTTTGGTGGTTTTGACGTGTATGGAGAAGACCTGTGTGTAAAGGCCCAAGTAAGGAATGCAAATCAAATGGAGGATAGACCAATAGGTAGAGGTAGACGCCTACATGGATACCAAGAAAAACTAAGTCAACCTGTTAAGAAGGATTTACATTTAAATGGTTTGCCATTAGACATAATTCAAAATAGGACATTCTGGGTATGGCATTGTTTGATTTATGTGGCCAACCCCACATAGTGGAAAAAGGATTTTGTTGTTGTTTGGAAGATTGGCATGGTACTAAATGCCTTTGAAAATTGAAACTACTATATATCCTCATATGCAAAACTGTGAACTTGAAATCTAGGTTTTGTGTAAATGTCATGGCAGGTTAGTTGTATTAGACAGAGTTGACTATTACTTAATTATCAACTCCCCAGTCCCAAGTGCTGGCCAAAGCTTCAAAATTTAATGTTGTTGTTATAAATTTACATTACCATTTTTTCTGAATGACCTTTTACAATGTTCTTTTATGATATTTATGATCAAAATCTGTTTTAAAGCATATTCCTAACTACAACCAATAAACTTGTTAACATATGAAATGTTTCTTCATTGAATTTTGAAGAATTTCTAGGATGTCATATTTGCCATTGTCTGTTTTTATTTGATTTGAAAGATATTATTTGCAGGAGGAATGACTGAGGAAAAAAAGACCTTAAGGCGGAAAACCCTTGCCAAGTGGCTGAAGGAAAGCATTCTGAGATTAGGTCCTACATTCATTAAAATTGGCCAGCAATTCTCCACTAGGGTGGACATTCTTCCTCAAGAATTCGTTGACCAATTGTCCGAACTTCAGGTAAAATAGAGTTTTGAACATCATCTATATGATTATTTCCCTGCATTAGATATTTTGAACTTGCTTCTGTGGTATCACCTGTCATATCTCTCCCTTAAAATATAAAGAAAGTAAGTCATACATGTAGATTTGTTTTCTATTTGTTTCTTTATGTGAGGGACATGACTTTTTAATTATATTCTTAACATCCCATTAACTGTTTTTCATTCTATTATGTTCTCCTTTTGTGCCTCAAATGAGTATAAGACTATCTGTTAAGTTTTCAATTTTTTTCAATCTCTTTACGATCTTATCAATCTAGTCAAGACTATAGGCATTATGGGAATGACTTATTCACTGTTGATTCTATCTTGACTACTTTGAAAGAAAGAATTCCACTGTGAAAAAAAAAGCAGGTATAACGACTGCTGACCTAATTTTAAAGAAGAAAAAGTTGGGAAATATGTTAGATGTCTATGTGCCTTTTATTGCAATTATTTCCAAAATAATTGCTCGTGACTTGCAGTTATGAACTATGATGTGATATTTGTGTTGCAATTATATCATATTGCAATATTTTCTACAAAATCATGTGATATTTTCATGCCAAATTTATTATGATCTAGGCACATTTGTGTTGGAATTGTTACATGAGAAACAAATTTTCCTGTTATGAGGTTGAATAGAGTTATTTGTAATCCTTGTATAGTTGTATTATTGAGTTTTTAGATGTCAATCTTGTTCATCTACTTTGGCAGCAAGTTATGCTCTTCAAAATAATTAGGAGTTAGAATGTTTCCCTTTGAATTCAGGAAGTTGATGACAAGATAGTTTTGACAAAAAATAAAAGTAAAAAAGCATAAAACTGAAAGAAAAATTATGTTAAGGTTGCATTTCTTCAAGGCCTAATTTTTCTTATTTTGGTTTGGGTTTAGGATCAAGTTCCTCCATTTCCCTCAGAGACTGCTATAGCTATTGTTAAAGAAGAGCTTGGAGCTCCTTTAGGTGATATCTTTGATCAGTTTGACTATGAACCAATAGCTACTGCTAGTCTTGGTAATCAATGTTTTACTTTGCATATCCTTGCAGTAGAAATTATGCTCAGTCGTCGAATGAACTGAGATTAACTGTACTGTAGTTTTAGGTTTCATATTCGATGAGAAGACTGGAAAAATGAACTCTTTTATCCTGATGCAGGTCAGGTTCATCATGCAAGATTAAAGAGACAAGAGGTTGTTGTTAAAGTGCAAAGGCCTGGTCTCAAGGATCTTTTGATATTGATCTTAAAAACCCGAGGTTCAATGTTATAACATACACACACGGCTTTCCATATAACACTTATGTTCATGGTGCTGTGTGCAAATGTGATATTACTTTCTGATAATTCTTTAATCTCTCTCAAATATGTCTTCTAATTTTTATTAACCTGCCAAACTTGACAAGTCTTCTTAAAAATTTGTCTATTTATTATTATTTTTCCCTTTTCCTTGCACACATGACTTTCTTGTCTGCATGGATAGGTACTTATAAATTTATTTGTATTCCTTATGAAGGATTTTTAGTAGGAGGACTTCCATCCTCATAAGATTTTAAACCACTGCATATAACACTGATACTTGGGTCTTTTCTTTAATTCCAGGTTATTGCTGAATATCTTCAAAAAGTTGATCCAAAATCAGATGGTGCAAAAAGGGATTGGGTTGCTATTTATGATGAATGTGCCTCTGTCTTGTATCAGGTGATGATATTCTGTGAAGTTGCTAAATCTTAGGTTACTTGACATTCCTGAAGGAAATAATTTGTTTACCTCTCCATCATTTTAGTCTAATTCTGCTATATTGAAGTCCAGTGATAAGATTGTATAGAAACACTACTTGTTTAGAGTTTGGATGCATGGGTTGCGGCACGAGGCTGACTATGTTCTGTGGAATTGCAGTGAGGAACCAAGGATGTTCCTCTGGTTCATGGGGGACTTTTATAACAAAGATCCTAGTAAAGATTTCTGTAGTTTGATTGAGAGGTTTGTTATTCAAACACAAATGAGAAAAATACAGTTGAGTTCTTTGGAGAGGGAATGGATAAGGTGGCCTGCAATATTACTTCTTTATGACCTAGCTAGGCAATAGAGAAATATTCTAAGAGAGGATTTATGTTGCATAGGTGTAACTTTTCAAAAAGAGGCATGCTTGTTGACTATTCCAGATTTCATATTTCATTAGATTTTTTTCAACCATGAAAAGTGAAATTGATTTGCAAGTGTTAGATACTAGTGGATATAGAACAAAAAAAGTTTTTATAGCAACTTTGCAAAGATTAGGAATGATAGAAAGGAGTGAGAGAAAGTTTTAAGTGTGCATGCATTCCCATAAGCAAGATCATAGTTTTGAACTGTCAGAGATTTTTTACCTCACCATGTTAGTAATGGAATTATAGGAAAACTAGCAATAAACCATCCAAAAATACATATAGTAGACTTAGATCATACATAAGACTGCTTGTTCCAGTTTTAGTTCCTACTTGAGTAATGAATCTTGATCTTGTTTCAGTGTGATGTATGTGTGTTTTCTCTGTACATCCTCAAACTTTCTCTGGTCCTGCTATCGCAACATGAATTATTAATTTTCAAGAGATTGACTACACCAAGGAGGCTGCTAATGCGGAATTGTTTGCAAGTAACTTTAAGAACATGGATTATGTGAAAGTTCCTACAATCTACTAGGATTATACCACGCCACAAGTTTAACCTTCATTGCTCATAATATATACCGAATATAGTACTGTACAATTATACATATTTCCCATTTTATGTCAGAAAAGTTATTCACCTATAATTTAACTATTTTTCCAATGTAGATTCTGACAATGGAATATGTTCCAGGGATTAAAATAAACAAAGTACAAGCTTTAGATCAGCTGGGTGTTGACCGCAAAAGGTCAATAGAATTTTTATTTATTTGCTTGGCAAAATCACTATGGACATGTTACTTTTACTTCTGTGTATGTCTGCTGCTAAGGATGGAATCTAACTTAATTCAAAATTTCAAATTATTACAATGGTTGTGACTTTGTGTTATGTTCTACAGGTTAGGGATATATGCAGTTGAGTCATACTTGGAACAAATTTTGTCACATGGTTTCTTCCATGCTGACCCTGTGAGTTTGCACTTTTAAAATTGATATCATAGTTTTCTTTATAAATATTATATTATATATGGATTGGCTATCTGGAAAATTTGTAGTAGAGCCAAAATGTTATTTAACTGTCTTTGAACTTGCTCTTATGCTGCAATATTAGCACCTATTGCCTGAGCTACAAGCAGTATCCCACTTGTGTTTAATGATTATTTTTTTTTTGCAAGTCTGTTCGATGTTGGACTTGTATTTTGGCATTCTCAGGTTATTTTGTTATCTTAGTAACTCTTATCTGTTAATAAATGCTCCTCCCCCATGTGGCACAACTAAATTGCTAATGCTGATTTTTGCCTTTGATTAATGGGTGGGTCTTGCCATCAAGCTTCTATATCCTTTGCATTCTAGGGTGAGACAAAATCAATTTGGTGTTTGGAAACCTTTTTGCACTTTTGCTACCTGGGGAGGCCTATGCCTTGTATATACTACCTAGATGTCACACAAGGTTAATTAGTGAAACCATTATGGTAGAGTGCTATCTTTGACTAGGGTTGGGCCACAAAGGGAGGAGCCAAAAAATTTCTTTGAGGGGACCAAAGGCAAATAGGTTCTAACAAATAGGCAAAGAAGAAGTTTATGGAGCCTTGGACTTCAGTATCAACCTCAATTGCTTTAACATTTTTAAGTAACTTCATTCTTGTGATTTTCAGCACAAAAAAAAGAAAGATGAAGGTTTTAAACAATGATTTCATTTGTATCAAATTTGAGCGAATGCCTCTTCTAGAGGAGTGAATTCCATTAAATAACTCACTTTTACATGCTATATTTAATTTACAGCTATACCTAATTTATGGCAGTACAAAACTGTACAATTAATGAAATAAATACAAGAAATAAAATAGGAAATATTAAGGAGTCTATAGGAGCTCTTTCAAAAAGATTTGAAAAAGTGATAATCAATTTGAAAAGATTTAAAAAACTGACCAGGAAGATTCTGTTAACACCCCAAAATTGATACCGATTGATTCAATAGCATCAATTTGTCAACTCTCAACTAGGAATATATGTCGATGTCTTGCCAAGGCATTAGTAAAGATGTCATTAACTTGAAGATCTGTGGAGACATGAAGAAGACGGATAATATGGTCATCATAGGCTTCTCGAATATAATGACAGTTCACTTTAATATGTTTGGTACGTTCATGGAAAAATAGGATTGGAAGTGATCTGAATGGCACTAGTGTTGTTGGCATAAAGAGGAGTAGCTTCATTTTGAGAGAAAACAAGTTCTCCCAATAACCGATAAAGCCAAATAATCTCAAAACAAGTAGAAGACACAGCCTGATATTCATACTTGGGAAATTTAGAAACTCGACTCTTCTACAAAATCAAAGCATTGCCAAGAAATATACACCAACCTGAATTATTCACTATAAGCTATCAATTTAATAGGACTTGCATGAGGGAAGTAAAGAGCTTGGTTAGAGGTGCCCCTCGAGTACCTAATTATTCGCTTGGCATCTGATAAGTGAAAATCATATGATAAATTAGAGCACTTTTTAGTTCACTTATCAAGGATAAAATGGTATTTTTGCCCCAGTTTAATATCTTTTTATTAAATATTAGATAAATTTTATTTATTAATCTGATATTTGAATTTGATGCTATTTTGATAGAAATATTGCTGATTTTTGCAGGATATGGCAAATATTTGATTTGAAGGAAAGATAACATTAAATGAGGGAGATATCTGCAAGATTTGAGTTTGATTGAAGACATTTAATAAAGATTTGAAGAATATTTGAGGCAATCAATGAGGAGATCACTGCCAATCAAACAAGGATTCTGCAGACAACCTTCTCAAATAAATCAAAGATGCTCAATAAATGCAAGGATTTCAGCAAGAAAAGGGAAACAAGGAAAGACAAATCAACCAAAACCAGTCTCGGGGAGAGATCAAGTTAAAAATAGAAAGATTGAAGCTGTAGGACGCATTCTACGCTTCAACCTGCGCTGTAGCGCAGGGTGAAGTGCAAGTTACGCTAATTCTTGCCCTGTTGCCGTTTTTAGATAGATTTCTCCCCAATTTCCTTTGTCTTTCCTTAGCCTATAAATAGGAACCTCTTGCACCAGATCAAGTGTGCACGATTATTGTAATTCAATCATATTTTAGTGATGATGCATCAGAGCTAATTTTAGAGTAGGAGAGGAGGAGCGTTTCACAAGGATTGAAGATGGTGACAACATCTTCGGTGGTTTGTATGGCTACCTTGTGTAGTTAACTCTCCATTAGGATTGAATGTAATTGATTCTATCCTTAAGTGTATGTAAATTCTATATTATTATTTCCTGAGCTCTCTGTCTATAATATTGGTAATCTTATTATGTGCTTAATTCCTAACTTCTGCACTTGCGCCGGAGTTATAGGCTAGTTTCGACTAGGATTGAGGATGGGGGAGCGGATTCTGAAGAAATCCAAACTCTGATTGAATAAGAGGACTCGGTACTCTGTGACCGACACATGAGCATTACTAATGAGCGATGGGTAGTGACAGTACTCTAGCGAAGGGCATTTACAGGATTAGGCCTTAGTATCGATAGCAAAGGATTAGTTGATTGTCAATCCAGGACCGACACATGGATGTATCCTGATGAGTGATGGGTAGTGTGAGTACTCTAATGAAGGTGCGTCTACAGGATTAGGCCTCGTTTATCAATTAGTTCTTTTACAAACGGAATAAAGAGAACAAAATAAGTCGAGGGTAAGTCTGTTGCTTGGGAGAGCCCGCATGGATTATCTTTGAGTGTGAGTGGCACCTGGTAACTCGGGGTCATAAGCAATATAGTTTGTCTACAGTATTATAGAGTAAACCTAAAATAATAGATAGTTTTTACATGCACAAAGGGTGTGATGATATGAAGTTCAATCCTAATCCAAGTAAAGTGTCTCTAACTCTTCCTTTCTAATTCATTAATTATTAAATTTGCTATTTACAATTTCCGCAACAATATTCTCAAAACCATTCTTTTCCCTTGATAAATAGATCACGAGTATACGTGAATTGACCGTTCCCTGTGGATACGATATCTTTCTTACTATTATACTACTGGATTTTTGGTTCGCTTGCTAGAAACCCATCAGCAGCAACCAAATAAGGAATTTCATGTAGGCTTCTTTTTGCAAGTTTCCTGCTTCTTATACAGTAATCCTCTTCCTGGTGACCGTTTTAGATACTTCAAAATTCTGTGAACAATTTCAAAGTTGTTAGAGTCCCACATTGCCTAGAGATAAGGCCAAATAAAAGTATATAAGCCTTGGGTAGTCCTCACTCTACAAGCTAGCTTTTGGGGTTGAGTTAGGCCCGGGTCCAAAATCTAATATGGTATCAGAGCCTATCCTAGATGATTCGTTGTTATTGGGCCGCCACCCATATAGATGTCCACGCTCCAGATGTCCAGTTCTGGGCGTGAGGGTGTGTGTTAGAGTCCCACATTGCCTAGAGATAAGGCCAAATTAAAATATATAAGTCTTGGGCAATCCTCACCGTACAAGCTAGCTTTTGGGATTGAGTTAGGCCCGGTCCAAAATCTAATATGGTATTAGAGCCTATCCTAGATGATTTGTTGTTATTGGGCCGCCACCCGTATAGATGTCCACGCTCCAGATATCCAGTCCTGGGCGTGATGGGGTGTGTTAGAGTCCCACATTGCCTAGAGATAAGGCCAAATTGTGGTATATAAGCCTTGGGCAATCCTCACCCTACAAGCTA
This sequence comes from Sesbania bispinosa, assembly GCA_026901365.1. Taxonomy (NCBI): domain Eukaryota; kingdom Viridiplantae; phylum Streptophyta; class Magnoliopsida; order Fabales; family Fabaceae; genus Sesbania; species Sesbania bispinosa. The sequence continues at coordinate 1,414,236 of QLOH01000067.1, read as the reverse complement.
GCTTTTGGGGTTGAGTTAGGCCCAGGTCCAAAAATCTAATATGGTATCAGAGCCTATCTTAGATGATCCGTTGTTATTGGGCCGCCACCCGTATAAATGTCCACGCACCAGATGTCCAATCTTGGGCGTGAGGGGGTGTGTTAGAGTCCCACATTGCCTAGAGATAAGACCAAATAAAAGTATATAAGCCTTGAGTAGTCCTCACTCTACAAGCTAGCTTTTGGGGTTGAGTTAGGCCCGGGTCCAAAATTTAATAAAAGTGTTGTGGTCCTAGTGAATGCATGAATTGACTTACCAAGCTTACTGCAAAAGATATATCCGGATGAGTATGAGATAGATAAATTGGTCTTATGCACGAATGCCTCCTCTATATGAGTGAATTCCATTAAATAATTCAATGTTACATGCTATATTTAATTTACAGCTATACAAAACTGTACAATTAATAAAATAAATACAAGAAATAAATTAGGAAATATTGAGGAGTAATTATAGGAGCTCTTTTGAAAAGATTTGAAAAGCTGATAATCAGGAACTGATTTGAAAAGATTTGAAAAGCTGATAACAATTTGGTCCCTAGAAGCAACTCCTGTTTGTCATTGCTCACTTACTGAGGGTTTATTTTCATCTTGAAACTTGATACTTGCCAAGGGAGAAGTTTTGAGTTTGAGGAATTCTGATTGCTAAAAATTATGGTTGAAGCCTTGAAGGAACTCATTCTGATCTTGCCTTGTCATGCCTTTTTCCCAATTTATAGCTATCAAACTTTATGATAAATATGAGGAATAGACCCCCTATTTTTTGGGTCTACAGTAGACCTTTACTAATAGTATAAATTTAATATTAAAATATTTAATAATAAATTTTATTAATTTAAATTTACTTTTTTTAGTAATAAAAGTGTTGGGTCTACGGTAGACCTAGACTTAAAGGGTCTATCCTAAAATTGTCCCATCATTTAGGAAGATTGACATTGGATGCTTTTGTGTGTAACTAACATATATTTACATTGTTCCCGCAACATCCTGGAAATATTGCCGTTGATGATGTCAATGGTGGAAGACTGATCTTCTATGATTTTGGAATGATAGGAAGGTATGTCCTTTTTTCTCTTGTAGATTTTTCAAATAAGTATTCACCAGTAGCACATACCTTAAGCTTTGTGAGATGGTTTGTCTTTACAAATATGATTGGTATCATCTTACAGTATCAGTCCAAACATCCGAGAAGATTTGCTTGAAGCATTTTATGGAGTTTATGAGAAAGATCCAGATAAGGTAGTTGTGTTTCATGGATGGTGTCCCATAATGATATGAATACTCTACCGTAATATCCCATTCTTAACTCGCAAATACTTACCGAATGATGCTTGTGCACTGGTGTTAGGTTCTTCAATCAATGATTCAAATGGGTGTTCTTGTCCCTACCGGAGATATGACTGCTGTTAGGCGAACAACATAATTCTTCTTGAACAGGTAGTTATGAACCCATTTAGTGGGAGTATATCATAGATAGAAACACCTCCAGTGCTCAGGAGAGTGACACTTCTACAAGTCAATACCATTATATGGAAAACTATAAAGGTTGTTACTCAGATATTGTTGATTGAAATACCCATTAGAACTAGTTACAATACTGTGCTTTGCACATGTTGTTTATCAAGAAAAGGATGTGAGTTTTTAAAATACAATGTTAACATTTTATATCTTTTATTATATATTAATTATTATAATATAAAGTAATATAATATAATATCATAAATTATAATAATGTAACAAAAAATGAGGTATGAAATTTGAGCAGGAAAAGTTATTGATGGGATTGTAGACTCTTATATATAGATGCAGAAGCCACTTAATAGGAGAATCTTAAGTCAAATCATTTCATCTTAAAAAATACAAATTTTCCAACGTCAATATTTGCACTAGATAGTAGATACTGGTATTTCTTCAGTTTGTTTCATTTATATCTGTCAGGCCAGAGGCTGAAATGCATTGCTTGCTAACTGGGGTTTGTATAGAAGCTCTTGTCTGTCCTAATGGGTTATGTTAGAAATATACTGATTAGTGTTGTATTTATTAGATTTTAATTACTAATATTCTTTAAGTAGAAGAACAACTTGGGAGGAATTAATTAGTTATGTTAGAAATTATTTGTGCACATTTCTGACCAGTTTTGGATTTATTAGATTTTTATTTTGTTGCTCACCGATATTTTTTTAGTAGAAAACAACTTTTGGTACTGATTAGTTGTGTTAGAAACCTACTGAAACCTCTGACCTTGAATTCTTCAATGTTTATCTTCTACAGTTTTGAGGAGCATCTGGCAGCACAACGGAGAGAGAGAGGAAGCAACAGCTGAACTTAGATTCAAAAAACCATTAAGCAAAGAGGAAAAAATATTGAAGAAGAAACAACGTCTGGATGCAATTGGTAATGAACCTAGCGTAAATAAATGGGTATTTAGGTTTAGGCTATATAAATGTGTTCATACAACAATTGCAACAACAACCAAAGCCTTTTTCCCATTAGATGAGATCGACTATATGGATCAAATGACACTAACATGTCCTATCATGAGTCTTGTTGAATATTATTTTCCATTCGTTCAATAACATCAAATGTCACCCATAGGCTTATTGCTTGTTTACTTTGAAAATGGATGTTTGGTACTCATGACTGTCTTGCTCTAAACAGGTGAAGATTTATTATCCATTGCTGCAGACCAGCCCTTCCGATTTCCTGCTACATTCACATTTGTTGTTAGAGCCTTCTCGGGTAAATGTAAATAAGTTTAGTATGTCAATTTGCAAATCCTATGCATGTGGTTGCAAGGCAACAAGTCATTGTCGTCTTTGCAGTGTTGGATGGCATTGGAAAGGGCCTAGACCCACGTTTTGACATTACTGAGATTGCCAAACTGTGAGTATTGTGTTAATAGTTTTTAAGCTCTTAATTATTTTTAAGTACTCGTGTTTAAGTTATATATTTTACATATCTAACACACCAGCCTTCATGGCCTTGTAGTTATGCTCTGGAGTTGCTGAAGTTTCGTGAAGCAGGAGTTGAAGTTATCCTAAAGGTATAGGTTCTACTGTGCTTGAACTCAATCTAATATTATGATTTCATGTCTCATACCTATCTTATGATGTGCAAGACTTCAGGAAGAGACGGGATAGACAATCTCAAGCATTTTACAACTTATTTAGACAGGCTGATAGGGTTGACAAGCCTGTTGCAATTATCCAAAGACTGGTATGGCTTGGATTTTTTGTAAATATAATTCATGTATTTGATTTGTACCTTTTGTTTCTTCTGGATTTACGGTAATCTAGGTCACTGCTTATTGCACTTAATTTTTTCCACAGGAGCAAGGTGATCTAAAGCTCTGAGTTCGAACTCTTGAATCTGAGAGGGCATTCCAACGTGTTGCCACAGTGCAGAAGATTATAGGGAATGTGAGTGAAGCTGACATTTGACTTATTTGAATTATAAAGTTTACTTGTTTCTTCAGATTTGGTTTCAGTCAGTTCTACTTCCTGTAAAAACATATACTTCCTCCGATCCTTTTTATAAAACACACTTAACCGAATTACACATAGCAATAAAAATGGTTAAAATTAGTTAGTTTTATTGGAATTTTAAAAAATAGTTTAACTTTATACTTTTACCCTTATTTAATAACTCCACTACCTTTTGATAGTGGTAAAAACATTAAAGTTAATAAGGGTAAACAAGGAAAATGATAATAAATGCTTCCTTGAAATTGTAAAGTGCCTTATAAAAAAAGGCCGCAAAATTTGTAAGAAGTGCCTTATAAAAAGGACTAGAGGGAGTATTTCTCATTCTTTGGGGGTATGCTTTGCCTTCAAATTTATTGTGTACTTCAAGTAGCTCTTGGCTGTTGAATGATCGCTCTGGCAATGTCAACAACTTATATGATTATGGGAATGAGAATGGATATAGTGACTATTTCATGTACTTGCAATATAGTACTATATTTAACTAAACTTACATGCATGCCTGTAGATGAATGTAGTTCTTATATATCAGTTTTTCTTTTTTAAAATATTTTTTTCACCTTCTTCATTTGTTAGTGCCTATACATCCAAGTGTATGATAAAAAATTGCAAAGGTTTGATTTTATGATGCCCATCTTTTAGCATAATTAAAATCATAATTTTTTCAATTTCTCCCTACAGCTTTTAAATGACTGATGGATGTGTATAAATAGTTGGCTCTTGAAACAAGTGTATTCCATGTTTTGTGCATGCATCATCTACTGTGAGCCATATGCATGTTTTTTGAATACCTGTTCATACTAATAGATTATAATATATCATAGGAGCAAAGACTAAGAAAACCTGTTGGATGATGCATTTTCACGTTACCCTTATGTCAATTAACAGGCAGTAGCAGCTGGGAGCCTAATAAATCTTGCAACAATCTTGTATCTCAATTCAATTTGTGTAAGTTGTTCCCATCTAGCACCCCTTTTTTTTCTTGCGGTGATTAGAAAATCAATTAATTGATTATTTGGTGTGACTCTCATTGCTCAGTCTTGTGTTATCATCTTCAGGTACCTGCCATAGTAGCATATGTCTTCTGTGCATTATTTGGCTTTCAAGTGCTCTTGGGAATTGTAAAGGTTAAGAAGCTAGATGAACGGGAGCGATTAATAACAGGGACTGCATAAACAACTACTAGGTGAATCTTGCTTTATTTTTTTATAGAAATATTCTATACTTAATATGTTCATGTCATAATGTCATGCAAGAATGTTCATAAGATGGCAAAAGAGATTATTTAGCAACTTTTTGCCATGAAGGATCTGTTCCCCATAAATTGCTTTATGGTTTTTGAGACTAAGCATGCAAGTTGCTACTTGCTCTCTTTTAAAGCTGAGGATATACCACATGATGGCATCACCCAAGTATTAGGTGTACTGTCTTCCAACAGGGCCTAGTCTTTCACTTGTGTTTAAAACTCCAAAACCTTAAGGCTATACATTTTTAGAACTTTGCTAGTGTGATAAATTTCCTGTGGCTACTCTTTCAGTATCTTTCAAAATAACATTAACAAATACAATAAGGGACTAGCAATAACACTCTTTTGAATGTTTCCCTGTACTTTTTTTAAGTTTAGTGCCATGAGGACCTTTGGCACAATTGTTGTAACGGAAGACGAGTTCTCTTTGTTTGCAACCCTGGAGGAAAATGAAATGAAATGGTATTTGTTTAAGTGAATGTTAGATATAATTAAGTGAATGACTCTGACAAATGAAAATTCTAATGTATAACACACTTAATTTCTTGTCAAGATATATTGATGTGGCTCTATCCATTCCAATGTCGGTTTCATAGTATATCAGGAGGCTTGCCTTTGGTATGCTGGAACTTTCTACTTGGTATGTAGATACTGGTCATATCAAACATAGGCTTATTTAAGAAACCTTATGTTTAGTATGATAATTAAAAATAAAGGTAAAATATGTTTTTTGTTCCTGTATTTTTGGTCAACTTTGGTCTTCGTCCCTAACTTTTAAAACCTCTGTTTTATATCTCTATACTTTCAAAATACCTTAATAGTAGTCTCTAACATTAATTAGTTATGTTAAGTTGTTGGCCTGTTCAATAGATTTTTACTTTATCCTTTATTGTTGAGTCTCATTTAATCAATATGTATGTTGCGTTCATTTATTAAGCAATTGAATTCAGTAACAACTTAACAAAATTAATTAACGTTACGGACTATTATTAAGGTTTTTTTTAAAAGTATAGGGATATAAAACAAAGTTTTTAAAAGTTGAGGATGAAAACTAAAGTTAACCAAAAATTCAGGGATGAAAAACATATTTTACCCTAAAAATAATTCACCCTACAATGTGAAAAGTCTTGAATTCCTAGCTATCATATACTTTCATGTAATTTGATACTTGCATGCCAAACGTAAGCATCCAAGTTACTTGGAAATCTCACATACTTGAGTCAATTATGTAACCAAGATACAAGTGTAGGTGGGGTAAGGATACTTTGGCCGTAGATGGTTTGGTATTTTAAAATAAAAGATAATAAATTCATATACAACACATTTTTTTTCTATCTATCTTTTTTTATCATATCATCCATCACATCCCACTTTTCTCTCTCTTCTATTTCTACTTCTCTTATAGTTATATAATGATGTTTTAGGAATATTTTTCTCTAAAAATAATACTTCATTGTGCATGTAGGTCACTGACATGTCCCTTATTTATTGGGCTTGTTTGGGCTTATTGCAAATTAGGACTGATATGTAGCAGATACTGAGGTCATGTTTCAAGTCAATCTCCAGAGCATGAAAGGGATTATGACTTTGGGAGCTCAAAGTAATACCCAACATTTCGGAAGACGTCAGCACTTACAAAACTTTCAACTGACAAGTATGGTTGGTGGAGACCTTTTCTATTCACCTTGTTCCTGGTACTTCGTAAAATTATATCTGCTCTGCAAACTGCAATAGCCAATTTGGCTAACCACATTTTTGTCATTATACCCCAAATTACCAATTCAGAACTATTAGAACTAAGTTATTGTCACATAGCAACTTTTACAGGCATAATATAGGTTCTGTATATATTTCACAATTAGCATCCCACATTTAGCTGAATTTTGTCAAGAATTTTTTATTTTTTTACTATGTAGCATGACTATGTTGTAATTATATATGGTATAGTGCAGCTTCTGACAAAAATATGGAGGGGAAGCTTTGCCTAAAATTAACATAGATTTGTTTAATGAAAATGTCGATTTGTGCCATCAATATGCATGCTGGATTTAAATTGCAGACTAAACAACAGTTCTTTTTTTGGTTATGCTAGAAATTTATGAGTTTCATGTCCTAAACACCACACTGCATGGTCATCGTTGTGCGCAAATAAAGCCCATTGTCTGATTCACTGCTTCCAATATATCCATCTTTAATTTTTGTTGCTTTTCTCTACGCGCTTCTCCAAAATGTCAATGTGTTAATTGCATGCTTAACATAGCATATGATGTAAGGACCTAACAGGCTAACACGCCAAGAATAACGATAGAAGTGATAAGTAACTGACAAAGATGAAGCAGAAAATGTTATAGAATATGGTAGATGAGTTGCAATCTTCCTAAAGGACGACAATTTATTAAGGCATCCACATGGGCATGTTCTGTTACCTCCATGTGTCTTTATATACGAGAATCTTCGATGTCGCACTTAACTTGTTTGACCTTGGTCTCTGGAATTTGGGTTGTATTAAGGGCAGTTTATTCTTCTTAATAATCATTTTTCAAATTGAGATTCTCATAGGACAATGGTTTTGTTCCTATAAGCTGATTAGCTGAAATCAATCGAAAAGCACATTTAGTATTATTATAAATCAAATAAATCCCAACTACAAGAAGTATGTCGGCAGTTGATTAAGATAAATTCTTTTTCTTGTCACATTCAATGAAAACAAGAAGTGCCTTCTTTCTATAAATCGAGAGGACATGCGAAAAGCAGTCAAAGAGACAAATTCATTGCTTCCAAGATGATCAAAATGTACGCATGGAAAAGAGGAAATATATTAAAAATGAGAAAAGGAAAATATTTAGTACCAAATAAAAGACATATATTCATGTATATGCTAAGAAAATTTGTGCAGACAACCCTTGTATAGTGATCTTGTGATCAATAATCTTGTGCATGAGATAAGGATGAGCAGTTGTCTGCTAATGCCATTGCAAAAAAAATAGCAAATCTTAGCCCTACTGTGCATTTCAGGATTTTCTTCTATGGTAAAAAAATTTGCATGTTGCATCAGAAAACTTAGAACGTTGAGTATTAATTACACAAAATGTCTTCTCGTCATTCTCCAATGTTTTTTCATATTATGTTTTTTTTTTTTTTTAGTATTGAACTTGGTCCAAATAGGTGCATCTTCATAATTTTCTTGACAATGGATACATGAAGAGCGTGTGATATTGATAGGCAACGGATTGTGCCGGGGATGTTTCTTATTTTGCTATTGTGTATATTTTATTGACTTATATGAATTTTAGTTGTTTTGCGAGGCTATTATTTTTAGCATTCCGAATGAAGAATATTGGAAACGAAAATAGGAATATAGGATGGAGGATATCCCATTTGGAGCTTGCAAAATGATTAATATGTTCAGGCTAAGCTTGATGAACAATACAATAATAAAGAACTATGTTAATGCTAAAATAGAGATGAAACATGTGGAATTCTATGTAGGTCATTTGTATGCCAATTGTTGGTATGGTTATACCAAAGCCTAGATACAATGTAAGATAGATCATACTATAATTGCTTTTTTTTTTGGGTCAACATACTATAATGGCTTTGTGATATTCATATAGATATACTGGGTCGGACGCCATAGTTCATTTGGTAGAATAGTAATCGATCAATGTACTTACTGGGCTCAGTTGTTCATATTAGTAATAGATTAATGTACTTACTGGACTCTGTTGGAACTCAAATGGAACTCGTGTCATAGGTATTCATCTTCCAGGAATTGGATTAACTGGATCCATTCCAGAGAACACCTTAGGAAAACAAGATGCTCTTAGGGTCTTGAGCCTTCATTCGAATGGACTTGGAGGAAGTCTTCCTTCTAACACCCTTTCCATTCCTTTACTCCAATTTGCACACTTGCAACACAATAACCTCTTAGGTCTAATTCCTTCCTCTGTCTCCCCTAGACTCATTGCATTAGATCTTTCCTTTAACTCCTTCTCTGCCAGTATCCTACCTACATTTCAAAACATAAGAAGACTCATCTGGTTGTATGTCCAAAACAATTCCATATCCGGAATTATCCCTGACTTCAACCTTCCAAGTCTCAAACATTTGAATTTGAGCTATAATAACTTGAATGGCTCAATTCCAAATTCCATCAAGACATTCCCTTATAGTTCTCTTCTTGGGAACTCTCTCTTATGTGAGCCACCTCTCAATCATTGCTCTACAAACTCCCCTTGTTCATCTCCTTCCTCTTCTCACCAGCCACTCTCTCCTACAACCACTCAAAACCAAAAAGCTGCTGCTACCCATAAGAAAAGCTTTGGCCTTGCTGTAATACTTGCTCTAATCTTTGGGAGCATTGCCTTCTTCTCTCTACTATTTTTAGTGATCTCTGTATGCTGTATGAAGAGGAAAAACAGTAAAAGCAATGGCGTACTGAAAGGAAAGGCATCTTGTGCTAGAAATACTGAAGTTTCAAAGAGTTATGGGAGTGGGGTGCAAACGCCTGAAAAGAACAAGCTATTTTTCTTTGAAGGTTCCTCTTATAGCTTTGACCTTGAGGATTTACTAAAAGCTTCAACTGAAGTTCTTGGAAAAGGAAGCTATGGAACAACATACAAGGCTGTTTTGGAAAGGGAACAACAATGGTAGTTAAAAGGTTGAAGGAAGTTGTGGTTGGAAAGAAGGAGTTTGAGCAACAGATGGAGATTGTGGGATGAATTGGTCACCACCCCAATGTCATGCCTCTTCGAGCTTATTACTATTCCAAAGATGAGAAACTTCTAGTTTACAACTACATGCCAGAAGGCAACTTGTTTTTCTTGTTGCATGGTATGTTCTAACCTCTAAGCTGACCAACTATTCTATCTATGTTGTCACATGTATTCACCAATGTCAATTATACTGATGCTATCTATATCTTTGTCTAATTCTTCTATTCCAAAAACAATAGGAAATAGGGGTGCGGGAAGAACTCCATTAGATTGGGATTCTAGAGTGAAACTTGCACTTGGAGCTGCTAAGGGAATTGCTTTCATTCACTCTGGAGGGGGTCCAAAATTTGCACATGGAAACATTAAGTCAACCAATGTGCTCATAACTCAAGAACTTGATAGCTACATCTCTGATGTTGGATTGCCTCCTCTGATGAATGCCCCATCAACCATGTCTAGAGCCAATGGCTATAGAGCTCCAGAAGTTACTGATTCCAGAAAGATCACACAGAAGTCTGATGTTTACAACTTTGGTGTGGTGCTTCTTGAAATACTTACAGGCAAGACTCCACTGATATATCCTAGCTACGAGGATGTGGTTGATCTTCCAAGGTGGGTGAGGTGTGTTGTTAGAGAGGAATGGACTGCTGAAGTGTTTGATGAGGAGCTTCTGAGAGGGCAATATGTTGAAGAGGAAATGGTGCAGATGCTTCAGATTGCACTGACATGTGTAGCTAAGGCACCCGATATGAGGCCTAAAATGGATGAAGCTGTTAGAATGATAGAGGAAATTAAACAGCCTGAGTTGAAGAACATGCCATCCTTTGAGTCTGACTCTAATGTGCTGACACCATGAGATTAACTATTTTGCCTATAAATTGCAATTCAGAGAGAAAGTTCTGGGAGATCAATGTCTAACAGATGTCTTTACTCTCCTCAATCAATAAGGATATTTCATTATAAATTATTAATCTTTGTATTCATGTTGTTGGCCAGAAAAGTTTCCTTGTATCACTCTATTTATCCACCTTTGAAACTTTGGCTCATTGTTATTCAGTAAGTGGAAATAATTCAAGTTTCATCATGCGGACCAATGACGCCTATTCACTAACATTTTCTTTTCCCCATTCACTAACATTTAGATTGTTGACAAAAACAAATAATTTAGATTGATTTTTTTTAATTGCTTGATCTTTTTACTTTAGAATCTATTGTCGTATTATTTTAGGCATATTATTTACATATCTAGGTATATATACCCACACATATATTTGGTTTATTAGCTATTTTGGGTTATTAGTATTTTTATCTTTATTATAATATATAAAAGCTGAAGTGCGAGCTCTCCCAACGACACGTCAACCTTATTCTCATATTTCGTTTTGCCAACTAAGGGACCTGTTTGGTTTGCATTTTCATTTTCTGTTTTCATTTCCTGTTTCCTGTTTTCTGAAATTTTACAAAGGAAAAATTGGAAATGCTGGAAACAAAAATTTGCTGTTTCCAGTTTTGTTGAGTTGTCATTATATGGATCAATCCCTTAATGTCTTATGATTTTACCTTTGGATAATTGAGATGAATGGATACAAGGAGTTACAAACTTTATTTCAATTGCATTTATGGACATCAATGACTTCCTCACAATATTTTTTTATTAATTATAAGACAAATAAATCATAAATAAATTTTATTTCAAATACATGTTAAGTTTTATTCAATTTATTATAACAAAAGTAATGTACTATATAATAATTATTATATTTGATATACCTAACAATATCATATTTTATTTATTCGCTTGAGCAACACATGAGTCTTAATATTCAAAATGTTTTCATTATGATATAATAATTTTTATTTTTATGTGTATATATATATATATATATCTATTTTTAATATATGTATTTATTTGTAAAAGTATTTTAAAAAACATGCTCAACGCACATGTGTTTAAATTTAATATATTAAATTTGAGTAATGAGCTATAGGTCGTTTCCACTTGTACATTTTTTTACCACATTAAGATTTTATCTTAGTTATTTTTTGTGTAAACCATAGGTATCCCTTATTACCAGGGGCAATCCTATTCAGGGGTTAGTCACAGTTAAAGCTCTTCACCCCTCCCGAAGAATGTGTTTAGTGGGGATCGAACCCGGGAGCTCTTCCCACAATCTCAACCCGCGTTGTCAACTGAGCCACAACTCTTTGGTAGATTTTATCTTAGTTGACATTATATATTAATTTCCTGTCATTTTAACTTTTTAATACTCTAATTTTCATAATCCAATTAATCACACACTCATATTCATTTTATTATATTATTAAAATAATTTTAATATTTTGAAAGCGTTAGGTCAATGGGCTCATCATTCCCCTTTTTATCATGAAAAATATTTTTATATCTAAAAACATTATTAATTTAGTGAAAAGGATAAATATCCTTTTTTAATTATATTATATCAAACTCATATTTTCTATCAAATATAATTTTTACTCAATTTAATATCAAAACATAAATTATTATATTTATATTTGATATATTTATTATTTTAATTTTTAATTAAAAAAGTTCAAACTCATTTTTTCACATCCACACAATGAGCGGGTCAACATCTAATTTTGTACTTAATCTCAAGGAAAAGTGTACATGAATTGCTTCTTCCGTCAAAAAAATTGTATATGTAAAAAGAATTTCTTCTTCTTTTTAAGCAAATGCATTATCATGATTATGTTACCGGAGGAAATAACTCAAAAATAATTATAGGTAGACATGTCATAGTTTATGCAAAGTCTTCTATTTTTCTCTTTTTATACTTTTCTCTCTCATTGTATAATCTAAAGTTTAATTAATTTTTTTTTACATTGACATCTAATTATGTACTGTTAAATCACTTAATAAGTATTACACCTCATATTATTAAATTCATTAAATGATATAGACATATAGCAACATATTATTGGATGTCAATGTAAAAAAAATATTTACACTAACAGTATATAATTATTAAATTCATAAATCTATCATGTTAGTAAATATCATAATAAGTTTAACTATACTAATATTTTGAAAAGATCTGTTACGTAGCCTGTTGGCTGTAAAATATTTGAGCAGTTACTTCTAAATCAATATCAATTAATATGAAGAAACATCATAGCAAATTTATAAATATAATACTACCCCTTTCAAATCAAATTTTTTATTTTGAAAAAAATTAGATTGCTATGAAACTAACTACGTCATGGAAATACTGAGCAGCAATGTGAGGTATATGATATGATTGGATTTTAGAATTGAGATCTTCTTTTTTTGGTTATGTTAAATTTAGGGTGAGTGGATGGTGCCTCAGTCCAAGACAGGTCTGGGCTCTTTGAGCACTTACAGAATTGAGATCTTTTAAAGTTCAAATATTACATAGTAACATGATAGGGTCATAAGAAAAAGATATAAAAATAATTGATAAAATCCCCGCCTAAAAGTAACGAAATCAAGATCAATATACCTTTTTTTTTTGGTCAAAGATCAGTAAACCTAAGATATTGGACTGGGCTAAACAAGCCATGGGCTTTATTGTAGACGGGTCACAGCCCGTTAAATAGATTTTATACGCAGTTATATCTATACGGCTATACCTCCTTTCATTTGTGCAGAGGTTGATCTCACCAAAACTAGGGTTTTGTGGTTTGGAGCAACAGCCGGAGCAGCAGCAATGGCGCCGAAGCAGAGCACAAGGAAGGTTAGCAGAAACCCTGAATTGATAAGGGGAATCAGAAAATACTCGAGGTCCCAGATGTACCACAAGAGGGGCATCTGGGCTATCAAGGCCAAAAACGGCGGTGTTTTACCTCGCCACGATCCCAAACCTAAACCTGAAGCTCCTGCGGAGAAACCACCCAAATTTTACCCTGCTGATGATGTCAAGAAGCCCCTCATCAACAAGCACAAGCCAAAACCCGCTAAGCTCAGGTTCGTTTTCATTATTATTACGAATCCCTCTTTCACTTGTATAATGCTTACTTGGTTTATTTGTTTAACTCTGTATTTTATTTTCGTTTCAATTTAATTTTATGGTGATGCTTATGCGTTAACTTGGGATCTGGAATAAGTTCTAGGTTATTGTGATTACTGATGTAATGTTAATGTTAGACGGTGATTACTGAAATGAACTCTTGGACTCTTTTTCTTTCCTATAAACGTTGTCATGCTTTCCTTTTTTTTGTGTGTGTGGAGAGATTTGGACATATGATTTTATATTGGATCTGTTTCTGTCTTCAGGGCTAGCATTACTCCCGGAACAGTGCTGATTCTTCTTGCTGGTAGATTTAAGGGAAAGAGGGTAGTGTTTTTGAAGCAGCTTCCTTCTGGTTTGCTTCTTGTAACTGGTAAGCTTTGTCATTAATCATGTTACTTATTGCTGTTAAGAGGTGTTGTTTTTGTATGTGTGCGATGCATAGTTTGTTATGATCATTGATTGAATTTATGATTTTTCTTGTAATGAAGTAATTAATTTATTTTGTTTAAACTCATACCCAATGTTATCTCTTATTACTAGTCCGTTTTGTTCTGTGTTTTAACCCTCCAATGTGTTTCGTAAATGTATATTACTTAACTGTAAATCAAACAAACACTATCATTTTCCTTTTCGTGTGTTTGGTACTTGTATGTGTTGTATTACCCCAATGCTAGTGTGTTCTAGAATGTACTTTAACTGATTTTTGGTACCTGTTGATCTCTAATTGAATAGCATGTAACTCTTGCTTTTTGAAAAGTGCCCTACTATACACTCATCTCTGCTGTGTCTTATGTTTCTTACTTATTTCTGCTGTGTCTTATGTCTCTTTCTTGCCATTTCAGGTCCTTTTAAGATTAATGGAGTTCCTTTGAGACGTGTGAACCAGTCCTATGTGATTGGCACATCAACCAAAGTGGATGTCTCTGCTGTTAATGTGGATAAATTTGATGACAAGTATTTTGCAAAGGAAGCCCAGAAAAAGAAGAAGGGAGAAGGAGAGTTCTTTGAGGCTGAGAAGGAGGTGGGGTTGTCAAATTTCTTATTTTGTTGATGTTTTCCCTGTCATTCTCAATTGCTTCTGTGTGCTGATCTCAGCCTTCTATTTTTTTCTTATTGCAGGAGAAAAATGTGTTGCCCCAGGAGAAGAAAGATGACCAGAAAACCGTCGACTCTGCATTGGTAAAGGCCATTGAGAGTGTTCCAGACTTGAAGGCTTATCTGGGTGCCAGGTTTTCTCTTAAGGCAGGCATGAAGCCCCACGAGCTAGTCTTCTAGAGGAAAGAGGGCCTTTCTCTTGTTTTTCATATTATGTTTTTTATTTTTTTTAGTATTGAACTTGGTCCAAATAGGTGCATTTTCATAATTTTCTTGACAACGGACACATGAAGAGCGTGTGATATTGATAGGCAACGGATTGTGCCGGGGATGTTTCTTATTTTGCTATTGTGTATGTTTTATTGACTTTATGAATTTTAGTTGTTTTGCTATTGTGTATGTTTCTTATTTTCCGAATGAAGAATATTGGAAACGAAAATAGGAATATAGGATGGAGGATATCCTGTTTGGAGCTTGCAAAATGATTAATATGTTCAGGCTAAGCTTGATGAACAATGCAATAATAAAGAACTGTGTTAATGCTAAAATAGAGATGAAACATGTGGAATTCTATGTAGGTCATCTGTATGCCAATTGTTGGTATGGTTATACCAAAGCCTAGATACAATGTAGGATAAATCATACTATAATTGCTTTTTTTTTGGGTCAACATACGATAATTGCTTTGTGATATTCATATAGATATACTGGGTTGGACGCCATAGCTCGTTTGGTAGAATAGTAGTTTGTTTGGTAGAATAGTAATAGATCAATGTACTTACCGGGCTCAATTGTTCATATTAGTAATAGATCAATGTACTTACTGGGCTCAGTTGGAACTCAAATGGAACTCGCGTCATAGGTATCCATCTTCCAGGAATTGGATTAACTGGGTCCATTCCAGAGAACACCTTAGGAAAACTAGATGCTCTTAGGGTCTTGAGCCTTCATTCCAATGGACTTGGAGGAAGTCTTTCTTCAAACATCCTTTCCATTCCTTCACTGTAATTTGCACACTTGCAGGACAATAACTTCTCAGGTCTAATTCCTTCCTCTGTCTCACCTAGACTCATTGCATTAGACCTTTCCTTTAACTCCTTCTCTGGCAGTATCCCACCTGCATTTCAGAACCTAAGAAGACTCATCTGGTTGTATCTCCAAAACAATTCCATATCTGGAACTATCCCTAACTTCAACCTTCCATGTCTCAAACATTTGAATTTGAGCTATAATAACTTGAATGGCTCAATTCCAAATTCCATCAAGACCTTCCCTTATAGTTCTTTTCTTGGGAATTCTCTCTTATGTGGGCCACCTCTCAATCATTTCTCTACAATCTCCCCTTCTCCATCTCCTTCCTCTTCTCACCAGCCACTCTCTCCTGCAACCACTCAAAACCAAAAAGCTGCTGCTACCCATAAGAAAAGCTTTGGCCTTGCTGTAATACTTCCTCTAATCTTTGGGAGCATTACCTTCTTCTCTCTACTATTTTTAGTGATCTCTGTATGCTGTATGAAGAGGAAAAACAGTAAAAGCAGTGGCATACTGAAAGGAAAGGCATCTTGTGCTTGGAAAAACTGAAGTTTCAAAGAGTTTTGGGAGTGGGGTGCAAACGGCTGAAAAGGACAAGCTATTTTTCTTTGAAGGTTCCTCTTATAGCTTTGACCTTGAGGATTTACCAAAAGCTTCAGCTGAAGTTCTTGGAAAAGGAAGCTGTGGAACAGCATACAAGGCCGTTTTGGAAGAGGGAACAACAGTGGTAGTTAAAAGGTTGAAGGAAGTTCTTGGATCCTGATCCCTGTAAAGTTTTTATCCCTCTTCTTTATAGATCTGCATATTATATGTATTGGCTTACAATTGGAGAACTATTCTAGTATGATTTGTTATGTATTGGCTTTGTTATTTTTAATGTTTTCTCTAAATGGGATGATGGATAAATATTTTGTTTTGCTTGCTTTAAATGGAGGAATCAGCAACTTGTTTTTGTTGAAATGTTGATGGTATGCTTGCTTTGAGTTGTTTAGTGCAATACATGAGCCATCCTCATATGTTTGATTATCCTTTGTTTTTTTGTACGTGTCTAAATCTGGTTCATCAAATAGCTTTCAGTGCTTCGAAATGATCTCTCTGCAGTATTCACTGACCAGATAAGGTGGAAAAAATGAGAAATCAACACCAATGATTTATGTAGATCTTTTTTAAATTAAGAGAATACCGCCTACTTTTGTCAAAGAATGCTTTTTCTTTATAAAGTACAAAGGACAAACTTTAGCTTTTTCTTTTTTAGTTCTATTTTTTCTTTGATTCTCAATTATCACAATGCCTTTTCTTTTCCTTCTCCCTTCTTAGTTGTTTCTGAAACATATAAGCACCGATTTTGAGGCAATTTCTTTATTCTCAGTAAAAAGTGCACTTTAGTACCCCAGAATTTAAAGTTCACAGGCGAGCCTTTGGCTTTTTACTTTTTCTTTTTTAAATGGAAGAGTCAGTATAACACATCCAGTATTGAAATAATGAAAATGCCTCAACTGATGCATCTGAAAGAAGGAATTTCCTTTCCTTTAAAACCTGCTTAATGGTAAGCATGAATACTGTCCTTTTTTTTTTCTAAGCAAAGCTGCACTAATGCTTTGTTTGGTGATAGTGAAGAAATGGTGAGAAGAGAAATGGGTGGAAAAGAAGTGGGAGGAAGAGAAATAGAGGAGAAATAAAGGTTGTTTGGTGTGAGTGGAATATGTGAGAAATAGAAGAGAAATGTAAAGGTTGGTTGTTTGGTGTGATAGATGGAATAGGAGAGAAATTGAATTTTTAAAATATTTTTGACAATTTTTGCCACCAAAATAGTAAAAAAATTGATTTTCCGTCCAATTTTTGCACTGATAAACTAAATGAGCATTTAAAATAAATGACCATGCTCATTTATGAATACAAAATGAGCAAAAAAAAATCGATTTTTAGTGCAAGAAATCGATTTTTTTGGTGGTTAGAATATAACTTACTTGTTCCTGGGACCAAAAAAATTGATTATATGTATTTTGTAATCGATTTTGCATAAGTTGGAGGGTGTGGAATTTTCGATTGAAGGCAATAATCGATTTCTTTCATACAAAAATCGATTATTGCGTTTATGGGGTGTATTTCCACTATTTTCTCGACACTTTTGAAAGGAATTGTGTTTATGGTGGGACCCACCATGTTTTGTGTATTTCCCTTCACTTCCACTCACTCACCAAACAGGGTAGCTGAGTGAATTTCACTCCATTTCAACCCATCTCATTTCACTTCCACCCTATTTTAACAACACCAAACAAGGGGTAAGTGATGTTTTCTGCATGAACAACAACATATGGTACTAAATTTCAAATTATCAGAGAAAGAAGTTTGAATTCAATTCTGTACGATTTCTAAATTCATAGTGTATTGTTCCTACTCCTTTCATCCAGTAGACTTATAAAAAACCATCACTTTCTGTTTGAATTCTACTTCACTTTAAAATTTGAAAACATCACTGATTTTAGACTAGTTTCATGCCATTCATACTTACCCCAAATGGTTCCATTTGTCTGAATTAAAGCTAATTAATTTTAACTTTTGTATGTGTTATACTTTCCTAGCTATATGACCAGCTAACAACTTCTTGTAATTTCCAAAACCAAAAAACCAGGAAAGGATGAAGTGCAGTTAAGCTCAAAACTTGGAACTATAACTTGCCTTGATTACAAATGAGACAAGACATGAAGTTGCAGTTCTCTATTGTTGCTCTTGTTCTATTTAGCTCCATACTGTCTCTTTTTGGCTTGATTGTAGCTGACTTGAACTCTGACCGACAAGCTCTCTTGGAGTTTGCTTCTTCTGTCCCACATGCCCCAAGGCTCAACTGGAATGACTCTTCTTCAATTTGTACCTCATGGGTTGGTGTGACTTGCAACTCAAATGGAACTCGTGTCATAGGTATCCATCTTCTAGGAATTGGATTAACTGGGTCCATTCCAGAGAACACCTTAGGAAAACTAGATGCTCTTAAGGTCTTGAGCCTTCATTCCAATGGACTTGGAGGAAGTCTTTCTTCAAACATCCTTTCGATTCCTTCACTGCAATTTGCACACTTGCAGCTCAACAACTTTTAAGGTCTAATTCCTTCCTCTGTCTCCGCTAGACTCATTGCATTAGACCTTTCCTTTAACTCCTTCTCTGGCAGTATCCCACCTGCATTTCAGAACCTAAGAAGACTCATCTGGTTGTATCTCCAAAACAATTCCATATCTAGAACTATCCCTAACTTCAACCTTCAAATCTCAAACATTTGAATTTGAGCTATAATAACTTGAATGGCTCAATTCCAAATTCCATCAAGACCTTCCCTTATAGTTCTTTTCTTGGGAATTCTCTCTTATGTGGGCCACCTCTCAATCATTTCTCTACAATCTCCCCTTCTCCATCTCCATCCTCTCCTCACCAGCCACTTTCTCCTGCAACCACTCAAAACCAAAAAGTAGCTGCTACTCGGCCTTGCTGTAATACTTGCTCTAATCATTGGGAGCATTGCCTTCTCTCTACTATTTTTAGTAATCTCTGTATGCTATTTGAAGAGGAAAAACAGTAAAAGTAGTGGCATACTGAAAGGAAAGGCATCTTGTGCTAAAAAAACTGAAGTTTCAAAGAGTTTTGGGAGTGGGGTGCAAACGGCTGAAAAGAACAAGCTATTTTTCTTTGAAGGTTACTCTTATAGCTTTGACCTTGAGGATTTACTAAAAGCTTCAGCTGAAGTTCTTGGAAAAGGAAGCTATGGAACAACGTACAAGGCTGTTTTGGAAGAGGGAACAACAGTGGTAGTTAAAAGGTTGAAGGAAGTTGTGGTTGGAAAGAAGGAGTTTGAGCAGTAGATGGAGATTGTGGGAAAGATTGGACACCACCCCAATGTCATGCCTCTTCGAGCTTATTACTATTCCAAAGATGAGAAACTTCTAGTTTACAACTACATGCAAGGAGGCAGCTTGTTTTTCTTGTTGCATGGTATGTTCTAACCTCTAAGCTGACCAACTATTCTATGTTGTCACATGTATTCACCAATGTCAATTGTATTGATGCTATCTATATCTTTGTCTAATTCTTCTTGATAGCTGGATGGGTGTAGGATCTAGAATTGAGCAAAACCAACCGATTAGAATCAATAAAATGCACTTGAATTGCGAATTATAGTGGCTGGAACAGCAGCTATAATGCGCAAGAAAATGATAGAAAATGAGAGAAAAAGTGGAGAGGAAGAAATGGGAAGGACGCCACTGAAGCAAGAATCCACTTGCAGCAGATAAGTCCAATGCCAGACGCCACTAATTCAGGAGAATTAAATAAGTCTCAGTATGGTTTGAGCAACAACCACCAAGCCTCACTCAACTCATAAAGGGAGGAGAAAATTTGGCATAATGCCTTTACTTCAAAATTCAATGTGTGAATTACAAGAGGAGAGGACTCCTATTTATAGGAAAAGAGGGGGAGAGGGGCGGATTTTTAGGAGAGTAAAAAAGAAAGAAAATAAAAGGTGAGTGAAAACACTCCTAAGTGGGTCTTGAACCCATGACCCCCAAGGTTTATGGCTAAGTTAAGTCTTAAGCCAATAAACCTCTCAAAATGGCACCCCACTCATGAAAACAAATAAAAAGATGAATAAAAATTCTATCCTATGTGGGAATTGAACCCAAGACTCCTAAGCCTTTTAGCAAGGCAACCTACTAGCCAATAAACCCATACATGTGGGCGCCCAAGTAGGAGGAAAATAAAAGGAAAATTACAAAAATAAAAAAGAAAATACAAAAGAGTCCTAATAAAGGGTGGTCCATAGGACAAGGGTCCTATCTAGGGTCAAGGTGTCCTTCTGTAGGGTAGTGACCCTTATTTTGTAGGGTAGTGACCTTTATTTGTAGGACACTAAATTCTCCAACTCTTCCTTGCTTGAAGTTCTGGCTTGAAGTTGGTGCCTTTCCTCCAGTGTAGGTCTTGCAGGTTCAAGCTTCTAACAGTGTGCCATCACTTCTATTCCAAAAACAATAGGAAATAGGGGTGCAGGAAGAACTCCATTAGATTTGGATTCTAGAGTGAAACTTGCACTTGGAGCTGCTAAGGGAATTGCTTTCATTCACTCTGAAGGGGGTCCAAAATTTGCACATGGCAACATTAAGTCCACCAATGTGCTCATAACTCAAGAACTTGATAGCTGCATCTCTGATGTTGGATTGCCTCGTCTGATGAATGCCCCATCAACCATGTCTAGAGCCAATGGCTATAGAGCTCCAAAAGTTACTGATTCCAGAAAGATCGCACAGAAGTTTGATGTTTACAGCTTTGGTGTGGTGCTTCTTGAAATGCTTACAAGCAAGACTCCACTGAGATATCATGACTATGAGGATGTGGTTGATCTTCCAAGGTGGGTGAGGTCTGTTGTTAGAGAGGAATGGACTGCTAAAGTGTTTGATGAGGAGCTTCTGAGAGGGCAATATGTTGAAGAGGAAATGGTGCAGATGCTTCAGATTGCACTGGTATGTGTAGCTAAGGCACCAAATATGAGGCCTAAAATGGATGAAGCTGTTAGAATGATAGAGGAAATTAAACAGCCTGAGTTGAAGAACAGGCCATCCTCTGAGTCTGACTCTAATGTGCAGACACCAGAAGATTGACTATTTTGCCTGTAAACTGCAATTCAGAGAGAAAGTTCTGGGAGATCAATGTCTAACAGATGTCTCTACACTCAATCAATAAGCATATTTCATTGTAAATTATTAATCTTTGTATTCATGTTGTTGGCCAGAAAAGTTTCCATGTATCACTCTATTTATCCCCCTTTGAAACTTTTGGCTCATTGTTATTCAGTCAGTGGAAATAATTCAAGTTTCATCATGCGGACCAAAGACGCTCATTCACTAACATTTTTTCCCCATTCACTAACATTTAGATTGTTGACAAAAAAAAATCATTTAGATTGATTTTTTTTAATTGCTTGATCCTTTTACTTTAGACTTATCTATTGTCGTATTATTTTAGGCATATTATTTACATATTCAGGTATATATACCCACACATATATTTGGTTTATTAGCTATTTTGGGTTATTAGTATCTTTATCTTTATTATAATATATAAAAATAAGGTAGTGAAAATATCATATAAAACCTAAAGTGAGGACACAATAGTAAATTCCTTTCAACAAAACTTTTAAAAATAAAAAGTATCTTTTACATTATAAATGATTAATATTATGATATGAATCATCATTAATTAGTTATAGTAATTATATTAATCTCAATATGACTATAATGATAAAAATAATAATAAAAAAATGACACAAATAATTAAAAACATATCTAAAAATTTTAAACAAATATAAATTTTAAAAAATTTGTTTTCAGTATTAAAATAAAGGATTATAACATAAAAAATATTATTAGTAATGTAAAAATATTATTATTTCCATATATCTCATACCTGTATGTATCGGGTCTTAAAGGAGATAAACTCAGGGGTCATTGCTATATGTATTGTGTCCAATTTCTTTGTCTTTGTTTTTTTATTAAAGAAAAATAATTAACACTTACAATTTAATTAATCCAGTATTAATAATTTTAGTGATTACTCATTTCATGTTGTTATATATATATATACACGCACATATACATGTTCCTTACTTAGTATACTCTGTCTTCATTTGTTACACTTTTCAAGTTTACTCGTCATATATTGATATATATCTTTAATTTCTATTTTTCGTCTTCTTATGTTTTTCTCATCAATCCATAATTTACAAGGATGGCCAAAAAATAACTTTTATAAAAGATATTATTGATATCCGAATTGATCAAAACTTAAAGTTCGTATTATTCAGTTATGGTAAATTCCCGAATATAATAAGCCACATCAAACTAACAGTATTGATGTAATCTTACTTGATGAAAAGGTTAGACACGTCAAATATTTTTTTCATTATTTCTGAACTTATGCATGCTTTAATGTGAATGAAAAATACTTTTTTGTTCAATGTGATAGGATACATACTTCAATTAAGCACGGTCTTATTAACATGTTCTAATGATTGGTGGTGGAAGGAAAGACATACATTTTAGAGAATTTCTTAGTTGAAGAAAATTGACTTAAGTTCAAGACTACAAAAAAATTAGTATAAATTAGGTTTCACGAGTCTCACCAAGATTATTGAAACATGGGTGGGAACTATTC
Source organism: Sesbania bispinosa (assembly GCA_026901365.1). Classification (NCBI taxonomy): domain Eukaryota; kingdom Viridiplantae; phylum Streptophyta; class Magnoliopsida; order Fabales; family Fabaceae; genus Sesbania; species Sesbania bispinosa. The sequence continues at coordinate 1,391,427 of QLOH01000067.1, read as the reverse complement.
AAATCAATCACTTCAACTTTGTCTCATTCCCTCAAATTCTTAATGACGTGGAAAATGTCTAAAACGTAAACTGAATCAAAAGGAATGCCCTCTGCTCGAACTGGTGGAGAAGGGTTCCTTCGAACCAAGGTGAAGGGAGTGGTTCGAACCATCTAACAACTCTTCCTCTTCGAACCATAATTCCTTTCGAATCTGCCTAGACCTTCTCCTGGTCTTCTCTTTGCTTTTTCGAAACCTAGGTCCTCCATTCGCTTTTCGAAGCCACTTACCTGCCGTCCAACTTAATTGTCTTGACCACCGTCCACTTTGGTCAATGTGACCAAGACTTCTTCTGATTGGTTCGTTGGAGTAACATTCTTAATTCTTCCATGGCTTTCCACCCTTATAAAAGAAGAATGACTTCATTTGGGTTCCACCATTCTCCCTTGTGATCATGGAGGGATCCTTGATATTGGCTACCCTGTAGGACCTGATCTTGCCATTATATTTGGACTTTAGGTCAACAGGGTGTCCAACATTAGTGGTCACTTCACAGTTGATCTTGACCTCAGGTCGAACAGTGCAACCAACATTCAAGGCCTTGGCCCCATGCATGGCCTGGTATTACTCCACCTCCTTGGTACTAGGAAGAGGTTCAGGGTAATGGGTTATCTTAAAGCCCATTGCCTAATCTTCTGATTCTTGGGGTAAGAAGGAGATGAAGAAGAGGAAAAGGAGGAGGAAGGCAGATGAAGAAGATAGGGGTAAGTCCCTCAGCCCTTGGATTATTTGGAAGGTTCAAGGCTGAGAACCAACCCCTTTCTAAAGTTCTAAGCAAGGTGTTGTTCCTCCTCCGAAGACATAACACTGACACCCAGGTCGAAGGGGCGGCTTCCTCCATTCGAAGTGCTGGTTCGTAGATCAACATACATGGAGACATGTAAAAGGAAATAAAGTTAGGTTCGAATAGCGAACCTTTAGGCTTTAGTTCGATCCTATTGAAATTTCTAATAGAATCCCCTAATAAAAATAAGTATTATTTTTTAGCTCTCTGTGGGCCACTTCGAATTGTATTTTTATTTTTAACGAGTAACAGCTGGAAATCCAATAAGCAAGTTACCGTGGCTCGTTCCTCCGTAGAAGCCGTGTATCGTGCCTTAGGAGCTGCAACATGTGAACTTCAATGGCTGCAATATTTACTCAACGATCTGCACATCACTTGCTCCAAATCCCCTTTCCTATTTTATGATAACCAAAGTGCCCTACATATTGCACACAATCCAGTTATTCATGAACGTACAAAACACTTAGAGATTGATTGTCACTTAGTTCGTACCAAGCTGCAGGCTGGATTGATGAGCTTACTTCCTATTTCCAATCATGATCAGCTGGTGGAACTTTTCACCAAAGCTCTCTTGCCAAAGACATTCAATTACTTGTTGTCTCAACTGGGAGTTTTGAATATTTTTCAGCCTCCAACTTGAAGCGGGATGTTAAGAATGTAGGAAAACACAGGGAAACACTAGAAGGGGGGTTGAATAGTGTTTCAATGGAAGCCTTTGTGTTTTTAGAAAAACTTTAAAAACTGTTTATGAAAAACTTCAGATGATGGATGATCGTCTGAAGTTAGTTACTATCTTCTGAACCTTGGTTCAGATGCACAAAAGAGTTTAATAAATTGTTTTGTTCGAAGCTAAGATTTACGCACTTGAATACTTTTCAAACCCCTTAGTTAGTTTAAACTGAATTGAAAGAGTTTAAGGGATAGAGAAACTTAGTCAAGATTTATCCTGGTTCACTCACTACCACTGTGAGCTACGTCCAGTCCTAGGGAAAACCACCACTGGATTTCCACTAATCTTGCAAGATTACAAGTATTCTTTTCTGTCAAGCCTCCTCAGGCTCTACACCAAGTATTGTTTCTTCCACCAAGCCTCTCCAGGCTCTCAGACACTTATCCAAGTGTAACCCAAGTATTCTTTTCAGACAGAAAGCCTCTCCAGGCTTATAACCCAATCTGTTTAAGATAAAAACAGATGAAGTTCAATCTACTATCTTCAGATGATAGCTTGAACTGAGAGATGTACAATCAACTGAGATTCACTCAGGATTTGAACTATATAAAATGTACAAGAAATATCAGAGTATATTTTTCACAATGATTTGGGCAGAGTTTTCTTTCTTTTAATAACTTCACTTCTTCTTTATGCTTTGCATGGGGCATATTTATAGCCTTTGAGAAAATGTTGCCCGTTTTCAAATAGCATTAAATGCTTCAGGAGACGTTGAGACACATTCTGTCCAACACGTTCTGAGCCGTTCTGGGTGCAGCAGGTCTGCGTACACAATGCTTTTGAGCAGGTACAACAGCGTTGCAGACTTTCCTTAAAAATGCTAAACATTTGAACGAGGAGAGAAAGCGGCTCTGACTTTTATGCTAAAAAGGGTTAGACCATTGGGATGAACGTTCTTCTTACATAGTAACGTCTTCACGGGTCAAACCTTGAACTTGATACCTTCAACCTTCAGATGCAAGGAGTGCTTCAGATGAACTTCAAGTCTTTCAGATGATAAACACTCTTCAGACGAAGTTGCTCCTTCAGACGATCTGAGACTGTCAGATGAAGCTAATCTTTTAGATGATCTTTTCTCATAAATATGATCTGAAACAATGCAACATACTGTGAGAGCATAGTATCATATAAATGCCTTTTATATTTATATTTGTTGTTCATTAAAACTTAAGAGAGTGAGACTCAAAATATTTTTAATTTCATATTTTAATTTGAGACTCAACAATGAAGTCCCACATCGCTTACTTCTAGCTTAGTTTTATGTTTACAAGTCAGTTAGCTAAGTTAGTTAATTGGTTTTCTTTTTACCTGTATTAGTAACTGAATAACTCCATTTTCCTTTCCTTTCTATATAAGCTAGCCTTGTACATAGCCTCTCTTTATCAAAATAATGATCATTCAATTACAATTCTTCTCCTTCTCTTCAATGTTTTTAGGTTCAATCTCAGAGAGAAGTGCAAGATTATTCAAGCTTATGAATCTTGATCTTGTTCTTACTCCTTATGAGGTGTCACCTATAATTTGCTTTCTTGGATGATGAGTTATGTATCTCCAATCACGACTTTGAGGGAGTACATACTCTGTCTGAGACTCAACAATGTTGGTCTGAGAAGGTCCAGCTTCAGATGCAGGTTCAAACTTTTGCTCTGAAGGTCCTTCTAAGTGTCCTTCAGAAGGTCCTTCAGATTTTGGTTCTGGATTTAGCTTCATTCCTGCAAAATCCTCTTCAAGATCTGATAGTTCCTTATCAATCTCTTTAAAATCATTGAATCTTACATGGATAGATTCTTCTACTGTTAAGGTTCGTGAGTTATACACTCTGTAAGCCTTAGATGTTTCAGAATATCCAATAAATAAACCTTTGTCAGACTTAGCATCAAATTTTCCTAAATCATCCTTAGTGTTGAGTATGAAACACTCACATCCAAAGATATGGAAATAGGATATGTTGGGTTTTCTTCCTTTCCACAATTCATATGGAGTTCTTTTGAGAATTGGTCTTACCAAAATTCTGTTCTGAATGTAGCAAGCTGTGTGAATAGCCTCTGCCCAGAAGGATCTAGGTAAATTGCTTGAAATGAGCATGGTTCTACCCATCTCCTGCAAGCTTCTGTTCTTTCTCTCAACAACCCCATTTTGCTGAGGTGTCCTAGCCATAGAGAAATTGTGTGAGATCCCATTCTCATCACAGAACAGTCTGAAGCTTGAGTTTTCAAACTCTCCACCATGATCACTTCTAATAGCAGATATGCAGATTCCTTTTTCATTCTACACGTTCTTACAGAATTTTGTGAAATTCTCAAAGGTTTCCTCTTTGTTTCTTAGGAATATAACCCATGTAATCTTGTATAGTCATCAACAATGACCAATCCATTTTTCTTTTGCTAAGACTCTCTGTTCTAGTAGGACCAAACAAATCCATGTGAAGTAGTTCCAAGGGTCTGCTAGTTGAAACATCATTCTTGCTCTTAAAAGAGTTTCTTGTTTGTTTCCCTTTCAGACAGTTTTCACATAAAATGTCATATTTGAAAGAGAGCTTGGGTAAGCCTTTAACTAGATTATGTTTAGTTAGCTTTGAGATCAATCTCAAGCTGGCATGCCCAAGTTTCTGATGCCAAATCTGTTTTTCATCATCAATGGAAACAAGACACTTCACATTCTGACTAGCAAGTTCCTCTAGATCAATCTTGTACACATTATTGTGTCTCTTAGCAGAAAAGAGGATATGATCTGAAGTATCCTTGACTATACATCCTTCTTTGGTGAAAAAGACAACATATCCACTGTCACATAATTGACTTATGCTCAGAAGATTGTGTTGTAATCCTTCAACCAGAAGTACATTCTTAATAAGGGATAGAGGAGTTATACCTATAGTCCCTGTACCAGTGATCTTCCCTTGTTGGTTTCCACCAAAGGTGACCATTCCACCTGCCTTGGGTCTAAGGTTTTGGAACAAACACCTTTCTCCCATCATGTGTCGCGAGCACCCACTGTCTAGGTACCATTTGCAGTGTTTCTTTTGTCCTGTTAAACACATCTGCAACAGGAACAATTAAATTGTTAGGTACCCATACCTTCTTGGGTCTTCTTTTGTTAGTTTTGGGTCTTATTTTCCTTCTGTGTTTACACTGAGACTCCACATGTCCAGGTTTGCCACAGTTGGAACACCCATTACCTTTCCTAGGTCCTTTATCAGGCACTTTAAAATTTAAAGATTCAGAAGAAGATGTGTCTGAATAACCTAAGCCACTTTTGTCTAAGGAATGCCTCTGAGAGCCCAATAATCTGTTCATATTATCAGTTCCTTTGACAAATCTAGCTAGATCCAGAGTTAGCTCTTTAACCTTGTTTTTGAGCTTTTTATTCTCTTTTACAAGATTATCAGAGTTACTCGGATCCTGCTGAGGCAACATTTCTTTGAGAACAAGGTTTTCTTTTTGTAAATTTTCATTTTCTAAAGCAGCTTCTGTAAAAGCTCTTGAAAGCTCCTTGAACTCATTGAATAACTCTCTGCTACTTTTAACAAGGTCATCATACTGATCTTGTAAAGTTTGAGTAATTACCTCAGAGTCTGAACTGTCTGAGGATGGTAGGCTTTCCATCAGACAGAGGTTAGCTTCCTCTGAAGTATCCTCCTCTTCCTCTGAAGTGGAATCATCAAAGTCTTCCCAAGTAGCCATCAGACCCTTCTTTTTCTTGAAGAACTTCTTCTTCTGAAAGGTTGGCTTTCTCAGCTTGGGGCAATTAGCCTTCATGTGCCCTGGCTGTTTGCATTCAAAACAAGTAATTTTGTCAGTGTTAAAGGAGTCTTTTCCCGACTTACCTTGTTTGGTACTGGAAGATTGAGATCTTCTGAATCTCCCTTTCCTTTGCAGCATCTTCTTGATCTTCTTGCTGAGAAGAGCAAGATCTTCATCTTCTGAACAACCTTCAGATTCAGTATCACCATCTGAAGTGTCCTCAACTTGCATGGCTTTCATGCTACCATGCCTAGATTGTCTGGCCTTGGAGTTTAATGACAGTGATTTCTTCTTGGTGTCATCCTCTCCAAGTTCAAGCTCATGGACTTTGAGAGTGAAGGGAATCAAGCATATGGTCAGGGTGCAACGGAAATAAATGGATTCCCTCCCTTGTTATGATCGTTTTGCGAAAACACGAATCAAGACATAAAAGGTATTGAAACGAAAGGTCGTACCTTATTAGGGTTACAAACGAGGCAAGAATAGTCGCGTCTCTATTGGTATCCACGCCAACAGCCAAACTAGGATACCCTCCTCAGCTCTACTAGTAGCCTTAGAAAGTAAGAAGCGATTGCTCATGTGTGTCTGGGGTAGTGCATCTTATGCTCTATTTATAGAGTGGTGGCTAGGGTTTTACCCTCTCACTCACTTAACCCTCACATTTATGGGCCCGACCCATTATGTTATAATTCTAATTAAATTAAATTAGAATTATTATTCTTTCCTAGTGGCTTATTGTATGCGTGTGACCCAATAGGCTTTTAATATTTGGTTATAATATTAAAATAAAACCCTTTTATATTTAATATCATAAATAGTGAGCGGTATCTAGCAACACATCACTATCCAAATATTGAGATTATCAATAACTTTGATAAATCCTATTTTATGATAATAATTTATATGATCTGTCCCTTTGTCCAAATATCTAATTGAACACAAGGGCATGGATTGTGTCAACCTTGTATAGTTCAATTTATATTTTCTTGATCCCCAAGTAGACTGTACAGAAAATAAATATCTCATATTTATCCTCCTGAGCGTGGCCATGCATTTTGTAGTCTCACTTTATCAAGAGGCCTATAGATATAACTCCTGTTACATAGGAGGAACAAATCCCATCTAGGGAACTCACATTCCTCCACATAATTTATTATATGTCCAAATACCAACTTTATGATCACCCTATTACAGGTAACGTTTGATGATATTCAAAACACAATCCTTTATGTAGGAATCATAGTGATTTCAGGTCAAAGGACTTTATATATAACATTTATCAATTTAAGAAACGTTCATGACACTTATGTAACAATCCATGCAACGTTCTTAAGGTGGGTCTGTCCAGTACACCATTACTCTTAATGTGTACCTATGTGAGCACATGATATCTCATATCCATGATCTATGAGATGTGATCATCAATGAACTCACATTCTAGTCTAAATGCATCTTTGTCCTAAGATGATACTTGACTAGGGACTATTTAAGAATAGTTCTTCATAAGATCTCACGATCAAGTCATCTACTTGATTTCTTATGAAATTTAAGCTTACTATTCTAAGGACATTAATTATATTCTAAAAGAATTAATAAAATGAAATGCCTTTATAAAATAATAATATGATACAAGTGATGAATGTTCAAAAACATATAGGTCTCTAGTGCATATACTAACAATCTCCCACTTGCACTAGATCCATTCAGACATAACTCTAATGCCTAATGATCTATTGTGCCTTTCATGCTTCTACTGCACAAGGGGTTTTGTCAATGGGTCTGCAACATTGTCATCTGTATGCACTTTGCATATCTTCACATCTCCCCTATCAATGATTTCTCGAATGAGATGGAAACGTCTAAGTATATGTTTAGATCGTTGATGAGATCTGGGTTCCTTGGCTTGTGCAATAACCCCATTATTATCACAATAAAGACTTATAGGATCCACAATGGTAGGAACTACTCCAAGTTCAATGATGAACTTCCTGATCCATACGGCCTCTTTCGCAGCATTTGAGGCCGCAATATACTCAGCTTCTGTGGTAGAATCAGCGACTGTTTCCTGCTTTGAACTCTTCTAGCTCACAGCGCCACCATTCAAGCAAAACACATAACCTGACTGTGATCTTGAATCATCTTTGTCGGTTTGGAAGCTAGCATCAGTGTAACCCTTTACAAGTAGCTCTTCCTCACCTCCATATATCAAGAACGAATCCTTAGTTCTTCTCAAGTACTTAAGGATGTTTTTGACTGCTGTCTAGTGACCTTCACTGGGATCAGACTGGTATCTGCTAGTCATGCTCAAAACATATGATATGTCTGGTCGAGTACACAACATGGCATACATGATAGACCCTATAGCAGATGCATAAGTAATCTTACTCATGCATTCTCGCTCTTCCTTACTGGAAGGAGATTGAGCCTTAGATAGGCTTATACCATGTGGCATAGGCAAAAATCCCTTCTTAGAATCTTGTATGCTAAACCGTTTTAACACTTTGTCTATGTATGTACTTTGACTTAGGCCAAGCAATCTTCGAGATCTATCTCTATAGATCCTGATACCTAACACGTAGTTTGCTTCGCCCAAATCTTTCATAGAAAAACAATTTCCTAACCAAGTCTTTACAGACTGAAGGGTAGGAATGTCATTTCCTATGAGGAGTATGTCATCTACATACAAAACCAGAAAAACAACTACATTGTCACTAACCATTTTGTAGACACAAGGTTCATCCTCATTTTTAATGAAACCAAACTGTTTTACAACTTCATCAAAATGAAGATTCCAGCTTCTAGAGGCTTGCTTTAATCCATAAATGGATCGTTGCAACTTGCATACCTTTCCAGTATTTCAGGTATAACAAAAACTTCAGGTTGTGTCATATACACATCTTCAAGAAGGATCCTATTTAGGAAAGCTGTCTTGATACCCATTTGCCAGATTCCATAATCATGGTAAACTGCAACAGTAGGCAAGATCCGAACAGATTTAAGCATGGCAACTGGGGAAAAGGTTTCATCATAGTCTATACTATGAATTTGCATGAAACCCTTTAGCCACCAACCGTGCTTTAAAGGTACTTACATTACCATCCATGTCACTTTTCCTCTTTGAAAACCCACTTGCATCCTATGGGTTTTATCCCTTCGGGTGGCTCAATCAAGGTCCATACCTTGTTAGTGTACATGGAATCCATTTCATATCTCATGGCATCAAGCCATTTCTCAGATTCTGGACTCAAAAGAGCTTCTTGGTAGATCACTGGTTTACCTTGATCCATTAGCAATACATCCCCTTCCTAAGACACAAGGAAACCATATCTCTCAGGTTTGTGACGTACTCTATCTAATCTACACAAGTCTTGCGCTACTTGAGCAAGTGGCTCCACAACACTTTGTGATATCTGCTTTTGCTCCATCATTGGCTCATTGCTACTTTATGGTACTTGAATTTCTTCAAGTTCTACTTTCCTCCAACTTATTTTCTTAGAGACAGATTCCTTCTCTTAAGAATATAGCAGTCCTAGCGACAACCACTCTGCCTTTGCTAGGATTATGGAAGTAGTAACCCTCAGTTTCTTTTGGGTATTCCACAAATAAGCACTTATCTGATTTGGGCCCTAGCTTATCTGAAACTTGGAGTTTCACATAAGTTTCACAACCTCAAATCTTCATAAAAGACATACTAGGTCGTTTCCAGTCCATATCTCATATGGTGTCTTTATGATAGCCTGAGATGGAACACGGTTTAGTGTGAAGGCTACTGTTAATAAAGCATGATCCCAAAAGGAGTCGGGGAGATTAGTATGACTCATCATAGATTGAACCATGTCTAATAGAGTTTGATTTCTCCTTTCTGAAACTCCATTCCATTGAGGTGTTCCAGGAGGAGTGAGTTGAGATGTTATCCAACACTCTCTTAGATAGTCATCAAATTGTTGGCTTGAGTATTCTTCACCTCGATCTCATTGAAGTGTTTTAATAGTCTTGCCAAGTTGGTTTTATACTTCATTCTTAAATCCCTTGAACTCTTTAAAGGATTCGAATTTGTGTTCCATCAGATACACAAATCCATATGTACTGAAATCATCAGTAAAATTGATGAAGTATTGAAAACCTCTTCTAGCCATTGTGCCCATGGGCCCACATACATCACTATGTATGAGACCAAGAAGATCACCGACCCTTTCACCCCTTTTTCGGTGAATGGGGTTTTGGTCATCTTCCCAAATAAATAACATTCACATCTCTTAATTGATTCAAAATCAAATGAGTCCAAATAACCATCTTGGTGGAGTTTGGATATGCATTTCTCATTTATGTGGCCTAAGCAACAATGCCAAAGATAAGTTGGGTTTAAACCATTTGTTTTAACCCTTATGTTATAGATAGGCACTTCCACGTCAAGAACATATTGTTCAACTTTGCTCAACCACATCGTTCAAATAAATTGAATTGTTCTTTATGAAAAACACCTTTTTCTAAACAAGAAACGAAATTAATATTCCTCCTAATAGTAGGCACAAAATAACAATTATTTAGTTCAATAACTAGCCCAGTTGGCAAAGTTAAATAATAAGTTCCTATGGCTAAAGCAGCAACTCTTGCTCCATTTCTGACTCGCAGGTCGATTTCACCTTTGGTCAACGGTCTACTCCTTTTTAGACCCTGCACATTCACACAAATGTGAGATCCACATCTAGTATCTAATACCCAAGATGCAGAAGTAGATAAATTGACTTCTATAACATAAATTCCTGAAGTGGAAGTCTCACTTCCCTTCTTCTTGATCTCCTCCAGGTACTTTGCACAGTTTCTCTTCCAATGTCCTTATTGGCCACAGTGGAAACATTTTCCTTCCTTAGCTATCCCGCCCTTAGGCTTCAAAGCAGAGGTACTAGGCTTGTTTTTGCCCTTGTCCTTTGATTTGAAATAGGGCTTCTTGAACTTCTTCTTGCCCTTGCCTTTTTCAGGTTGGACCATCAATATGGCCTTCCCTTTACCTTTATTAATGTTTTGCTCAACTGTTCTCAACATGCTCAACAATTTTGGCAGTGGTTTGTCAAATTCATTCATGTTGTAGTTCATGACGAATTGACCATAGCTGTCTGGCAACGATTACAAGACAAGATCAATAGCCAACTCTTGGCCTAATGGGAATCCAAGTCTTTCTAGGTTTTCAATGTACCCAATCATCTTGAGTACATGAGCATCAACAGGATTTCCCTCTGCCAGTCTGTATTGATAAAGTGCCTTTGAGACTTCAAATCGTTCATGCCTAGCTTGGCCTTGATAAAGTCTCTTTAAATGTATGATCATATCGTACGCCTCCATGTTCTTATGCTGTTTTTGGAGTTCAGCATTCATGGAAGCAAGCATAAGGCATCCTACATCGAGAGCATCATCCAGATGCTTCTTAAAAGCATCCTTGTCAGCTTTCGAAGCAGTTGCAGCAGGTGTTTCAGGAACGGGATCTTCCAGGATATACAACTTCTTTTGATGCCTAAGGACAATCCTTAGGTTTCTATACCAGTCTAGAAAGTTAGTTTCAGACAGTTTGTCCTTCTCAAGGACAGATCTCAGTGAAAGGTTACTTGTTGTGTTTGTTGCCATGGTTATCTTTTAACAGAAAATAATGCAAGTAAGCATCATATAACAAACATATTTAACAAGGTCTTTAATCAAATATGCCTCCCACTATTTTGATTCAAAACAAGTACCCTCAATATAAAGAATCAGAAAATCTCATCACTAGATTTTCTAGTGGGCCAAGATCCATATTTCACCTAATTTTAAGTCAGCTTTAGCTGATCGCTTAAAAAAAGATTATTTAGGTAGGAACACGCTTTCCAATTGTATCTCATACAACTCTTGGATAGTTAGGTGAATAACTCTTATTCTAATTCATCTTATGAATTAATGCCTAACTTAGTGCCTCTAGGTTTTTTTTAATCCTATTGAATATAACTAGTTAAGTCAAAATCCAACGGATGACAGTTGGATATTACTTTTATCCCATCGCACCTCACTAAAGTAGATAAATGCACCCTGCTTTAGCAGACCCACATTTAATCGATTCTAGTCTTGACGAGTGCCATACATTGGAAGGCAAAACATGACTTAATATCGGTGCCTTTAGGTTTTTCAATCTTATTGAATATACCCAATCAAAACCCAATGGTTGACAATTAGATATCACTTTTATCCTATCACGCCTCACTAAAATAGATAAAGGTACCCTGCTTTAGCAGACCCATTCTTCATTGATTCTACCCTTGACGAGTGTCATTCATTGGAAGGCATAATAAGCATTAGGGGATTTGATCGCTTTAATTTTATTCGTTGTTAAAACATTTAACATACAAGCATGTATCTCATACAAACACATGATATGGTTATGGCCTCCTAAAAACCAATACAAAATTACATCACATATAATCTTGAAGTCTCCATCCACATGTCTCCACATGCTCCTTTGGCTCCATGCTCTTCCCGGTTACATTACATAACAAGAAGAAACCTCGTTTTAACATACGGGGGGATAGAGTTGAGAAGAGAATTACAAGAGGAATGTTTAGAGGTAAGGCACGACACGCAGGTCGTATTTAAATTAAAACAACTAAAGCCATAACCAACCATCATGCAAATTCAACATTCATTGATTGTAAAACAAGCGATATAATAAGATGTATATATATTAAGCGAGGTTTGATTACGCGCATACGAAATAACCCATTACGCAGTGTCTCAAAACAAAAATTGGATTTGATAAACACTCAACCAATCATCAATAAGTGTCTCGCATCAAACGAATACTTCACGAATCGATAAACGAGTAAGTCCCTCGTATCATTTGAATACGTTCTTGTCAGCAAATTGATAAGTGGCATGTTTATCAACAGCCAACATTTGAGTCAAGACAAGGTTTCAACAATTGAACCCTTTGATGCCCAAGACATGTACTCTTTCATGTTCCTTGGGACCCTCCAACATTAGAACATATAAACATATATATACATCGCACATAAAATAATCAATAAAGGGAACAAAATAAACTGATTCTGAAAGTTGCGCTTCACTTGCGCTTCACCTGCGCTACAGTGTAGGTGAAGCGCAAGTATCAGAATCGAAAATACGTAAACCGCGCTTCAGTCTGCGCTGCAGCCTAGCTTGCAGCGCAGACTGAAGCGCAGGTTGCAGCCCAGATATCAGCCCTACGTTTTTTCAGCAGAAAAACAACAAAAAAATCATAATCTCCACAAGATTAAAAAGCCTAAAACGTGTTTCTCGCAAACCAAAGCTCTGATACCAATTGAAGGGAATCAAGCATATGGTTAGGGTGCAGCGGAAATAAATGGATTCCCTCCCTTGTTATGATCGTTTTGTGAAAACACGAATCAAGGCATAAAAGGTATTGAAACAAAAGGTCGTACCTTATTAGGATTACAAACGAGGCAAGAGTAGCCGGGTCTCTATTGGTATCCACGCCAACAGCCAAACTAGGATACCCTCCTCAGCTCTGCTAGTAGCCTTAGAAAGTAAGAAGCGATTGCTCATGTGTGTCTGGGGTAGTGCATCTTATGCTCTATTTATAGAATGGTGGCTAGGGTTTTACCCTCTCACTCACTTAACCCTCACACTTATGGGCCTGGCCCATTATGTTATAATTCTAATTAAATTAAATTAGAATTATTATCCTTTCCTAGTGGCTTGTTGTATGCGTGTGACCCAATAGGCTTTTAATATTTGGTTATAATATTAAAATAAAACCCTTTTATATTTAATATCATAAATAGTGAGCGGTATCTAGCAACACATCACTATCCAAATATTGAGATTATCAATAACTTTGATAAATCCTATTTTATGATAATAATGTATATGATATGTCCCTTTGTCCAAATATCTAATTGAACACAAGGGCATGGATTGTGTCAACCTTGTATAGTTCAATTTATATTTTCTTGATCCCCAAGTAGACTGTACAGAAAATAAATATCTCATATTTATCCTCCTGAGCATGGCCATGCATTTTGCAGTCTCACTTTATCAAGAGGTCTACAGGTATAACTCCTGTTACATAGGAGGGACAAATCTCATCTAAGGCACTCACATTCCTCCACATAATTTATTATATGTCCAAATACCAACGTTTGATGATATTCAAAACACATAATCCCTTATGTAGGAATCATAGTGATTTCAGGTCAAAGGACTTTATATATAACATTTATCAATTTAAGAAACGTTCATGACACTTATGTAACAATCCATGCAACGTTCTTAAGGTGGGTCTGTCCAGTACACCATTACTCTTAATGTGTACCTATGTGAGCACATGATATCTCATATCCATGATCTATGAGATGTGATCATCAATGAACTCACATACTAGTCTAAATGCATCTTTGTCCTAAGATGATACTTGACCAGGGACTATTTAAGAATAGTTCTTCATAAGATCTCACGATCAAGTCATCTACTTGATTTCTTATGAAGTTTAAGCTTACTATTCTAAGGACATTAATTATATTCTAAAAGAATTAATAAAATGAAATGCCTTTATAAAATAATAATATGATACAAGTGATGGATGTCAAAAAACATATAGGTCTCTAGTGCATATACTAACAGAGAGAACCCAATAGTTCCTCCATTCTAAGAGAGTTTAAATCTTTGTCTTCTTGACTGGCAGTGACCTTGGGTCTCCAAGACTTTGGTAAGCTTCTTAGAATCTTTCGATTGTTATCTCCTGATTCAAAGTTTCTTCCTAACGACCTGAGTTGATTGGTTATCGTCTGAAACCTTCCAAACATTTGGTCTATGTTTTCAGATTCTTCCATCTTGAACATCTCATACTGATGTACAAGCATGTTGATCTTGGATTGCTTCACAGTCTCTGTCCCTTCATGGGCTGCTGCAAGCCTATCCCAGATCTCCTTGGCAGATAAACAACCATGAACTTTCTTATATTCTGACATGTTTAAAGAGCATATCAGATAGAGTTTAGCCTTGACATTTAGTTGAACTCGAGCCTTATGCTCTATGGTCCATTCAGCCTTTGGTATGAGCACTCCAGCATGCATGGGCACGTAGTCTCCATCAGTAACCTCATCCCAGACATCAATGTTGTTGCTTTCAATAAACTTCACGATCCCTCCAATAGTGGTAGTCCACTCCATTGAATGCTGGGGGTCTCGTGATGGAGGCTCATTCAATGATGTATTGTCTGTTGCTGGTAGAAGTTTCCATTGGATCTCTGTCCTCCACACTGATTTGGTGCTAACCGCGAGGATAAGCTCTGGTACCAACTGTAGGAAAACACAGGGAAACACTAGAAGGGGGTTAAATAGTGTTTCAATGGAAACCTTTGTGCTTTTAGAAAAACTTTAAAAATTGTTTCTGAAAAACTTCAGATGATGGATGATCGTCTGAAGTTAGTTACTATCTTCTGAACCTTGGTTCAGATGCATAGAAGAGTTTAGTAAATTGTTTTGTTCGAAGCTAAGATTTACGCACTTGAATACTTTTCAAACCCCTTAGTTAGTTTAAACTGAATTGAAAGAGTTTAAGGGATAGAGAAACTTAGTCAAGATTTATCGTGGTTCACTCACTACCACTGTGAGCTACGTCCTGTCCCAGGGCAAACCACCACTGGATTTCCACTAATCTTGCAAGATTACAAGTATTCTTTTCTGTCAAGCCTCCTCAGGCTCTACACCAAGTATTGTTTCTTCCACCAAGCCTCTCCAGGCTCTCAGACACTTATCCAAGTGTAACCCAAGTATTCTTTTCAGACAGAAAGCCTCTCCAGGCTTATAACCCAATCTGTTTAAGATAAAAACAGATGAAGTTCAATCTACTATCTTTAGATGATAGCTTGAACAGAGAGATGTACAATCAACTGAGATTCACTCAGGATTTGAACTATATAAAATGTACAAGAAATATCAGAGTATATTTTTCACAATGATTTGGGCAGAGTTTTCTTTCTTTTGATAACTTCATTTCTTCTCTATGCTTTACTTTGCATGGGGCATATTTATAGCCTTTGAGAAAATGTTGCCCGTTTTCAAATAACATTAAATGCTTCAGGAGACGTTGAGACACATTCTGTCCAACACGTTCTGAGCCGTTCTGGGTGCAGCAGGTCTGCGTACACAATGCTTTTGAGCAGGTACAGCAGCGTTGCAGACTTTCCTTAAAAATGCTAAACATTTGAACGAGGAGAGAAAGCAGCTCTGACTTTTATGCTGAAAAGGGTTAGACCATTGGGATGAACGTTCTTCTTACATAGTAACGTCTTCACGGGTCAAACCTTGAACCTGATACCTTCAGCCTTCAGATGCAAGGAGTGCTTCAGATGAACTTCAAGTCTTCAGATGATAAACACTCTTCAGACAAAGTTGCTCCTTCAGACGATCTGAGACAGTCAGATGAAGCTAATCTTTCAAAGGATCTTTTCTCATAAATATGATCTGAAACAATGCAACATACTGTGAGAGCATAGTATCATATAAATGCCTTTTATATTTTATATTTGTTGTTCATTAAAACTTAAGAGAGTGAGACTCAAAATATTTTTAATTTCATATTTTAATTTAAGACTCAACAAAGAAGTCCCACATCGCTTACTTCTAGCTTAGTTTTCTGTTTACAAGTTAGTTACCTAAGTTAGTTAATTTGTTTTCTTCTTACGTGTATCAATAACTGATTAACTCCTTTTTCCTTTCCTTTCTATATAAGCTAGCCTTGTACATAGCCTCTCTGTATCAAAATAATGATCATTCAATAACAATTATTCTCCTTCTTTTCATCTTGTTCGTTTTCTCATAGAAGACTATATGCAACTTTGCAGACCCAACTTTGAAGACGGTGCAGACCCAACTGCGCTCCATCTTTTGCATCATAAACCCCTTCTATCATACTACTGCCAATTTTCTTTTTCCATGGATGACTTTCTTTGCACTTTCACGAAGTCGTTACTTTGTACCTGCGACCGTAGGACTATAATTAATCTCAACCTTTCATTTAAAAAGCAATATATCCAATACAATAAATAATTTGTGTACGGGTGCACAAGTCTTTTACTTATATATCTTAGATAATTTCATATATTAGTCCTTGGAATATGAAAATTATATATTTTTTTTAAAATGAAAAGTTATTTAATTTAATATGAAAAATTATTCAATTCATTGAAAGATTTTTTTTAAACATTAATTTAATTAGGCCAAAGAGATCAAACTAAATTGAATAACTTTTTTATTTTTCAGAACTAATACCAACCTCAACTTTTTCATAACCAGAACGAGGGTTTGCTTGATATTACTTTCACATTCCTTTTAAAAGGAATGTGAAAGTAATGAATACGGTATTAATCAGTGGTAAAGTAAAATATATCAGTGACTTATAGTCGCAGAAATTTCGTCGTGATGGCCGTTAGGAACAAATTTTCAGTACTTCAGGAGCACCCACTCCTCAGTACTCCCCCTTTGTTATTTGACAGTTTTTTCTTTTTTTAACTTCCCTTTTTCAAATTAAAATTGGGGATGCATAACTAATCATGCCAGGTGTTGGATTTTAAATGGAAGGAGTACCTACTCCTGGAGGATTGTAGATTTTTTCGGCCTTTAGATAAGCAATGACCCACAAGTGATGTTTGACTTTGATAGATAGCCACTACATATTTGATTTTAGACAATGAAATTGAAACCACGACGTACGGGGGAAGGGATAATGCTAAATATGATTTACGATATAATATATTGTTGCACCCGTGACGCTACCATAATAGTATAAATTTAATTTTGTAGAACTAATTTATTTTAAAGTGATATGTTTTATATTTTGAAACTTTTTTTAAAAGTAAATTTATAGAAAAAATTAATATAAATTTTTTAACTCAATATAAAAGTTATAATTATCACATTAACTAACCATTGTTTTCAATTTCTTTTCACCTCATTGATGAATGATTTCAAATGCAATTAAGGCTCACAATGATAGAGGTAAGATTTGAATTTACTGTCTCAACCTTTTTCCTTTGCATTGGGTCACGACACCTAAGGTAATGAGGTTCAAATACTTTTCAACTTTATTATGTTATGGATGTCACTTACTAACTGCAATAACCTTTGTGTTTATATAGTAGGCCCATAAGCCTCATCATGCTTAACTTTTATATAGAGGTTTGTAAGTGCAATTTATCTCATATTTATATAAATGCTAATAAATATGTGTTGTTAATCTACATATATTTTATGTTTTAGACAATTGTTTATCTTTAATATTTTTAGTTTGGAATTGACTATATGTGTACATATTGTTTTGGAAATTTTTTGAAAAGAATGTTAAGAAGAAATTTATTTACCTAAATAGATTTGACAAGATAGGTCGCAGGACTTTGTTGGTTAAAAGACTTCTTTTCCTTACTAACTATCTTAGTGTTAGATTAAATTAAATTCTCTTATCTAATTCATTGGCAATTGTTTTGATAGTCTCTTGATTTGTTTTTGGTTGATTGTTTTCCCCACCTATTATTTATTATGTAGGAAGTGAATAGGAAAGAAGTTCAGATACAAATTCCTCTTTTATTTTTATAGATAGAACATGCAGAAGAGGTTGAACAAATTGGATAATGCTACTTTATCCATGTTGAATTAGCATTCTTTTTTATATTTAGTTTTGGGTTTTGACTTCCGTTAAAACTCTCATGGCATTTATCTTGCTTTTGCAATTATTTAGGTTCATATCTTTTAAGCAATATCTGTGATGGTTGTTGTTGAAAATGATATCATTAGTAGTGTAATTATGAGAAAAAAAAATATAGGGAAGGAAGAGAGAACTTGAAAAGGAGGTTAAAGAAATTTGAGTTGCATTTTGTATAGCTGAGTTTTTGGTTTTGACTTCTGTTTGTGACATCTCTCCTTGCACACCGCTCCAAAATTGATGTATAAGTAGTAAATATTAGCTTCATCTGATTCTGCTCCATTGCCTTCTGCAAACAGAGTTTGCCTTCTCAACTTTCTTTTAATGGACATAAGTTTTCATAGTGCATTTAAGGTCAATGAGCCTATTTTGCACGTACTATTTGCCATTCGCTTAACTAGATACTTACTTACCTTTCGTTAGCTTCTTATGACAAGCACTGAATAAGCACTGATGCGACCTATTTCTCTTGCTTTTATTTTTAATGAAATATAATTTGGATTGCTTAAGTGCCTTTTCATTCATGTTGGAATTCTATAATTCCATATCAAAATGCTTATCTAGAAGAGTTTGCAAATGTGCAGTCCATTTAACAAGGTGAAGATTTTGCAAACTGTTGTATATACAATTAGTGTAACTGAAAAATTAAGACTTACACGATGAAGATTTTACTTCATTTTGTACCAGTGAACTTGCATTTTATTACCATCAAGGTCAGAGAAAAAGCCACAATGTAGAGGTTGTAGAGTTAGCAAGTAGAAGAAAACCATTCTGATAACGCATTGCTTATTCAAATATAAACATGATATATGTATGGTTGATCATTTAGTGGGTGAATCATGCATACCTGATGGATGTCTTCTATAAAATGAGAAAGAAATAAAAGAGCTTATGTGAGATTATCTAATATCATGATCTTACATCATCCAAAAGAATGTTAGTCAGCAGAAAAATCATAGGTTTACCACCGGTGATATTAGTATATTATAAGCTCCCAAACCACAAGATAGGATAAATATGTTTTTAGATAGAGAATTCTATGATATTTGCAGGTCAAATAAAAAGGAATCATCAAGGTACTAACTTGACCACTATGAATTTCTAATAAAGTTTATAAATGTTTTGATTCAATCACTCATCACAGGTGAGTCTACCTGGGAAGAAAGAATAAATGTGTTCATGGAGTTGAGATTATGCAAAAAAAAAAAAAACTGGTACTCCCCAATCGGTGTCTAGCACTCAACCTCCTATAGCCATATATATTATGGACAACGTTATGCAGTTATTGGTCTTGCTAAAGCACTATATTTGATAATGATATTGCAAGCCATGTCTATGACAAAGTACAACTTCAAATTTAGTTCTTTGGGTTTTTTTTACCAAGAATATTGGGTTATCTATTGGGATTTGATACAAGTCCTTTTAATCATATATGTTCAAAAGCTTTAACATATGGTTGGATAACTCTAACATTGTGTAGTGATTTGCTCTCATTGGACCGTTGAATTCTGCACAAGTGCTTGCCTAAATCAATTTTTAAATTTTGAGTGGTTAATTGGTTAAGGTACGTCATAAAATTTATTGTACATTAAAAGTGACATAATTTGATTAAGGTTTTAGAATTCGATCATATGTGAAAAGATATTAATTTAAGAGTAAAAATTTACCTGTGGGGATGATCATTCTACATTTGAGCAATGATACTTGACTTATAATAACTCAAATGAATATCTATGTATTGAAAACAAGATTCATGTTAAGAAACAATTTACTGAGAAACAATGTTTTATATTAACCTATTATTGAGCTTTCTAATGTTTAGATATATACTCTATTAATAAATATTATTTTATTAAGAAAATTGACCACACCCCGTGCTTTATTTTAAGGTATTCATGACTTCACTTGGTATGATTGTGGTTTCAATGTTTTTCATAATTATGATATTTGTTGATGCCATACAGATTGTTATATGCTTTGGTTTACTTATGTCATTGTTCAATATACCTAAGAAATTTGTTGATTGTATTACGCCATAAAAGTTATAATCTATTTAGTTCATTCCAGATTAATAATAAGTAAGTTGAATTTTCTATTGCGTAAAAGATATTAAACTAAAATGGAAAGGAAAAAAAAAAAGGAAGAAACACTACAAATTGTTAATATTTGATTTGAATGAAATTGTTTAAATGAAATTGTTGTTGGTGACGGCCAAAAATTATCTTTTTTTTTTTAATTTCTCTTATTTAATTTTATGAGGCTGTAATTATTGCCTATTGAGAACTATTTTTTATTAATTTTATAATATTTTTGTTCCAATTGATACATAGTTTGATTGTAGATTATTCTTGGTTATAGCCTCAAATTGCTTTATTTAATTCCTTTTTAAAATTTTATATGAGGTTCAACTAAAAAAACTTACTAGTACTTATAACTCTATTTGGTGTTTTTATAATTTTTTTTAATTGTTGCATTGTTTGATTGAAATTGTTTCTTAGATATTGCCTAAATTTCCTTTTCTTAATTACCCTTTTTAAATTATATGATGTTATAATTACTGTCATTGATAGCTAATTTTAGTATTTGATAGCTAATTTTAGTATTGTTATAATTTTATTCTCCCAATTACTATATATTCTAATTGAAATACTTCTTAGTTATGGACTAAAATTGCTTTCCTTAATTCCTCTTATTTAATTTCTCTAATAAGTTCATTTCGTTTTCTCTTTCTCATGTTAGCCTAAGTTTTTTTTAAATTCCAACATGACAATACCATGATTTTGCATAATTGATTTTAAATCACTTCCGTCCAATGTACTTCGTAAAGCGTGCATCATCCATCTTAACCATTCATTTCTAAAATAAATTCAACTCAACTGTGAATCAAACGGACCCTTAGTATGTTAGCAAATTGTGTTGCTGAAGTTATTGCTAAATTGGCTTTTTCAAATTAAGTTTGTGTGGATAAAAGATATCCCCGAGAATTTCAAATCTCCCCAATTATAATAAATTCTTAGCTTTTTTTAATGAAAAACCCACTATTAAAAAAGTTACTTTCTATTAAGGGCTGTTTTTATAATATTTATTTTTTGAATTTCTACATAATTTGATTGATATTATTTTTAATTATAGCGTACAATTGTTTCCCTTAATTCTTTTTTTTTTCTAAATTTTACGAGGTTGTAATTATTGCCTATTAAAAGCTATTTTTGTTATTTTTATAAAATTTGTTTTTAAATTGCTATAAACTTTGATTGAAACTATACTTAGTTACAGTCTAAAATTGGTTTTCTTAATCCCTCTTTTTAAAATTCTTTAAGATTGTAATACTTGAGAGTTATTTTTGGGCTTTTTATAATTTTATTCCTTGAATGAATGCATATATTATTATTATTATTTTTATTATTATTATTATTATTTTTATTTTTTTATTGTTCAATCCATTTTTTATCCATTTGTGTTCAATCAATTAATACCATATATTAATTTTCTTTATGACTTTTTCACAGTTTTGTATAGGTTTTTTAGGAAAAAAAAATGAGTGGCTTATTTAAGTATTTTTTTCTTTTTTATTTGATTTAATAATTATTGTTATAATTAATTTTACATATATTTTTAACTAAATTCAATACTCAACTCTCTATCATTTCTCTCATATTTATGCCCCGTGCATCGCATAGGTCACTCACTAGTACAACCTAAAAAGACAAAATAAAAAATAGAAGTAAGAGAGAGAAATGTAGGATGTGATAGATGATATGATTGAGTGCGTGTTTGGATTGACGTAGGCAAACTTGAGTTTAGGTAAACGTGATTTATTGAACGTGATTTGAAGAGAACTTGAGTTTGTATAAACGTGATTTCTTGTTTGGATAGTTTGTTGCAAACGTGAGTTTAAGAAAGTGAATGTTGTTTGTTTGAGATTTTATAAATCACGTTTGCAGGTATAATTATTAAAAAGGACATGTCTTTGTTTGTTATATAGATATAGATTTCATTTTATTAAAATAAAGTATATAATTGATTTTAATACTAAAATATAAAAGATATTTACACTAATTTTTATTTATTTAGAAGTATTAGGAATATACATGATATTTTAACTATTGATCACATAACTTTGTTAAAAGCTTGGATATAAAATGAAATAACAACATAAAAGTATTGTTGAGCATAAATATTCTTAAAACATAACTATGGAATATAACACTGAAACAATCGTGAAATATAAACTAGGAATTAACTTGTTGGACTTTATAAATGGTCATTGCAAAACAATATCCAACTTTCAACCTCAAATTACAATTAAGGGCGCTAGCGCAAACTTTATTCTAAAACCATCCTGCATGAGTTCACATGCCAAACCATGTCCTGTCATAGTTCCGGAGGCTCATCCATCTGATCCGCAAATGGGTGGTTAACATTTGCATAGTGCCCAGTGAACCTATGCCACTGATCATTGTATGCACCTAACAAAAAAAATATTTGATTTATGAAACCGAAAGAAAGCACATGAAATAAACTACAATGTGGCAAGATTGGATTCATTGTATTACTGGATGCATATACCAAATTTTATTTTGTATTGCAAAGATGTAAGAAACCTGATAAACAGGTCAGTAAGTCGATCAATTAGTAATAGGCAAAGCCGCAAAGGTCTATCATGCAGCTTGCAGCTTGTCTGGTTAATGAAACTTTTTGCTGAGTTTTAAGAGATGGATCAGGTCAGAAGGTTCGGCTGTTGCGGCCATGCTCCTATCTGGTTCAGGTTCAACGAGTAGCAACGAAATGTTGACGGAGAGTGTGTGAGCCTTTCTTTCTACAAGGTATAGCTGACCAACTTGTGGCTCATGAAGGGTAAAAATGCAAATGAAAAATATAAACCTCACTTTCTCTCTGAACTCACGTATAACGAAACGTACAAGCTAGGATTTCTCGCATTCAAGGAAACTCACGTTCGCTCGGTAACTCAAGTCGCTGACACCAACCCAAACAATAGAGGAAAATTTTAACTCACGTTTAAACAAGGGATATGTGTGTTTGGCCCAGCCAAACTCCAATCCAAACACAACTTGAGAGATATAGAGAGAAAAAGTATGTTGTATGAGTTGTTGTATATTTTTTGTTGTATGAAAAACATTACTCATTTCATTTCCCTATTGCTCCACAGTAGTAGTACGTCATCACAATGACGTTATCTTCACGTCTCTGATGTTGACACGTGGCTCAGTAATGAGGAGCTTCATAGGAAGGTGTTTGAATTGGAATGGAAGAATAGTTCCAAGAAAGCATATTAGGATTAAAAAAATATAATTGGTTAAATTGATATTTTAAAATATATATAGCCACGATCCACTGGGTGCACGCTCAAGTCTTAGCTAGCACGCACAGATATTTGCAAAATGGAGGACTGTTATTTTGTAAACCCTAATATTCCTAACCCTTATAATTATAATTACTCCTCCTTCTTCTTCTGACTTCGTTTTATCTGATTATCTCATGCTCGATGATCATCAAGTGTCTTGGTCACATAGCACAGAAACTGAATCATCAGAGAAAGCAGCCTCCAGTGATGCTACTCATCATGGATTAATTGGTGATGCGGCAATTACCTCTTCCAACAATAATAACATGTAAGAGTGCTTTCATTTCATTCTCTCGATCTCTTTAAACGTATAATTAGAAAATGGCACATCATATGCTATTATATATATATATGTATTAATTAATTAACTGTTGATATATATAATTAATGAATTAATGTTGTGGACATATAATTTCTTTGATATATATATAGAAAATGCAAAAGTAGTGGGACTAAGCGAAACAATGGAGAAATCATGAGCGGAAGGATCACGTTTAGAACCAGATCGCAGCTTGAGATTATGGATGATGGATACAAATGGAGGAAATACGGGAAGAAGTCAGTGAAGAACAGTCCCAATCCAAGGTAATTAAATTAAATTAAATTAAAACTGTTGTATAATTAATTAATTAAATAAATTAATTAATGTGGACACTAACAGTATTTACACTTATCGGAAATCATATCAACTGTACCAAAGTTAACAGGGATAAGATAGTGGGCCTGATAGGTATATATACAGGTATGAATGTTGTGGCGGTTGATATATCACGGGTTACGTTAGGTTGCTAGTAACGTTTGTTTTACACATATTATTAAATTTTTATAATAAAATTAACTTATTATATAATCATATATATCAATTAGTAGAATGTGAAGAACATATTGTTATCATGTTTATAGAAAAAATAGTAACTAATACATCATTAACATAATTATAAATTTAAACACGGAAGACAATCCTGTTCAAATCGGGAACATCCACATCATGGTGGGGCTAGCTCTCCCAGCGGGGATTTTTTCCATCCACATTGATATTTAAGAATTAAGGTGTGAAGAAAAGGAAAAAAAAACAGTAGGAGCAATATTGTCCCCGTGAAAGATATTTGTGCTTCATTAAATTGAAAAACCCACTATTGTAATGAAATAAATTAATTAGAATGATTAATGAGAGGGAATATTTTAATATAACAATAATAATAAGAAAATAAAATGAAAATGTAATAAAAAACAAAAAAGAAAGATAAAATGAAAATGGCAGGAGCAGGTATGCCTCTCGTGGAGAATACGTGTGGTTCATAAAAAAATAACTTACTGAAGTAAGAATAAAGAAACTAAAAACGCAAGTGATAAAACACAACATGTGTTTTTATGTGAAAAAAAGGAAAAAAGAAAACAATAGGAACAAAACTGTCTCCCGTGTAAGATACAAGTGGTTCATTAAAAAAACCACTTTTATAATGAAACAAATTAATAAGAATAAATAATGAGAAAGAACATTAAAATATAACAATAATAATAATAAAAAGAAAATAAAAGTGTGAAAAAACAATAAAAGAAAGAAAAATAAAAATGATAGGAGCGTGCCTCCCGTGGAGAATACACGTGGTTCATAAAAAAAATCACTTTATTGAATTGAGAATAAATAAACTAAAAAACGCATGTGAGAAAACATGACATGTGTTTTTATGTAATAAAACAGATAAACAACAATGGATAATGAAAGAAACCATTTTAATATAATAATAATAAAAGAAAATTAAAGTGTGATTAAAAAAAAAAGACGACAGGAGGAGAACTGCCTCCTGTAGACAGAACTGTGGTTCATAAAAAAAACACTTTATTAAAATGAGAATAATTTTTTTTTTTAAAAACTCAAGTTAGAAAACGTGACACGTGTATTACAGGAACATGTTTTAAGATAGAAAGTAAATGGATAGATAGAATATATAAAAGAGATAATAAGTGAAAATATAAATGAATAAAAAGAGAGATAGATAATATATTGAAAAAAAACACTTTAAATTTAATTTAATTAACACATTTATTATATTTTTTAATATGTGTTTCTATGTAATGAAAGTGATAAATAGGAATGGACAATGAAAGAAATTATTATATTATAATAACATAAATAAAGTGTGGTTAAAAAAAAGAAACATCTCCGGTGGAGGAGACCCCTTAGATCGTGGTTCATTAAAAATTTCACTTCACTAAAATAAACTCATTGAGAAAACGTAACATGTGTAATGCGGAAACAATTTTAAAATAAAGAGTACATATATAAAGAGAATAGATAGGAAAAATAATAAGTGAAAACATTAATGAATAAAATAGAGATCGAGATAAATTATATACTGGAAAAGACACTTTAATCTTAATGTAAATTAAAATATTTAATGTAATCGGAAATGGATAATGAGGGGAACTATTTTAATATACAATAATAAAAAGAAAATTAAAATGTGAAAAAAAGGAAAAAAAAAAGAAAACGGTTGGAGTAAAATTGTCTCCCGTAAAAGATACATGTGATTCATAAAAAATCATTTTACTGAAATGAGAATAACAAACTAAAAAAACTCCATTGAGAAAACGTGACAGATGTATTGGGAAAATAATTTTAAGATAGAAAATAAATGGACAAATAGAATAGATAAGAGATAATGAGTTAAACTATATATTTTAATATAATAATGAAAAAATAACATTAAAGTGTGATAAAAAAGGGTAAAGAAAAATGTAACATCCCACAAATTAGAGTTTTTAATAATTCATTAGGTGAAAAATAAGGGTTTAGGTATTAGTAATTAAGACAAGAAAGTTTTAGAAATTCGGAAATAAAACTAAGTTTAAAAACCAAAATTCAGGGTTTTCGCTCAAGCGAATTGGATTCGCTTGAGCGAATTATGCAGAAAAGAAGTTTAGGTTCAGTTGCTGTAAAATTCGCTCAAGCGAATTGGATTCGCTTGAGCGAAAATCAGGAGTCTGGAAGAGACTCTCTGGACGATTTTCGCTCAAGCGAATAAAGATTCGCTCAAGCGAAAAACGTCCAGAGAGGGTGTTTTTCTTATGTCATTTTCACTAAAGCGAATTGAATTCTCTTGAGAGAATATTTGTGATTTTTTTACATGCAAAGTACCATTCGCTCAAGTGAAAATATTCCGCTTGAGCGAAATTCCACTTAAATCACCAAGATTCCCTTTCAACTGGAGAATTTCACTTTCTTTTCTTCTCCCTTATTTCTTTAGAGAGAGAGGGTTTGAGTTCTAGAGAGAGAGAGAGTTTATTTGAGACTTAAGACGGGAGATTGGAGTCGGAATCGTGAAGCAATTCATCACAATTCCTACTCTTCCTCTTGATACTCCAAGAATAGGTGAGTATAACTCACACACTTTCACAAAGTCAATCTCTTTGATTCTATGCATGATCCCTAATCTTGTCTTCCCTTTTCTTATGCTTATTGATGTTGAATTAGTGATAATTGTATGATAAATCAAGTGATTAAGTGTGAAAGCATGTGAAATTGACATTAGGAACCCTAAGTTAGGAAATTACGAGATTTCGAAACTTACGAGATTTCGAAATATATTGTTATTGGTTTTCAGTTCAATAAGTTGTAAGCCGGTTTCGACCGTGAGTTAATTAAGCCAGCCTTTGTGTTGTGAGTTAAAATTTAGTTATTGATGAGGGCGTACGCGCCGAGTTCAGTTGAGGGCGTGTGCGCCGAGTCAGAGTTCAGTTGAGGGCGTATGCGCTGAGTTAAAGTTCAACTGCGGGCGTATGCTCCATAGCCAAATTTTTATTATCCAAAATGCTTGCATATATGTATATCTTAATTTGTGATGATTGTGGCATCTTATTTGTCTAATTTTCCCATACGACATGTTTGCATGGTTATGCTTCACTGAGACATTAGTCTCACCACACGTTTTGTGGACACAACCTAGGTGTACATGTACCTCCTGGCAGGGACCTGTGATTGGAGATAAGGAGCTTCTCTCTAGTTGGAGTTTAGTTTTCTTTTTGGGACTATTTAGAGAACTTTTATGTATATCTTGACTGATGATTAGTATTTAGCCTTCGGGCCAGTTATGTACATATTACGTTTCTATATATATATATATATAGTTGGAATTCTTCACAAATTGTATAAGTTATCGTTGGTCACTTATCGAATTGTGAATATATGCTTGATTCAAAATGACGCGAATTGATTTCAAAAATTTGGGATTTGGTTTCCAACGGACTAAATCTTGAATTTAGAAATTAGGACGTTACAAAAAACGATCGGTAAGAGCACAACTACCCCTGTGGAGGATACTCGTGATTTGTAAAAAATCACTTTTGTAATAAAACATATTAATAGGAACGAATAATGAAAGAAAATATTTTAATATAAGAATACTAAAAAAGAAAATGAATGTGTGATAATAAATAAAAAAAGAAAATAGTAGAAGGAGGACGGTCTCCCGTGGAGGATACACATAATTTATAAAAAAATCACTTTATTGAAGTGAGAATAAAAAACTAAAAAAAAGTAAGTGAAAAAATATGACACATGTATTAGGGAAACAATTTAAATATAGATTAAATAGATAAGAGAGATAATAAATGAAATTATTAATGAATAGAATAATGAGATAAATGATATATTGCAAAAGATACAAAAAAAACTAAAAAAAAAGTAAGTAAAAAAATATGACATATTTATTAGGGAAATAATTTAAATATAGATTAAATAGATAAAAGAGAGATAATAAGTGAAATTATTAATGAATAGAATAATGAGATAAATGATATATTAGAAAAGTTAAAAAATAATATTTTAAATGGTAAAAAATAAAAAAAAAAGAAAAAAAGGAGTTGGAGAGAAAATATAAAAAAAAAGGAAACGAACCCAACGTGTGTTATTAGAGCAAAGGAAAAAAAATAAAAAAAGAAAAAAAGGAGACACAGACACGTAACGTAGCCAAACTACTTTCTTATAATAGTAATAGAAATAGATATTAATGGAGGGGGAAAGGAACTCTTCGATCGGTCTTAATAGTATCAATGGACCCCAACCATAGATGTATGCTCTTTTGGCTGGCTGCTTAACTTAAGAAGCAAATGGTTTATAATATATTAATTGACTAACTGTATATATGAACATCATCAGCAGCGTATATATATGTGGCGCTTGTGCTTGAATTGACTAGTCGTAGGTATTTCATTTTTGCACTTAATTAAGATAATTAATTAAGTATTCTCTTTTTGTGAACATGCATGGGTGTTGATCCGGACCAGTCCGAGACCGACCCGCCACTTCGGGATGAGCCGAGACCTTGGAAGAAAGACCAGCCACGACCAATGGGCGCCCATCTCAGACATGACTTCAGGACCTCGGTTCAAGACATATGTCCGGACCTCGGCAAAGATGGGGTCCCATACCTTAATGCGTTAGATAAGGAATGGGGTCTCGTCCGAGATGTTCTAGGCAAGGGCCACCCACCTCGGCCCTAGACGAGGTATCTCCAGCTAACGACCCCAGGACCTACTTGTCCTACACCCTGCACCTAGGCTACCTACCAAGTCTCATCGCATTTAATACGCCCCATGCCGCCCCCGATAAAGCTAGTGACACTAACACACGCCACCCTGATTTATGGCCATAGCAGGAGAATTATGGCGGAGGCGTGCCTGCACCCCCCAGCCTATGACACCTATGTCCCCTCCTGCCAGGACAGGAGATGCGTATATAAGGAGGCTCCCCCTCACAAGGAGAAGGTAACACATCTATCATACCCCTTACTCACCCATTCTCCTCCTAACTTGAGCGTCAGAGTGCCTCTGCAGGTACCCCCACCGCGCGCCCCCCGCGCCGGAGCGACCATCGGAACATCCCTACGCCCACTACCAGAACCTCGGACTACCACTTGTGATCTCGACCACGATCATTTGGCGCCGTCTATGGGATTTTCTGTAAAGAAAATCCCACCTTCTTTACCCCTTTGCTGAGACCAGGACTTGCATGACACGTAGGAGATTGGAGATGGAACAAGGAGACAGCACCCAGCAGCCACTGCCCGCCGGGGACACCTTGGTGGAGAAACCAGAGGGCAAGACAGACCCCCGTCAAGCCCTGAGAACCACCCCCAGGAGGCACCCCCGACAGTACATACCACTCAATCTTCGTCAGCAGACTACCACCTGAAACCTCCAAGGAGCATCACCAGGAGAAGGAGGCCCTCCACCAAGGCCAAGAAACGGGAGGAGACCACCTCTGGCAGTGGAGGGGAGAGAAGAAAAGCGGCATCGTGAGGGAACTGGAAAAAAGAATCAGGTACCTTGAATCACTGCTCCCGGCAGCCCCACGGAGGAGATCCCGCCGGAAGGAGAAAAGCAAGAAGAGCACCACCTCTAGAAAGACGTATCGCACCAGGGACCTGCCATCTAGAGAGTCGAGCTTCGCCAAAACTGAAGAGTCCTCCTCCGACGAGGTCTCCTCATCGGAGTACCACACCGAGCGGATTAGCCGCACGCGCGGAAGGAGTCGCCATAGGACCCCCTCGGCCCGAGCAGAGACCCATGGAGCCTCGGCCAAAAATGACTGAGAGGAGACACCAAAACCCGCCCCCGTCGGCGTCACCAAGGGGCCGGAAACAGAAGCATAAGCCACCCAGGCTGCGGTGCAGACAACCCCGGTGGTCACCCCGATCACAGCACAGACGACCCCAGTGATCGCCACGCAAGTTGCGTTAGCCACGCCCGCCGTAGTCACCACCAC
This sequence comes from Sesbania bispinosa, assembly GCA_026901365.1. Lineage (NCBI taxonomy): Eukaryota > Viridiplantae > Streptophyta > Magnoliopsida > Fabales > Fabaceae > Sesbania > Sesbania bispinosa. The sequence continues at coordinate 1,361,283 of QLOH01000067.1, read as the reverse complement.
AGTCGTTACTCCGACCATACCAGTAACCGCCACTTCTGGGGTCCCAAATCTCATTACACTGCATAGGCCCTTCACACACCCTTTCACGGCGAGACTCGCCCAAGTCGAGATCCCAAATCAATTCCTCAGACCCTTCAGTACCATCGGCCTCTACACAGGGGAAATAGATCCGGGCCGACACCTCGACCGCTTCTTTAACGAGATGTTATTCCTAGGAGCCCAAGAGGACATCATGTGCAGGAGTTTCTCCCGCACATGGGACGAGGAAGCCCTAACTTGGTTTCGCACCCTTCCGCAGAACTCGGTCGACAAGTGGGACGACCTCGCGGCGGCTTTCGCCAAAAGGTTCAGCATGGCCAACCAGATCCCCCGGGATTCCCATACCCTCGCTAAGGTTAAGCAAGGGGAAACCGAGACTCTCCGTGATTTCTTGACAAGATTCTATAAGGAGGTATCCCTCACCCCCAACGTCGCGAACGAGGTCCAACTGCACTGCGCGGTGGAAGCACTACGTAAAGGGACACCCTTGGACATCTCGCTCCGAAGGATCCGGGTCCACAACATGACGACCTTCAGGGAACAAGCGGCCCAGTTCATAAACGAGGAGCTACACCTCGAAGGGACAAGTAAAGCGTCGGCAGAGAAGAAGGCCCTGACACAGGAAAGAGAAGATAAAAGTAGGAAGGAACGGAGGGAGGAGAAGAAGAAATTCAGGGGACGATATGAAGGGAATTACACCCCCCTCAATAGCACCCTCTCTAGGATTTGGCAAGAAGTACACAACGCTGAGCTAGCAGAAGTAAAGAGGCCCCCACCCATTAAATCGCCCCAGGGAGACAGGAACTGTTACTGCGCCTTCCACAAAGGGCACGAGCACGACACCGACGACTGCTACCAGCTCAAAGACGCCATTGAGCAGTTGATCCAAGAAGGGAGCCTCGGACGGTATGTGAAGCGAGATAAGCCAGAGTGGGTAAGCCGAAGCCGAGATCACCGACGGACAGACCAACGATCACCTCCGAGGGCTGAGGGGAGGAGGCATCGATCTCGGTCACCCAAGCTCAGAAGTACGTCGGACAAGAAATCCAGGGACCCATCTATAGGGAAGGGCCGAGACGAACAACCGCGAATCACCATTAATATGATTGAGGGAGGATTTGGAGGAGAGGGGTGTTCCTCTAATTCCAGGAAAAGGGCGTTGAAGGACGTGCTAAGTGTCGGGGACGACCAAAGAAGATCCTACCGGCGCACCTCCCCACCTCCAACCCCGACCATTACCTTTGACAACAGCGATTTCGCAAAGACCATGCCCGGCCATGACGACCCGATGGTAATAACAGCAGTAATAGCAAATGCCGAGGTAAAGCGAGTGCTAATCGACCAAGGCAGCTCGGCCGAAATCATCTATGAGAACTGTTTCGCCCAGATGGGAATCAACCAAAGTGACCTCCTGCCATATGACAGTGATCTCGTCAGTTTCTCGGGAGACAAAATCCAACCTCTCGGTTACATGGAAGCCTTGGTCACCCTGGCCGGAAAGGAAGGAAGCAAGACAGTGAAGGCGAAGTTCCTAGTGGTCCCGTGCAAAAGCTCATACAACGCGATCATGGGTAGGCCGAGTTTGAATGCCATTGGAGCCGTGGTGTCCACCCTACATCTAGCAATGAAGTTCCCCACAAGGGAAGTAAGAGTAGCGACAGTGAGAGGAGACCAACAGGTGGCTAGAAGCTGTTACAATCTGAGCCTAAAGAAAAACCCCTCGAGGGATGTAGTCACCCCGGTTCACCGGACGAGGTACAATGTCTCACTGGTGGACCTAGACCCAAGGATCGATGCAGGAGAGAAAGGGCGAAACCAAGAGAGAATTACTCCAGGTGGCGAGACCTTCCCAGTAAAGATAGGCCATGAGGACGAACAAACAACCAAAGTCGGTTCCCACCTCCCCCTTGAGCAGTTGAGCTGATGGAAAGAATGAAGAACCTTCTCTTACAAAACACCGACCTTTTTGTATGGACCGCAACCGAGATTCCAGGAATAGACCCGACTTTCTGCTGCCACAAGCTTTCCATAGACCCTCGACTCAAACCGGTCGCCCAGAAGAAAAGAAAGATGGGGCCAGAAAGATAGCAAGTGATCAAGGAGCAAGCGGCCGAGCTACTCAAAGCAGGATTCATCAAAGAGATCCGATACACCACCTGGTTGGCTAATGTTGTCCTCGTAAAGAAGTCGAATGGCAAGTGAAGGATGTGCATCGATTACACCGACCTCAACAAGGCGAGTCCAAAAGACCCTTTCCCTATGCCTAACATTGACAGGTTAGTAGACAACTCCTCCGGCTATCGGTTTCTTTCATTCATGGATGCTTACTCCGGTTATAACCAAATCCCCATGTTTTCCGAGGATGAGGAGAAAACCGCCTTCATCACTGATCAAGGCACCTTCTGCTACACAATGATGCTCTTCGGCCTCAAGAATGCTGGAGCCACATATCAAAGGATGATGACAAAGGTGTTTGAGGGATTGATCGGAGAAGTTGTAGAAGTATATGTAGACGACATCATCGTCAAGACCCCGGACGGAGGAGACCCTGTGGCTGACCTGGGGAAGGTATTCAGCAGATTGAGAAAATACAACATGAGGTTGAACCCCCTAAAATGCACCTTTGGTGTACCCGCCGACCATTTCCTTTGCTATATGCTGACTAGCAGAGGAATAGAAGCCAACCCAGAAAAATGGGAGGCGAACCTGGGGATGAAGAGCCCAACCTCGGTAAAACAGGTCCAACATCTAACGGGCAGGATAGTGGCCCTAACCCGCTTCCTCGCCCGATCGGCCCATAAATCACTCCCATTATACCAACTGCTGCGGAAAGGACGAACTTTCGAGTGGAATGAAGAATGTGAGAAGGCCTTCCAAAGCTTCAAAGGTGCGCTGACAAACCCATCAATACTGGTAAAGCTGGACCTTGGAGAAAGGCTGTACCTGTATCTCTCGGTTGGGGAGGAAGCAATTAGCTCGGTGTTGGTTAAAGAGAAAGAAGGCAACCAAAGCCCAGTATACTTTACAAGTAAATCCCTGCAAGGCCCAGATAAAAGTTATCAGAAGCTGGAGAAAGCGGCATTCGCCATCATGGCCTCGGCACGAAAATTGAGGCCATACTTTCAAGCCCATCTGATCACAGTCAGAACCGATCTTCCCATCCGTTCGGTTCTTCACAAGCCAGACCTAGCAGGCCATATGATCACCTGGGCAATTGAGTTATCAGAACATGACATCTCTTACGAACCTCGGACTGCTGTAAAAGCACAGGTCTTGGCCGATTTTGTCCTCGAAATGTCAGATTCACCCCTTCCCATCTCGGCCAATACTTGGACCATCTATGTAGATGGATCGTCAAACACCAAGGGAGCAGGAGCAGGAGTAGTGTTGGAGGATAGTGCGGGACTTATCATTGAACAGTCTTTAAAGTTCGAGTTCAAGACTTCAAATAACCAAGCAGAGTATGAGGCATGCCTGGTAGGGCTAGCTTAGGCACTGGACCTCGGCGTAGAGACAATCACATTGTGCAGCGACTCCCAACTTATGATCTCCCAAATCAAAGGGGAATACCAAGCACGAGAGTCGATACTGCAACAGTACCTGAGCAAAGTCAAAGAAATCTCGACCAAATTCAAATCAGCAGAGTTTCACCATGTACCCAGAGAGCAAAATACCAGAGCAGACGTTCTATCTCGGCTAGCGAGCACCAAGAAACCAGGCAATAACAAATCAGTAATCCAGGAAACCCTCAGCTCACCCAGCGTTGCCCAACATGAACAAGTCATGGAACTCGACCACGAGTCATGCTGGATAACTCCAATCCAGAGATACCTAGAAAATGGGACCTTACTAGAAGAAGCGAAGGAAGCCAAGAAAGTTATACGAAAGTCAGCTTGGTACACTTTGGTAGGTAGACGATTATATAAGAAGGGATTCTCCTGCCCAATGCTTAAGTGCCTGTCACCAACCGAAGCTTCTTATGTCCTGGCCGAGATACATGAACGGAGTTGCGGTCAACACCTCGGTGGACGGGCACTAGCTAAGAAGGCACTCAGGGCGGGTTACTACTGGCCCACCATGGAAAAGGATGCCACCGAGTACGTCCAAAAGTGTAACCCTTGCCAAAGACACGCTGACTTCCATAATGCCCCGGCGGAAGAGATGGCTACCACCTCCATACCTTGGCCCTTTTTCGAATGGGGGATGGACATCTTGGACCCCTTTCCCCCGGCACCAGGACAAGTCAAGTTCTTGATTGTCGCAATCGACCACTTCACCAAGTGGATCAAGGCCGAACCCTTAGCCACCATCACCTCGGCCAGGATTCAAAGGTTCTTCTATAAAAGCGTAATCAGCCGATATGGCATTCCTAAGGCTATCATCGCGGACAACGGCACCCAATTCGCTGACAAGGGCTTTAGGGAACTGCTAGATGGATTGCAGATCAAGCAACACTTCACATCAGTAGAACATCCACAAACAAACAAGCAGGCCGAGGCGGCTAACCGAGTTATCTTAAGAGGACTGAAGAGAAGGTTAGAGGAAGCAAAAGGAAAATGGGCCGAGCAGCTGGACCATGTCCTATGGGCATATCGGACAACGCCTCACTCATCCACAGGGGAAACACCTTTTCGTCTCACTTACGGGACCGAGGCCGTCATCCCAGTAGAAATTGGTGAACCGAGCTGGAGAACCGACACTGTGAACGAAACAGACAACGACAACCTCATCCAAGAAGAACTAGATTTTTTGGAAGAAAGAAGGGCAGTCGCCCACATCCGTGAGGAGGCCGCAAAACAAAGAGCAGCAACAAGGCACAACCGGAAAGTCATACGCAGGAGATTTGAAGTCGGCGATCTCGTCCTACGATGACCCGACATAGGAGGAAAGAACTCACAACAAGGGAAACTAGCACCTAATTGGGAAGGCCCGTACCGAGTCGTCACATCCACCGGAAAAGGCGCCTACCGACTAGAGACCCTTAGTGGAGATGAGATCCCCATGCACTGGAACATGCACAATCATAAGTTCTATCATAGCTAGAAGCAGTATATGCAAGTTAATGTACTTATCAGAAATATTAATGAAGTGTTTCATTATCCACAACATAAGTACCACAATATCGGTCCCCAAACCGAAGCATAAATACCGGCTTTCTCGCTGGGAAAGACACAGTGAAGGGTTGATAAACCATCGTATAAAATATCTGTTTCTTAACCGATAAAAAACGCAATACCGGTTTATAAACCGAGGCACAAAAAAATATCAGCCCACAACCAAGAAGGAATGCAAATTGGTTTAAAACCGAGAAGTAAAAACATCGATCTAAAACACTATTGCTCAGAACAACTTCCCCAGAAATAAAGTAACAAGTCACGAGGAATCGGCTGACAACCAACGCAGTCAATCAAACGCAAGTCAAATTCAATGAACAGAATAGCGAACTAAATTCGAATGAAAACAACAAAATCGTCCACATAAAAACATCAAATCGACAACAACTAACCGAGAATATTACAAAACACCAAAAGAGAAAAGCAAAGGAAGAAAAATGACTAAGCCTCGGTACGGGTAGAAGCATCAGAAGGTTCTGGGCCGACCTCCGTCGGCACCTCGACCTTACCACCTTGGCCGTCACCTCTCATAATCACCACACCCACAACCTCGTAAGCATAGGAAATGTTGCGAAGATCCAAGTTGTAAGCAGGGTTGCGAACCTTCACTTGCTCAACGGCCAAGTCAAAAGCTTTCTCTACATAACCCAGGGTATCGCCTAATACCTTCTTGTTATCCTTCATGGCAACCTCCAGCTTTGTCTGCAGCTCTCCAACCTCGGCCTCATGGTCAAGCTTCAGCTTCTCAACACTACTCTTATGCTCCATCTTCATACCCTCCATCTCGATTTTAGCGTCCTCCAACTCCTTCTTAAGTCTTGCCACCTCGGTCTCCGCATCCTGTTGCGCCTTCCCCGCCGCACTGAGTTGCGCCACCAACTTGTCCTTTTCCTCGGATGCCGTCTTCGATGCTTTCAGGGCCTTGTCATAACACTCCTTTGCCCGCTCAGCAATACGCAGGATCTCCTTATCCAAGTACTTCAGAAAGGAAACTTGTTGAAGGGCTGTAACCTGTGCATCTCGGATTACAGCCGACAGATTACCTTCCCCCTTCTTAAAGAACTTAAATACCTCAGGAGAATAAAAATAGGCGTTCAGCTGGTCGACATCAGGATCAAAACTAGCAGCAAAAGGGGAGGCGACACTAGGGGAAAGTGCGTTGCCTAAAGACCCCCCACCACCATCTCGGCCCTCAGCATTCTTGCCTTTCTCCCTACGGCTCTTCTTGTGCGTCTGCACCCCCTTTTCAACCTGGGCTACCTCACCCGAGGTGGCCACATGAGGGTCAGAACTCTTAGTCAAATCGATAGTAGAGGGTACCTTAGCCTATGTTAGACTTTGGCTATTCAAAGTGGAAGACGAAGAACCTTTTCTCTTTTTGCCCTCTTGACCAGGAACCTCGAGCCCGACATCAGCAGCTTTTCGAAGCAATGCAGCAATATCCATCGCCTCGGCCTCTGCATAACAAAAAAGGACGAGGTCAATAAAAAAGCAACGCATATACCTAAAACTGACACTAGCTGATTAGACGGAGTATCTATCAACACACGGGACGAGAAGCATCTCCCAGCCCGATTCTCTACCTCCTTTTGAAGTATGTCAAAGGACGCCTTCTCGACAGGTGAAAGGCGTGCTGCAGGAACACTATAGAATTTTGGGGATGATCATAGTGTCTACTACACCAATAGATGCAGAACGATGGCTCTAGCTTGGCCTAAGAAATCTTCCAAAAAGGGAGAACCCCGTCATTTGGGACGACCTTAAAATAATCATGTTTAAAAGAAACGTCGGATGACTTCGCCGAATCGATGTAAAGCGTCAAGACGCTCCGAGACTGATGACCTCGGAGGCTAACCCACGTCTTACCCTCGGTCTTCCGAGGAAGCACATAAAAAATGTGAAAAACAGAGGGACAGTAGCTGCAACCGATAAATGTCGGCACAGTATTTGGAAAGCCTTCATAAAGGCCCAAGCATTTGGATTAAACTGAGAAGGCGCTACCTGAAGATGAAGTAAAGCAGCCTTCTCAAAAGGGGAAAACGGTATCCGAACCTTCAACTTCGAAACAAGAACGAATATAAGTAAACAAAGCCAGTCGTAGTCTCCCAGTCTCACAAACACGACCGCCGATATCCGGACACGCCACGTGATATAAATTTTCATATCCATCTTCAAAGACTTTGAGGTTATGTAAGGTAACAGCCTCAGACCCTGGAGAATAGCGAGAGGGTGTCCCCAACACCTCAGAAGCAACCCAATGATATCGGTCCCGCGCCGCAATCTCTCGGCTAGTAACTTCCGGACCACTTGTACTTGCAACATCCATACCCCTCGGAGGACGCAGAAGGTCTACAGAAGAAGACGAAACAAGTGAGTCAGAGTCTTCGACATCCTCCTCGACCGAATCAAAGTCGGAATCCGAAGAGGACGCACAAAGCTCTCTCACCGCAGCCGACCTTTGGGCCGACGAGAGTTTGCGAATCCCCTCGTGAGCCGAGGCCACCGTGTCATAATAGCGGCGAACCATGGCTGGGATGGTCAGATAACCGGAGGAACCTGGATGGAGGGGCCTCAGACCTTTCCTAGACTTTGACATCGGCCAGGATGGGGGAGGCGCAAACAACACCTCTAGAGAGTCACTACTCTCCTCCCCACTTCCTCCTTTCTCACGGGAAACCACCATTTACAAAATAAGAAAGAAAAGGGAGGACAGTGGAGGAAGGAGGTAGTACCTGAGATCTCACGGCGGAGGAGCTGCGGCTGAGTAGCTCTGAAAAATTGAGGAAACCGCCAACACAGTAAAAAATACCACCAGCAAGAAGAGGGGAGCACAGGGAAGCTGTTGATCGGAGCAAAATGAAAGAAGGACGCCTTCAACAGGTGAATCTCCGGCGAGGAAGCTCCGGAGAGAACAGAGAAAAGCAACACGAAAAATGGAGGGGAAGAGCGAAGTGAGAGACGGTTATTTCCCTCTCTCACCTTAATTCAAAAAGTCAAGGGTATAAAGGTCTGTACAAGGGGAACATGAAAAGTCACCATGCAAACTCAGGGACAATCCCGACTTTGCACCCACGGTCAGAAAGGTAAATAATGTCATACTCAGGGGCAAGGACGAAATTCCTTCTAGCCTCAACAGGGGCAAATCAGGAAGAGAAATGATCGTGGATAACCCACGATCTCCCCCAAAATGAGCATTCATTGAAGTGCTTGCCCAACGGCGGCTAGCCAAGCATGGTGCGACACGTGCTTTATCATCCAATGAGACCGTTCGAATAAAGCTGCAACGATGAGACATATGCGACTGACGGGCATATGAAAAGACAAGACAACGAGCACCCATCACATGAGCTTATGTCAGAAAAACAGCCCGACTCCAAGGCTACGACCAAAAGATCTCGTCATTGCGCTAGGGGGAAAATGGTCCGAACCACGTGCACAGGCCGATCAGTGTACCCATTACCTCGGCTCACGACAAAACTTCACATATCCATCTTAATGGTCAACACAAGTTCACCACCAAGCTGGGGGGCAACTGATCCGGACCAGTCTGAGGCCGACCTGCCACTTCGAGATGAGCCGAGACCTTGGAAGAAAGACCAACCACGACCAATGGGCTCGCATCTCAGACACGACCTCAGGACCTCGGTTCAAGACATATTTCCGGACCTCGGTAAAGATGGGGTCCCATACCTTAATGCGTTAGATAAGGAATGGGGTCTCGTCCGAGATGTTCTAGGCAAGGGCCACCCACCTCGGCCCTAGACGAGGTATCTCAAGCTAACGACCCCAGGACCTACTTGTCCTACACCCTGCACCTGGGCTACCTACCAAGTCTCATCGCATTTAATGCGCCCCATATCGCCCCCGATAAAGCTAGTGACACTGACACACGCCACCCTGATTTACGGCCATAGCAGGAGAATTACGGCGGAGGCGTGCCTGCACCCCCTGCCTATGACACCTATGTCCCCTCCTGCCAGTACAGGAGATGCGTAAATAAGGAGGCTCCCCCTCACAAGGAGAAGGTAACACATCTATCTTACCCCTTACTCACCCATTCTCCTCCTAACTTGAGCGTCAGAGTGCCTCTGCAGGTACCCCCACCGCGCGCCCCCGCGCGCCCCCGCGCCTGAGCGACCATTGTGACACCCTTCTACCCCCAACTCTTATATAATCAACAAAGCGGAAGACTTAGGAAAATAACGAATCACATTGGGTAAAAATGTTCACATTTCAACTCAATTAAAACCTCAATTCTTTCAAAGTCAACTTATTCAAAATAGATGTTGGAGTCAAAAGGTTTTCAAAGTAAATAAAATATTACTACCTCAAAAGTTAACAGTAAAATATCATTCTTAGCCTTATAAGACACTTAAAACCGTTTACACAAATCTCCCCAAAATAGAAATATAAAATAAAACTCCCACTACTAAGCCCTGATGTCACATGTATCAGAACGACACCCATCAACTCAATACTCGGCACCTGAGGTGCCACCGTCATCACCTGTAAATAATAACCACAGATAGAAACGGTGAGGAAAAGAATACCACTCATACATACACATAGGAGACTACCCTATCCTCACCCTCATGTAAACAACATCATCATATAACTTATTCTAATATCAAATGTAAATCATAATCATCATCATCATATACACCAACAACATCATCAATATCACCACAATCATCATAATCCCCATTATCATCACAATCATCATATCATCATACTCATCATTATCATCAATATCATCATACTCATCATATTCATCATAATCATCATACTCATCATTATCATCAATATCATCATACTCATCACAATCATCAATATCATCATTTCATCATATTCATCATAATCATCATATCATCATCACCATCATGCACCTCCCGGAGTTGTACTTCACCCACTCTAGGCTTGTACACCTCAGGTACCATATTCAATTACATAATCAATACTCACCTCCCTAAGTTACACTCAGGTACCATAATCACCAACATAATCAACACTCACCTCCCTGAGTTACACTCAGGTACCATAATTACCAACATAATCAATACTCACCTCCCTGAGTTACACTCAGGTACCATAATCACCAACACAATCAATACTCACCTCCCTGAGTTACACTCAGGTACCATAATCACCAACATAATCAATACTCACCTCCCTGAGTTACACTCAGGTACAACATTCACCTCCCTGAGCTACACTTCACCCCTCACTGGGCTTGTGTATCTCAAGTACAATCACCTCCTTGAGTTACACCCCACCCCTCACTGGGCTTGTGTATCTCAAGTACAATCACCTCCCTGAGTTACACCCCACCCCTCACTGGGCTTGTGTATCTCAGGTACAACATCATATATATACTCAAGCATCATTTACAACATAAGGTTAATTAAATCATCATCACCATTATCACCTCCCCGAGTTATACTCAGGTACACTATTCACCTCATCATCGATCATTATAATTAGCACCATCCATCATCATCATGTATCATCATACATATTCACCAATCAATATGCACACCCAATCATCATCAATCACATTGCATATTCACCGATCATCATGCACACCAAATCATCATCAACATCATTAATCATCAATACCAATATCATAATAAAGCCTTATCAAATAACATCAATCATCATTAAGCACTTAGGATCTCAAAATCAACTTTGGTAATCGATTACCAACCTCTAGTAATCGATTACCTGCAAACAAGGTCTCTGGTAATCGATTACAACCACCTTGTAATCGATTACCTGCAACTAAACACTCTGGTAATCGATTACCAAACTTCTGTAATCGATTACCTACACACCAACTCTCTGGTAATCGATTACAACATCTCTGTAATCGATTACCTGCGAGCAAACAACCCTCCTGGTTGCCCAGAACCCTCTGGTAATCGATTACCACTCGATTACCCGCGACGCAGATCGCAGTTCTTGCGATCTCCACCAATTCCAAACCTCTTCATTCCATCTCTAATCAATCCTTTTCATCAAAACATCATTTATATACGTTTATATTCGTCAAACCCCACCAAAGTATCCATCTTTAACAGTTTTACAAGGTTTTCCGATCAAAACCTCAATTCATCAAACCCTTATTAATCCCCTTTTTCTCTATTCATATTATTTCATTCATTCCATCAAGATTCATCAAGAATCATACAATCAATCATCAATCTACAATTTTCATCATCCATACTCAATATATCAATTATTAACACGAATTTAAATCTTAGGTTACTACCCAAACGTCCCCCACATGCATATATAAGCAGCACCCTCTCCCCCACCGTACCTTAAGCGAAGATCGATTACAGCAAGGAAGTCCCTTTCTTGGTTCTTGATGCTCGCTCTGTAGCAATCCCTTCTTGAGACTCGGTTTCTCCCCTCCTTAGCGTTTCGCTCTCTGATGATTATACGAATAAGGATTAGGGTGAACTGATAACCCCTCCTTACTAGAATGCCTAATTGGGCTTGGGCTCACTCTCAACCCCCTTATCTTCTTTTGAAAATGAAGTAGCTTTATGGATAAAACTAATAATAATATTAGTCTTATTATTTATTCATCTATTTAATTAATTATATCCTTTACTTATTTATTTAATTTAATTTAATTAATATTTTACTTAATAAAATTTAGGATGTTACAACCATCGGAACATCCCTACGCCCACTACCAGAACCTCAGACCACCACCTGTGATCTCGGCCACGATCAGATGTGTTTATGAAACCAAGAGACTAAATTCTTTCTAATTAATTTTAAGTTTTTTAGAAATGATCAATTTTATAAATTCAACTATATAGTTATGTCATGCATCGATTTAATTAAACATATGTAAGTATATATGTAATATAATAATAAATATTTACTTATATTTTTTACATAGTATATATATCATGCATTAATTAGAATAAAGTGGTATATATATACTTAGTCGTTTGATTGATATGAAATTATATATATATATATATAATTAAAATTTTGAAACAGGAACTACTACAAGTGTTCAAATGAAGGATGTGGTGTGAAGAAAAGAGTGGAAAGGGATAGGGAAGACCGGAGCTACGTGTTAACAAGTTATGAACGTGTCCACAATCATGAGAGCCCCTGTACCGCCTACTACGCCCAAATGCATTCTAATATAACATTATTATGATTATTAATTAAGGGCTTGTCTAAGGTGGTCCATGGTTTATGTGGACCAAATGCATAAAATTTGCTCCATTATAATTTGAACTGTTAGATTTATTATTTATTTAATTAACGGTTTGTGTTTATTAGGTTGCCGGTTCCTGGGACAGGATGAATGAGAATTGCATTCTGGGCTGATTTGTGAGAGTTTGGTTATCATCTTTCTGACCCACGGACCACAGTAAAGCCAGAGGGAGATGAAATGGTTTCGCTCGAGCTTATCCCGCACTAATGACGCGTACTCCCTGAGACCGCAGTGAACACCACAACCTTGATCTTCGCTGGTAGAGATTCTAAGAATTCGTCGAGCCCGGGACTCTTAGCTTGAGCATGCAGAAATTCATATGGTTTCACTGTCGATGACCGGCCGGACTACAAAGTCGAAGAGATAGCCCCATTGTTTTAAATTGCGGACTGCAACACCTGTTGCGGCCACAATATTGCGGTTGCGGCAGTGTCCGCAACCGCATCAGCCCGCAATTGCAGTGTGATTGAAATTCACAGTAAAATCCGCAACGTAACACCGCAACGGCCGCAACGCAACGGCTGTAACGGCCGCATCAGGCCGCAATTCTGATAAAAATTATTTTTTTAATTCTTTTTCTTTATTTATTTAGTAGATTTAGAGGAAAATTTGAAGGGTTAGAGAGATTTAAAGATGATAATAGAGTGATGGTAAATGAAAAATGCAATTTAGGAGAGGGAATAAGAGATGTAGGATTATAAACATGATTCGTAAAATATCACATTTGGTGCAAGAATAAAATAATTTCACACCGCAACGGCCGCAATGCACGTTGCGACAGCCGCAATGCCCGCAATCGCAGCGGCCGCAACCGCGACCGAATCCGCGACCGCAACCGCAATTTAAAACCATGGATAGCTCATACACCAACCTGGGACTGTGATCTTATTTTGGTAAATTGGAAACAATAAAAAGCCAAAAGTACAACCAAAGAAAAACACAAAAGCTAATATTGACTATCTCTAATTCTCTATTTGAAATTAGCCAGTGAAGCATAGTTTGAGGGGATCCACCACGTTCTGACTTCAAAGTCTGAAGCACCTAACTCGTTCAAATGATTTGTTTTATGAATTGGACACAGTTATGGATAAAAGAAAGAAGAAAAAAGAAAAGGAAATGAACGCATATCTTGTAATGGATAGTTTCAAAAATTAATGAGGAGTAAATCTTACGGTGAACTACAACACAAAATCCTAACTCCCGGTGGCCAGGGCAGAGTAATGCAGGGGTTTTGATCTCTAACTTGTAACTTGGTATTTGATTATTATCTAATAACTTTGGGTCTTGAAAAGAAATTTTAAAAACATTTGTTAATGATATATAAAAAACAAACATTTCCTATTACCTAGAATAACAGGTAACTTCTACCATGGTTCATTTGGACCAAATTATTTTTGGTCCACGGTCATTGATTAATTAATTAATTGGGAGCGCGCGGATCATCGGCTCCTAGCTAGTCTTCTTAAATCTTGCTTCACAATAACCGTTACCTTGAAGGTTTGATCGAGTTGGCAAGCTATCTAGCTATTAGCGGTTATCATCGCATTGTGTAAATTAATCATATATTCATTATGTTAATTAATTGTCCAAGCCTTCATCATTCTGAACGTTTATGTATTTTTCGATCTATGCTTGGAACTCATGATATCTATACTATTATATTTGTGAAGATGAAAATGTACAGTTCATTTAATTATTTTTTTTTCTGTTTTTTTGTTATGGTTAAGATACTTGATGGGCCATTCAATGAGTTTTGTTGGGCCTTTTCATTAAATCTTTTGAACTAGGTATAACAATGGGTTTGACCAAAAAGGGATAAAAATGGGTACCTTCTAGGCAGGGTACCACAGTGTCCGTCCCCGTCCCCGTACCCGCGTGAGTAGTAACCTTAGTGTCCGTCCCCATATCTATACTATTACATAGTGAAAGTTATTTAATCACTATTTATTCAAGTTGGAATTTTTTTATCACCATTTGGGTCATTGTGTTTGCATCATGGGCCCAAATCTATAATATTGTATAGGAGCAGGTTTTTATTTACTATTCATTGGGGGCTTTATTTTTTATTGGGTAAAAGTCAATTGTGAGTCATTGACTTTTTTAATATTGGTCTTTTTATCAAGTTGTACATTTACATTGGGTCGATTCATATACATTGTTGGTAATGACTTTATGAATTACATGTACCTTTTACGAGACAATCTTATTAACATGTACGAGCCTTTTTTTATTTTTTCAAAATTTTTTATTCTCTTTTCTATAAAGTTATTTTCTTATAAACCAAATTTATCCTTTACGGGAGGCAGTCTTGCTCCTATTGTTTTCTTTTTCTTTTTCTTTTTGTTTCTTTTCACAATTTTATTTTTAATTATTATTATATTAAAATATTTTCTCTTATTGTTCGTTCATATTATTTTGTTTCATTCATATTATTTTGTTTTATTATAAAAGTGATATTTTATAAACCATGAGTATCCTAAGCGTGAAGCAGTTTTGATCCTACATTTTTTCTTTTTTTTTTCATACTTTAATTTTCTTTTTATTATTATATTAAAATAATTTCTCTCATTATTTATTCTTATTTATCTGTTTCATTATATAAATACCTTTTTTCATTTTTTTAAAATTTTTTATTCTTTTTTTTACAAAGTTATTTTTTTATAGACCACATTTATCCTTTACGGGAGACGGTCTTGCTCCTATTATTTTTTTTTCTTTTTGTTTTTGTTTCTTTTCACAATTTCATTTATTGTTACTATTATTATTATTATTATTATTATATTAAAATATTTTCTCTTATTATAATTCGTTCATATTATTTTGTTTCATTATAAAAGTAATATTTTATAAACTATGAGTATCCTTCACATGAAGCAGTTTTTATCCTATATTTTTTTCTTTTTTTTCATACTTTAATTTTCTTCTTATTATTATATTAAAATAATTTCTCTCATTATTTAGTCCTATTTATCTATTTCATTATATAAAAACTTTTTTTTTTCATTTTTTCAAAATTTTTTATTCTCTTTTTTATAAACTTATTTTTTCATAAACTACATTTATTCTTCACGGGAGGCAGTCTTGCTCCTATTGTTTTTTTTTTCTATTTTTGTTTCTTTTCAATATTTCATTTATTATTATTATTATTATATTAATACATTTTCTCTTATCATTCGTTCATATTATTTTGTTTCATTATAAAAGTGATATTTTATAAACCATGGGTATCCTTCATGTGAAGCGGTTTTGATCCTACATTTTTTCTTTTTTTTTTGTAACATCCTTAATTTCAAGACCTTTAGGATTTTTCCCATTGGAAGCATAATCCCATGAGTTAGGAAATTAAAGCGGAGCAATTTTAATATCGGAGACAGAATAATCCAACAAGTATGATCTCATACATGGTTTCAAAGAAACTTGTCCTGGAAAACACAATATCTATATATATACATAACACAAGTGTAACCAAAAGTACCAAGTGTACAGGTGACACATATTCACAAACTCTGAACAAAGACTAAAAGAAATCCTAGAACTATACATTTTTAACATTTCAAACAAAGGAACAAAAAGGGGTCTTCCGCCTAATAGGTGTACGTCAACTCCTTATCAAGCTTAGAACCTCGTCCACCTGTTAATGTTCTAAACAAAAATCCACAAAAGTGGTGAGACTCTTGTCTCAGTGAGCAAAACAGTGCCAAACATTTCACTTTATATACATATAGGCCTACATTAACAACATACAACAATTTCAAGATAACCCTATAATTCCTACTTAAAAATCAACGATCCTAACATAATCATAAATTGTTTTACCCCATAGAAAGGTTCTTTTCACTTGACATGCAGTTAGACTGAGCTCAGACTACAAGGGGTTTCCCCCTTGGGGACATTAAGTCGCCACCAATACCTGACGGCCGAAGCCAATTTTTTAACATAATGGTCCTTGACCCATAACGGCCATAGCCTTAACATAATACATAAGTTTCTTGATTTACATTACATTTCGATTATAACCGATTCAAAAACGACTATCGAACTCGACGAAACTTACAATTAATTCCTACACTAGGTTTCATATATTATTTGGCCCTAATTTCACCATTATCATCTCAATTATAATCAAAAGGCTATATAAGTACCAAATACATGAATTAGAATGGGAATTGAAAGCCTTAGGGTTCATGCAAGATTCACAATCAAGGGAAAGAGGTGTGTGGGTGGTGAGTTTTACTCCTCTAAGAGAAGAATAGGGATGAAATTGAGGATTGATGCCCAAGAGTGTGGTGATTCCTTGCCTTTGATTCCTTCTTCAAGTCCTTAGAAACTTCTTCTCTCTAGAAATCCTCCCCTCCTCTCTCTAGGTTTTAGAAGTGTGTTTTTGACAATGACAAAAGATCAGATTCAGTATGCTGAAAAACCGTTTTAATGAGTTCTAGCTTAAGCTAAATATTCTAGCCTGGGCTAGAAAGTTGGTTGTATACTGTCAGACCATTTTAGCTTAAGCTAAAAATTTATCGCCTAAGCTAAAAAAGTCCAGAGAGCACACTAAACCTGCCCTGATTCTCGCTTAGGCTAGATGGATCTTGCCTAAGCTAAACTTGCAGAAACTGAAAGTGTAATCTTTTCTGCATATCTAGCTTAAGCTAGCCCATTCTAGCCTAAGCTAAAATACTGATTTTTTATTTTTAAGCTTCTTTACCTTAATTACAATTCCAAACTTTCCTAACTATTTTCCTTACTTCCTTAACACTTAATTAACCTTCTAAATCCTACCTTAAACACATAAATCCCTAAATTCCGGATGGGTCTAGTCATTCTTCTCCTTAATTCTGGATCAAGACATGTGCTTTATATGAAACTGATTTCTTGGGCTTGCAACTGATCCTTTAGATTGAAAAACCAAAGCTGTTGAAGGATTTCTTGAACCATGACAGCTTGCAGTTTTGTTCTTTATGTTTCTTTATTCATGACTTTGCTTGTCTTATGGTCTAAAGATCCTCTTTGACTCATGTGTCCAAATTAGATTTCTGCAGTAAACAAAGACTGGGAATCTCTGCCACACTTAAGCACACATTTAGTAATACAAGATGCATCTCATATATTTTAAACTTAAATAGTTTGTCATATTAAAAACTTCTTGGAGGTGAGCTTGTCTCAACACATTCTTATAGGTTACCTGATATGTTAAGTTCCGGATAGAGTTTAGAAACATCTTCCTCTTTCTCAGAAGTGGCTTCCTCTTCAGTTTGACCTTCCCAAATTACCTTAACCAGTGGAATTGACTTGTTCCTCAATGATTTGACATTTCGGTCCACAATCCGTGCGGGTTTGGCAGAAGTTGTTAAATTCTCCCTCAACTGTATTGACTCGGAATTAATGATGTGTGAAGGGTCATGAATGTATTTTCTGAGTTGAGACACATGAAACACATCATGGAGATTGGATAACTGAGGAGGTAAGGCTAATCTGTAAGCTACCAGACCGACTCTCTGAAGTATTTGACAAGGACCAATGAAACGAGGACTCAACTTTTTGGCCCTGATAGCCCTCCCTACACCTGTGACCGGGGTGACTTTAAGAAATACATGATCTCCTACCTCAAACTCTAGATCTTTTCTTCTCCTATCAGCATAACGTTTCTGCCTACTTTGAGCAATCCTGAGTTTCTCCTTAATGTCCTTGATTTTGTCCGAGGTCTCCCGGACCAACTCTGGTCCCAAAAGAGTCCTCTCACCCACCTCAAATCAACACAAAGGTGATTTATACCTCCTACCATAAAGTGCCTCAAAAGGAGCCATGCCAATGCTATTATGAAAACTATTGTTGTAAGAGAACTCTATCAAGGGCAAATACCTGTCCCAACCTCCCCCATTCTCTAAAACACATGCACGAAGCATATCTTCCAGAGTCTGAATAGTCCTTTCAGACTGACCATCAGTCTGAGGATGATAAGCTGTGCTAAAACTCAATTTAGTCCCAAATTCTTGGTGGAGGGCTTTCCAAAACCTGGAAGTAAACCTCGGATCCCTATCCGAGATTATGCTAGAGGGAATACCGTGAAGTCTCACAATTTCCTTGAGATAAAGATCAGCTAACTTATTCAATGAATAGTTAGACCTATTAGGAAGAAAGTGAGCTGACTTGGTTAACCTATCCACAATGACCCAAATGGCATCGAATCCTGCTGGGGATCTAGGTAATCCCACTACAAAGTCCATGGATATCCCCTCCCATTTCCACTCAGGTAAATCCAAGGGTTGAAGTGGTCCAGAAGGTTTCTGGTGCTCTATTTTTACCTGTTGACACACTAAACATTTAGAAACGAATTGAGCTATTTCCTTCTTCATCCCTTCCCACCAGAATAACTTCCTAAGGTCATGGTACATCTTGGTGGAACCAGGATGTACCGAAAATTAAGAGCTTCTTCCAGGATATCCTGTCTGAAACTACCTCCCTTAGGGACACACACCCTTCCTTGGAAGAGTAGCATCCCATTTTCCGACTTGGAGAATCCTGGCTGGCCAAGCCTGGACTGGAGCTCTGGGTTTGAACTCTGAGCCTCCCTAATCTGAGATCTCATCCCACTGGTCACTTCTAGTTGGTGTAAACTTAAATGGTCCCTACCAATTTCTACATTTAGCCTCAGGTCTCTAAACTTCTCTATCAACTCTAACTCACGAATCATCATCAAAGATGCATGAAGAGACTTCCTGCTAAGGGCGTCGGCCACTACATTGGCCTTACCCAGGTGATACTTTAACTCAAAATCATAATCCTTAAGAAATTCTGTCCACCTCCTCTACCTCATATTTAACTCCTTTTGATCAAAAAGATATTTGAGGCTCTTATGATCACTAAACACATCAAATCTCACTCCAAACAGACGATGCCTCCAAATTTTGAGGGCAAACACCACAACTGCTAGTTCTAGGTCATGGGTGGGATAATTTTCCTCATGTGGTCTAAGCTGCCTAGACGCATATGCCACTACTCTTTCTTCCTGCATCAGCACACAACCGAGTCCTTTCCTGGAAGCGTCACTGTAAACCTCAAAGGTTTTCAATGGATCAGGTAACACTAGCACATGAGCAGAAGTCAAATGACTCTTAAGCTCCAGGAAACTCTTCTCACACTTTTCGTCCCACACAAAGGCTTGTCCCTTACGGGTTAACCTAGTGAGAGGCAAAAAAAGCTGAGAAAACCCCTTAATAAAGCTCCGATAATACCCTGCCAACCCTAGAAAGCTTCTAATCTCAGTGATGGTTTTGGGTCGTTCCCACTCTAAAACCGCTTCTATCTTAGCAGAGTCTACCGAAACTCCTTCATGGGAGACAACATGACCTAGAAAATGCACCTTGTCTAACCAGAACTCACACTTCACGGGATTTGCAAAGAGATTCTTTTCCCTCAGAATTCCCAGAACTATCCTAAGGTGCTGCTCATGATCACTTAAAGTTTGAGAATAGATAAGAATGTCATCGATAAACACAACAACAAACTTATCCAAAAAGGGCCGGAAGATTCGATTCATGTAATCCATGAACACTGCAGGGGCAATGGTTAAGCCAAAAGGCATCACTAAATATTCGCAGTGTCCATATCTGGTTCTAAAGGCAGTTTTGGGTATATCCTCACCCTTAATTTTGATCTGATGGTACCCTGACCTCAAGTCTATCTTGGAGAATACCGATGCCCCTCTAAGTTGATCTAGCAAGTCATCTATTCTAGGCAAGGGGTATTTATTCTTAATGGTTGCCTTATTTAACTGCCTAAAGTCCACACACAGTCTCATACTCCCATTCTTTTTCTTAACCAAAAGTACAGGCGCTCCCCAAGGTGACACACTAGGTCTAATGAATTTCTTCTCTATTAATCCCTCTAGTTGTTTCTTAAGTTCATTGAGTTCTAAGGGTGACATCCTATAAGGGGCTTTGGATATGGGTGCGGTACCTAGAACCAAATCTATGGAGAACTCAATCTCTCTATCTGGCGGTAAGGTGGTGATCTCACTGGGAAAAACATCTGGATACTCCTTGGCCACTGTTATGCTGTCTAGGTTGAAGACTCTATCTAAAGTTGAGGATAACATTAAGAGGAAACAGTCACTCCCGTCACTGAGACTTTTGATGACTTGGGTAATATTAGACAACAGGAAGTGTGGCCGCTCCCTCGGAGGAAGAGGAAGAGGTAGAAAAACAACGATCTTGTTACAACAATCCAGCATGACTTGGTGTTTGGATAACCAATCCATGCCGAATATGACATCGATTCCTATAAGTGGTAAGCATATGAGATCGACCTTGAAAACTCTCTCTTGCACAATAACAAAACAACCTAAACAAACCAAAGAGGTGGAAATTGCCTCCTTAGTCGGAGTGGTAACATTTAGGAGGTAAGGTAAAGAGGTGACATGCAAATTTAATACCTTCACACAATCATTAACAATAAATGAGTGGGTTGCTCCAGAGCCAAACAATACAATCAAGAGTTTACCATTTAAATAACACGTACCTCGCATCAGATTGTCGACCTTTTCTGTCTTCTCCCCACTGAGGGTAAAGACTCTTCCAGTGGTTTGGGATTTGGGTTGGTTCTTCATCTTCGGACATTCCTTCTTCATGTGTCCCGATTCCTTGTAGTAAAAACACCTTTGTTGTCCAAACAGACACTCTCCCTTATGAAGCTTCCCGCATTTGTGACACGTAGGCATCTCTCCCGGCTTCTGAGTAGGACGGAATTGAAAAATGGGGTTACCCTAAAACTTAGGTTTTGAGCCCTTCCCTTGAACGTGATCCTCCACCTTCTGCTTGCCCTTAGGATCCAAGAGCTTAGGTGCCTCGACCTCCTTTAGATGTTCCTCAGCTAGGAGACACTTATTAACCAGGGTGGGGAAATCCCTGATCTCTAAGGTTCCCACAACTCTCCTGACTTCTGGCTTAAGGCCTTGCTCCAATTGTCTACATTTCCACTCCTCGTCGGGGTGGACTTGAAGGAAACGAGAATATTTGGATAACTCTTCAAACCTTGCCACATACTGACCCACTGATAGGCTCCCCTGCTTGAATTGCAGAAATTCTGTCTCTTTCTGTCTCCTCACGTTGGCAGGAAAGTATTTATCAAGAAAAGCAGTCTCCAATTGTTCCCAAGTGATGGGAACCCCTGGTCTGCTGAGAAGAGCACTAGCTCCGTGCCACTAGTCTTCAGCCTTGCCCCAAAGCATGTACGAAGCAAAAGACACTTTCAGTTCCTCTGAACATCTCATAACCCTAAAGATCCTATTTAGATCCTTGAGCCATTTAGCAGCAGCCTCCGGATCAAAAGCACCGGTGAACGGAGTAGGACAATGCTTCCGAAACTCCGTGAGTCCTTGTACAAACGGATCAACCACGGGAGGTGGAGGTGGTGTCTCTGTTTGCAAGCGGCGAAGTTCTTGAAGCATGGCAGCAGCTTGATCCTAGTTGGAATTGACCTGATCCCCCATAATGCGGGTGAGCATTTGGAGTGCTGCGGCCACTGGATCCGGATTTTCATCTGGAGTAATAATAGGAGGTGTTGGAGATCTTGGACTAGTACGGGGTCTACCTCTCCTGCCTCGAGCCATTAACGTCTACACATAAGTTACAAAACATGGAGTTGATCAGGCTCTATATTTCATAATCATGTACATAAGAAAATGACAACAAGCAAGAGAACGCTAATCCACAGTCCAATTGGATTGAGATTCTCTGATACCAAAATGTAACATCCTTAATTTCAAGACCTTTAGGATTTTGCCCATTGGAAGCATAATCCCATGAGTTAGGAAATTAAAGCGAAACAATTTTAATATCGGAGACAGAATAATCCAACAAGTATGATCTCATACATGGTTTCAAAGAAACTTGTCCTGGAAAACACAATATCTACATATATACATAACACCAGTGTAACCAAAAGTACCAAGTGTACAGGTGACACATATTCACAAACTTTGAACAAAGACTAAAAGAAATCCTAGAACTATACATTTTTAACATTTCAAACAAAGGAACAAAAAGGGGTCTTCCGCCTAATAGGTGTAAGTCAACTCCTTATCAAGCTCAGAACCTCATCCATCTGCTAATGATCTAAACAAAAATCCACAAAAGTGGTGAGACTCTTGTCTCAGTGAGCAAAACAGTGCCAAACATTTCACTTTATATACATATAGGCCTACATTAACAACATACAACAATTTCAAGATAACCCTATAATTCCAACTTAAAAATCAATGATCCTAACATAATCGTAAACTGTTTTACCCCACAGAAGGGTTCTTTTCACTTGACATGCAGTTAGACTGAGCTCAGACTACAAGGGGTATCCCCCTTGAGGACATTAAGTCGCCACCAATACCTGACGGCCGAAGCCATTTTTAACATAATGGTCCTTGACCCGTAACGGCCATAGCCTTAACATAATACATAAGTTTCTTGATTTACATAACATTTCGATTATAACCGATTCAAAAATGACTATCGAACTCGACGAAACTTACAATTAATTCCTACACTAGGTTTCATATATTATTTGGCCCTAATTTCACCATTATCATCTCAATTATAATCAAAAGGCTATATAAGTACCAAATACATGCATTAGAATGGGAATTGAAAGCCTTAGGGTTCATGCAAGATTCACAATCAAGGGAAAGAGGTGTGTGGGTGGTGAGTTTTACTCCTCTAAGAGAAGAATAGGGATGAAATTGAGGATTCATGCCCAAGAGTGTGGTGATTCCTTGCCTTTGATTCCTTCTTCAAGTCCTTAGAAACTTCTTCTCTCTAGAAATCCTCTCCTCCTCTCTCTAGGTTTTAGAAGTGTGTTTTTGACAATGACAAAAGATCAGATTCACTATGCTGAAAAACTGTTTTAATGAGTTCTAGCTTAAGCTAAATATTCTAGCCTGGGCTAGAAAGTTGGTTGTATACTGTCAGACCATTTTAGCTTAAGCTAAACATTTCCCGCCTAAGCTAAAAAAGTCCAGAGAGCACACTAAACCTGCCCTGATTCTCGCTTAGGCTAGATGGATCTTGCCTAAGCTAAACTTGCAGAAATTGAAAGTTTAATCTTTTCTGCATATCTAGCTTAAGCTAGCCCATTCTAGCCTAAGCTAAAATACTGATTTTTGATTTTTAAGCTTCTTTACCTTAATTACATTTCCAAACTTTCCTAACTATTTTCCTTACTTCCTTAACACTTAATTAACCTTCTAAATCCTACCTTAAACACAGAAATCCCTAAATTCCTGATGTTACATTTTTTATACTTTAATTTTCTTTTTATTATTATATTAAAATAATTTCTCTCATTATTTATTCCTATTTACCTGTTTCATTATATAAAAAATCACATTAAGGAATACAATAAATGTGTTGATTTACATTATTTTTAACATGATATTTCTTTTTTTTTTATGCTTTTTAACATGATATTTCAATATCTCATTTATCTTTCTATTTTATTCATTAATGTTTTTGTTTATTATCTCACTCATCTATTCTATTTATCTATTTAATCTATATTAATATTCCTATTTATCTCACTTTTAATTTTCTATTTTTTGTTATTATATTAATATATTTTCTCTCATTATTTGATCCCATTAATCTATTTAATTACAAATGTGATTTTTTTATAAATCACGAGTATCGTTCACGGGAGACATTCTTGCTCATACTATTTTCTTTTTTTCCTTTTTATCACACTTTAATTTTTTTGTTATTATATTAAAATAGTTTCTCTTATTATTCATTCATATTTATTCTCATTTCAGTAAAGTAATTTTTTTATAAACCACAGGAAGTAATCCAGCACCTATGTTTTTTTTTTTCTTTTTTAATCACATTTTAATTTTTATTTTTTATAATTATTATATTGAAACAAGTTTTCTCATTATCCATTTATGTTTATCTATTCCATTATATAAAAACTCACATAAAGAAATACGATATGAGTTTACTTACATCAATTTTAATGTATTTTTTTCAATATATTATTTATCTCTCTATTTTATTCATTAATGTTTTACTTATTATCTCTCTTATTTATTCTATCTTTCAATTTACTTTCATTTACTCTATATTAAAATTATTCTCAAAGTACACGTGTTATTTTTTCATCTGCGTTTTCTCAAGTTTTTTATTCTCTTTTCTCTAAAGTGATATTTTTATGAACCATATTTATCCTGCACGGCATACAGTTTTGCTCATATTTTTTTCTTTTTCTTATTTTCACAAATTAATTTTTTATTGTTATTATATTAAAACATTTCCTCTCATTATCCATTCATATTAATTGTTTCATTATAAAAGTGATATTTTGATAAACCATGAGTATCCACCATCCTCCATGTGAAACAGTTTTCGTTCTACATTTTTTCCTTTTTTTATCACACTTTAATTTTCTTTATTATTATTATTATTATTATCTTAAAATAATTTCTCTCATTATTTATTCTTATTTATCTGTTTCGTTACATGAAAACTCACATTAAGCAATACAATAAATGCATTGATTTACATTAAATTTAACATGATATTTAAATATATCACTTATGTCTTTATTTTATTCATTAATATTTTCATTTATTATCTCACTTATCTATTCTATTTATGTATTTATTCTATATTAAAATTGCTCATCCATAACACGTGTCATGTTTTCTCACTTGCTTTTCGTTATTTTTTTATTAGCAATACAATAAAGTGATTTTTTTACGAACCATACAACTATCTTCCATGTGAGGCAATCATTCTCCAGTCATTTTTTTCTATTTTCTTTTTATTTTTTATCACATTTTCATTTTCATTTTTTATTATATTAAAATAGTTATCTTTCTATTTTATTCATTAATGTTTTCACTTATTATCTCTCTTATTTATTCTATTTACTCTATATTAAATTTTTTCGCTCAGTATATATGTCACATTTTCTCACATTTTTTATTCATATTTTTTTTAGATTTTTTATTCTCACTTCAATAAAGTGATTTTTTTATGACACCAAGTACTCTCCACATGAGGCAGTCATGTTCCTTCAATGAACATCCATATAATGGTGAGACTAACTCTTCCAACAACGGTTTTGTCCATACACTTTATATAGATTTTAGATGACTAAGATGAGAGATCTCAAATACCAATATAATTTAAATTTATAATTACTTTTATGATGTCTTGATTATAATTTTTATGGACAAAATTTCAAATTAGAATTATAAATTTTATAATTATTTTTATTTTTTTACTTGAATAAAATTATTATATTGTATTTTGATTTATTATATATTTAATATAATACCTTTAAAAGTTAAGCAAAATTTTTAATTATAGGTTTAAAGTGATTTTTTAATAAACTATAAATACCCTCCATAGGAGTTAGTCCTGCTCCGGTCATGAATATCAATATTATTATGGGGTTAGCTCTCCTAATAATGGTTTTTTCCTTACACTTTTACATTGTTTTGAAATAATTGTATAGTGAGATCTCAAATGTGAATATATTTTAAATTTATTATATTAATGATGTATTTGTTATTATTTTCTATAAACATGATAACAATATGATATTCACATTCTACTAATTGATGTATATGACTGTTCCGGACCAGTTTCTATAAAACAGTATTAAAACATATAAGAGCACAAGGAAGCTGACACAAGAGAAAGAGAGCTACAGTAGGAGATCACTGGGCGTACATCAGGAGGCAAGGCGACTTTGGCAGTGCAAGGCGAACCTGGTAGAACAACAAACCTCTAGCAAGCACAGGGCGTATCCTGCAAAGAGGACCTTGACTTTAAAGGCTCACTCATCCGAGAAAGCCATGAAAGGGACGTTGCCTTGTAAGCCTAAACAAGGAAGTAATTTGCACGGCGGACAGCGCAACAGAGTCAGCAGCGGACAACGCAGTAGAGTCAACACACACAGGCCTGACAGTACAACTTAGCAGGGTCAATACAGCATGCCTGACAGCGCAGTGTGGCAGCATGACTTTTCACCAAAATAGAGGGACACCTTTTTCTACTTTAGACTTAGCTCCACTGACATACACCAAAAAAGAATGATGCCATTGAAGGCTGCGAACAGAAGGCCTACTCATTGTTTTCTGTAATTAACGTTTAAGATATAAGAATCCTATGTATGAAGGCTTGGTCCCCAAGTCTGATTGAGCCTATATAAAGGCATCAGGGGGCAACCAAGGAGGGGGATCCCAGGGACAAAATTCCCCTACCATGTAACCCCATTTTATGAAATATGAAGAAAATCTCTTCCACCATGTAACCATGCTTCACAATGAATATGAAACCCTTTATCTCAATCTCCATTTCCCATCCTCTTAATCTTGATCTCTATTTTCTCAATTCTGTACCAAAACATTTGGCGACTCCACTGGGGAAGCATGGTTGCAATAAGAAGAAAAGTCGTGAAAAGAATGCATTCACCCATAAACGAAGGCACTTGAATAACCATGGAAGGAATACGCCTCCTGCTAGGCATATGAAATGAACGACGGGCAAAAAAGAAAAGAGAAGATCTTAGAGAGCAGATCCAGGTGCAACCCCATCAAAGAAAATGAAGACGAAGAAAATAGTACGATGGATGATGCTCATCAGCACGCCAAAAAATGAAGAAGTAAAAGCTATAGGGAGAAGCAGCTCAATATGAAGACGTTGGAAAACCGTGGATAGCGAAGACTTTGGAAGCGATTTCGTAAAAATCAGAGAGTTGTACCCCAAAAAAAAAAGAAGAGAGAGAGATAGAGAAGGAAAGCAACCCAAGGAGCAAAGTTGGAAGCAACCTTAGAGAAAGAAGGAGATCCCGGAAGGCGCCAAGCAGACCATATGGGGACGCAATATCTCGTCCAAAGAGGCAAGACGCAACCAACAGCTTGACACCCTATGAGTTAAAAGGAAGCAGAACGCTCGCAGAAGAAAAGGCATCCACTCTAGTGTAAGGAACCATGTGACGCTGCCCAGAGAGTACGCCTTCACTCCAGTTGCTGAACGACCTCAGCGTCTTAACACTTCACATGCTAAAAAAAAAAGCAGAATGCTCGCGAAAGAAAGGCGTCCACAAGGAGAAGCGACCATTCCAGATAGGAGCAGTAGAATACAAAAGGCATAATATGGAGTCAAGGCAAGTTGGACGAGGGAGATACACGCCCTGTACAGAGTGCCGCATGCAAGTAAAGGATGAAAGCGACCACCCCAGGTTAGAAAGCTAAACTCAAAACTATGATGAATTTATATACGCTCGCTATACAACACCTCATTACATGTTTAAAGATATTGCTATTTGCTAAGTTGATGGATATGCTGAATCATTAAACGCGTCATTAAAAGGGGCGTATTGCATAAAGAGAAAATAGACGATTGCAAACACGAATACCTTGCATTTCTAAACAAACGAATTTATACATTAGACCCGTATATTGACTTAAGTAAAACCGTTACACATAACCATACATCCTTGAAAAAGATTACGCTCAAAAGCCTAATAAAATAAGGGAAAAGCTACAAGCCCAAACGAACGACAAATCCCAATAGTAAAACATATATATATATATATATGTATGTGAAAAAGCGAACATAAAGAGATCGCTCAAGGGGCAAAGTGCAAGTATGATATGATGAAAAGAGTTCAAAATATTGCGGGCCTAAGCGAATGACTTAGGAGAGAATTGCGGGCGCTCTCCTGAAGGACGCTTATGACCTAGCACGCCTAGCTATACATATTGCAGGACTAAGCGAATAACTTAGGAGAGAATTGCGGGCGCTCTCCTCAAGGACGCTTATGACCTAGCATGCCTAGCTACATATGTCGCAGACCCAAGCGAAAGACTTGGAAAAGGATTGCGGGCGTCCTTTCCTCAAAAGTGCTTGAGAGTCTAGCATGCCTAGCTACATTGCATATTTAAGCGAATAACTTAGGGGAGGTTTGCGGGCGTACTCTCCTCATGAACACTTAAAATCTAGCACGCCTAGCCATAATGCGGGTCTAAGTGAACAACTTAGGAGGGGTTAAAGGCGTACCCTCCTCAAGGACACTTAAGAACCTAGCACGCCTAAATAACATATGTATAAACCATAAAAAAGCGCATTATGACACCTGTCGCAATTGGCAAGACGCCTAGAAAAAAAAATCTGAAAGGCATTAAAAAGCCTTTTGCATACACAGAATCCGCCCTAAGAAACTATCAAAAGCGAAAACGTATACCTAAAACCATGCAAAAAAGGCGTGAGGGTCCACATATGCAAAGCCTTGTATTTAACAAAGGATTCAAAGAAACGCTCAGCGTCATTAGAACGTTTTCAATATCTGCTAACCAGCGATAAACTTCTCTTGATCATTTTAGCTTCGGTTATCTTGCTCAGAACTTCAAATTATAATTGGCATAAACACCCCAAAATCCATAGCGCACGTGCATACAATGAAAGGCATAACTCCCACAAACAAAATCCTATGTACCCAGCGTTGATAATCATCAATTTTAAGAATTTGTAAAAAGCGCAAGCATTTTGCATCTACGATAACAAAACTTACTCCGTCTGGAAGGCGTCTTCTGAAGACATCTTTAAAGGCCTTGATTATTATCGCTCTGGCCATTCTCATACTGCACGCACGAATATGAAATCCCAATACCTTCGCAACCTAAGATACTTATATTGTCGCCCTCCAGTGGTTAAATCATCCAAGCATCAAAGGGATAAAATGATCAACGCCGCTCATGGGTAAAAATTCAGGTTTGACTACTAACTCATACTTGAATTATGATACTTAACATCACCCTGTTGAGAATGATTTGAAAGCAGGATACAGACAGTGAACTAATACGCTGAAGAAGGAATGGCGAACATGAAGCCTTTGCACCTAAAGCGAGATAGCCGCCTCCCAAGTGCAATGGGGCAAATGCTATGGATCCAACCCAGAAAAGACGCTGTCAGAAAAGTCATGGATCCAACCCAGAAAAGACACTGTCAGAAAAATCAGGGATCCAATCCAGAAAAAAAAATGTCGTAAAAAAAGGCACAGAGACAATCTAGAAAATACGCCCTCAGAAGAGCAGAGAAGAACGAAGCAGCCCCAAAGGAGGGAGAGCGAAGAAAAACCATCCCAAAAGGAAGAAAAATGAAAGAAAGAAAATGTAGGAATAAAAAACTTAGAGAAACAGAAGAAAACGACCACAAAACACGCGTGGCATGGCAAAAGCTTCCACGAATAGAGAACTCAAGAGAAAAGGCTAAGGCAGAATAAAAGACGCCTCCCTAGCTAAAGCAACCCATTTAGACGCTACAACACAAAGCGATGAAAATTATGTGTGCACATCACAGTACTACGCACTGCATGTGCAAGGGGCAAATGTTCCGGACCAGTTTCTATAAAACAGTATTAAAACATACAAGAGCACAAGGAAGCTGACACAAGAGAAAGAGAGCTACAACAGGAGATCACTGGGTGTACATCAGGAGGCAAGGCGACCCTGGCAGCGCAAGGCGAACCTGGTAGAACAACAAACCTCTAGCAAGCACAGGACGTATCCTGCAGAGCGGACCTTGACTTTAAAGGCTCAATCATCGGAGAAAGCCATGAAAGGGATGTTGCCTTGTAAGCCTGAACAAGGAAGCAATTTGCACGGTGGACAGTGCAACAGAGTCAGTAGCGGACAGCGCAGTAGAGTCAACACAAATAGGCCTGACAGTACAGCGTAGCAGGGTCAATACAGCATGCCTGACAGCGCAGTGTGGCAGCATGACTTTTCACCAAAATAGAGGGACACCTTTTTCTACTTTAGACTTAGCTCCACTGACATACACCAAAAAAGAATGATGCCATTGAAGGTTGCGAATAGAAGGCGTACTCTTTGTTTTCTGTAATTAACGTTTAAGATATAAAAATCCTATGTATGAAGGCTTGGTCCCCAAGTCTGATTGAGCCTATATAAAGGCATCGGGGGACAACCAAGAAGGGGGATCCCAGGGACAAAAGTCCCCTACCATGTAACCCCATTTTATGAAATATGAAGGAAATCTCTTCCACCATGTAACCATGCTTCACAATGAATATGAAATCCTTTATCTCAATCTCCATTTCCCATCCTCTTAATCTTGATATCTATTTTCTCAATTCTGTACCGAAACAATGACTATAACATAAATTAATTTTATTATAAAAATTTAGTAATATATGTAAAAATGAGCATAACCCAGAACACAATGTTAGGCACTATGAATCTACGATTACAGTGTTTTAAAATTATAAGGATATAAAATAAAAGGCTCTAAAAGTCAGGGATAAAGTTTAAAGTTAACTGAAAAACATAAATGAAAAATATAATTTATCTAATATTAAAAAACATAATATTTCTTAAGATATAAATATATATAATTTTAATTTATTTTTCTTACAATTTCATTATTTTATAAAAATAATTACTGTAATATTTAAATTATATATGAAAATTAAAAAATTGTGTTACCCGTGCAACAAATGTCAATAGATCTATTTGTTAATATTTGCAGATCGTGTAAAATCATTCTATTTTTTTCTTCATTTTATAAGATTTTGTGATTTTTCTTTTCAATATTTCTTTTTTCTAATGACATATTTTTATTTTGTAATTAATAAATGTCGTACGGGCTTTAACTTGAAATGAATGAGTTGGATTTAGTGTCAAACCTTTACAATTATGGTCACAATTAAAGATCACTTATATATATATATATTAAGTAAGAAACATGTTAGATGATAAATTAATAAAAAGATTACTTCCCAATTATTTTTATCAATTTATTTATTATTGGAATGTAATTTTTTATTCCTTTAGACACCGTATTAAACTCTAAATACTCTAAATAGATGAATATCTCATTTCTATATTAAAATAATTTTAAAATGTGATAGGTGAAATAAACTTTAATTTTACATTATATGTAGTATTAAATTTATATTGAACAAGTTTACATGTCATATTAATATTAATATGAATTATTGGTGGTCAAACCGATATTGAAATACTACATGCTTTAGTGATATAGTTTACAGGTAATACAATTGGAGATATAGTTTCCTTTGCCTATCCTAATTTGCTATCAAATTTTGAAGGAAAATTTTAGGATAGACCCTTATATTTTAGGTCTACGGTAGACCTTTACTATAAATAGTATAAATTTATTATTAAAAAATTAATAATATATTTTATTAATTTAAATTTACTTTTTATAGTAATAAAGTATATGGGTCTACGGTAGACCCAAACTTAGAGGGTCTACCCTAAAATTACCCAATTTTGAAAACATAGAATTGTTTCAAGATAAAATAATTCTTGCTCCTACGTTGGATGTTGTTTACTCCATCAATGAATATGTCATGACATTATTTCTAGGAGAAGAAATAATGTACTTGAGTTTTGATACTATATGGAAGGTGAATGAGGAAGTCGATATTGAAGCTGTTGATAATTGAATTTTTAAATGATATTAGGTGCTCTGAACTCCATGATCATAAGTTGATGTTAAAGATTCAATTGATTGTTATGCTAATGACGAATCTTTGATGTAACATCCCGCAAATTATGAGCTTAAATAGTTATTAGGTCACAAATAGGAAAATTAAGTATTAGTAAGTATAGGGAGGAAAATTACAGAAACTATGGGTTAAAACCCTATTTCAACCAAGTTATGTTTTAACTTAAGAGAATTTGAGAAAATTGAGTTCTGGTAATCGATTACAAGGAGTCTGTAATCGATTACCCGAGAGCTAGTTTTTAGGTAATCGATTACTCACAGGCTGTAATCGATTACCTGAGAGCCGAGTTTTTGGTAATCGATTACAGGGATAATTGTAATCGATTACCCGAGAGTTGGTTTTTGTGTAATCAATTACTCACAGGGTGGTAATCGATTACCTGAGAGCTGAGTTTTTGGTAATCGATTACCAAGGGTTGTAATCGATTACCAGATTCCCAGAAACGTTTTTCAGTGTAAATTCTACCTCTGGTAATCGGTTACAGCACTACTGTAATCGATTACCAGCTGTCCAGTATATATACCTGGACATGCAAAATTCAGATTTCATTTTCTCTTCTTCTTCCCCTTCAAACCCTAGAGAGAGAGAGAGAATGATTTTAGAGAGAGAAAGCGGATTTTGAGGAGATTGAAGAGAATCAAAGCTAGGATTCATCAAGGGGACTTCCAATCCTTCAATTTCCCTTGAGAAATTCAAGAAAATTGGTGAGTATAACTCACACACTCCCACTTTTCCTTGATTTTGATTTCTCCCCATTGTATGAACTCTACTCTCTTGATTCTCTTTCTATTTGCATATTGTGGTTAGATTGTTGATATTGGTGTTGGATTGAGTAGTTTGATCGGTGATTTTTGTTGAAAACCTTAGGGTAGCGAGATTTACGAAAGTAGCGAAATTACGTAACTTGCGAAATGCTTAATGTATGATCCCTACCCTTCCATTTCCCTTTCTATTTAGTTAATTTGATTGAATTGATGTAGTTTATGCTAGAATTGAGTGATTCATGCTAGGAATTGATTATAATCCCCTTAGATTTCGAAGTTACGAAAGTTACGAAACTTACAAAAGTTTCTAAACACTCAATATTTAAGCTTTGGGTTATCAATTCACTTTTACCGGTTTCGACCGTGAGTTAATTAAGCCGACCTTGTGCTATGAGTTAAGAAATGGTTTGAATAAGTAAAAATATTGACTTCGGTCCAGTTTTGGGTGGGATACGTCCCCGGGAAAGACGTTTCCCGTAGTCTGAGCTCAGTTCTAACTCTAGTTTCAGTAATAAGTTCATGCCTACTGGATTTCAGTAGTGAGTTGCATTTTATTGATTAGTATTATGTTAGTTATACTATGGTATTGGAATGTAACATGATGATTGATATTGATTAACTTGATATGTCTTCATTTGTTCTTATTCCATGTACACTTAGCATGATTAGTTATATTCATTGAGGCATTAGTCTCACCACGCGTTTTGTGGATAATCTAGGTGTGCAGGTACCTCCAGGAAGTAATAAGTGAGTAGAGCAAGAGATGTAGTTTAGATGTTTTCCTTTTTGGGATTATGTGTATATATATATATATATAAGTTGTATTTATTTTGGAACTCTGTTAAGTCGTTCAGTTTGTAGCCTTCGGGCCTGATGTATATATGGAGCTTGTATATGTATATAGTTTTATTGGATGTTAGTTTTAATCCCTGGACCAAATATATATATATATATGGCTATGTATGTTTTGGACTTTGGGTAAAATTTTAAGGCTTTAAGTTACTCACATTCGTATGAGTTTTGTTGGATACTTGTGTAAATGTGAGCTTTGATATCCATGATTGTATGTTCTAGTTTCGAATGTTCAGGATTTAGTTTCCAACAGACTAAGTCTTGAATTTAGAAATTAGGGCGTTACACTTGATATCTTTGCAATGGAACTAGATATTAATAGTTGATTAGTTAGGTTCTAATGTCATTGGAGAAACTGTTACTACGGGAACACATTTGGGAACAAAGGTATTCATTCATTGAATGAATTTAATTCCATCTGAAAATCTCACCCCATTAAAGTTTCAACGAAGACAGTTTCCATTAATTTTTCTTTGCTTTGCTATAACTATTGATAAAAGTCAAGACCAGACATTGTCACATGTTGGTGTGTATTTACCAAGGCCTGTTTTATCTCATGGTCAATTATATGTTGTTGTATCTAGGGTTAAGTCTCAACAAAGACTTAGGATTCTTATATGTGATGACAACTTTAAGTGTTGTAATGTTACAAAATATATTGTCTACAAGAAAGTGTTTCAAAAAATTCAAATGAAGCAATATTGCTAATAGTGTTCATTTGTAATTATTAGATGTGACTATTTCATATTTCTAAATCCATTTTACTTTGTTAGTTTGTTATATTCTTAATCTACTAATAAGAATCAAATTAAATATTAAAAATTAATTAATCTTATAATTTAATGTTTACATATATTAAATAGGTTAAATATATTATTAAAATTTAAATTTAAATATTTATTTGATTAATAAATCCGTGCATCACACGGGTCAGATACTAGTTTGTAAATGTACCGGTAATTAAGACTCTTAAGCATGTCATGATCGACTGCCAATCAAGTCAATTGCTTCTCTACTCTGAAATTTTAATTAATGGCTTTGAAAAAAAAAGGAGTGTGTATTGTGTTTAATGTTTGTTTGTGTTTTTATTTGTGTTGAGGAAGAGATTGTGGGATGCTGAAGTACTATTGCACACTCGATGGTGATTATGAAATTGTAAACCCTCAACTTCCTCTGCAATTTTTTTATTAATCATTAAATTAAATTCATGACATAAATAATCCTTAAAATTTTAAATATTCATCACATTATTTTCTTAACATTCCCCAAATTAAATTATTGGCATAAATAATTTTCAAAATTTTAAATATCCATCGTATTATTCCTTTAACATTTATAGTATCTCATCACATTAGTAAGGATCAACTTGATAGATGTTATGATAAAATTAAAGAATTACTCATGCAATTCATTTAATTTAAGGACTAACATGCTTCTTGGAAAATTTTGTAAGAGAGAGAGAGAGACGAAGTATTGATTCCAATTTTCTTTAATTTTTTCGAAATCTACTCCTCCTTTGTGAGATCCTAAATATTTTGATCGCCTAGGTAGATAAAGCTGGCTGAAAGGAAATGCAATCAATTTGAAGAAAGCGAGTTTTTTTTTTTTTTTTTTGACGAAAAGAAAGCGAGCTGATATAAGTCAAATGATCAAAATCATTTGGGAACATAAGGAATAGAAGTAATTGAAAAGAGCATGAACTTGTCTTTATTGAACTCGGCGTGATCCACAAAAATAACAAGGATTAAAGGTGTGCTTGACTTATTCTAGAAAATCTTGTATCATAGCCATTACGGGGTAGATGTGTGTCCATGTTTTTTCAATCACCTTTTTACGCTTTTGCTATGATATGTTTATGGAAATAAGATTTTTTTTTTTTTCTATTCACAGCCCACAATAGGCTAGGGCATGATATATAGATGTAGGGAAGAGGGGAAAAACATGGGAGAAAGTAAAATATTTTATAAATAATTAATATGATGAAAAAAAAGTGAAAGGAAAACAAAAGAAATGTAGAGGGTGTGAGAGTGGAGTGTAAAAAAAAAAAAGATATAATGTATATTTTGCAAAGGAAATTGATGTAACTGCATAAAAAGTAAAAACCGTTATAAATGCACTCCATATTCAATAAGTACATAAACTTTTTGTGTCATGTAATGATGTATTAATTATGAAATACTTTAATTTATGAGTTTAATTAGTATACATTGTTATTCAATAATATATTATTACATCACATTTTATATATTATTAAACTCAATATATAAATGATAAGATAACACATCTTCGAACTTAATTTAATTACTCAACTCACATTACTAAACAAATGAGAAATACTAATTAAAATATACTCTTTTTGACACTTATTGATTTATTTTTTAAATGGTTAACATATATACTTGTATCATAAATTGATTATTTTTAAAAGTGTATTAACTTTTTAATAATTATATTAACTATAAAAAATTATTGAAAAATATGTAAAAAAATATCTTATTATTAGCCTTAGGGTTGGCACAGTGTATTTAGATTTAAAGCGAGTAATAATATGAAGCTTTTACAAATTAATTAAATATTTGATTTCAATTAATATAATTTTATTTAAAATTCATCTTTTGAATTTTTTAAAATATAAAACTATTCATTAAATTATCACAATCAATTCACTTAATTTTTATTGAGATTTTATTAATAGATAATTAACACCTGCAATAATAAGTATTTTAGTGACTTTAATATATTTTAACGCTTGTAAAATTAAATAACAAAATATATGTATTTTAATTAGGTTTAATAGGATATGAAAAGTCTACTAACAATGATAATAAATTAATAATGTAGTTATAATTAGGAGAGAGAGAGAGTTGTAAGAGGAGCTAATTTATTATAAAAAAATATCATTACTTGTAATATTAATTTATTTCAAGATTTTTTAAGAAAAATATATTAACCACTAAAAATATTTTTAGATTAGAACAATTAAAATTATTTTGGGACCTAAAGCACTTATTTTATATGGTACGTTTAGCCATCTTCTTTTCTCTATCTTTTTTCTAATTTCTAAAGAAAAATATAATATGACAGTAAAAAAATGTAATAATTAAGAAAGAAAAAAATAAATTTAAAAAAGAAAAGAAATCTTCACTAAATTATAACTCTTATATTTATTATATATATATATATATAAAAAAAGAAAGATAGTAATTTCTATCCATCTCTCCTCGTACGCAGGGATTCAAAAGATCTAGCCTCCAACGTTGGATTGTGATCAAAAGAGGAATCCGGATTCTCTCTAGTCCTTTAGCCTCTTCAGTCATGTTTAACTACGGAATAACTAGGAAATCAAAATCCATAGTTATTCCATAATTATTCCGTAGTTAAACTTTTTTGGAGAGGCTAGAGAGGATCCTTACACTCAAAAGAGTGTGGTCAATATATAGTCCATTTGAAGCTCACCCCAAAAATATAGCCCATTTGAAGTGTCGGACAGTTTGGGTGATTGCGAATTTTCAGTTTTTTATTTTTAAAGAATTTTACTTAAGTTTTTATAACTCAAAACAGAAAACTAAAAAATAATTTTTTATAGTTTTCAAAACGTTGATTTTGAAAACCACAAAAAATCATTTTAAAAACTGTAAAAAATGATTTTTAGTTTTTAATTTTTAATTATAAAAATGTGGTTGAAATTTTTTAAAATAAAAAACTGAAAACTCACAATTACCACGGTAAGTCCGTAACTCAAACGTCACTAAGTTTGTCGGTCAAACGACCTTCTTCCAAATCGATCAATGAGCGATTGCACTATGCATTTACGGATTTAGCTCTAGTTTGGATTCTTGTTTCCATAAAACTAAAGAGAAATGTTTGGTAGAAAATGTTGAGATGGTAATAAGGAGAAGGGATAAAAATGATGATTGAGGACTGATGTGATATTAAAAAAAAACAGAGAAAGATAAAATGTGTTAATTGGTGTAAATTTTTTATCCAAATTAATTTTAAAAAATATTCTCTCCCCCTTCTTATTTAGGGTGTATTATTGCTAGTTAATTAAAAAATAAATTAGAATGTTTACATGAAGTATATTTCCTCTTTATGTTTATGTAAGTATAGTTTTTTCCTCTTATATGGCTCATAAAATTAAATTATAATATATAGACACTTCAATAATTAATACTTATTTGTCATTCCTCATTTTTTTTTTTGTATTTCTCTCTTTCTATTAGATCAAGTAATTTATCATATTTTTTATTTCTCTCTTTTATTTTTATCTTTTTCTTGGCATTTATAGTATCTTAAGGGGTGTTCCCATAAAATTTTCTCTCCTTGCTGACTCTTTCTTCTGGACATTAAAATTAAAAACCAAAATCAATCCTCAAGCTGTAAATTAATTTCGAAAAGGAACATTTTAAAATAACAATTATACATAAATATCAAAAGTTTTCACCCTCGTTTCATTTCTCTCTATCCTTTCCTTCACACATTATATCATCATAACATCTATATTTATCTCACTCTTTTATACATTTATCTTATTTGATGTTGATGTCTAATGAATATCTACAAATAATTGTTCTTCTAATATACTAATACTTACTTATAGACATGACAACATTGTTTCTGTCCAAATCACAAAATGAATAATACAGTTTTTCATTGTCCACCTACTGGAGCTCCCCCCTATACTAGTACAAAAGGGCTTTTTAAATCGAGTAAAAAATGGCTTTTTAGATCGGTTGTGTCGTCGGTATAGAAACAGCCAATATAAAAAGTATTGACTTTTTAAATCGGGTATCTGACCGATTTAGAAAGTAATTTTTAACTCGATCATAATCTAAAACTTTCGTTATCTGATCTAAAAAAACCACTTTCTAGATCGGTTATAGTTACATCCAATCTAAAAACTTGTTTTTTAGATCAGTTATGGTTGATGATCGATTTAGAAAGTTTGTTATAGAGACCGAAAGTTTCATCTCTAAATTGCTATAAAACCAAAACAACAAACCAATTTGTAACCACTTTTCCCTCTAATATCTAATAACTATCTTCATTTCTACTCTATCTCTAGTTTTCAATATTATGATTAAACTGCTTATTTGTTTTAATTTTAACAATCCAATTCAAATTATGGACAAAACAATGTTTGATATTTGTTGGTAACAGAACAAACTTCCTAGTAGGCGCCCTTATCAAGTTTGCTCATGAAACTCTCACCATGTACTGAAAACATACAAATCATAACTAGTCTAATAAAGAACCAAGTAAATAAGCATAACCGGATACTAAACTGATAAAACAAGGATGTGGGTTCTAAATAAAACATGTTTGGGGATGAAATCCAAATGCATCATACATATACAGAGAACACTCAATTTATGACCACGGCCCTGTGTTTTCTTTTAGAAAAAAGATGTGATCTCACCTTGAGGCTACCCTTGCAGTGGTGGTGACTTTTGAAGCAAGATATGTGATATTTGAATCTCTACCAAATCTCTTCAAAGCATTTCTCACAAGTTCTATTACAAGAAAGAAAGCCTCAGCCTTGCCCTGATAGAACCCTGAAAATTCACATATTTTCTGCATGAGCAAGAAGGAAATTTAGATAAAATTTAGACAATGAAAAGATGGAATATGATGACTTTTTGGCCCAAACAAAAGAATTATATGAACTCCGAGGATCATATATAGAAAGGAAGCTAATAGATGCAGCCTAAATTGATATGAGTGAAACAAAACTAAGAAAGCTGATAACAGATTAAGAAAAGAACCAGGAGCCATAAAATATATTATACAAAACTTATATGCATTAACAAAGAACCAGGATCCAAATGACCTGTGTGGTTCTGCAATGCTATTCTGGATTGGACTCTGTTGAGGCCTCATGGACAATGGACTATGAAATTGACTTTTCTTTCACGGAAACTAATAGAAGATCCTCTATTGATGATGCACATAGTGTGAATAACAACCTCTCTGGCAGTCCTAAGAAAACCAGTATGAATAAAAGCAAAGTTTCAGGAACAATAAGTTCTGAAAAAGATGAAAAGTCAAAAGTTTTGCGTGGATCTGCCGGGAAAGGCATGCCTGAGTTAATTTCTAGGAACATAAAGCCATCTCTTCCAAGTAGGCCCATAGTTCAGAAGAGCAAAAGGGAACAAGTACAGTGAGTTCTCAATTTTTCAGTTGCATTGTTATATTTTTTATGCTTTATGCACTGTACCTATAACTTTTCTCATAACATTCAGTAATCCTAAATCCTAATGGTAAACAGGAAGATGAAGTCAGGAAGAAGATGGAAGAAATGCTGGCTGAACGCCAGAGGAGAATTGCTGAAAGAACTGCATCCTCTGGCCATGCTCGAGCCATGCCCATGAAGGAGCAATTTGAAAGTAAACCAACAAGGATTTCTACTAAAAGTGATAAGAATAAGACTCAATCAACAAACAGAATCAGTTCTTCAAGGTCAGGGGAATTTAGCAAAACTTGTCAGCATTAGGCTCATTCAGTTCAATGTGGATGATGCAGCTCTTATAAAGTACACTGTAACATCCCGAAAATTGGACCTAAGAAGAACCTAGAGGAATGTAGAAGTATGATGAGAACTTAGGGGTTGAAAAGGAAAATAAGATGAGAGTTAGAGAATTGATTAATAGTTATGAGTTTTGAGGGAACCGGGAAGAGAGAAACTAAGTATTAAGCCAAACCAGACCGTAGAATTAGCATAGGGGAAGTCACACCTGGTGGTAGAAAGGCTAGCAAAGCGAGGAGGTAAGGAAGGAAGTAGAGACATTGGAACTAGGAAATTATATTAAGACGGAAGGAACTAAGCTTGAAGGAACTGACGGGAATGAAAAGGAAGGCGTAGACTTAAGAAACCGGGGTAGAAGATGATTGTATGGAAAAGGAACAAGGGGATGAAGGAGCCTAGTCTCATGGACACTTAGAACCCTTGATCTTAGCCATATTGAGGTGAATTGATGATTTACATCTTGGTTCAGGTGAAGCGTGCCCCGTTGGGCTTCAACCGAGGTTGTTGCCTAATTTCGGGTTTTAAACCTAATGACCTCAGTGCACTAAATTGCAAATATCTAGAGTTAAGGGTGTCCAATTTAGGTGATTCCACTTGGATTAGAAAGCTAAGATCCGGGGCTTCAGTTTGATATGCTATTGATGATCACATTTTTATTCACACTTTGCATAATTAATCTTAGCTTTCTTGGACTATAATTGTGATTAAATCCACTGTTTTAATTGGAATTTACCAAATTGGGCTTAATTGGGCTTTAACTGTAAATGTTGTTTAAATTCGGATTTTTAAGTCTACTGACCTACCTGTCTTGTTTTGATAATATCTGGAGCTAAAGGTGTCCGTTTTGAGTGATTCCAGTGGCATTGGAAATCTAACTTACGGGGATTTAATTTGATAGGCTATATGACCATATTCCCATGAACCAATTAGGAGAAGTTTCAGTTTGAATTTGGGCTACGGAAACGGTCTCAGAAACAACATTGTTTTAAGACTTGTATTAGTGTATTGGGCCTCATACTTGTTAATTTCGGCCCAAACATCATTTAGATCTGATTAATTAGGAGTAGATCTATAAATAGGGGTAGTTACTATTTTGGAGGGAACTCTTTCTCATTTTCTAAAAAAATTCAGATTTGAAGTCTCTTCATTTTCTCTCTTCTTCTTCTTCTTCTTCTTCTTCTTCTTCTTCTTCTTCTTCTTTCTTCTTCTTCTTCTTCCATTTTCGTTTTTCCTCTTCAACCTCCATGGAAGGTTGAATTCAAGGTTGATTCTCAAGTTTTCTAAGCATTGGATCTTGAGGTTTCATCTATGCAATTTCGTTTTACAATTTTCTGCACATTTTCTCTTCTCCTAATCTCTAGAATTATAGGATTTTGAATCTTGAATTGGAATGCATGCTTCATGGTTCTTCTCCTCCTCTTGATCCTAAATTTGAATCTTAGTTTGCTTAATTCTAAGATGATTCTACTGTTTGCTTAATTCAGTAGGTTAGGGATTAGATTCTCACACAAGTTTGCTTAATCCTTGTATGAGATAATTGATTAATTGATTGATGCTTAATTGGTTAATTCGAATTTGTGTAGGAATTGATAATTTTCTATAAATCAATGAAAGATCCTATGTGAATGACCTTGAGAATTCATCCATTTTCATACATATTTTCTGAATTTCGAATTTTAGCTTTATGTTCTTGAATTTTAAGAAACAACCAAACAAAACCCCCTTGCTTGCTTTTAAATCAACAATTCTTGTGAGTAAATTCGAATTTGCTATTGAATTCCTTGAGAGACGACTTTGGTTAATTTTCCATTAACTACATATTCTGAGTATTAATATTTGGTTGAGTAGGACCTCGATCAAATTTGGCGTCGTTGCCGGGGAATTCAATTCATTTTCGGATTTCACATCCATGGAAATAGAAGGCCAACTTCTCAAGGTTATTTCTTTGTATCAATGCTAACTTGGATCTTAAGGTTTGGTTGTAATTCAGATTCTATCTTTCACATCAATTCCAATTCCGATTTTGTTCTTCTTCCTACATGAATTTCAGTTTTGCTTAAAACTGTGAATTTAGGGATTGTAGAATTGAATTCAAGTATGCTTTATGCTTGAGGATTGGAAATTCGAATTAAATTCAGATTCAATTAGAATTAGGGATGCTTAATCACTAACCTAATTGATGAACATTGCGTGCTTAATGCAAGAGCTTGAATCATGAGTTG
The DNA here is from genome assembly GCA_026901365.1 of Sesbania bispinosa. Lineage (NCBI taxonomy): Eukaryota > Viridiplantae > Streptophyta > Magnoliopsida > Fabales > Fabaceae > Sesbania > Sesbania bispinosa. Next base: position 1,318,978 of record QLOH01000067.1, on the reverse strand, counting down.
TTAATGCTTATTGATTAATTCATGGTGAAATTCAGATTCATATATATTTGATAGAATTGCCTCTTGATTTCCAATGATATATACAGTTTATGCATGTGTAGAGGAATGATCTTAATCTCCAATTGGTTAATTTCGAATTTAAGTTTCTGTTGTTTAGAATCATAGAATTGAAAAATCCAAACAATCTCCCCCTGAGTGTGTGTTACTTTGATCTTGAATTTCTGAATTTGTGATTGAATTCTTTGGGAAACGACTTTGGGTTAACCAACCCTTACTGCACTTTAATTCATTTTATTTGGTTGAGTATGACCTCGATCAGCTATACGATAGTATTCTGAACTCTTTTGCACCCCAAACAGATGCATTCTTTCTCAGGCAAGAAAGCCGTCGAGGAACAAAGGAATTCCAATCTTTTTTCCTGCGCTTCAGCGTAGCCTAAGCGCAGAAAACAGAGAATAATTGCGGAAACCTGCGCTCCAGCTGCGCTGAGTGCAGGGACGCGTCTGGTTCTTTAAAACACCGATTTGGGGGATTTCTCCCCCATTTTCCCTTGCCCTGCTTCAGTTTAGTGAGAGAGGGAGAGACTTTTAGAAAGAGAGACTTCATGAGAGCTTGGAGGAAGAGGATCAAGGCCAAGGATCTCCAACCATCACCTTCCCCAACCTTCTTTCCCTTCTCTTTGGGCTTCCTTGAGGTGAGTAGAGCTCACACACTTCACCTCCCCTTTGTGTGAACTCCTACATGCACCCACTCCTCCCATCTCCTTTTCTTTAGGTTGTGTATGTTTATTTATGATATTTCACCGAATAAATTTCAATTATTTTGGGTATCTGAAGGAGATTGAGGATAGAACCCTCCTTAGGGTTTGAATTGGGGCTTTTCCTAGAGTTGGGAGCTTTAACAGTTTTTAATGGACATTATGATTTAAATGGATGTAAATGATATGATTCACATGATTGCTATTAATAGAGGTTCATTGTTGGAAAACCCTAGGTTAGAGGATTTGATATATTGGTTTGTACTCATGTCACTATTAAGAAGTTTTATTCCTATGGCTTATTTGTAGTATACATGGTATGATTAGAAGCTTGGATTCTGGCTCGTTGATAAATTGCTCATGTTTACATTCATGGTCATGCTCACATTCATGTTCATAGTCAAATACACATGTTTTCTTGAATCATGTTCAAGTTTTAAGAAAAACAATTCATGTTTTCAAGGTTTCAAGTATTTCAAGTGACGAGAAAATCATGTTAAGGCTTCGGCCATCACGGGTCTCAGACCAATCATGTTAAAACTCGGCTTCGCCATTAGGTAATGGCGGCGACGTAATGTCCCCAAGGGGGATAGCCCTTGTAGTCTGAGCTCAGGTCTAGCTGCATGTCAAGTGATAAGACCCCTGCTGCTGGGTTAGAAGTTCATGTTAAGAATGATTTTCAATATATCATGTTTAAGCTTATTTCCAAGTTATCATGTTAAACTTACTTCAAACTATCATGGCCATTGGAGCCAAGCATTGCATTATTTCATTAATGCATCATGTCAACTTCCATGCTTAGACATCATTGATTTTAGATTTAAATTGTTATTTCTTGTTATCCCTATCATGTTATGCTTCACTTGTTGTATGCACTGTTTTGCTCACTAGGACGTTAGTCTCACCCCTTTGTGGGCTTTACATTTTAGATTCCCAGGCAGGTCGTGAGGATCATGGCAGCGCTGCAGCTTAGGAGTAGGGGTGGGAGTCAGGTAGGCCGCTTGGTAGGGGCCTACTACCTGGTCTGTTTAAAGCCTGGCCTAACCTGGCATGTTTATTAAAAAGATAGGCCTAGGCTTTTTATAAAGCCTGTTTATATAAACAAGCCAGGCCAAGTAGGCTAAAAAGCCTGTTTAGCCTGTCAGGTGGCCTGCATAAATATAATAATATATTTATATTTATATATTATTTTTTTTATAAAATTATTTATTATAGTTTATTGTTAATTTTAATTTTTTAAAACATTTTTTTACTAAGATTGGACTAAAACTATCTTTCTGATAGTAAACCCCAGATCCCTCTCTCTCTGTCTCTCACATTCTCTAAAGCAGCAGAAGGCTGCCTCCTCTCTGCCTTCTCCGTGCTGCGTCTGACGTCCTGCGTCGCTGTCCGCCTCCGTCGCGCTCCGTCCATTCTGCGCCCGCCTCCGTCGCGCGCCGTCTGCCTCCTGCCTCCGTCGAGTCTGCTCAAAACCTAGTTTTCCACCAAGTCTCAGTAAAACTGGTAAGAACTGAAAAACTTCTGTATACTCTGAATCTTTTTAGAAGCATATTTTACCGATTCCTTTAGAAAAACTTCTGTATACTCTGAATCTTTGCAAGCTTACTAGTATAATATTAAGCATGATCATTATCGTAAATTTATATGGAAGTGTTGATAACAACTCTCTCTTCCTTGATTGTGTTAAACATGAGAAGAGCAGTAGGAAAAGTTGAATCTGTGATCTCTCTGAAACTATTGACATGGAGGAATGATAGTTTTCCACTTTAGATGAGGGACAAGTTGGAGGGGTATTGCAAGGGTAAACTAATTGTATCTTGTGTTCACACTGTCCATCTTACTTATACCAATAGTGCACTAGGTCCAAGGGCAAATCAATGACTAATAACAGAGCTAATCAACAAATTGGACTGCTCTCATCATAGTAAAATTGTAGACTACATTTAGGGGAGTGACAAATTGTAAAGGTAATCTTTGAAGTTCAGATAAATAATAAAATATAAAAGGTAAGAAAGAGCATATAGACTGGATGAAGAGCAAGAAGATTTATGTCTTTTGTCTATTCTATCATATCAATTAAAGTCATTTATATTTATTTGCTGTCCTTAACATGCCATACAAGTAGGAATTGGCTAGACGCATATTGTCATTACTCATTGACTAAAAATTAACTATGACATGACACCAAATAAGCATTCCAATGACATGTATAGGTGGCATCATCGATTATTATGAATTCACAAGAAAGAGAACAACTGGCTTATGAAATATCTAAATGAATATATCAATTCAAATTATATGCAAACAAGCTTGAGTTTCAATTATCCCGAACTTCAGTAAATAGTAATGTGTGAGTTTTCTGTTTAAGTTTCTTCGGTTATTGTTTTGCTGTACTTCAAAGTTCAAACTAGTTTTGATATAATAAACTGAGAGACTGTTTGTACAAATCATTATTTATACTTTTAAATTTTAATTTCTTATATATGTTAGAATTATTATTCTTAAATTACTTTTAATTGTAAAAACAATTTCTTCTATATTTTGTAGGTGGAAGAACAACTTGAGGAGATCATCTTGAAGATTTGATGTCGTGCTCATTGTTTTTAGTTTGTAATTTTATCTTTGTTATGGACTTATGATATTGGTACTTTGTTTAGCTCTTTGGACAATTTCTGTTCTTTTTAATGTTGATGGGATTTGTGGATGTGAGTCCGTGACCCTTTGTGGTACTTTGTTTATCTCTTTGGACAATTTCTGTTATTTTTAATGTTGCTGGGATTTGTGAATTGTGACTGTGACCCTTTGTGGTGGGTTTTGAAGTACTTTGAATGTGTTATTGCCATTGTGACCCTTTTTTTTTAATGTTGTTGAATGTTGTATCTTACTGTTGCTGGCTTGCTGCCATTTTGCAGCCACATTGTGATTGTTATATTATAGAATTGAAATTGCTGCCAATGGCATACTGTTGATTTGGATATTATAGAAAAAGTTATGTTCTTGAGTTTTATGTTAAACTAAAACTTAATAGGTAGGCTTTTAAATGGGCCTAAAGCCTACATGTAATGAAGGCCAGTAAAAAGGCCTAAAGCCTATTTATATTCTTGGCTAATAAGGCCTATTAGCCAAGAATATAAATAGGCTTTAGGCCTTTTTACTGGCCTTCATTACGTGTAGGCTTTTAAATAGGCTCGTAGGCTTAACAGGCCTTTAAACGAACCAGGCCTAGGTACTAATTAAAGCCTATTACAGGTAAAAGGTCAGGCTTAGGGTTTAATATTTTGAAACAGGCTTGGCCTGTTTATGTAAAGCCCGGCCTGGCCTACCTGATTCCCACCCCTACTTAGGAGTTTTGTGGTCTTGGAGCCCCTTTTTATTGTAGTTCTTGGGATGACTGTATTTGTATGTATATATTTGTAGTTTCTTATACTTCCGCTGTTAGAGCTCATGAAACTATTGTAACTATGATTTATGGAATGAAAAGTGTTCACAGGTTATGTTTAAGTAAGTGTTGGATTAGTTAAACATGCCTGTAGTTAGTTATTGATATCGTTAATGTCGCGAAAATACTTCCCTCAATTCAAGACTTATGCTTCCAGTGGGCATAATTTCCTAATTCTGGGAATTAGGATGTTACATACACGGTGACATTTACTCCTTTCCTAAAAATCATCATATTCCTTGTTCTAATTTGCTAATGCAGTCTAACATATGAACCAACCTTATAACCAGCCAGGTCATTAGCAAAAATAGTTAATATGATTAAGCAATAATAAAATTAAGAGACACTAGAATTAAATAACATGGATGTAAGTTTTCTAAAGCATATACTCCATGATCTAATCCAATATATCAGATTAACTGTTTGAGGAACCCAACTCAAAAGCCCTTGTGAATTTCAAGTAACCTTTCACTTGACACATAGTTATTGCAAAGTTAATAAGAAAATAAAAATTCCATATGCAGATGAGTTAATCAGGTCATAAAATAAAAAATAAAAAGCAATTAAATTGAATTTACCTCAAAGGGAAGGATTGGAGCAAGTGGGGAAACAATTTCTGATATAAGAGACAGTCTTGTTGGAACAAATGCATAACCATAAATAATAAGATAGCAAAAATAAACTATGGGTTCCATGAGCAAAAGATCTACACAATAAGATATATAGCAAATATATATATTTGATATATGAAAAGCAAAACAGGACAGTAAAGCTTATTTGAATTTTTACTACATATAGACCAAAGTAGTCAAACTTGCAAATGTAAGTAAACACGTGAGTGGTTAAATTCAACTTATAAGCTTTCTAAGTTTATGTATAAATTTATAGCTAATATAAAACATAAACATATTGATATCTGTAACTAAAAATAACTATAAACACATCATAAAGTGGAAAAAGAATTAAACAAACTAATACCCATATCTATAATTGATAATGAATTTACACAAGAATAATAAATAAACCTATAACTGTATAATAGAAATGAAATTGATACTAAGCTTCAATAATATGTTTTTTTTTTTAATTTCTAGGAAATTAGATATTGATGGTTGATTTTTATAGGCATGGTTGATTTCATCTCCAACTTCTATAGGCCTTGTCAATGTCATATCACCTAGTCATTGATTACTTGCAACTATAAGTTGAATTCAAGACATCACCAGTAAGAAAAAAAATAAATTAATTATCATTTCCCTTCTTTGTCATTGTCATGTACCTCCATAAATAAAGTTGCACAAGTATTTCCATTGCATAGGTAGTTCAATAGCTCTTGCACCCAATAAGTGAATTATAAGTGCAAATACCAGTCCAATAAGTATCAACCACAACAACAACATAATAGTATCAATTATAGACCATACAATATATTTAAGCAAACAAAAACTTAAATCGATGTATTTTTTTGGGCATGTTTATGTTCTGTTCTTCAAACTTCTTGATTTGGTTTCTAATCTTAGTTTATTGTTTAACTATTTTATCTCATATATGTGGTTACCTCCAGCTTGCAGATCAGTTTCCACTGCAGACTTGGCAAATTAAATAATCAGTAAGCACTGTTCCGACATGCATGCGAACATATTTAAAATTTCCAAATGGGTTATAATATGACATATCAATCTGTTTGGAAGTAATTAAAGACAAAAGCAAAAGCATGTCAAATTAATCATTCATTTATAGTGGACATCCACGAAAGTAAATGAAACTAAATTAGAACTCTTATTGAGCAATGATCTGACTAGGGCCTACAAGTGGAAGTCAATTTTAGGCTCTACTATGAGGTAAATATATGGTATAACATAGTAATCAATTAAGTCTTCTAAATATTTATGAAAATTAGATCAAAAACCAAAGCTTGAACAACAATTGGATGAAAAGTGAAATACCTTTGATGCATCTTTACTTTATTTCACATATATACATTTGGAACTGTTGAACACATTCAATTTTTTTTCCTTTAAACCATCATTTTCTTATTCTATGTAAATGAAATAAGAAACATTTAAACTAAGTAAACCAAAGCTAGATTATCAATCCAATCCAAGACAACATTTTCAAGGACTAACGCTAAATGTTTAGATCAATGAACCAAAACAACAATCCAAATTAGGCATGAGGCACAAAAGTAAGCCTGTGGAATCTAAGTGATTACCTCGTGAAATGGTTCAAGGGAACATCTATCCTCAGACTCATCAAGCTTCGTTCAAAGAAAGCATTTATGGGTTCGTCAGCAAGTGTGATTCGCGTCTAGCAAGGATCTGAGCTTCAAAGAACATGAAGATCCTCATTCAAGCATGCTTTTGACCAAAATTTCATTGTAAGATTCATTTTAATCTGCGATTATAACAAAATTAAAATTAAGGGAAAAGAGAGATTGGGAAATTGGGGGTTTTGATGAATAAACAAAAACAGGGGCAGAAATATAGGAAACTCACCAAAGAATGACCTAGTTACAGGTGAGACAAGAGAAAACCATCTCCTTAGGCCGCGCGATGAAACATGCGAGAAAGAGAAACGAAAACGAACAAGGGGCAGAGAGACGAAAACGAAAAAGGGGTAGAGACGATGGCGGGGGAGAGAACCAGGGGCAACGTCGCGAAGTCAACAACGGCCCCAATCGCTGAGACCGGGGGTGTGACACCCTTCTACCCCATACTCTTATATATTAAAGAAATTGCAGTATAGAAAAGGGAAAGTCTCACGTTAGGTAAAAAGGTTCACAGTCACTCTTATATTAAATCTCATAGTTTGAAAACGACTTTATTAAATGAACTCAAACTCCAAATATAAATCAATTATAAACAGCGGCAATCTCCATAGGAATAAAAACAATTAATAATCTCCTGCCATACAAGGCATCTAGAAGTTCATAAAAATACTCCTAATCTAGGAACATGGTAAAACCCCTAAGCACACCCTGATGTCACATCTATCAGAGCATACCCTTTTATTCATAATCGACACCAGTTGTGTCCTCATCAACACCTGTAAAATATATCCACAGAATACGGTGAGGAAAAGGAATACTACCCATACATACACATAGAGAATACCCATCCTCACCCACAACATCATTACATCATGCCATCAATACATTAAATCACCAATGAATAACATTCATCTAAAACTCAACATATAATCAATCATCTATATCAACATATACATGTCATGCCATCATTCCTATTCACAACACATAAACATATCCTTTATACATTCATCAAGCTCATCATCATCATAATCTCATTCATATATCATCATATAGCTCTCATACCATCATTCACCCAAATAATCATATATTCTATTCTCACACATAATACTCATCATCATCAATATTCATAACATCATTTAATAACACCATTTCATCATGAAATATCACACATCAATACTCCTCTCATCGTTTACCCAAAGATCATGACTTGGAACTCCACACAATGGGCGCACCTCGTCAATCACTCTAGTTAGTACCAAGGTGGTCTACCGGTGTTACCACACACTATCCGATAGGTTGTACCCCCTCTATGGGCCCGCACAACGACATTCGACCCTAGGTTGTACCCCCTCTATGGGCCCGTATAATCACTCTTAGGTTGCACCCTGAGTTGTACCCCCTCTATGGGCCCGCACAACTCAGTTCACCTCCCGAATTGTACCCCCTCTATGGCCCCGCACAATTCAGGTCTCATCACATATGCTCAAGGTATCTCTCCTAAGTTGTACCCCCTCTATGGGCCCGCACAACTTAGATAACATCATCATCAAAAGGTGATATACACCATCATCATAAATCATCATTATCATGCATTAACATGCTCATCATCAAACATCATCATTATAAAGTGATATACACTTATCATCATCATACATCAATATGCTCATCATTAAACATCATCATAATAAGGTGATATACATCGACATCATTATCATCATCACACTCATCGTCAATCGTCATCATAATACATCATCACACTCATCATCAAATATCATCATAATACATCATCACACTCATCATCAAATATCATCATTATTCATCATCATAAGCATCGCAATCCTCATCAAACATCATTAATCATCAACACAATACTCATTATAAAGTACTCTCAAACAACATCAATCATCATCAAACAGTTAGGATCTCAAAATCCACTCTGGTAATCGATTACCAACCTCTAGTAATCGATTACCCGCAAACAAGGTCTCTGGTAATCGATTACAACCCCCTTGTAATCGATTACTCGCAAGCAAACTCTCTGGTAATCGATTATCACACCCCTGTAATCGATTACCCACAGACAAACTCTCTGGTAATCGATTACAACACCCCTGTAATCGATTACCAGCAAGCAAACAGTGCTTCTGGGTTGCCCAGAACACTCTGGTAATCGATTACCCGCGACGCAGATAGCAGATTTCACGATTTCTCACCTCTCTAAACCCATCCAATCAATCCCTAATCAGTCTTTTTCGTCTAAACATAATTCATACTCATTATTAACATCAAATACTCAATAAATCGTCAATCTATTACAGATTACACCATCAATTCATCAAAACCCCAATTTCTCAATCCCTAATCACCCCTTTTTCAATTATCTTCAATATTATCTTTACTCTCATTCAATAATTAGTCAATACACATACAACAAATCATCAATATCAGATTATATCATCATTCTCAGTTATTCATTCATAAATTCGAATTATACAACTTAGATTACTACCCAACTACCCCCTACATGCATATACAAGCAATACCCTCTCCCCTACCGTACCTTAAGCGAAGCTTGATCACAGCAAGGAAGTCCTTTCTTGAATTCTTGGCGCTCACTCCACAGCAGCTCTCTCTTGAGACTCCGTTTCTCCCCTCCTTAGCGTTTCGCTTTCTGACGAATGATACGAATAAGGATTAGGGTGCTCTGTTACCCCTCCTTACAGAAATACTAAGTGGGCTTGGGCCCACTCTCACCCCTTATTCTATTTTCAATTAAAATTACCTTTACGAAACAAAACTAATAATAATGACACTCCTATTATTTATTTCCCATTAAATTAATTATTTTCTTAATTAATCTCTTTAATTTAATTAATATTTATCCTAATAAAATTTAGGATGTTACAGGAGGAGAGACGACAGTGAGGCAGAGAAGTGAGATGAGAGAACCTTGACCTAACGAGAATGCTTGACCTAAGTTATGAATACAGATGGGGCTTTCATTTTTTTTGGGTCGCAATTTGGTACCTTCCAGTCAGAGAGGTTTTTGGTACCTTCTTGTTATTTTCTTATTGAATGGAGGCATAAAGGTCAAAATCACATAGGAACAAGTCGTGTACTCCGTCCTAAATTATTTCGAAGACATAAAGTAGATTTTAAATGAGACACATGTGTATTGTAAATTAGAATGTGAAAAAACGGGGGAATACAATAAAAAATACATGATAATGGTTATAGGGGTCCAAAAGTCTTTTCAAAAATTAAAAATACAAATTCTAATAGTTAAATATTGTCCCATAACTATAAAAATACTAAGATCATTTAAGAAAATTGAGAGAAATTGATTAAATGATGAAAGAAGGTACCAAAACCCTCTCTCACCGGAGGGTCCCATAGAATTTCCCTTTTTTTATTCTATACAAAACGAGACCCTTTAAATTTGCTGCTTTTGCAGCCGATCTAGAAACTTTTATTGCCAAGTTTGTAATGCCCTTACCAAGGCATACAATTCCTTGTCATAGGTTGGATAATTCAATACTGCCCCATTAAGCTTTTCACTAAAGTATGCAATCGGTTGGGATTCCTGCATTAAAACAACCCCTATACCAACACCAGAAGTATCACATTCAATCTCAAAAGCTTTATCAAAATTAGGCAAAACAAGTAAGGGTGTATTTGTTAATTTTTCTTTTAAAGTGTTAAAAGCTTTTTCATGTGCATCTGACCATTTAAACACTATTTTTCTTAAGAAGTTCATTTAAAGGAGCAACAATAGTGCTAAAATCTTTTACAAACCGCCTATAGAAACTTGCTAACCCATGAAAACTTCTAACTTCACTAGCACTCTTTAGGGTCGGCCACTCTCTAATAGCCTTAACCTTTTCCTCATCTACACTTACCCCCTTTGAAATTATCACAAAACCTAAGAATACAAAAGAATTAAGGCAAAAGGTACATTTCTTTAAATTAGCATATAATTTATTTTCCCTTAATACCTTAAAAACATCATGTAAGTGTTCAACATGTGAATTATAAGATTTGTTGTAAACCAAAATGTCATCAAAGTAAACTACCACAAACTTTCCTATGAAAGAGCGTAATACATGGTTCATTAACCTCATAAAAGTACTGGGTGCATTAGTTAAGCCGAAGGGCATCACTAACCACTCATACAAACCATACTTTGTTTTAAAAGCAGTTTTCCACTCATCACCCTCTTTCATTAGAATTTGCTAGTAACCACTTTTCATATCAATTTTAGAGAACCAACATGCCCCATGTAACTCATCAAGCATGTCGTCTAACCTAGGAATTGGATAACGATACTTTACCGTAATCTTGTTAATGGCTCGGCAATCAGTGCACATACGCCAAGAACCATATTTCTTTGGTACCAATATTACCGGTACAACACATGGACTAAGGATCTCCCTTATATACCCTTCTTCCATTAGCTCATTGACTTGTTTTTGGATCTCCTTGGTCTCTTCCGGGTTGGTTCTGTACGCTGGCCGATTTGGTAGAGTACAGTCGGGTACAAAGTCAATCTGGTGTTCTATACTTCTTGAAGGCGGTAATCCTTGAGGTAGCTCATCCGGAAAGACTTCTCCAAACTCCTGCAACAAATTTTGAATTTCAGAAGGTAAAGAATTGTTAGAATCATCAGAGAAGTATAGGTCTTTAAAAACAAGAATCAATAATTGCCCTTTATCTAACAATACACTTTCAACTTCCCTTTTTCTTGCAAAAGCGTTCACTTTGCTTCTACCCTGGCTTGGTTGTAACGTCGAACAGACATCCAATCTTGATGTTGGATTCGATCCCATGCCCACTTCTCTATTTTTCTCTTTTCTTTCTTTTTCTTGAACAGAAAACTGTTCTTCCAACTCTTTGCTCTGCCTAGCAATTCTTATTTGATCTGCATATGCTTCAGAAGGCTGAAGATGGGTTAGCACAAATGTTTTATTATTTAATTTAAAACTATACCTGTTGTGATACCCATCATGAGTTACTCGCCTATCAAATTGTCATGGTCGACTAAGTAGAATGTGTCCAGCATGCATAGGTGCAACATCACACAAGACTTTGTCTTCATATTTTCCAATGGAAAATGAAAGCAAAACTTGTTTTGTTACCCTTATGTCCCCACAATTATTTAGCCATTGTAGTCTATAAGGATTAGGATGTTTTATGGTAGGTATTTTTAATTTCTCAACCATCAAAATACTAGCAACATTGGTACAACTACCACTATCAATTAAAAGACTGCAAACCTGATCACTTACCCAACACCTTGTATGGAATATGTGCTCACGTTGCTCCTCAACTCCCCCCATCTTTGGTTGTGCATTCAACACATTTGATCTGACACCTAGTGACTGCAAACCTTATCACTTACCCAACACCTGGTGACTAATGAATTACCCTAGTCTGGCTTGGTGTATTCCACATCACTGCATTCTTCCAGCTCACGTATTTCATCACCTTCTTCCTCACTTGCACTTTCCACTTCACCATTGTCACACATGAGTATGACCCTCTTGTTCGGACAATTAGAAGCAATATGTCCAAGACCTTGACACCTGAAACATTTAATTTCACGTGCTTTAGAAATGAATTGAATTCAGACTTACCTTTACTGGCTGAGGTTGGTTGTCCTATCTTTGCCTCTTCTTTTGGCCGAGTTGTTGGTAGCCTAGGATTTCCAAGAGGTACTAGGAATTCCTGGAAATCTTACAACTTTGGATTTGAGTTGTCTCTCCACTTGGATTGCTTTGTGTAATAAATCCTCCATCTCCCCATAATGATGGAGTTCCACTACATTTGAAATTTTTTTCTTTAACCCTCCAATGAATCTAGCCATTCTTGCTTCTCGGTCTTCTTGCACATTGGCTCTCATCATGGCTATTTCCATCTCCTTGTAGTAATCATCTACACTCATAGAACCTTGACGTAGGTCCTGCAATTTTCTGTACAAGTCTCTGTGGTAATGACTTGGTACAAATCTCCTTCTCATCACGACCTTCATCTCCTCCCAAGATTGAATCGGTCTTTCTCCACACCTTCGCCTGCTCAACACATATTGATCCCACCATATACTTGCATAATCAGTAAATTCTACCACAGCTAATTTTACCTTTTTCTCCTCAGAATAATTGTGGCAATCAAAAACATGCTCCACCTTTCTTTCCCACTCCAAATATAACTCAGGATCATTCTTCCCTAGGAAAGAAGGAATGTTCATCTTGATGTTTCCAAGATGATTATCCCTGTTGCTTTCTCTTCTAGAACTACTTCCCTTGTCCTCTTCCTCCTCTTCCTCTTCTTCAGTGCGGTTAGGAGTCGTTCTACTCCTTCTCCTTGGAAACCGATCTTCCATCTCATCCATTCTTGCACCCATTCTCATAAATTCACTTTGTAGTGTCTTGAGGAACGATTTGAGGTCTATTTCTCCAGCATCCTCCTCACGTTGATTTACTGTACTCATGATTAAAAGAAATTTGGCTGTAAATCAAATGATGTTAGTGATAAAAATAAGAATCCTCACAACACTCCCTTACGTGTTTTCACTCAAAAGTTTTGATTTTCTCGTGTATCACTCTAATTTTTGGCTTTTTCTCACTATATTGTACTCACCACTCTTGCCTTTTTCCACTCAACTTATCCTTACAAGCTCTTGAAATAAGGAACTTTTGGGATAGATTCTACTAACGAGTAATAGAGAAGGTGTTGATGATAACTTGACAACTTTTAGTGACAAAACACTAGCCCGGAAAGTAATCAAGATGTGTAGCCGGTTACAACTCTTCAATTCAGATGGATTCGTCATCTCGGATGAAATCTTCTGCTTGGAATAAATATTGTGGACAACAAAACTGGATTTGTTGTTGAGAAAATTTAATACTGCACCTTTTTTTTACTATATGCACCTTTCTCTTTTTTTTTACTACTGCAGATCTCTCTTATTTTTGTATTGTCTGCACCTCTTTTTTAACTAATGCAGTTTTTTTAATAAGATAAAGACTAAAATATAAGGATAGATGTTACCAATTGATCTCAAGAGTCGAAGCTCCGATACCAAATGATACGAACTGGAAGCGAATAGATAGGAACGTCTTGAAGATCAATTAACGTAAATAACGGAAAATAACTGTAAGGAGCTTGAAACAATCCAAGACCTGCTGGAAGCACCAAAGCTATCAAAGATAGGAACTTGACACAATCCATGACCTGCCAGAAGCACAAAGATATAAGCAACTAGACCCTAACCAAGACCTACTAGTAGAACCTAAGTTATCAAGTAGTTCTTTAATCCAAGAACAAAGGATTAGCTCTCACAATGAGAAAACTCAAATTTTATTGATAAAAATAACTTCCTACAAACTGATTCTCAATGCTAATATATAGCAAAGGAATTTCCTAAAATAAACTATCTAAAAGATAAAATAAGATAAAATAAAATATAATCCTAAAAGATTTAATCCTAAAAAATATAATCCTAAAAGATCTGATATTGATTCCTAACAGATCTTATCCTAAATAAATCAATTATGATCTGATTAGATACACTTTCCCGAAATAGGCTCTCCTAAGATTCGGATAACAGACATGACCGATTGTCAGATCGGATAACACTCTTGTACTTCAATCCAAGTTAAGTTAAACCACTGCTTTGGCTCTTCTTCTGCTCGATGGTCTACTTTCCTTTGGACTTCAGTGATCAAGAGTTGCAAAGCTCTCTTTAACCGCTCAGATCTGGCCCCGGTCATTAGATCTTCAATCCCTTGCAATGCATCTGAGGCATCCTGGTTGGGGTCGGATGGGATCGTGTCATATAAGGCTTGGAAGATCAAACCTACAAATTCATATATCAAATTTGCTAATGGATCATGGTACGCTTCTGCCATTATGTTTATCTTTTTTATTCTCTAATTATGATGATTATCATCTTAAGTTTCTCCATTAAATTTCCAACAAGTCGTATCAGAGCCACTTTTATGTTAAATCATTGGGAGATGAATTTCCTTGATTCATTATGCTTGTGTTTAAAATTATGATAGTTTCATGTTGATTCCATTTAGAAGTTTCATGTTAAAATTCAGAATCTTCTTCTTTCAAGTATTGAAGATTTAAATATCATTCATATTTTCTGTAATAATTTGAGTCGTGTTTCCTATCTCTAATTAAATGCACATGAATCTCGCATGTTAGTTAGGAAATATGAAACGTTGCATTTGTTGTTTGGTTTAAATATATTTTAACCATTAAAGATCAAATAGTTGTTTCACTTGGTGTGATGGTTAACACGTCTATAAATTGGGTTCTAGCCAACATTTTTCCATTTTTTGTTCTATTTTAGAATTAATAAAATCAATTTTCAAAATTTGAAAACATGGGAATCAAACCCGTGTCCTAAGAGTAATGTTCACATGGTTCAACCATCACTTCAATAACTAATGCAATGTTTGAATTTTAAATGTCTATATTCTGTCGGTTATGAATTTTTAAAATTCAAACTTTTATATTTCATTTTCAGTTATGCATTAGAAATTCAAATTTTGGTGTTAATTTTTCCTTAATTTCTGATATTCTGAATAATTTAATTGAAACATGATGCTACCAACGTAGCCTCTTTGATGTAGATTAATTTATTTGGAATATTAAGAAAATTGTATGTTTGTCATTTAAGCGAATAATGATCGGCGGCCAAATTTCAAGCATACATGTGGTAATGAATATATGATAATTATCAAGTTTTCCATGTGAATAATATGTCGGTCCAAGGAAATGCTATTGTTTGACAGGATTAATTATTATTATTCGATTACTGCATTAAGAGTACCACTAACAAATTAATATTTCTATCCAAAGATTGAGTATTAATGTTGTGCTTGGTATCTTGTGATGGGCCCCACCATTATTTGAATTCATTGCATAAATTTAGTATATGTTGAATGTGAGATTAATTATTATTTACTCTTTGTTCAATTAATTTCTCCGCTTCTATAATATCTGTCAATATCAATTCCATACGCTTACTAAATGGCACAAACTTCAAGAATTGGAAAGAGAACGTTATGATTGTTCTCAGTTGCATGGATCTAGATCATGCACTTCTTGATGAATGGCCCATAGATCTAATGGTTGAAAGTTTCATTGAGGATAAAAGGAACTTTGAGAAATGTGAACGTTCTAATCGCATGAGTATGATCATAAAGTGTGTAATTCCAGAAACATTCAGGGGTGCTATGTCTCAAGAGACTAATGCCAAGTTGTTCCTTGAGGAAATTGAAAAGGCTTTTGCCAAAAATGATAAGGCTGAAACAAGTACATTATTGTCTAGTCTTGTTTCAATGAAGTATAATGGACAAAGGAACATAAGGGAGTACATCATGGAGATGTCTCATCTTGTTTCAAAATTAAAAGCATTAAAGTTAGAGATATGTGAGGATTTGCTCGTGCATTTAATTTTGATATGTCTTCCTACACAATTTAATCAATTTAAGGTCAGTTAAAACTTCCAAAAGGATAAATGGACTCTTAATGAGCCCATTTCACATTGTGTGCAAGAAGAGGAAAGATTGAAACAAGAGAGGACTGAAAGTGCTCACTTGGCAACTAGATCTAAAGACAAGAACAAGAAAAGCAAAAGGGATATAGAAGCTGCAGGTGGTCTATCACATAAGAAACAAATTACTTGTTTCTTTTGCAAGAGTAAGGATCACTTAAAGAAAAGTTCCCCCAAGTATCATGCTTGGCGTGCAAAGAAAGATATGCTTCTCAATTTTGTTTGTTCTGAGGTTAATTTAACTTTAGTGCCCAGACACACTTGGTGGATAGATTCTGGTGCTACTACTCGCATAAGTGTGTCTATGCAGGGTTGCCGGAGTTTCTGAAACCCAACTGATGTAGAAAAGTATATTTATGTTGGTGATGGAAAATTAGTTGAAGTTGAAGCAATAGAAACTTTTATGTTATTGTTAAAGACTAATTATTATTTAGAATTAAAAGAGACATATATTGTACCGTCATTTAGACAGAATTTGATTTCTATTTCTTTATTGGACAAATTTGGCTATTCTTGTTCATTTGGAAATGGTAAATTTAGTTTATGTCAGAATTCAAATCTTGTCGGCACCGGTTCTTTATCTTTATATGATAACCTATATTTACTTGATACTGTTGTTTCATTTAATGAGACCTTGCATTTGAGTTCATGTGGCACAAAGCGAAAATTAGCCAATGAGAATTATGCTACGTTATGGCACGAGCGTTTAGGTCATATATCCAAACAAAGAATTGAAAGACTTGTGTCAGAAAAAATTCTTGATCCCCTTGATTTAACAAACTTTGAAGTTTGTATTGAGCGTATAAAGGGGAAACAAACAAACTTCAAAAGATTAAGTGCCAACAAGAGTACAAATGTCTTAGAACTTATTCATAGTGATATTTGTGGGCCATTTCCTACAACCTTTTGGAATGGTCAACAATATTTCATTTCGTTCATAGATGACTACTCCCGCTATGGCTACTTATATTTAATTCATGAGAAATCTCAGTCGTTGGATATGTTCAAAAGGTTTAAAACTGAAGTTGAAAATCAACTCAATAAAAGAATTAAAGCTGTCAGATCTGACCGTGGTGGTGAATGCTATGGTAGATTTGATGGATTAGGTGAACAACGTCCAGGACCTTTTGCTAAATTCCTTGAAGAGTGTGGTATCGCCCCTTAATACACCATGCCAGGTAACCCTAACATGAATGGTGTTGCTGAGAGACGAAATAGAACACTTAAAGACATGGTGAGGAGTATGATTAGTCATTCTACCTTACCATAATCACCCTGGGGAGAAGCACTAAAGACTGCAACTTACATACTAAACAGCCAACTAAAGCAGTAACTAAAACCCATTATGAATTATGGTTAGGTAAAAAGCCTAGCATAAAGCATTTTCACATTTGGGGTTGTCCAGCTGAGGTGAGGCTATACAGACCAAATGAAAAGAAACTAGCCTCAAGAATAGTTAGCTGTTACTTTGTTGGATATTCTGAAAGGTCAAGGGGTTACAAGTTTTACGATCCCACATCTAGATCCTTTTTTGAGATAGGGAATGCTCAATTCTTTGAGGATGTTGAGTTTGAGAAAGGAGATAAGGATAGAAACATTGTCTTTAAAGAGAAAAGAACAGTTTTCTGCTGAAGGCAGTTTATGTGTTTCAGAAGATGTCTGATACAGCAACCCTCTGAAATCATGCAACCCTCTGATGTGGTGCAACCTGCTGAAGTATAGGAACCTGCTGAGAGATCAAGACCTACTGAAGCCAGAGAACCTTCTGAAGTTGAGAAACGTAGTACTGAGCTTTGTACTTTTTGAAAAAAATGCTTCTATGATAATTCCCTTTGACGACTCAAGTCAACCGAAGCCTTTCTCAGTTGCGTGTAGCTCTTATTCTTCTGGAAAGTCAAAACATTTGCTTTTTGGCATAATTCAAATTTCTCTCACCAAAACGACAATGTCTGTTGTGAAGTACAATGTGCTCAGAAAAAGTGGAGTCTGTGCTGCTGACTCATACTACCTGTTACTGCAAGCTTTCTAGGCTATGTGTCTCAACGGGAGTATTTGCATTTAATGTTATGTCTCAACGGAAATCAAATGGAGCTCAACGAATTTCATTCCCATTACTATAAATACCAGTCTCCATGCAGAAGAAAATAGAGAGAATGAATTTGCTGAAACGCTGCACAAATTCTCTGAGATTTATACAATCCATTATTTCATTTGTACAACAATTTTCTCATCCTGAGTTATACTCAGTTATTTGTACATCCTACCTAATTTAAGCTCTAAACTTGTGTGGTTTAAGAGTTTAAGCTTTTATCCTTCAAACAGTCTTCTATTTTAGCCTGAAGAGGCCATGTCGAAACAATACTTGGGTTTTTAGCCTGGAGAGACTGCGTGTTCAAATAATACTTGGGTGTTTAGCCTGAAGAGGCTGGGGTCAAAGAATACTTGTATCTGATCAGATAGTGGAAAATCCAGTGGTGTGTTTGCCCTGGGACTGGACGTAGCTCACTGAGTTAGTGGGTGAACCAGAATAATTTTCTTGGCTAAGTTCTTTCAACCCTTATCGCTTTACTTTCAGTTTATATCTAACCAAGGAGGATTAGAAAAGTGATATTATAAATCCTTGCAGCAAAACAACTCTAGTTTTTCACGTAAAACTATTTCAAGAACCATTTTATTGGACCTAATGAAGCACTTCAGCAAGTCTCTGATAAACCCAGTTTCAGCAAGTTGCTCAAGACTTTTGATAATCACTTTTATTGTGAAAAGGTTTTTATAAAATCTGTAAAGAATTATAAAACACTATTCAACCCCCCTTCTAGTGTTTCTTGTGGTTCTAACATCTCTTCCTACATCTGTTATTAACGGTGATCATGTTTCTATTCCCAACATTGTTCAAATAACAAATCCACAAAAAGACAATGTCAATGGATTCCCTATTAAAAATCAAGATATTACTCTTGAAGAACAAACTCAACAACCTCAAGAACAATTGCCATTAAGGAGATCCACTAGAGAGAGGAGAAATGCAATTCCAGATGACTATATTGTTTTTCTCTAAGAACATGAAGCTGAAAGTGGAATGACGGAAGTTGACCCAGTCAACTTCTATCAAGCCATGTAAAGTTCTAATCTCAAAAGTGGATTGATGCCATGAATGAGGAAATAAAGTCCATGAAAGACAATGACGTTTGGGATCTTGTCACTTTACCTAAAGGTGTGAAACCCATTGTTTGTAAATGGATATTTAAAACCAAAAGGGATTCCATGGGTAATGTTGAAAGATATAATAGGGCCAATTTGTTTGTGCTTAAAAAAAGTACTTTTTTAAATTGCTTTAAAAAATTGATTTTATTTTAGAGATTCTTGTATAATCAGAAATAAATGTTCGTTTGACTACAATCATGAAAAAGCACTTTATTTGCTACAATAAATGCTTTCACATTATTAAATAGATTTCTCTCTTCTAATTTAACTGCTTTTTTCAAGAAGCAACTCTAAGTTGCTTCTTAAAAAAAGTAGAAAACTGATTATTTTCTGATTCCGCTTCTTGAAAAAAGTTTAGACAAACACCTTAAAAATTCATATAAGTGATTTTTTTTAAAAAAAGAAGTGATTCTTTTAAGAAATAATTTTAAACAAACGGGCTCATAAGGCTCGTCTGGTTACCAAGGGCTTTTCTCAAAAGGAGGGCATTGATTATAAAGAGACTTTCTCTCCAGTTTCTTTGAAAGACTCTTTAAGGATTATAATGGCACTTGTGGCTCATTTTGATCTTGAGCTACATCATATGGATGTAAAGACTGCATTTCTCAATTGAGACATTGATGAAACAATATATATGGTACAACCAGAAAACTGTGTTAGGAGATGCAAAGAAAATGGTTTGCAAATTAAAGAAATCCATCTATGGGCTCAAGCATACTTCCTGTCAATGGTATCATAAATTTCATCAAGTTATCACCTTACTTGGTTTTGAGGTTAATTTGGCTGATGATTGTGTGAACCATAAATTTAGTGGGAGTAAATTCATTTTCCTGATTTTATATGTGGATGATATACTTCTTGCCAGTAATGATATGAGATTCTTGCATGAAACCAAGAGATTTCTATCAAACAAAATTTGAGATGAAATACACCAAGATCGTTCTCGGGGTATTCTTGGATTATCTCAAAAGAGCTATATAGAAAGAATTCTAAAGAGATTTGGCATGAAAGATTGTAAAACCAGGTGACACCATTGTAGCTAAAGGAGACAAATTTAGTCTCAATCAGTTCCCTAAGAATGAGTTTGAGGTGAAAGAGATGCAAATGATTCCTTATGCATCGACTGTAAGGAGTCTAATGTATGCTCAAGTATGTACGCGTCCGGATATTGCGTATATTGTTGGAATGTTAGGCAGATATTTAAGTAACTCGGGAATGGATCATTGGAAAGAAGCCAAATGGGTTTTACGATACTTACAGAGAACAAAGGATTATATGCTCACATACAAAAAATTGGAAAAGTTAGAGATCATTGGGTATTCCGATTCAGATTTTGCTGGATGTCAAGATAGTTGAAGATCCACTTCTGGCTATATATATTACTTGCTGGAGGAGCTATTTCATGGAAGAGTGCTAAGCAGACACTCATAGCTTCTTCCACCATGGCATCAAAGTATATAGCTTGTTATGAGGTATCCAATCAAGCAACATTACTACGGAATTTTATCACTAGGCTGCTGAAGTGGAAATTCCAATCACAAGAAGGGGGTTGAATTGTGATCTTTTTAAAATTTCTACAATTTCTTTTAATACTATTTCTACTCAAGTTTTATCTTGGCTGAGTGTTAGAAGATGAGACTCAAGAAGAAGGAGTTATATATGGTATGATGAAATTATAATTCCTTTGAAGGAACTCTCTTGTTGAAGTAACTTACTTAGGTATTAGATAGTTTTTTTAAAACTATTTTATTCACATGAAAAAACAGAATGGAAAACTAAAATAAGAGTAAGGGTAAGAGGATTGCACACACAGTTTTATATTGGTTCACCTCTTCCAACCCGAGGCTACGTCCAGTCCCTACTTTTAGTAGGATTTCCTTGATAAACTCTTGCTTTTACATATTCCTTGGGTACTCCTTACCACTAGTATTTTTATGCAGCCTCTTCAGGCTCTTCACAAACTTCTTCTGAAGCCATTACAGATACTGCAACTTCTTCTGCAGATTGTGTGGACTCAAAAACAATTTGCAGAAGCTTTTCTGCAAGTTTTAGAACTCAGTACAACTTACTAAAATTATGTAGAAGCTTACAGCAACTGTTATACACCTTCTCAAGAGGTACTAACACTCTTATAGCCTGGTACGCTTCCGCCTTTATGTTTATCTTATTTATTCTCTTGGTTATTTGACATAAAAGTTCTCTAATTATGATGGTTATCATCTTAAGCTTCTCCATTAAATTTTCAACATGATTATCTTCTTCAGTCAAATTTTCATTGATACATTGTGTAGTTCGCTAAACTGGAGAAACAGGCTAATCTGGTACATATGAGAAATATCCAAGGTATGCAATCTCCAACAAATTCCAACTTCCAAGTTGCTTCTGAAATTAAGACGAAAAAACCATTTCTATTTGAATTTCTTTAAACTTGTGCTGTTGTGGCCCGTTAACAAGTAACATAACCTCTTGAAGCCCCCATTGGAAGTTAGAAAGGTTCCACTCACCATAGTGATTACTTTTCTTAATCACCCTGACCTAAGATTTTCATCACTAGTATTATTATAAAGTTCAGGTTCTGGTGACCCTAACAATTGAAGTAGAAGTAACACATTCAACCAATCTAGAAGAGCACTAACTTGAACATCAAGTCATAAGAAACAACGAAAAGCTACATAATCATGGTACCGAGTCTCCAACAATTCTAACCTGCCCACTATTAAGCCAGCTATTTACTCTCTCTGAAGAACATGTTTTCCTCCACATAAACTTAAATAAATCAACTCTAGAGATGCAGTCACACAAGCAAAAATGAAAACAACTTCCCTACTCATGCGTTGATGAAGTTCCCTCAGATTCATATCCCATAACCATAAAAGCGCCATTTTATTAAAGAAAAATTTGAAGAGTATTGATAAGCTATTTGAGCTAGATGAAAGCTGAAAATAGTAATCGAAATCATTTTATTAGTGTTTGGTAAGATAACTTTTTTTTATGTAGTTACTATATTTTTTAGAAGCTACTTGAGGTAGGCTAGTAGCTTTTTTATTTAGTTGATTTTTTTACAACTTTATCATTCAATAACCCTAACTTACCATTATTTTTCATTCTTAAAAAACCATTTTTTTCATTTTAACGGTGTTCTTATCTATCATTTTATAATTTTCAGCTATTTTTATCAAACACTTTTAATGAAATCAATTAACTTATCAACTTTCATCTAACTTTCAGCTTTCTACTAGTTTTTCAACTAATTTTATCAAACACACTCTAAATCCATGCTATGCGAGAATCAACACAATCACTGACACCTCGTTATTACACTCTTCTTTAAGAACCAAAGCAATGTCCAGAAAAATATTTTCTTCGTCCAGGGATATATCAAGAAATTGTAAAATGGGTAACAAAATAAAGAGGAGATTGATTAGAATGAAATATGCAGACGTTATAGATTTGAAGAGCTGAGAGTTAGAGGGACCTAGGACACGATGACACCCAGATAGAAAGTGAACGCCTCATTTTTCTTGTGAGTTGTGACATTCAAAAAACTTTAATTGCATGTGATAAATTAGCAATGTAGAACATTAACAACATTTCATTATATACATACTCAAAATTCCAATATTGTATAAGTTAATAAGCAATTCCTAGATTAGGGTAAATGAGGTATTGAAAACTTCAAAAACAAAGTCTTCAATGACAAAGATGACTTAGAAATTTTTAAACTTATCACTACCATTGACCTTTCCTTTTGAAGTCGTCAATATTAGTTACAACTTACCAAATACTTTTTAACTTGCAATATATTGAGAATCTTGAGACCACATTGCACCATTATGGTAAACAAAACCATAACATTACTTTTACAAATGAAAGATGCACTAACATTGACATTTGAATGAGGTACCTATTCTTAAATAGCATTTTATAGATATTAGGAATATATTTTCTATTAGTATTCTATAGTGTTTGTTGAGTAGTTTAGTCCTATACATAGTTGTTGATTGTATTCCTTTCTTTATCTTTCAAAACTAAATCAAATGAGTTTTCTCAACTATCTCTGGCTACCTTTGGGATGATCCATGGGAGAACCCATGGTACTCTTTTTCAACCTCCTACTACTATCCCTCTATTTCTCCTGCTCCATCTTATTTTACTAAGATGGTATCAGAGCTCCATCCATGAAGCTCACCTCGCTTCAAGAAGAAGGGACGACTCTGTCTGAAGAAACCATCATTGTTTGATGTGAATCTTGCATAGGCATCCTCATCTTTTTCTTCCAAGAACCAATTGCAAGACCTGAACATGGAGACACAATCTTGCTGATCTTCCATGATAGAAATGTCATGTTTGTTCGTTGCGCATTCTATTCCTCCTCCTCCGGTTTCATTTTCAAGCCACACATACTCTTCTCCCATGGAAACTGGTTCTTGCTCGAATTTGTTATTCTTTCATGATACTAGTGAAGATTTCACCATAAAACTAGAGTGGAAATCATCTATAGATCCTTTTACTTTTTGGGACTTTGGATTTAAATCAAAGAAAACTTCAGAAAGAACTAGAAATTCTACATTCTTCACCATTTGCAGTTCCTCCTAGGAGACCAAGGACTTCGAAGTCTCCATTGATCACGACGTGACTCAAACTCGCGATCTCGTCTCACGAGGAATTCGGCCTCCTCCTCAAGGTCATGAGAAATCCATTGAAGAATTCGTAAGATGTAACCTTGGTGATGAGGTTTTTGAACGTAACCTTGGTGATGAGTTTTTTGAACGTTTGATAAATCCATTTTGCTCAGGTGTCTATGTAGGTGATCCTTCACAATTAAGCATGGAAGCAACATTTGGGAAAGTTTGGTGGCTGGAACAAAATGGTGGTAGCATTATTGGTGGCACTTTCAAAGCATTGTAAGAGAGAAATGGAGCTTTAAAACCACCTCGAGACCTGCGTCTGCCAAAACAAAGGGTCAAACTGTTGGATCCTTTCAGAAGGGACTTACCATGTTGCCAAATGCAATTTCTGCAAGGTTAGGTAGCAAAGTAAAGCTATCTAAAGCTTTTGAGTATTAGTAAATTGGATAGTGGAGAGCACAATTTGACTTATATATGAAACACAAGAAGGAGTCATTTCTTTGCAGAGCAAAATTGTTGTCATGACCATTCTTTCTCATGTTAATAGCACATTGCTGCATCCACTGTCTCTAGCTGATGCAGATGCATTTTCCAGTAGATCAAAATGCTTGATAGACGGTGAATTGAAGGGGTTTGATCAATTTCCTCTAAAGAATTCACTGGTAGAAAGGGATTGGTATGCACAACTTCTGTTTGATGAAATTCCAGAGAATGTGATGAATGAATTTTGTTGTATTGCATATTCCATTAAATGTCCCCCAGTGTCAAGGGAGAAAGTTGCAAATATATTACTTGCCCATGCTGGCTGAGGTAGGGGAAGGGGATTAACAGAGGCTGCTGCAGAGATACATGTTGCTGCTAGATCATGGATGTGTGGTTTGTACTTAAAAGTTGGAGACATGGTAGGTGTGGGATGCTACGTTGGATCCTGCAGCATGTAATATCCTGAATTTTATTAAGTAAAATAAAATAAAATTAAATTAATAAAGTAGAAGAAATAAATAAATAAATAATAGGATTAATATTATGAGTAATTTTATCCATGAGGTTATTTAATAAATAATAAGAATAATAAATAGAATAAGTGGGTTGAGAGTGGGCCTAGCCCAATTAAGTATTTATTTAAGGAGGGGTTCTTAGTTCACCCTAATCCTTATTCGTATAATCGTCAGAGAGTGAAACGCTAAGGAGAGGAGAAACGACGTCTCAAGAAGGGGTTGTTGCAGAATAATCATTGAGAATCAAGTACTGTTGCGATTCGATCTTCACTTCAAGGTACAGTGGGAGAGAGGGTGCTGCTTATATATGCATGTGGGAGATGCTTGGGGTAGTAACCTAAGACTTTAATTCGTATTAATAAATGATATATTGCGTATGGATGATGAAAATTGTAAATTGATGATTGTTTGTATGATTCTTGATGAATCTTGAGTAGATTGAATAAGAATAATATGAATAGTGAAAAGGGGATTAATAAGGGTTTGATGATTTGGGGTTTTGATGGGAAAACCTTGAAAAACTGTTAAAGATTGATACTCTTGTTGAGTTTGATGAATATAAATGCATATAAATGATATTTTTTATGAAAAGGAATGATTACAGATTGAATAGAGAGGTTTGGAATTGGGGGAGATCGCAAGAACTGCGATTTGCGTCGCGGGTAATCGATTACCACTGGTAATCGATTACCAGAGGGTTCTGGGCAACCAGGAGGGCTGTTTACTCGCAGGTAATCGATTACAGAGATGTTGTAATCGATTACCAGAGAGTTGGTGTGTTGGTAATCGATTACAGAAGTTTGGTAATCGATTACTAGAGTGATTGCTTGCAGGTAATCGATTACCAATGGTTGGTAATCGATTACCAGAGACCTTGTTTGCAGGTAATCAATTACATGAGGATTGTAATCGATTACCAGTGTGGATTGGTGAATCCTTGTGATGGATGATTGCTCATATTGAGTTTATGTATTTAATTATGATGATAATGGTATTTGGTGATAATTATGATGAAATATGATGATGATGATTGGTGTTAATTATGATGATAATGATATTTGGTAATAATTATGATGATTTTTTATGATGATGATTGGTGAATATGTATGATGATACATGATGATGATGAATGGTGCTAATTATAATGATTGATGATGATGATGTTGGTGTTGTACCTGATTCTAACTCGGGGAGGTGAATAGTGTATCTGAGTATAACTCAGGGAGGTGATAATGGTGATGATGATTTAATTAACCTTATGCTGTAAATGATGCTTGAGTATATATATGATTTGGTACCTGAAATACACAAGCCCAATGAGGGGTGGGGTGTAGCTCAGGGAGGTGATTGTACTTGAGATACACAAGCCTAGTGAGGGGTGAAGTGTAGCTCAGGGATGTGAATGTTGTACCTGAGTCTAACTCGGGGAGGTGAATGTTGTACCTGAGTCTAACTCAGGGAGGTGATTATAGTACCTGAGTCTAACTCAGGGAGGTGATTATAGTACCTGAGTGTAACTCAGGGAGGTGAGTATTGATTATGTTATTGATTATGGTACCTGAGTGCAACTCAGGGAGGTGAGTATTGATTATATTATTGATTATGGTACCTGAGTATAACTCAGGGAGGTGAGTAATGATTCTGATATTGTTGATGATTGTACCTGAGTATAACTCAAGGAGGTGAACACTGATTATGACGAAATTGAATATGGTACCTGAGGTGTACAAGCCTAGAGTGGGTGAAGTACATCTCAGGGAGGTGAATGATGGTTATGATGATACGATGATAATGATGAATATGATGAATATGATGATTGTGATGATAGTGATGATAATGATGAGTATGATGATATGATGATAATGATAATTATGACGATTATGATGATATTGACGATAATGATGATTGTGGTGATATTGATAGTTATGATGATTATGATGATGTTGATGATAATGATGAGTATGATGATAATGATGATTACGATGATTGTGGCGATATTGATGTTGTTGATGTATATGATGATGATGACTATGTTTTATATTTGTTAATGGAATGAGTTATATGATGATGTTGCTTACATGAGGGTGAGGATAGGGTAGTCTCCTATGTGTATGTATGAGTAGTATTCTTTTCCTCCCCGTTATACTGTGGCTATTTTATAGATGATGATGATGATGATGATGACACAGTTGGTGTCGAGTGTTGAGTAAAGGGAGTATTGCTCTGGTACATGTGACATCAGGGCACATCATTGGGGGTTCTTCAATTATGTTTTTTTTTAGTTAGGAATAATTTTATAAACTTTTCTTTAATTGCCTTGCACGACAAGTAGAATGTTTTGTTATTTCTATTTTGGGAGATTCCACTGCTTAAGAGTTTTGAAAACAGTCGATGGCTATTTCTACTTTAAATTATTTTACTTTGAGGTAAATGATGTTTTATACAACGAGAACTGTGAACCCTTTTACCCAGTGTGGAGTGTCATCTTTATATATTTCAAATTATTTAATGTATAAGAATATGGGGTAGAAGGGTGTCACACAGCACATGTCAAAGTTATGCTGATGATCTTAAAAATTGCCACCCAAAGATGATCCTCACATATGGTGCCAAGTATGTTGATAGTTGTATGGTTTCTGATGAACATTTTGTGATTGGCATTCCTGATAGTCTACCACTTGATGTTGCTGCATCTCTCCTTTGTGCCCGGATCACATTGTATAACCTTTTGAGATATTTTGGAATTGACAAACTTGATCCGTATGTGGGTGTGGTTACTCTTGGTGGACTAGGCCATATGGGTGTCAAGTTTGCCAAAGCTCTTGGAGCCAAGGTTACAATGATTAGTACCTCTCCTAACAAAAAGAAGGAAGCAATTGAGCAGTTAGGAGTTGACTTATTTGTGGTCAGCTATGAGCAAGATCAGATGCAGGCTGCAATGGGCACATTGCATGGTGCAAAACAACGTGATGAAATTTACAACTTCTAGTGGTTTATTTCTGGCAGCTCCTAGCTGAAGGATTTGGTTTCAAGTTGCAATTCCCTTTGTTGATTTCAATTCCTTTTCTTAGTTTCAAGTTGGTTTTGGTTGATACCAAATACCAACTTGCGGGAGGATATTCGGAATATATTTTCTGTTAGTATTCTATAGTTTGTTAGTGTTTGTTGAATAGTTTAGTCCTATAAATAGTTTTTGATTGTATTCCTTTCTTTATCTTTTCAAAACTAAATTTAATGAGTTTTCTCAACTCTCTCTGTCTACCTTTGGGATGATCCATAAAAGAACCCATGGTACTATTCTTCAACCTCCTACTACTATCCCTCTACTGCTCCTGCTCCATCTTATTTTACTAAGAATATATCATAAACAGAATGAAACAAAATATAATGGAGTAGTTGGAAGGTTAACACTAGTACAAAATATGGATTTTTGAACAGGAATTTAAATCGGCTACTAAACAACCGATATAAAAAAACGGGCAGTGGCAATTTTGAAAATAATGTGACATAGTTTACATCAGTTGTAAAGTTAACCGATTTAAAAAGTAATTTTTACATCGATTATTAAGAGAGTCGGTTTAGAAAGTCAAAATGAAAAATAAAATTAATATTAACGTCAATTCCTCTAGTAAATATTTACGCCATTGATGAAGCCCTTTCAGTTGAAGGAGCAGCTGATGTATATGAGACAACTCTAAACGCACCCATAAACAATATAAGGAAGGAGAATACCATATACAGTACTTAATGCAAATATTTTTTTTAGTATTAAAATTAATTATATACTTTATTTTAATAAAATGGAAATCTATATAATAAACAAAGACATATCCTTTTTAGTAATTATACCTACAAACGTGATTTATAAAATATCATCCAAACAACATTCACTTTCTTAAACTCACGTTTGTAACAAATTATCTAAACAAAAAATCACATTTATACAAACTCAAGTTCCCTTCAAAATCACTTTGAATAAATCACGTTTATCTAAACTCAAATTTACAAATGTCAATCCAAACACACACTTAATTCTCCTATTAACAAAATGCCTTTTAAACCATGGCATTAGATAGAAAGGCAATGTCCAGTAAAACCATGTCTGGAAATCAAATTTTATAAAACAAAAAATAACTTATATGTGTTGAAATCGCAAAAAGTCACTGTACACATATGGAGAAGACAATTACAGGTACTATATGTGTATGTATTAGAATTGCAACCATGAAACTAAAGGGAAATTAAAGAGAAAGGTTATGCACGACAATTGAAAGAGAGGGCACTAAAATGGGAAAGAGCTTATCACGTGACTCTCTTTTTTATTTTTTATTTTTCAAATTTTCAATTAAAATATTAGAGCCATAAGATCAATTCATTTTAATGGTTCACATTTGGTGTAAGTTTTTATATTTACACCCGGTGCCAACAGATATGTGTACGGGGGATTGCTAATGTACTCCCACTTGATTTTTTAAAAGGAGTACATTAGCACCCTATACCTTTTTGTTTGGATAAAAATATTCAATTTATCCTTTTTTAAAACAATTAAACTCATGGGTATTTTGGCAATTTACTTTAGTTTTTTTAGAAAAGAAATCAAAACTTTTGCATACTATGTGTGCAACACCTACTCTATTAGATGCCCACTCGTCTCTGCAAAACTTGTTCTCTGTTTCCGGCAAAATTTCTGGAAATTCGCGTTCAATCTCCAAATACCGGCATCCTCTGTTACTAGCAAGCACTCTGTGCCAACTCCTATTTTTTAACCTAAAACTACCTATTTAGGAAATTAGACTTGGTACCCCCACTGTCACACCCACAACCACGTCATCTTCATCAACAAAAAAAAGTCAAAATTGAAGCCTTAAATTAGTCGAATTCTTTTTAGTTTACACTGTGGAGGTACTACCATGAAAGGATGAAGAAATAGGCAACAATAGCAGGAAAAGGGAGAAGGCTCCACCACTCCGTTTCTCCATTTCTATTAATGCTGGAAAGCTACAGGAGAAGTCCAAACATTCCACCGTGGAAAAGGGTTTGGGAAGAGATAAATTATAAAATTATATTATTATGTGTAACGGTGTAAGTTATTTAAAAAAAAAGGGATAAATAGGATATTTTTATCCAAAGAAAAAGGTGTAGCATGCTAATGTACTCCTTTTAAAAATAGAGTGGGGAAAAATATGTTATTAATCCCTGAACTTTTGGTTAACTTGGGTTTTAGTCCCTGAACTTTAATTCATTGGTTTTATATTCCTGAACTTTCAAAAACCCGTAACAGTAGTCCCTGCTGTTACTTTGGTCCGTTAAACCTGTAACATGACATGCTAGGCAATTAACACGTGGCATGCTAGGTACACGTGACATGCTAGGTAATTGACACGTCACATGTTTAACGAACCAAAGTAACGACATGGACTACTATTACAGGTTTTTGAAAGTTCAGGGATATAAAACCAAGGAATTAAAGTTCAGGGACTAAAACCCAAGTTGACCAAAAGTTCAGGAACTAATAACATATTTTTCCCAATAAAGTGGGTATATATACATATATGTATATATATATGTGTGTGTGTATATATATGGGTAGGGATCAACGTACTCCAGGAGTAACTCTTGACAAAGTTACTTAGTTTAATAATTCTTTGTAAACGTTGAATTCTATCAATCCAAACCGTCATATTAAAAGTTTTCATTAAGTAGATCAAGCCTACAAAGTTTCATGAAATTTAAAAATTAATTGATGTTTCATCAAATCATTTTAGTTTAACATACGATATACTTGTCAAAATATAAGTAAATATTAATTCTAAGATCATATACCTATGAATGTCCAATTGATCTAAAATTTGGTGTGCATAATCATCATATTAATATCAATATCACATTATTCAACGGTTAGATTTGTTAAATTCACATTTTATAAAAAATTATTAAGCGAAGTAACTTTGACAGAGTTACTCCTAAAATAAGTTGATGTTAAACTTTTATATATATATATATATATATATATATATATATATATATATATATATATATGAAAGAGGATCCAAATAACATCCATGTAACTTTAAAATTATTACACTCAATATTAACCGTCGATCTTAATTTAAATCTAGCAGGTGTAACTTATCTATTTAGTAGAGGCGTCAATTTGGGTTGAGCTCGGTGAGCTAACCCGACTCACCGGTGAGTTGGGTTGGTAAAATATAGGCTCACATTTTCGCGGGTCAAAAGTGGGTCAACCCACTTAACTCGCAAGCCAAAGTGAGTTCGAGTCGGGTTGAGGTGGATTTGCTCACTTTTTAATTTTTATTTAATTTTTATATTTTTTAAGTCATTTTTATAATTTTTTATATTTTTTTCTAATTATTTTGACCTTTTTTATTATTTTTTTTATTTTTATAATTTTTTAAGTTAGGTGAGCCAGCAAGCTTAACCCACCAACCCGCGGTGGGTTGAGCCGGGTTGGTATTTTTTCAGCTCACCAGAAAAGTGAGCCAACCCGGCTCAGCTCACTTTTAGCCTAACTCATGGTGAGCCAACCCGCGTGAACCGTTCGGGTTGACTCACTTTGACACCGCTACTATTTACTGACTCACATGAAAGCTTTATATTTCTCATTCTCTTTCAAGATTTCCCCTTTTTATTTGGAATGGTTTTGTCTCGTAGTTATAACTTCTTCTCATTTTCTTCTTAACTTCTTTCAAAGTCTAAACGAGATAAGACCTCTCCCTCTATCTAATTATATTTTGACATGATGCTTCCTTCTTTAACTTTTCTCTTTTTTTACTTTTCCTTTTTTACTTTTCCTTGTAACATATTTCAACTTTCATGATTAAATCTATTAATTAATGGCATGCTTAGATTTTGTAAGGAATAGTGCCCAATGTTTTGACAAGATAGGGAATGTGTTTTCGTCAGCATTTATTTGATAAAATGCTTAATTGTTAGTTGCAATGGTTTTTTAGTCTTAATAACCAGTTATATATATATATATATATATATATATATATATATATATGGGACATATTTTATAGGAATGCTATTCTTATATGAGAATGAGAACAATCATTCTCAACCATTAGATTAAATTAAAGACCATCAAATTAAAATAAAGGTTAAGATTAAAATACAATTTAAAAAATTTCACGTGACCTAATCTCCCCTCAAGAAAACAAATTTGACTTCCTTCCAAATCAAATTGTGCTCTCGTAAGTTACGCCGCAACAACACTCTTTTCTTCTTTTTGGGATGAAGTACGGACACCACTTTTTCATCAGAGCCTCCAATACATTCACGTGACTAGGCTTGATCAAGACCCGCATGACCGACCCGACCCGCGTTATCCATTGAGTGAAAAAGCCTTTGGGTGGGTCTGGGAGGGTGAACGGGTCAGCGGGTGATTTTAATTGGGTTCAAATGGCTTAGTATGGGCGGGTCCGGGTCTAAATTTTTAAAGGTCGGTAACCGACCCAACCCAACACGTGGCTTAGTTTGATTGGCTATTTAGAGAGCACAAGGATTGTGCTTCTTATAAACGATCAAGATAGCTCAGCCAAAATAATCCAACGTCACAGATTTGAGGAGAGTTTACACTCTCTCTCTCTTTCCCTTTAATGACACACAGAGTCTCAGACTCACTTTCTCTCTCACTTCTCCTTCTCCATATTCTCTCATTCTTCTTCTTTGTTCTCTGACTTCTCTCTACCTTCTCTCTTGGACCCTCACCGATCTGATACACCTTTTCTCTCTTCTTGTTATCTGCTCCTGCTCTATCCCTCCCTCTTTATTTCAAGATCTGAAGGCAGCTTACCGACGGTGAAGTCAAGACGCACCGCCCCTGGCCGCGCTGCGTCACTGTGTCACAGTCGCCCCCACCAACCGGCCACCGCCCTCCGCCACGTTGACGCGTTCCCGCGTCTCGTTGCCATCGCCCAACCTACGTTGTGCGTGTAACACCCTCATTCCGTGACGGGTATTATTCGACTGACTCAGTTGCGATTTGTTAATTACTCTTTTAAGGAAGTGAAGAAAATCGACGATTTTTTTAAAGCATTATCTTTGATTAATGAATTATACTTGGGATAAAACAAGAAGAAACATATTAGTACTAAAAATATTATTTTATTACTATTCAGGATTACAACGGAAATAACATACATCAAAGTTGGGATTGTAGCATAATACATTACAAAAAGAAAGTGGACTTTCTATCCGGCTACGACCTATCTTTACTGTATACTGCTACTTATATAGATCCCTAAACACTATCACTTGACTCATCAAGATCCGGTTCAACCTGAACGCCACGTCTATCTTCAGAACAACATGCATCCCTCTAGAGTCCATGCCCTTTTAGGTGACAAAAGAATGACAGACAACGAAAAAGAAAGACAAGGGGGTGAGAACACTTTACATGAACTCACTTAACGCAGGATATGATGACTAAAGTAAACAGATACGAGAATTCACACAATTCATATAACAATATACCCAATCATTCACATAGGGATCACAACATCATAAAATTGTGCGATATGTTCATACAATGCAAGCAACCATGTCATTCACCAAGGATTTCAAGTGTCTACCATGTACCAAGCAATGCATGAGGGCTCGAGGAAATCACCACCGCAGTGCACACAGCAACTGCAAAATCATATGGAAGTATCAGGAGTTAGAGTCTGTACTAGTCTCGGTACTAAGAGCTTTGATCATATATTTTTTTTTGGCCGATTTTTCTTTTGTGATACTTCCAAACAATCTCCACTGATCCTGAAACCTTGAGAGCGACAGGCATAGTCAAGTTTAATCCCCTGAACTCGACAGTAGGTAGCTAGCCTACGTCCCCTGATATTCAGTCCGGAACTCGACTATCCTCAGGGCTGGCGTCCCTTTCAAGACCCACTGGAGTCCTTTGCAAGACTCAATGCACCAGTCCCAATAGTTTCACATTGTACCAAAGTGTCATTTCCATGTTTAGTCATAAGGTACACAACCTTAGACATCACCAATGCTCAATGATGCATGCCACACATTCAATGCTTTCTCAGCACACACATTCCTTTCCGGCAAAGCCCATCAAATCCTTCTACATAACCACTCCCTGTGGCACGACACAAATCCAATGACTTTCCTTCGTAAGGAAATCCAAACCCCATCTTGGTCCAATCCACACTCTCTCACTAGGCTTCTCAAGTCTCATGCAAGAAGGGTGTGTTTGTTATAAGCTTTTAGGGTAAGTTGTATTCATTCAATTTTAAGACTAATGATTACTTTCACTTAGGCCCTATAACTTACTAAGGCTTACGGTTGTGTTTTATGAATAGTACTACACGTCTTAGTTCATCATATGTATATGATTAGGGTTAAGCCTAAAAGTATCTCCCTTAGGTGTTACCTTATCTTAATTGAGTCTATCTTTCCTTAATAAGAGTCTAGTATGTTTAACAATCCTTAATTAACAAATTAGGGTTAGGTTTAATCCCCTAATTTATACCTTAATTAAGGTTAATCTTCCTTAATTAGGCGATGATTAAGACTAATCTTTCCTAATTAAGTCTTAATCTTTATTTAAGATCCTAATTAACTCTGAATCATCCCTTAATCTCTTCCTTAATCATGGATTAAACTTTTAATTACACTTAATTGAGGTTAATCACAATTAATTAGACTTTAATCTTCATTAGGTCTTAATCATATTTTTAAACACTATTAATCCTTAATGATTAAGACTAATCTTGATTATGTGTAATTAAGACTTAATTATAATTAAACTTGACTAGGGTAGTCTTGATTGAGGTTAGGATTAATCCTCATTAGGGTTGATTAAGGTTAATTATGATTACTTAATTCTTGTTAAGTCTCACACTTATTATTGATCACTATTAGTTTAGGTAATTAGGAGTATTCTTAATTAAGCCTAACTTAGTTGATTAACTTATGTGTCTTGACTTAGTGGATTAATTAATTCACCTTGGGTCTTAATTCCTCTTGGGTGAGATTAGGGTTGAGGTCCAACACTAATCTAAGCCCAAATGTTCCTTAATTATGTTTGTTTGGCCATAAAGAGTGTTTGGTGGGTTTTTTGAAGGTGATTGGGCCCAAACTAGAGGCCCAAGGGTTAGGTAATACATGAAGGTTCATTTTTTTAATTTACCATCAAGTAAAAATGAGTTTTAGGATGGTTTTATAATAGGATAAAAGTGTTACCCGAATTTACCTTCACTTTCTTACTCAAATCTTCCTACTTTTACCTTTACCCATTTACTCCAAGTCTTTAACCTTCATTTATTGGGCTACTAAGGCCCACAAATACTCCAACAACATTCTCATCAACATTTCAAGATCAAAACTCATTCATCTCATGAACATAATCAAGAACACCAAGAACATTCAAGAACACCGTCAATTTCACCAAAAATTTAATAAATTCTCAAAAATTGTGAAACTCAAGTATAATGTCCTACATTTACCACAAGCCCATATTATCATGCCAACTCATCCAAACATACATATTCTTATAGGAAAGTTCATACCTTTAAACATAGTTAAAATATCTCATTTCCATGATTTAACCAAGCAAACAAGTTATCTAAATTCAAGTAACAACTTGCATGAATCTATAATCATCATACCAACATGTTTCAACCATCAAACAAACTTTAAAATCATGCACACCCATGGAACTAGGCTTGGCCGAACCATTTCCATAAGGAAATAGGTTCCTACATTTAACTTTCATGGTAACAAAAAGGGAGAGGGAAAGAGGATCAAGGGTCACCCTCACTCTAGTCACCAATCCTACTAGAGTTCAAGGTTCTCCCCCCTTACCTGATGAAGCCAAGCTCTCAACAATGGAGGATGGAATTTATGAACCCCACCAACTCAAGTGATCTACCCCTCATTGTACTCCTTGTGATCTCCCAAACAAACTTTCTCAAAGGATGAAGGTGAAAATATTTGAGTTAAAGGCTCAAAAATGGAACTTTTAACCAAGAGTGAAAAATGAAATATGAAGAGGAGAGGAAGAAGGATACTTCACGGCTGTTAGGGGTAGAAGAAAGGGGAAGAAAAAGTTTTTCTTTTTCATTTGGTAAGGAGACAAGGTTACTTTTCAAGTGGTGCATCATGATGTAAGCATCTCTCTCCTACTTTTTGACCAAGGAAGTGTGTCATACAAGTTATAGTGATTCCTCATCAATGCACACGGTATGTGAGTGCCTTAAATGAGGGATTTTGGTGAAATATTAGAGAGAATTTCGAATTTGATACAAGGGTATTTTGGTCAATTTCCAAAAAGAGTAGGGGTAAAAAGGTAATTTCACATCGAAAATTCTAGAAAAATTCCTATAATTTTTATAACCTATTTTAAGCCTAAAAATGTGATTGTAACTCATTTCTCACTTAAACTCTCTTATTTCCCAATTTTCCCAGTTTTCACACACAAATAGTCAAATTTGAAGAAGAGTAAGCATATAGAAAAATTGTGGTGTTACACACAAAAATTCTATAAAGTTATAAATATGATTTTTAATCCACTATTAAGGTCCAAAGTATATTTTCCATATTATTCCACGAATTTTCATATACTGGCTAGGATTGCACTGCTAACCAAGGGCGTTTTGGTCCTTTTGCCCAAAAGTCCCAGAAAAATTCTAAATTAATTTCTAAAATTCATTATTAATTATAATAAGACCACTTTGATTAAAAATATAGATCCCCTTAAGTTTTAGATACTTTTCATAATTAGATTTATATTTTCTTTAACTGTACAATTACTAAGGGTATTCAGGTCATTTTCCCAAACTCCTCTTTAGGAAAATTATTTAAAATTATGGTTGGATAGTTCCAAAAATCTAAATTTGATTGTTTATCAATAGTTCCTAAATACCTCATAATTTTTATTTCTAAACTTTCTCTATCTTATTTATATATACTGGTAAGAGAAATTATGGGTATTACAGGGCGCGATCCCTCCCCTTCCCTGTGAGCGGCTGTTTAGTGTTTAGTTCTGTTTTAGTTATGTTTAGTGTTTATTATTTTTTTCATTTCTCCCTTTGTTGAATCTTGATTTTGCTTATTGGTTTTTCAGGGAGTGGTGATCTCTTGTGGTGGCTGCCACTGGGGGTTTGGGACGGTGGCTGGGAGATTGGGTGTGTGTTGCTTTCTTTTTCTTTGGTTTATGGTTTTTTGTTTCTGTAACTTTTTTTAAAAATTAGGTTTCTGTAGATTTTTTTCTGATGCAATTTGTTTTTTGAAATTTGAATATTGATTTTGTATTTTATTGTAATTTTAATTGCAATCTTTCTAATTGATTTGTAATTTGAATATTGATTTTGTATTTTATTGTAATTTTAATTGCAATCTTTCTAATTGATATGTAATTTGATTATTGATTGTAATTTTAATTGCAATATTTCTAATTGATATGTAATTTGTAATTGTAGTGTAATCTGTATTAATTTTTACATTAAATATTTAAATGGCCCAATATGTGTTTAAGGCCCATTCACTTCAAAATTTTTGGTAAAATGTAAAGAACTCTAAATTTTGATCAAAAGTAAACAAAAAAAGGTAGAAATGGGTTATATTTTGACCCAGGACCAAAATAGACCCAAATCCGTATAATCCGCCCGAAACCACTCGTAACCCGATTACCCGTAATCCGAATTACCCGAAGCCCACTGCGGACGGGATTGGGCCACATTTTCCAGATGATGGTTTTGGTCGGATT
Organism: Sesbania bispinosa; assembly: GCA_026901365.1. Classification (NCBI taxonomy): domain Eukaryota; kingdom Viridiplantae; phylum Streptophyta; class Magnoliopsida; order Fabales; family Fabaceae; genus Sesbania; species Sesbania bispinosa. Next base: position 1,281,376 of record QLOH01000067.1, on the reverse strand, counting down.
GGGCCTAGATGACCCGAATCCGACCGTACCCGACCATTGATCAGGCCTACACGTGACATTCACGCTAAGGTTGCTAAGGTATTGTTTTTTTTACTTTGCTTTGTATCTATTCCTGATGTTCACGTGAATATATATTGGAGAGAGAGGAATAACAGTTTTGTATAATTGATCAAATTCTGAACATGCAAAATACAATACCTTAGAGACAGAGGAATTAATTAACGTTTTGCGTAATGATGCCCTTTTGTAACAAAAGGTGAGTTTATGGTTTAAGGTTTAGGATTTAATACTACATTGTGTTTAAAGTAATTTTTTAGTTCATAATTTTACATTTTATAATTGTAATATATTTTTTATTTTAAACCTTTGTATAGATTTCTCTAATGAAATATATTTAATGCTTTAATTATTTTATAATATTTAATTGTTTAATTATTTTTATTCACATGTTATAAAACTTTAATCAACAGAAATATTTAATGATTTTTTCATACTATAAGAAATAATTTGTCCCTATTCTGACTCTTATTTTTTTTATTCATTAGGAATATTTTTATAGAGATGGGTGATTATAGCGTTGATTTAACTACACCAACAAAAGGCTTAAATGATCCCGTTGATATGTCTGGGGAATGAGTTCCTGAGTGTAATGAAGAAATCAAACCTGTAGTTGACAGAGTGTTTGATACTTTAGAACAAGGAGGGGATTTTTATCAAAAGTATGCAAATATTGCTGATTTTAGTGTACATAAAGCAACTGAAATGAAAGATAAAAATGGAGAAATAAAGTGGAAATATTTTCTTTGCTCTAAAGAAGGCTTCAAATTAGAGAAAAAAGAGGTTGTAACCGAGTTGCTTGTTGATGATAAAAAGTTGCCTAAAACCAGACGAAGAAAACTAACAAGGGAAGGATGTAATGCAAGGATTATTTTTAAGAGGACACAAGAAGGAAAATATGAAGTGGTGCAATTTCATGAAGGTCATACACATGCATTAGCTACCCCTAAAAAGAAGCAATTCTTAAGATTTGCAGGAGGGATAAATAATGTTCATAAGAATTTATTACATTGTTATAATAGAGCTAATGTAGGCCCTTCAAAAGTGTATCAATTATTGAAAGAGTAGGTTGGTAGTTATGAAAATATAGGATGCACATAGAGAGATCTCCAAAATTATTCTAGAGACTTGAAAGACTTAATCAAAGACTCTAATGCACATATGTTTCTTGATAATTTTAGGAGAAAACATGAGATGAACCACTCTTTTTACTATGACTATGGGGTTGAAAATGAAGGGAAGCTGAAATATGTCTTTTGCGCAGATGGTCTTTGCCGAAAAAAATTACTCTTTATTTGGTGATGTCATTTCATTTGATACAACATACAATACAAATAAATATTGTATGATTTTTGCACCATTCACTGGCATAAATCATCATAGGCAGAGCATAACTTTTGGGGCTACCTTCCTAGCAGGTGAGAAAGTTGAATCATTTGAGTGGTTGTTTGAAACATTTTTGAAAGCAATGAGAGGGCATAAACCTGTTGTGATTATAACAGACTAGGACCTAGCCATGAAAATTGCAATAGAGAATGTTTTCACAGGTTCTTCTCATAGATTTTGCATGTGGCACATACTGAAAAAACTTTCAGAGAAGGTGGGTGGTTCCTTGAACTCCAATGCTGATTTTAATAGTCATTTTAAGACTTGTGTTTGGAATTCAGAGTTTCCAGATGAATTTGAATTGACATGGAAAACTATTATTATTGATTTTAAGTTAGAAGAAAATGGTTGGCTTTAAAAAATGTATGACATGCGAAGTATGTGGATACCGACTTATTTCAAAAATATTTTTCTAGCTGCAATTTTGAGAACAACCTCAAGATCCAAGAGTGAAAATTCCTTCTTTGGTAATTACTTGAATAAGAACCTTAGTTTGGTGGAATTTTGGATGAGATTTGATTCTGCACTAGAAGCACAGAGGCATAATGAATTACTTGCAGATAATGATACACTTCATACTATACCCGAATTGAAGCTGCATAAGGATATAGAGAAACATGGCAGAGAAGTATACACTCATGAAAACTTTTACATATTTCAAGGTGAGTTATGGAGTGCATGTGTGGATTGTGGGCTTGAAGAAACAAAAGAGGATAATGGGCATTTATTAATTGTTATACTTGAGCAACTTATGGTTAATGGCAACAAAGTGAGCAAACATTGGAAAGTTGTTTATAATCCTTCTAATCATATTGCACATTGTTCATGGAAAATGTTTGAATCTGAAGGCATGCCATGCCGACATATCCTTTTATTTTTAAAGGGTAAAGGCTTGAATGAAATTCCAAGTTATTACATTATTAATAGATGGACCAAATTAGCAACCAGTACTCCAATTTTTTATTATGATGGCAATGTATTGGAGGCATGCTCCAAATTGGAAAGTGAGAGCAAGTTAATTTCTAATGCATGGGCCCAATTGTTTAAATGCATGCATTTGGCTGGTACATGTAAAGATAAACTACTCCTTGTCATAAATAAAGCTTCTAGTATTGAAATGAAATTGACTAAGATGAAAGGTGATGTTGAACCAAGCAAGTTGAATGAATTAGAGTCATTTGTTGGCTCCACCATACCAAAGAAGGTTGACATTCTTCCTCCTCAACCTTCAAATACCAAAGGATGTGGAAAATGGATTAAAAGGGGAAAGGAGAAGGCAATGGAGCAACAACAAAAAAAAAGACTTTGTAAGACTTGCCGACAATTTTCATATCATGATAGTCGTAATTGTCCCACAAAATCCTCTTCCTAATTTTTGGTAAGATATTTTGTTAAACTTTTTGCATGGATCTTTCACATTTTCCTCCGTATTATTATTAACAAGTCTATTTTATTCAAGACTTTTGTCTAATGATTTCTTGCAGGGACACCACTGTTTGGAAAATATGATGATATGGGAGTTCATTTTATAAATATGAGTTGTACCAGGAACTGATACTTACTCTTCGCGGAATGCATTCAATGGTAACATTTGTGCTTGGAAGTCTCTATTCTATGCAGCAACTCTCAATAAAATTTTGGGTAAAATATTTTTAGTTTTTATTGTTTAATTTTTGGTGAGATACAGAGTGTTGTACAATTTATTATTTAATTTTTGGTGAGATACAGAGTGTTATCTCAGAGTGGTATCAATTCAAATTTTTTAGTTCTTATTTTTAATCTATTCTAGATTGATTTGTTATATTCTGACCCTGTGCACATACTGTCCTGGCTTGTCTAAATTGACTAAGGATTTGTGTGTGATGTGATACACATGAAGAATTATTTAGAGTTTTGTGATTTGATTTTTACCTCTAGAGCTTGTAATTAGTATTTGTAATGAACCATGTACTATAACCAAAGGAAATTAAGGTTCCATTGTGTGAACTCCTTATCATCACAATCTATTTCCACATCATTTTGTTTTGATTTTGAATCTGTGATAGTTGCAGTTTAACGTCTTACCAAATTGGAGATCTTTCCATTCATCCAATTAGCCTCACAAATTAGTTCAAATGTCTTTATGAATTCCGATCTGTTTTGATGCATATCATTTAATTATACAAGATCCTCATCCCTAAATCACAATTGGGATGCCTCAGTTTCTATTCAAAATGCTAGTTATTGTTTATTCTAGGACTATAGACAAGGCACTAATACGTGGCAAGAGTACATTTATCACTTCACGAAGAGCATATTACTGATCTAATGATTTCTTCTTTCATGGCAAGTGATAGAGCACCAAGATTGCCCTCATTCTCCAATTGCACCCCTGGCATGGCCACAACTCTACTCCCTACAAACCCATATTCTCTTATTTTGATCTCTCCAAACTATACCATACCTCTTTCCCCTTCATATATATGTCCAAACAACAAGGCTTCTCTTCCTACACAATCCCCTTTCAATCTTCACCATCTTAGGGTTTAATAAGGCTCCCATGCTGATGTGAATTCCACGGGGTTAAAATAAAAGAAGATGGTGACATGGATTTTAATGAAGCCTAGTTGTCATAATTTCAACTCAAGAACAATTGCCACCAAGTGATCAAGGTGGGGCGGCCAAGGAGAGGAGTTGCTAAATTTTATTTTGTTTTATTGCTTCCAATAAAACCATGAGATGTTACAAATTTACAAATAAAGTGGCTGAATTTTTACAAAGAGTTTTAATGGGAAATTAAGTAGAAACGGTTACAACATTACGAGGCTTTATAAGAATGGAGGTTACAAATTGAAGAGCTTGCTGGTGGTTTCTCTTGGGCAATAAGTTACGGCCAACATGTGACTAAAATGGCTGATTCATGAGCATTTAAAGGGGCGGCCAACATGCGATTAATTTGGGCGAATGAAATTTAATGACGAGAATCCGGAGGGGTGGTGGATTCGTTTTACGGATCTATCTAGGTTGGAATGCTCATAAGTAGGAAATTTGGGAAATGGTTAAAACGAGAAAATGGAAAAAGGTAAGAAGATGGAGTGGAATTTGATAGACGTCACACTTTCAAGGATGAAAGATAAGTCTTTGAGTTATACACACAAAGGGATGAAGGACCATTGTTAAAACTCAATTCTTGATAAACAAGAGAATAAGAGAAACTATAACATCCCAAATCTAGGGCTTAGGAATTTTAATAGAAGCCTAGGTTATTGTTTTAGCCAAGGGTTAGAGGATAGGGAACAATCTGAGGGATTGGAGTTTGGAATATTAATTTAGGATGGAAAATTAGTTACTTAATGAAATTAGGAAGTGTGTGGTTAATAAGAATTAGGGTTTTAAAGAAACAAAAGGGAAGAAGAGAAGGGGAAAAAGAAAGAAGCGGGGGCGGTTGAGAGAGAGAGAAAAGGGTTAGGGTTTGAGAGTGAAAGAAGAAGGGAAAGAAATGGGACGTTGCGGCTGCCGGCTGGAAGAGAAAAGAGACGCAGCCATGGTGGTGCGTCCGCGGCCAGGGAAAGCGAAGGAAGAAGAGGAATGGTGGCTGTTGCGGCTGTGACCCTCACGGTGGTGGCTGCTGAACGCATAGCCGCGGTGTGCGCGAGAGAGGCGCGGTGGCGCGCTAACGGCGCGGTGGTGGTCTGCACAGGGGGCGACGGAGACACGGTGGTTCGGCTGCAGACTCCGCACACGGTGGTGGTTGCTAATCGAGGAAGATGTTGGTGGCTGCGAGACAAGGCAGACTCTGGCGGTTGGATGCGGTGGAGGCGGAGAGACTCGCGCAGCAGAAATATGACAAGTCCGTGTGCGACAATGGTTAAGATCTCCGGTGCGGGCAGAAACTGGGGTAATGGTGACCTGTGACGTGCGGTTGCTTTCGGTGGAACTGCGTGAGGGAGCAGCGGAGATGAGGGTGGCCGCTGTCATGGCCGTACGACGGGGAAGCGGCGGTCAGTGGCAGGACAGCGACCGGGAGGAGCTGCGTGCGGTGGTGGATAAGCGGTGGTGAGTGTAGTTTCACTCACTTTTTCTTGTTTTTCTCTTATGCATGCTCCCTATCCTTCCTTCCCTTGCTATTATTAATGTTTATGCTCTGATTTATGTAAATACAGGGTTGATTGTTTGAATAAATTGAATATGTGATTTAGGGATAAACTCTAGATTAAGAAATTGGGGATTTTGAGGGTTTTCTTGTATGGTTGATGATTGAACCCTTATTACATGATTAATTGAGAATTAAAAATAGGACTTATGTGTGAATTGCAATTTAGTAAGCATGAGCCTTCCTTGAGCATGCAAACCTCATGAATCATGTTTTTCATGGGCCTTTGGCCAAGATGTTTATCAGACAAATTACAGGCCTTCGGGCAATTTTCATGGGTCTTTGACCACCTCATGCATAATCACAAGATCAAGGAAAGCTACAATGACCTCATGGCCAAGAGGGAGCCGCGGGCCCTACAATTAAAATAAACCAATGCATGATAAAACTTAATCACAGGTGGCCCTGGACGACGGTCCTTGGTCACATGGCCGAGCGCTCAATCATGTAAGAGTGAAAAGAACCCTGGGTGTTTGGGTTAAAACACTTCAGACTGACTTTGCATTGAATGTTTTCATGACTAACTTATGAACTTTCCTTTCAGTACAACATGCTTTCATTGATTTTCTTGTAGCTCATGATCTATATGCTATAGTGTGCCTATGTGTAATCATGTTCCATGTTTGTCTGTTTGTTTTTCCCCACACTGCACACACCCTCACCGCACTCACTGGGACGTAGTCTCATCCCACGCTGTGGGAAATATCTTTCAGTGTGCAGGTCATCGTTCTATTTCTTAGCAAAGGAGCTGAAGACTGATTCGAGGTAGATTATGGAGACGGTCATTGGAGTTCTTTTAGTGTAGTTATTGATTTGATGATGTAAATTAAAATAATTCTTTAATAAAGGGATAAGTGTAGTTACAGTTAATTGGCAATTGGTGTAGAAACCTGTAGTTGGCCACGGAGGCCCATTTCTCTTGGACATAGTTTAGAAATCATATTAATGTGGACTGTACTGGAGTTTTTACTGGTTTTCAGGTGGAGCTGAAAATTGGGAAATGTCCAGTTTTCAGGGGAAACTCTGCCAGATTTCCAGTAGGAGTTTTGGGGAACCATACCACTCTGTGTCTAGGTTCATTTCCCTGGGATTTGAATGCAATATTTTATGCTGTATTGTAGAGTGAAATGTAGTGAAGGCTTAAGTAGGCGTTGGACTACCTAAGCGATTGTATGATTTGTTTACCGATATCGAAAATGGCGCGAAATAATTTCAGAAATTCGGGAATAGTGTTTCCAACAAACATTATTCTTGGATTCAGAAATTAGGACGTTACAGAAACACTCTCTAATTTCTTAAAATTTCTTAATCAAACTTGTCTTGAATATTCTGCATGCATGATGCGCCCCTTTTAAAGGTGCCTACAATCCTTGCATGGCTTTTCACATTCAACCACTAAATTCTCCTAATAATTCTATTAAAATTTAGAAACATAACTACCAACAAGAAATTAAACTAATCAACCTACAACTACCCATGTTGCCGCCCCCATTATACCCTTGTTACTAACCATCAAAGTTTTAATTAAAGAAACACAACTCAGCCAAATAAATCATACATTGGCGGCCCCAAATAATAAAAATAATTCAGCCAAATAATGTTTCAAATGGATGGAAATAACTAGGCAATTATCATGTGTTGGCCACTGCATTGAATGGCTTCATTCACCCAAATTAATCTCATGTTGGTCGCCCAAATTAATGAGTATGAATCAGCCATTTTTATCACATGTTGGCTGCCCCTTTAAATCTTCATGAATCAGCCATTTTAATCACATGTTGGTCGCAACTTATTGAGCAATAGAAACCACAAACAAGCTCTTCAATTAGTAACCTCCATTCTTATAAAGCCTTGTAATGTTGTAACCGTTTTTGCTTAATTTCCCATTAAAACTCTTTGTAACAATTCAGCCACTTTATTTGTAAATTCGTAACATCCCATGGTTTTATTGGAAGCAATAAAACAAAATAAAATTCAGCAACTCCTCTCCTTGGCCGCCCCACCTTGCTCACTTGGTGGCAATTGTTCTTGAGTTGAAATTATGACAACTAGGCTTCATTAAAAGCCATGTCACCATCTTCTTTAATTTTAACCCGGTGGAATTCACATCATACCCTCCTTTTTCGAGAAGATTCATCCCGAATCTTAAGGATTTATTAGTTTGCTAATTTATTTAGTTCACTAACTACTGCAGGAACTCAAATGCTCCGTCCTGGGTCGAAGACATGTTGCTTGTATCCATCTTTAGCTTCACCTGTTGGTAAGCTATTAATCATCAACGAAACAAATAAAACCTCTTCAAACTCATAACCACGAACTTACTCAATGAATTGGAATTGAATCTCATTCAAGTGGTAACTATGAAAAACGGTAACTTCAAACAACAAATCAACCCCACTCTCCAGGTGCAGGGTCTCTTGAATTTGATTATGAAAGGTGGGCTGAATGTGTAAAGTTACGTTAGGAATGATGTTGACTTGCTTCTTCAAACAAGAAAACTTTTCCTCCTGTTCTTGTAAATTTAAAACATCGAAAGAAAGAAATGTAACATTAGAGTTGTCATCTTCCTCTCTATGTTTCTTTTCCTTTTCACGCCTCGCTCTCATCTTCTCTTCTCTTTATTTTTCTATTTCTTCTCTTCTCTTCTCTTCTCTTCTCTTTCCTTTTCTAATTCTTCTCTCATCTTTTCTTCTTTTTCTTTTTCTATTTTTATTTTCAACTTTAATTTATCCTCACGTACAACGTCGGATGATAGATATATCAACTTAATCCTTCTTCCACGATGCACAAAGGAAATAGAAGGTCATTCAGGATTTATAATTTTATCATACAACCATGGTCGTCCTAATAGCATATTACATGTCTCCATGGGTGAAATATCACAAAGAACTTCATCTTCATATTTCCCAACAGAGAATTTAATCGTCACTTGTCCATTTGCAGTGGGCAGGTGTAACTTCTCAACCACCTTGCAACTCACGACATTTCTGAGATCAAGTTCATCTACTGCAACCAAGAAAATATGGCCGTCAAAAGAACATCTTGTATAGTAAATTCCCATCGCCATTCCAAACCCAGAGCCGAAACTCTGATACCAAATGACGAGAATCCAGAGAGGTGGTGGATTCGTTTTACAGATCTATCTAGGTTGGAATGCTCATAAGTAGGAAATTTGGGAATTGGTTAAAAGGAGAAAATGGAAAAAGGTAAGAAGATGGAATGCAATTTGATAGACGTCACATTTTCTAGGATGAAAGATAAGTCTTTGAGTTATACACACAAAAGGATGAAGGACCTTTGATAAAACTCAATTCTTGATAAACAAGAGAATAAGAGAAACACTCTCCAATTTTTTAAAATTTCTGAATCAAACTTGTCTTGAAAATTATGCATGCATGATGCGCCCCTTTTAAAGGTGCCTACAATCCTTGCATGGCTTTTCATATTCAGCCACTTAATACTCTTAATAATTCTATCAAAATTTAGAAACATAACTACCAACACGAAATTAAACTAATCAACCTATAACTACCCATGTAGTCGCCCCCATTATACCCTTGTTACTCACCATCAAAGTCTTAATTAAAGAAATACAACTCAGTCAAATAAATCATACATTGGCCGCCCCAAATAACAAAAATAATTCAGCCAAATAATGTTTCAAATGGATGGAAATAACTAGGCAATTATCATGTGTTGGCCGCTGCATTGAATGGCTTCATTCACCCAAATTAATCTCATGTTGGCCGCCCAAATTAATGAGTATGAATCAGCCATTTTTAATCACATGTTGGCCGCAACTTATTGAGCAAGAGAAACCACCAACAATATCTTCAATTTGTAACCTCCATTCTTGTAAAGCCTTGTAATGTTGTAACCGTTTCTGCTTAATTTCCCATTAAAACTGTTTGTAACAATTCAGCCACTTTATTTTTAAATTCGTAACATCCCATGGTTTTATTGGAAGCAATAAAACAAAACAAAATTTAGCAACTCCTCTCCTTGGCCGCCCCACCTTGCTCACTTGGTTGCAATTGTTCTTGAGTTGAGATTATGAGAACTAGGCTTCATTAAAAGTGTAACGCCCTAATTTCTAAACTCAGAAATAATGTCCGTTGGAGATACTATCCCTGAAGTTCTTGAAATTATTTCGTTAAATTTCTGATATCGTCATATATTCGCTTAAACTTTCCAACGATTAGCTTAAACAATCACAATATAACATCAAATTCCCTAAAATAAGAGTAAATCTTACTTAAACTTAGGGAAGAATCCACACTTGGAGAAATGTGATTCAAAGAACTCATACCGGAAATCCGGCAGAGTGTCCCCTAAAAACCGGACAATTACCAGAAACTGCTTAACCTGAAAATCAGCAAAACCAATACATTCAATATCATACATATCATAACATTAAAGCTAGGCCTTAGTGGCCAACTCAGAAATAATTACACTTATACAATTTACATCAGTACACCACGGAAAATAACCGATTTCCAAAACACAAATACATCAAGAACTACTTCTATTAAACTAATCTCCCAGTTGAATTAAGACTCAGCTCCACCCTCACCTTAGCTGCCTCAACCTCACCGGAAGTACCTGCATCACTAAATATATCCCCGAAACGTGGGGTGAGATAATAATCCCAATGAATACAACCACATGCATGATGCGACACCCTTAGTTTTACCACTAAGAACATCACATATAACACGTGACCATTGAACTTACTGTTTTTAGAAACGTCAAAATACGGAAATATTTTTTTTTGTATAAAAAGGATTTAGTTGTCATCAACCTATTACCTCTCTAATTCCCTTTTAAGCATATATGAAATATCCTTTCCTTAATTTCAAAACTTGTTTTTCCAAAAACGTCTAGACGGTTACCACATCGCGTACATACACACCATACACGCAGTTATAAAATCAGCATAAGAAAAAGGGAAAACGACATGAAATATATATACATATACTAACATAACATCAGTGTATCCCTCAAGCCACCCAAATATCTACATCAAAATATGAGTTCTGGTAATAGACCAAATAAACAGGACCTCGACCAAAATACAAAATAAGAGGCCGCTAAATCAGAGCTGCTACTACCTAGACTCAAAACTACACTAGTCCTACTCGTCATCTCCCAACTCAGTAGTGAACACCCTACTGCAACTCCTCCCAGCATCTCTGATGGTGATCATCCCAAAATCCTTTGAGGGATCGTCGCTAGAAGAATCCTCCTCCGGCTCCTCCTCAGGGTCCTCCTCTGGATCCTCCTCCTCCTCCGAGGTGTCGTTAATCACAATCAGATCTAGCTTACTTGTGAGAGAGCGGCCTTGCGCATCAGGACGCATAGGCTGAGAATCAGACGCCTCAAAAGAAGATGAATACCTAGGAGAGTCTGGCCCGACCATATCAGCCATCCGAGATGACCACGACGATGAAGAAGAAACGGGGCGACGACGTGAAGGACGAAAAGTCATATGGCGCACCAAGTTAGGTGGCGTCGGAAACTCGAGAGTCACAGGTACAATGAAATCCAACTCTGGTACAAGCGGGAGTCCGGGATGAGAAATGATGACGCGGACTTCCCCAGTGAACTCGCATCTATGAGGGATATCTATCCCCCTCCATGTTCCTCTCGGCATCCACCACAGCTGCACTCACATCGATGTCATGGCTGAAGTCTCCGATACCGGCTATCGACGTAACGAGAAGAATATAACAACAAAAGATAGAAAGGAAGGGTGAGAACATCGCATGAACTCACAACACGTAGGATATTATGAACTAGAGCACACACACAGGGATGATCCACACAGATCAATCAACAAGCAATCACAAACATGTCATCATAGTACACTCATTTGAATGCAACCTTGCAACTATAATGCAATGACTAATGCATGAGGGCCCAGGGAAACATCACCACCACAGTGCACACAGCAACTGCCCGACCATATATGTACAACGTATCAGGAGTTAGAGTCTATATTAGCAATTAGTACAAGGAGCATTTCTCATTTATTTTCTTTTGGCCAAGTCTTTTATGCGTCCTTCCAGACAATCTCAACTGACCCCGAAACCATGAGAGCGATAGGATAGTCAAGGCTGCCCCCTTCGGACTCGACAGTAGGGAGCTAGCCTACGTCTCATGATGTCCTTTCTGGAACTCGGCTATCCTCAGGGCTGGCGTCCTTTACCGGACCGACTGGCGTTCTTTGCAAAACCCAGTGCACCCTTCCCAACCAGTTTCACACTGTACCAAAGTGTCACTACCATATAGGTCGTAAGGTTTTCAACCTTGATCATCATTAATGCTTTATGATGCATGTCACACAACAATGCTCACAACATTAACATCCTCACAGGCAAAGCCCATTGAATCATTCAACGTCACCACTTACCCGTGGTACGGCCCGATTCAATGTCTTTACTTCAAGGAGAACCAATCAATACTTTCTCAGCATACACAGTCCTTACAGGAAAAGCCCATTGAATCATTCAACGTCACCACTTACCCGTGGTACGGCCCGATTCAATGTCTTTCCTTCAAGGAGAACCAAACTCCATCTTAGGTTGGAACCACACTCTCTCACTAAGTTTCTTAAGTCTTATGCAGAAAGAGTGTATTGGTTATAATCTTTTAAGGTAGTTTGTACTAATGTTCTTAATAATCATGTCCACTTAAGTCCTATAATTTACTAAGACTTATGATTGTATCTTATGGATAGTATTACTTATCCTAATTCTCCTTGTATGACTAATTAAGATTAGGTTTAACTTTTAATCTTAACTAGTCTTCATTAACTGGATTACAATTAATCTTAATCCTCTTTAATTAAGTCTTAATCCTTACTTAAGATCCTAATTAATTCCTAATCATCCCTTAATCTCTTCCTTAATCTTGGATTAGGATTTTAATTATGTTTGATTAAGGTTAATCATAATTAATTAGTTCTTAATCATCATTAGGGCTTAATTACCTAATTAATACCTCATTAGTAATTAGTGATTAAGATTAAGATTAACATTTATTAAGGTTAATTAACTTTAGCCTTAATTAATTATTCTTCACTTAATTAACATAAGTAGATTAGATTAATTAACTTAGATAATTAGATTAGCTAAGCCCACTAATTAATTTCTAAGTTTTAATCTTAATAGCTTGGATTAGAGTTGAAGTCCAACTCTAACCTAAGCCCAATTTCATAAATTATTTTTGGTTGACTTTTAATGAGTCTTTGACTCTCTGTTTTGAAGGTTTTGGGCCTGAACTAAGGGCCCAAAGGTTTGATAACTCTTAGGAATTCATTTTTACTCATGACAACTCAAAATATTGACTTTTGGGTTGACTTTTACTTGGGTTAAATTAAAAATCCGAATTTAGTTCTTTTATTATCTTAAAAGCTTTTTCCTTATTTGCACTTTAAACCTTTTGTTTGTAAAATTCTCCTTAGTCCTTTTGGACCACCAAAGCCCATAAACATGCTTTTCAACACTTACTTGATCTTTTCAAGATCAAAAAGCATTCTTGATGAGTTTCATCAAGAACAACTCAAGAACATCAAGAACACCTTGAATGTTCATCAAAACTCCAAGTTTTCAACAACATCCAAACTTTACTAAAATTCAACACAATCATCAACAAGCATTATAAACAACAAATATCATACTAATTCATCCAAAATCATCCATACACATATTCAAGTTCATAACTTTATTTTCAAGCCCATAAGCACCATTCTTAAGGATCAAGCATCCAAACAATTTCATAAACTCAAACAACTTCATGCATGCTCTTAAATTCAACATATAAACACATTCCAAGTATCAAAAAAATTTTGAAACACATGCAGCCCAAAATATCCCTCAAAGCCGAGAGCTTTTAGGGGAAAAAAGGAGATTTTTTTCCAAAACTTGTTTCCTTGGCTTGCATGCATCAACAATCACAATCCAAGCACTTTTCAAGTATCAAAATAAACATAGAAATATCACAAACAACCCAGCTCAAACAATCCGAACCATTATACTCAAAAATAGGTTCCAAGAGTTGATTCTTCAAAGAGAAAAAGATGATCAAAGACAAGGATCAAGGGAAATCCTTGACTCTAGTCACCAATCCTACTAGAGTTCAAGTTCTCCCCCCCTTTACCTCAAACTCTCAAGGAAATAGGTGCAGAATTTTGATCCCAAAACAACTCCCAAAAAAAGCCTCCTTTGGTCACCAACAAGAATTTTTGCAAGGCTAGAAGACTTAGTATTTGAAGCTTTGGTTCAAAGATGGAACCTTGGCTTGAAGTGTTTAATGGAGATTGAAGATTTTTGGGAGAAAATAGGACAAGGTTCACGGCCAAGAGAAGGGGAGAAAGAGAGAAATGAGAAAATGACCAAGGCTTGCATGTGTGAAAGAGAAAAAGTGACCTTTGATGGGTTTAAGTGACATAAAGCTTACAACTTGCATATGGTTTTGGAGAAAAAGAAAGAAAATAACAAGTGGCTTCCATACATGGCTCTTCACATGCACGACTTCTAGAAGGAGAAAAGGAAAGGTTTGTGCAATTTTTTCTGGCCCGGATCAAGAGTATTCGGGCCCGGTTCAAGAGACAGGAGGGGCAAAAAGGTCATTTTTCACAGAAAAATCCCCAGAAATTCTAGAAAAATAGGAAATTCATTCATAAACTCAAAAATATAAATTTTGATGATTAAAAATAATTTAATCACTCAAAATTCAATAAAATACACAATACGGCAAAACGGTAAAAACGCGGGTGTTACATCTCTCCCTTCCTAAAAAGAAATTTCATCCTCGAAATTTGTGCGTACCTTCTTAAAATAAGTGAGGATGGGACTTCTTCATTTGCTCTTCGACTCCCAGGTTGCATTCCCTTCATCAGTTGTGCTTCAAATAACCTTAACCAACGAAATCTCTTTTTCTCTCAACTGTTTAATCCTTCGGTCTCCGATTCACACTGGTAATACTTCATAAGTTAAATTTTCTTTTAATTGTATTACATCGGGTTTTATGACGTGCGAAGGGTTCGAAATATATTTTCGGAGTTGTGACACATGAAATACATTAAGAAGATTAGAAGAAAAGGCGGTAAAGCGATTTAGTAAGCAACAAGAACGATTCTTTTCAAAATTTGGTAGGGACCAACAATTTTTAGGCATGAGCTTTTGAGATCGCATCGCCCTACCAACCCCAGTCATAGGTGTAACTCTAAAAAAGACATGGTTTCCTTCTTTGTATTCGAGAGGTTTTCTCCTCCGATCATAGTAACTTTTCTGCTTGCTCTGTGATATTCTCATTCTTTCCTGAATCATCTAAATCTTGGTTCCTAATACTTGCTGCAGACTACCCTAAAGTCTGAATGTAAATCTAGGGTCTCTATCTGACACTATGCTAGACGGAATCACATATAACCTTATTACTTCCTTAATGTACAACCAAGTTAACTTTTCAAGGAAAACTTAATGTTGATGGGTATGAAATGAGCAGATTTTGTTAGTCTATCAACGATTATCCATATAGCATTAAAACCTGCCGGGGTTCTAGGTAAACCTACCATGAAATCCATCAAAATGCTATCCCATTTCCACTCAGGGACATCTAAAGGCTGTAACTTCTCTAGTGGTCTTTGATGTTCAATCTTAGCTCTCTGATAAACCAAACAAGGAGCTATATACTCAGGTACTTTCTTTTTTATTCCAGACCACCAAAACATCTTCTTTAGTTCCTGATTCATCTTAGTTGCCCCAGGGTGATTACTGAATCCACTTTATGAGCCTCCTCTAAGATCAGTTTCCTCATTTCCTTATCACTAGGTACACATATCCTACCCTTGATTCTAATAATTCCATCAGTTCCCTTACAAAACTCAGATTCTCCTTTCTTAGGGACTAGATCCTTCAAAACTTGTAAAGATTGATCCACTTACTGTGCTACACGAACTTGTTCCAAGAAATCATTTGAAATCTTCAAAGTTCCCAATCTTACACTCTTAGGACCAAATCCAACATCTAGGTTCAGGTCTCTAAACTTTTCTATCTGTTTCTTCAACTCAGCTAATTCTAAGGGGGACATCCTATACGGAGCTATAGAAATAGGTCCGGTTCTAGGTACCGACTCTATGTTAAACTCTATCTCTTGCTCTGGCGGCAAACCAGGGATATCTTCAGGGAATTCTCTCACCGTAGGCAGTTTATTGATGTCAGATTCCCGCTCTTCATCCAAAGAAGAAAGTATCATGTAGATTTGAGCTCCTTCTCTCGAAGAAGCATTTACTTGGTTGGCGGACAAGAATCTCGTACTTACGGAATCAGAAGCAGAGGGAGAAGAATTAAACACACTAGATTGTTATGACAGTCAAGTTGGACTCGATTAGAAGATAACCAGTCCATTCCCAAAACAATATCAAGTTGATAAAAGGGCAAACAAATCAAATCAGCAGAGAAGGTTTTATCACAGTTGATGATTGAACAACTCAAACAGGCTAATGAAGTGATCACAGGTTTAGCAGTAGGAGTAGAAACAACAAGATCATAGGGTAATTGAACAACAAGCACTCTCAATTGTTTCACACAATCCATAGAAATGAAAGAATGCGTCACACTCGGATCATACAATACAATTAAAAGGATTTCCCCTTCTGACATTCTTACCTTGGATCAGATCATCGGATTCAGCAGCTTCAGCACCGCTCATGGTGAACACTCTGCCTCTGGTTCTAGGCTTTCCAACTTGTGCATTCAGGCTTGACACTGGTGCACTTGCAACACCACTACCACTTCCCTTCCAAGCAGGGCAATCCCTCTTGATATGGCTAGATCGTCCACAATGAAAGCATGCACGTTCGCTAGACTGGTTTGAAATCGGATTCTTGATCGGACAGTCCTTCAGGAAGTGATTCTTCTTACAGCGTGGACAACTAACATAGTTGTTACCGGTACTGCTTGCCGGACTTTCTCCACTAGAAACCATGGATTGCGGTCTCACCGCGCTTCCAGGCGGTGAACCAAAGTTATTCCTAGGAACAAAGTAAGGCGTTCTCCTTTCTTGTGTGACTTTGGGTTTGTTCCTCTGCGGGCCGGAATCCTTCCACTGAGCTTGCCTTGCCTTGGTATCATCCTCGAAGATACGACACATGTTGACCATCTTAGAGAATTCAGTGATCTGCTGATAGCCAATGGCTTGCTTGATTTCTGGCCTCAATCCACTTTCGAACTTAGAGCACTTGGATCCCTCATCTACAGTATTCTGGAAGTATGGGCAGAACTTGGATAACTCCTCAAACTTTGCTGCATACTCCCCAACAGTCATGCTCCCTTGCTCCAATTTTAGAAACTCCACTTCCTTGCGTTTCCTCAGATCGGTTGGAAAATACTTCTGAAGAAAGGTCTCCTTGAACAAACTCCAGGTAATCAACCTCCCAGTAGCCTCTAACTGACGGCTGGCATACTCCCACCAGTGATGAGCTTCCCCAACCATCATGAACACAACCAATGTTACCTTCTGCTCGTCAGGACAGCCCATAGCCAAGAAAATCTTCTCCAATTCTTCTAACCACAGCTGAGATCCATCAGGGTCATGACCTCCTTTGAATTGCGGTGGGTTGTTCTTCTTGAAGGTAGACAGTCCACGGTAAGCATCAGGAATGTTGTTCTGATTCTGATTACGAGCTTGATTGATCTCGTCCAACATCTGCTGTTGGTTCTCTAGCGCGTTCACGATCCTTCCCAAAAGATCGTTCATCACATGGGTTACCTCTTCCTGCCACGGAATTCTGCATTCATAGAGCACATCAGTTTCTCCCATTTCATGCAGAACCATTCAAGCAAGAACAAGTAACGCTACACAGATTCTCATATTACAAAGGTAGTAATATAAGAGAAAACAATTTACATAAGGCAAACAATCAACACAAACAAACAATCAACACAGAGTAAACACAGAAGGAAGGGTATTATAGACCATACCCGAGGCCAAAAGGAAAGAACAGCTCTGATACCACCTAAATGCGACACCCTTAGTGGTAAAAGAACATCACATATAACACGTGATCATTGAACTTACTATTTTTAGAAACGTCAAAATACGGAAATATTTTCTTTTGTATAGAAAGGATTTAGTTGTCATCAACCTATTACCTCTCTAATTCCCTTTTAAGCATATATGAAATATCCTTTCCTTAATTTCAAAACTTGTTTTTCCAAAAACGTCTAGACGGTTACCACATCGCGCACATACACACCATACACGCAGTTATAAAATCAACATAAGAAAAAGGGAAAACGACATGAAATATATATACATATATTAACATGACATTAGTGTATCTCTCAAGCCACCCAAATATCTACATCAAAATATGAGTTCTGGTAGTAGACCAAATAAACAACACCTCAACCAAAATACAAAATAAGAGGCCGCTAAATCAGAGCTGCTACTACCTAGACTCAAAACTACACTAGTCCTACTCGTCATCTCCCGACTCAGTAGTGAACACCCTACTGCTCCTCCTCCCAGCGTCTCCGATGGTGATCATCCCAAAATCCTTTGAGGGATCGTCGCTAGAAGAATCCTCCTCCGGCTCCTCCTCAGGGTCCTCCTCTGGATCCTCCTCCTCCTCCGAGGTGTCGTTAATCACAATCAGATCTAGCTTACTTGTGAGAGAGCGGCCTTGCGCATCAGGACGCATAGGCTGAGAATCAGACGCCTCAAAAGAAGATGAATACCTAGGAGAGTCTGGCCCGACCATATCAGCCATCCGAGATGACCACGAGGAGGAGAAGAAGCGGGGGCGACGACGTGAAGGACGAAAAGTCATATGGCGCACCAAGTTAGGTGGCGTCGGAAACTCGAGAGTCACATGTACAATGAAATCCAACTCTGGTACAAGCGGGAGTCCGGGATGAGAAATGATGACGCGGACTTCCCCAGTGAACTTGCATCTATGAGGGATATCTATCCCCCTCCATGTTCCTCTCGGCATCCACCACAGCTGCACTCGCATCGATGTCATGGCTGAAGTCTCCGATACCGGCTATCGACGTAACGAGAAGAATATAACAACAAAAGATAGAAAGGAAGGGTGAGAACATCGCATGAAATCACATCACGTAGGATATAATGAAATAGAGCACACACACAGGGATGATCCACACAGATCAATCAACAAGCAATCACAAACATGTCATCATAGTACACTCATTTGAATGCAACCTTGCAACTATAATGCAATGACTAATGCATGAGGGCCCAGGGAAACATCACCACCACAGTGCACACAGCAACTGCCCGACCATATACGTACAAAGTATCAGGAGTTAGAGTCTGTACTAGCAATTAGTACAAGGAGAATTGCTCATTTATTTTCTTTTGGCCAAGTCTTTTATGCGTCCTTCCAGACAATCTCAACTGACCCCGAAACCATGAGAGCGACAGGATAGTCAAGCATGCCCCCTTCGGACTCGACAGTAGGGAGCTAGCCTACGTCTCATGATGTCCTTTCTGGAACTCGACTATCCTCAGGGCTGGCGTCCTTTACCGGACCCGCTGGCGTTCTTTGCAAAACCCAGTGCACCCTTCCCAACCTGTTTCACACTGTACCAAAGTGTCACTGCCATATAGGTCATAAGGTTTTCAACCTTGATCATCATTAATGCTTTATGATGCATGTCACACAACAATGCTCACAACATTAACATCCTCACAGGCAAAGCCCATTGAATCATTCAACGTCACCACTTACCCGTGGTACGGCCCGATTCAATGTCTTTCCTTCAAGGAGAACCAATCAATACTTTCTCAGCATACACAGTCCTTACAGGAAAAGCCCATTGAATCATTCAACGTCACCACTTACCCGTGGTACGGCCCGATTCAATGTCTTTCCTTCAAGGAGAACCAAACTCCATCTTAGGTTGGAACCACACTCTCTCACTAAGTTTCTTAAGTCTTATGCAGAAAGAGTGTATTGGTTATAATCTTTTAAGGTAGTTTGTACTAATGTTCTTAATAATCATGTCCACTTAAGTCCTATAATTTACTAAGACTTATGATTGTATCTTATGGATGGTATTACTTATCCTAATTCTCCTTGTATGACTAATTAAGATTAGGTTTAACTTTTAATCTTAACTAGTCTTCATTAACTGGATTACAATTAATCTTAATCCTCTTTAATTAAGTCTTAATCCTTACTTAAGATCCTAATTAATTCCTAATCATCCCTTAATCTCTTCCTTAATCTTGGATTAGGATTTTAATTATGTTTGATTAAGGTTAATCATAATTAATTAGTTCTTAATCATCATTAGGGCTTAATTACCTAATTAATACCTCATTAGTAATTAGTGATTAAGATTAAGATTAAGATTTATTAAGGTTAATTAACTTTAGCCTTAATTAATTATTCTTCACTTAATTAACATAAGTAGATTAGATTAATTAACTTAGATAATTAGATTAGCTAAGCCCACTAATTAATTTCTAAGTTTTAATCTTAATAGCTTGGATTAGAGTTGAAGTCCAACTCTAACCTAAGCCCAATTTCATAAATTATTTTTGGTTGACTTTTAATGAGTCTTTGACTCTCTGTTTTGAAGGTTTTGGGCCTGAACTAAGGGCCCAAAGGTTTGATAACTCTTAGGAATTCATTTTTACTCATGACAACTCAAAATATTGACTTTTGGGTTGACTTTTACTTGGGTTAAATTAAAAATCCGAATTTAGTTCTTTTATTATCTTAAAAGCTTTTTCCTTATTTGCACTTTAAACCTTTTGTTTGTAAAATTGCTCCTTAGTCCTTTTGGACCACCAAAGCCCATAAACATGCTTTTCAACACTTACTTGATATTTTCAAGATCAAAAAGCATTCTTGATGAGTTTCATCAAGAACAACTCAAGAACATCAAGAACACCTTGAATGTTCATCAAAACTCCAATTTTTCAACAACATCCAAACTTTACTAAAATTCAACACAATCATCAACAAGCATTATAAACAAAAAATATCATACTAATTCATCCAAAATCATCCATACACATATTCAAGTTCATAACTTTATTTTCAAGCCCATAAGCACCATTCTTAAGGATCAAACATCCAAACAATTTCATAAACTCAAACAACTTCATGCATGCTCTTAAATTCACCAATCCTACTAGAGTTCAAGTTCTCCCCCCCTTTACCTCAAACTCTCAAGGAAATAGGTGCAAAATTTTGATCCCAAAACAGCTCCCAAAAAAAGCCTCCTTTGGTCACCAACAAGAATTTTTGCAAGGCTAGAAGACTTAGTATTTGAAGCTTTGGTTCAAAGATGGAACCTTGGCTTGAAGTGTTTAATGGAGATTGAAGATTTTTGGGAGAAAATAGGAGAAGGTTCACGGCCAAGAGAAGGGGAGAAAGAGAGAAATGAGAGAATGACCAAGGCTTGCATGTGTGAAATAGAAAAAGTGACCTTTGATGGGTTTAAGTGAAATAAATCTTACAATTTGCATATGGTTTTGGAGAAAAAGAAAGAAAATAACAAGTGGCTTCCATGCATGGCTCTTCACATGCACGGCTTCTAGAAGGAGAAAAGGAAAGGTTTGCGCAATTTTTTCTGGCCCGGATCAAGAGTATTCGGGCCCGGTTCAAGAGACAGGAGGGGCAAAAAGGTCATTTTTCACAGAAAAATCCCAAAAATCCCCAGAAATTCTAGAAAAATAGGAAATTAATTCCTAAACTCAAAAATATAAATTTTGATGATTAAAAATAATTTTAATCACTCAAAATTCAATAAAACACACAATACAGCAAAACGGTAAAAATGCGGGTGTTACACATGAATGCAAGGAGCATATATCAATGACAATTAACAATTTAACAAACTTCTTAGAACATAATTCAAGTAAACTAATAGGTGAAACATGCGGTGTGGGAAAGTCAATTACTAACTAATTTGTAACCATAATCATGATCATAACTAAAAACAAATAAATGCACTAATGATGCAACTCATTGCTGTGCCCAGCAGGCATGAACTTATCACTTAAACTGGAGTTAGAACTGAGCTCAGACTACGGGAAACGTCTTTCCTGAGGACGAATCCCACCCATTACTGGACCGAAGTCAAGTTTTCACATAATTACTTAATTTTTAACTCACAGCGCAAAGGCCGACTTGAATTAACTCACGGTCCAAACCGGCTTAACATGAATCAACTACTAAAGTTGAAGTTTAAAGCATTTCTATGATTCCGTAACTTTCGTAAATTCACAAGTTTCGTAACTTTCGACATTCAAAGATTTTTTAAGTAAATCATAACATCAATCACTCAATTCCATACAAACAATACAAATCCAATCAAATCAACCATATAGAAAGGGAATTAAAGGGATAGGGTTCATAGAATGAGCATTTTGAAAATTTCGTAAATCTCGCTAGTTTCGTAAATCTCGCTACCCTAAGGTTTTCAATGAAAAACCTAACCAAATTACTTAATCACATACAAACATCGCTAATCTAACCACTATATTCATATAGAAAGGGAATTAGAGAGTATGGTTCATACATTGGGGAAAACTCAAAATCAAAGGGGAGTGTGTGTTTGTGAGTTGCACTCACCAAATTGAAACCCAAGAGGAGAACAATGAGTAGAGAAGGGATCCACTTGGAGATTCCTAGCTTCGATTCCCTTTCGGACCTCGAATCCGAGCTTTCTCTCACTAGAAATCCCACTCTCTCTCTCTAAGTCGAAGGGGAGGAGGAAAATGAAGACATGCATCTGATTTTCGCACCAGCTATATATATATATTAAGTGATGGTAATCGATTACAAACTCACTGTAATCGATTACCAACGGCTAAAAAGACACTAGAAAGCTCTTTTGGTAACCTGGTAATTGATTACCACCCCTGGTAATCGATTACTAAAAACCCAGATTTCTGATAATCGATTACCACACCTGGTAATCGATTACCAAAATTTTAGCTCTCAGGTAATCGATTACACATCCTTGAAAGGCGATTACCCAAAATTCAGCTCTCTAGTAATCGATTACGAATTCTTGGTAATCGATTACCAGAAATTCAGCCCTCAGGTCGATCAGGATTTATAATTTTATCATACAACCATGGCCGTCCTAATAGCATATGACATGTCTCCATGGGTGCAATATCATAAAGAACTTCATCTTAATATTTCCCAATAGAGAATTTAATCATCACTTGTCCATTTGCAGTGGGCAGGTGTAACTTCTCAACCACCTTGCAACTCACGACATTTCTGAGATCAAGTTCATCTACCGCAACCAAGAAAATATGGCCGTCAAAAGAACATCTTGTATAGTAAATTCCTATCGCCATTCCAAACCCAGAGCCGAAGCTCTGATACCAAATGATGATAATCTGGAGAGGTGGTGGATTCGTTTTACGGATCTTTCTAGGTTGGAATGCTCATAAGTAGGAAATTTGGGAAATGGTTAAAACAAGAAAATGGAAAAAGGTAAGAAGATGGAATGGAATTTGATAGATGTCACACTTTCAAGGATGAAAGATAAGTCTTTGAGTTATACACACAAAAAGACGAAGGACCTTTGATAAAACTCAATTCTTGATAAACAAGAGAATAAGAGAAACACTCCAATTTTTTAAAATTTCTGAATCAAACTTGTCTTGAAAATTCTGCATGCATGATGCGCCCCTTTTAAAGGTGCCTACAATCCTTGCATGGCTTTTCACATTCAACCACTTCATTCTCCTAATAATTGTATCAAAATTTAGAAACATAACAACCAACAAGAAATTAAACTAATCAACCTATAACTATCCATCTAGCCGCCCCCATTATACCTTTGTTACTAACCATCAAAGTCTTAATTAAAGAAATACAACTCAGTAAAATAAATCATACATTGGCCGCCCCAAATAACAAAAATAATTCAGCCAAATAATGTTTCAAATGGATGGAAATAAATAGGAAATTATCATGTGTTGGCCGCTGCATTGAATGGCTTCATTCACCCAAATTAATCTCATGTTGGCCGCCCAAATTAATGAGTATGAATCAGCCATTTTTAATCACATGTTGGCCGCAACTTATTGAGCAAGAGAAACCACCAACAAGCTCTTCAGTTTGTGACCTCCATTCTTATAAAGCCTTGTAATGTTGTAACCCTTTCTGCTTAATTTCCCATTAAAACTCTGTAACAATTCAGCCACTTTATTTGTAAATTTGTAACATCCCATTGTTTTATTGGAAGCAATAAAACAAAATAAAATTCAGCAACTCCTCTCCTTGGCCGCCCCACCTTGCTCACTTGGTGGCAATTGTTCTTGAGTTGAAATTATGACAACTAGGCTTCATTAAAAGCCATGTCACCATCTTCTTTAATTTTAACCCGGTGGAATTCACATCACATGCTATCTACATAAACTGCATCATCCATATCTACATTTGAACCCATCAACTTCATCGATAGGACAGACAAAAATGACCCACTTGTCATGACCATAAAATAATCTCCAACTAAAGTTCTAATGTCCTGCCATGTGCTGTCCATGATGATCCTTGGACTACATATTGGCACTATTTGTAACATCCCAGAAACTGGAACCTAGGAAACATAA
Source organism: Sesbania bispinosa (assembly GCA_026901365.1). Taxonomy (NCBI): domain Eukaryota; kingdom Viridiplantae; phylum Streptophyta; class Magnoliopsida; order Fabales; family Fabaceae; genus Sesbania; species Sesbania bispinosa. The sequence continues at coordinate 1,257,180 of QLOH01000067.1, read as the reverse complement.
GAGAAGCTTTAGATGGTGAACCCAACCAAGAGAGGGAAGTTTTATAGTAGGATGAGAATTCAGGGGCTGAGTGTGGTTTCAGACAAGAAATTAGGGAGGCCATTAGGAACCATGAGTTTTAAAAGAGTTTAGAAGAGGGACCAAGAGCCAGCCAATCATATTGTAGGTCAAACTTAGAAGAAAGCGCACCCGGTATCGGAGAGAATTTAACGGTTCAAGAATGAGGAAATGAGGTTAGATGAAGAAAAACTAAGTTAGAAGGAGGTTTTCGGGAAAGGAATTAGGTTTGAGTGGAAGGGAATTAAATTAAAATCAAATAGCGGTAAAAATCAAGTTTTCGGGGGCTAATATGCTCGCTCAGGTGGCGCTCAAGCGCAGCCTGGGCGAGGATATCAACAAAAAGGGGAAAATTGCAATCTGATTTTCTAGCTAAGGCTGAGCTCGAGCGCAGCCTGAGCGCAGAAAACAGAGAGCAATTTGGGAAACTCAGCTCAGGCTGAGCTTAAGCCCAGCCTGAGCGAGAACTTGCGCTTGAGCTGCGCTCAACCAAGGCCCGAGCGCAAGCTCGATTTCTGCACCTTTAAAAATATAAGTTAGGGTTTCCTTCCCCATTTCTTTTCGTTTCTTCTTCATTTTAGAGAGAGAAAGAGACGTTTCTAGAGAGAGGAACTCCTCAGGAGCTTGGAGGAAGAGGATCAAAGCTAAGGCTCTCCAACCCTAGTCTTTCCCAACCTTTCTCTTCTTCTTTTTGAGCTTCTCTAAGAGGTAAGAGCTTTTTAGAGAGAGGGAGGAGGATTCTTGGTAGAAATGGGTGTTTTGGAGCTTGAAGGCTTGGTAGGGGACTTGGATCTTTACTTCAAGCTTCTCCTCTACTTCAATTCCTCCTATTTGAGTACCCTTAAGGTGAGTACAACTCACACAGTTACACTTCTGTGATTGCATGTCTTGTGTATGAACCCTATCCTCTAATTCCTTCTTCTTTATACTTGTAGATGTTAGTTATTATCAATTATGTGAAAATCATGTGATTAAGTTAAGGAAATTAGTAATTTGTTTACATATTAGTTGTTATTTACATTGAGAACCCTAGCTTTCGAAACTTACGAAATTTGGCGTTATTGTCATTTGATGAATATCAGTTATTAGTTCATTGAGATTATGTGCATTTGAGTAATATAAGCCGGTTTCGACCGTGAGTTAATTCAAGTCGGCCTTCGTGCTGTGAGTTAAAAATTAAGTAATTATGTGAAAACTTGACTTCGGTCGAGTAATGGGTGGGATTCATCCCCGGAGAAGACGTTCTCCGTAGTCTGAGCTCAGTTCTAACTCCAGTTTAAGTGATACGATCATGCCTGCTAGACGCAGCAGTGAGTTGCATCATAATTGCATTTATATTGAGATGATTGAGATGCATGAGTTTAGGTCATAACCGTTGTGTATTAGAATTGTACATGTATCTTTACCTTGAGTTAAAATGAGTTTTCTTTATTAAAAGAATAAGAATTTAACTATGAACCACATGTTAGCATGTTTTAAATGCTACATCTTATATGATTGATTTCTCCTACACTGCGTTTGCATAGTTGTGCTCGCTGAGACTGTAGTCTCACCCCACATTTCGGGGATTTACATTAGTTGTGCAGGAATTCCAGGTGATGATAAGGCAGGAAAGGTGATGGTGGAGCTGAGTTTGATTTAGAATGAAAGCTTCTTGTAACAGAATTAGTTCATTTGTACTAATGGATGGTTGATTAATGTTGTAAATGTATATGTATATGTTCCTTAGCCATGGAGGCTTAATTATGATTTTTTGGAATATTCATGTTGTTAGACTGTACTGGTTTTTTGCTGAGTTTCAGGTTGAACTTGAAATTTGTAACATCCGGTTTTTAGGGGAGACTCTGCCGGATTTCCGGTGTGGATCTTATGAACCCCACTACTCCAAGTGTAGGTTTTTACCCTAAGTTTAATTAAGATTTTCAATTATTAGGAGATTAAGATGTATGTACTTGGACAGCTTAAGCTAATCATTGGGGAGTTTAAGCAAATTGTTTGACGATATCGAAAATAGAACGAAATAATTTCAGAATTTCAGGAATAATGTCTCCAAGGATGGATCCTAGCCATGCAAGAAGAGTTGAATCAATTTGCTAGGAGTGATGTCTGGACACTTGTACCTAAACCCCATGGGAAAACTATAGTAGGAACCAAATGGGTGTTCAGAAACAAGTTGTCAGAAGAAGGAAAAGTTGTCAGAAACAAAGCAAGACTTGTTGCTCAGGGCTACAATCAGCAAGAAGGTATTGAGTTCACTGAAACTTTTGCTCCAGTAGCCAGGATTGAAGCCATTAGAATTTTACTCTCTTATGCAGTAAATAATGGCATCACCTTATATCAGATGGATGTCAAGAGTGCCTTTCTCAATTGGCTGAAAAAGGCTCTGTATGGTCTGAAACAAGCCCCAAGAGCTTGGTATGACAGACTGAGCAATTTTTTAATCAAAAATGATTTTCAAAGAGGAAAAGTAGATACAACTTTTTTCAGAAAAATGTCTAACAAAGATTTCATTCTTGTTCAGATATATGTGCATGACATTATATTTGGTTCTACTGATTCTTCATTATGCAAGGAATTTTTTGAGCTTATGCAATCTGAGTTTGAGATGAGCATGATGGGGGAGCTTAAGTTCTTCCTAGGACTTCAGATAAAGCAACAATCTGATTGTATATGGATCCATCAGGAAAAATATACAAAAGAAATGCTTAAGAAGTTCAACATGAGTGATTGCAAGCCCATGACTACTCCTAGGCATCCTTCTATTGTTCTTAACAAAGATGAAGGGGAAGAACCAATAAATCAGACTTTGTATAGAGGAATGATTGGTTCATTATTATATGTGACAACAAGCAGACCTGACATTATGTTCAGTGTGTGTCTTTGTGCCAGATTTCAATCTGATCCAAGAATTACTCATTACAAAGCTGTAAAGAGAATCTTCAGATATTTAAATGGTACTACTAATCTTGGTCTTTGCTATAAGAGAAGTAAGGATTGCAGGTTAGTGGGATTCTGTGATGCTGACTTTGCTGGAGATAGAATTGAGAGGAAATCAACCAGTGGAGGTTGTCATTTCATTGGTGACAACATGATCAGCTGGTCCAGCAAAAGGCAAAGCTCCATTGCTCTTTCCATAGCAGAAGCTGGGTATATTGTTGCATCCAGTTGTTGTTCACAACTGCTATGGGTAAAATATCAGTTAGAAGATTTTAATATTGATATATCTTCTATACATGTGATGTGTGACAATACTAGTGCAATTAATTTGTCTAAGAATCCCATTCAACATTCTAGGGCAAAGCATATAGAAATCAAGCATCATTTCATTAGAGACTATGTTCAGAAATGAGTTTTTGATATAAAGTTCATTGATATTAAGCATCAATGGGCAGATATATTCACAAAGCCCCTGACTGAAGATAGATTTAAGTTCATAAGAAATAATCTGAATATCTTGGCTTTGTCTGAAACGTAATTGTTTGTATGATCTGAACATGCATATCATCTGGATATATGTTGCATCTGAACATGCATATGGTGATGTTTCCCCGGGCCCTCAAGCATTAGTTATAACATTGTAGTTGCAAAGTATGCATTTGTCTGTGTGCATCATGATGATGTGATTTGTATTCACTTGTTCGGTTGAATTGTGTGGAGTTCTTGTGTGTGTGCTCTAGTACATCATATCCCATGTTTGTGAGTTCATGTAAAGTGTTCTCACCCCCTTGTCTTTATTTTGTTGTCTGTTATCATTTTGGCACCTAAAAGGGCATGGACTCTGGAAGGATGCACATTGTTCCGAAGATTGGCGTGGTGTTCAGGTCGAACCGGATCTTGTCTAAGTCAAATGGTAGTGTTTAAGGGTGTACATGAGCAACAATATTCTATATAGATAGGGTGTAGTCAAATAGAGGATTCACTTCTTCTGTAATGTAGCATGCTAAAATTTCAACCTAGATGTACGTTATTTCCATTGTAATTTTGATTAGTAACGGAATGATATATTTAGTACCAATGTATTTCTTCTTGTTTTATCCCAAATATAATTTATTAATATGCTTTACAAAAAAAACAATCACCAGCTTTCCTCATTTTATTAAGAGATAAATTAACAAATCGCAATCGAGTTAGTCGAGTAATACCCGTCATGGGATAAAGGTGTTACATTTAGTGGTATCAGAGCAGTTCGGTCCAACCGGACTATGAAGTTTGGGTCTGATGGTCGTATCGAGTCTAGTTTGATCCGGTTTAGGTGTTTTGAAGTTTGGCAAGGCTTATGTGCTTCTAACTACTCTGGTACAGGACAACGGGACTGGCCACCCCAATGGCCTGTTCAGGTTAGGAGGGAGTGTGACAACTTGCAGTTGTGGAGGCTGATAATCTCAACTTGAGTAGTTGTGGAGGTGAGAAGGGATGTCTTGGTCATTTGTATGATGAACGAGAGTAATTAAAGAGATGGAGTCATGTCGTCTATTGGGTTTTGTCTTCTTATTGATGTCTTGAGTAGAACCCCATGTGTTTGAATTGAGTAATTCTTTTCATGATTTTGTTTGGATTGATGAACTAGTGTGTAAGTGATTACTTTATGTTGTTTTGTGTGACTTTGGCATGTTAAACTTTACTTCCTACTCGTATGCAGTAGTTTGCAACATGCTTGTTGTTTGGATTTGAATTGAGTTTTGAGTTTGAGAAAGCATATAGAAGTTGTATTTGAGTGTTAATTATTTAAAAATCTTAAATGGATAGTTATGTATATATAAGGCACTTAGATATGCCTGTGTTTCTTCCTTGTGAGCCGAATTACCCTAATCCTTATCCTTAGATCTCTCCTCTTTCCCCCATGAGAGTTTCTACCATTAAAAGTCAGTCGAATTGAAGAATGAACCAAGTAATCAAGCTTCTAAAATGGGTTTGCTAAGACCTCTAGGTCCTGAGGTTGTACACTAGTGTAGCCAGTAGTTGATTTGACTTGTGATTTGAGGTGATGAGTGAAATATCAAAAGTTAGAGTAGGATGACCACTAAGGTTAGGTTTCCATTCCTTTAGATGAATGACCTAAGGGATCGATGATGGATTCGAGGTTGTGAATTCAAGGTTTAAGATGATTGATCATTGGGGTTTAAAAATTAAGGTTTTGATATTGGGGATTGATATTAATAGCTCTTGAGGATTCGATTATTGAAAAAAAATTGGTAAAGTGAGTTAGAAGTGATTGATGACTCGAGGTATACTCAGGATAAATAGTGATGGAGTTAAGGAATAGGAATGACAAATGTACGGTTTGAGATTGGATCTTAGCAGTTAAGGCATATTTGGATACCTTGTTGGTTGACTTGAAGTCTGAAAGGGTTTGATCGTGGAATAGGTGCCATGCTTGAAGTTTAATAGATACAATAGAGTATGATTGCTATCTCTAACAGATTGATAACATAAGGGTTTATAGAAATAAGTGGAAAACACGATTTAAGACGAAGGAAGTCCAAGTGTCGAGACCAATAACACAAGATGTGATTCTTAAGAAATTTTAGTCGAAAAATAGGATATGACTAAGCAAATGATTTGTTAATATCAAGATTGCACAGAGGAGATTGAAGAAAGAAATTGTGTGATGGGGAATTAGATGTATGAGTAAGCACTACAAGAACTATATTTTTATAAAATAAGTAAGGATAACACTTCCATGAGGAGTTGTGGTATGTGTTAACTTTGATGATTAAGAGATATACTTGATTGACGCTTCTATAAATTGAAAGAGGTATGTGAGTGAAATCTCATAAACGATTAAGACCGGATTTGGTAAAAGTTATGGGGGTGTTGATTGAGTATGATCATACCAATTTACAGGATTAGTTTGTGCATTAATCTTAATGGACTTAGATTCTCAAGGAAGAGTATTCCAATCAGTAAATATTTAGACAGGGTTTTGAAGATTGGAATAGTACTACACATATGTAGGTGATGTTTCGCGTAAGGATGCCCTAGGGGACAAATACAATCCCTGGAGGTAGAATAACCATAAGGAATAATAATAATAATATTCTCTAAAATAGGTTTAAAGATATATTACCTCTATCTATATATCGAGACTATAGATGATCTTACAATCTGCTTTGGACCTTACTTTGAATGTTATAGGTGTCTAGTAATTCCATCTGGATCGATTATCATTGATGTTCCTTTCCCTCCTCAGTGAACCCAATATTCTAGCCTCATTCAAGCCAATTTCTCTTCATGCAACGTTCTCACCCATTTCTAGGACCTAGCAGTATGTACATAATCCCTTGGAACAATCTCGGGGTTAATTATTAGGGACAAGTAGGTTATAAGTGGAACTGTCTAATTATAAACCTTAGTTAGACGAAAGTAAAACTCTTGAGATGCATTTTATTTAGGAAAAGGATACGTGTGGTTATAAAAGGCATAGTTTTATGGTAAAAAGGACACAAGATGATGATGAATGGTGAGACCTTCTTGGGAGTAATAGCTTATGGAGTTAAGCCTTGGTTATAAGTGTTGATTGATATTTTAGGTAGGAAGACCCTACAACAATATGCAGTGATAGATAAAGCAAAAACAAACTGATACGTGAATCGAAGGATTTCATCTTATTGGGATAGGAATGAATTTAAGATTCTTGAGAAAGAAAGAACTTAGGATCTTTATACAAGGAAGTGATGGAAGATTAACTAGATCAGTATGAGTGTTGATATTAAGACCAAGGGAACTAATGTAATCATAGGTATAATAAACAACACTTGTGACTATTGTGGAATTAGATATTCATACATGGTGAAGGAAAATGAACATTTTAGAGTTGTAAGAAAATAAGATATTGTGAGGGGTCATTGGGAATCAGAAGAAAGTGTTAAGGAAAATAGTTATTGTAAGGGACATACTTTGGTGATTCTTAAGATAATTTTTATAGGAAAATTTAGCGATTTGACTTAGGGATAGAGACTGTGCGTTTCATTAGGTATTATAACTCTATGTCGATTATAAGCTGAAAGGGAGTGTCTAGTTGTTTGTCAAATATCCGAGGAAGGAGACGGGGTAGCATAGTAGCACACCTCATAAAGGATTAACTTAGCACTCTAGTTAGAATTAAGGTAGTATGAATGATGGTGGAAAGTTTGATGAGATCTGCTTGTCAAAAATAGATGTTCCTGATCAAATCTTATGGGATATTAGATCATACCGGAAATTTTTTTTCGGTAAGGTGTTAGGTAAATGTTTCAAAATTCACTATTGGTTGTTAGAGAAGAAGTAAGACTTTGAAAACTAGGTTGATCTTAATTCAAGATATCATCCCTATATCCACGAGTAGTTTAAAATGATCATCCAACTTTTAGGGAACCCTTAAGGTCTTATATGATTCAACTAGAAGAGTAACTCTTAAAGCTTCAGAAACTAGATTTAGCCCTATCCAGCAATAGGAACTTCAAATTTCGAGGACGAAATTTCTTAAAGGAGGGGAGAGATATAACACCCACAATTTCCCCTACCGGTATATAAATAAAATAGAGAAAGTTTTAAAATAATAATAATTTAATTATGAAGTATTTGGGAGCTGTTAATAAACAATCAAATTCATATTTTTGAAATTATCCAACCATAATGATAAATAAAATTTTTCTAGAGAGGTGTTTGAGAAAATGACCTAAGATGCCCTTAGTAATTATACAGTTAAGGAAAATATAGATTTAATTATGTGAAATAGCTAAAACTTAAAGGGATCTATATTTTTAGTCAAAATAAGTCTTAATATAATTAATAATGAATTTTAGAAAATTATTTAGAATTTTCTCGTACTTTTGGGCAAAAAGACCAAAATGCCCCGGGTTAGCAGTGTAACCCTAATCAACATATGAAAATTTGTGGAATAATATGGACAATATACTTTGAACCTTAAAAGTGGATTTGAAAATGATATTTATAACTTTATAGAATTTTTGTATGTAAAACCATAATTTTCTATCTGCTTACTCTTATTAAAAATTAACCATTGTGTGAGAAAACTGGATAGATTGGGAAGTAAGAAAGTTTAAGTGAGAAGTGAGTTCTAATCATGTTTTTAGGCTTAAAATAGGTTAGAGCAATTATAAGAATTTTTCTAGAAATTTTGGTGTAAAATTCCCATTTTTACCCCTACTCTTTCTAGAACCGGGCCCGAATACTCTTGATCCGGGCCAGAAAAATCTACAGCATCTTTCCTTTCTCTTCTCCCAAGCCGTGTGTGCATGTGTGCCACTTGGTGGCTTCACACTTCCAAAAGTCATAAAATAATGAAAAAGCTTAAAGGTGTCATGATTAGTAAGACACTTGTCCACTTTTCTCCTACAACATTACATGCAAAAAGAAAGAAAATTGATTCATTTCTCTCTTCCTCTTCCAAGAGAAGCCGTGAGCTTTCTCTCTTCTTTCTCTCCATCCTCTCCATTCTCTCCAAAAAAATTCTCCATTTTTCCTTCACATTTCAAGAGAAAGATTCCATCTTTGAACCTTGATCTTCAAAATCTAGCCTCCAACCTTGTAGAATCTTGTTTTGGTGATCAAAAGGAACTCAAAGAAGTAGCTGTTTGGGATTTGTTGCTGCACCTTTTCAAGAAGAGTTTTCCTTAGGTAAAGGGGGGGAGAACCTTGAACTCTAGTAGGATTGGTGACTAGAGTTAAGGATTACCATTGATCCTTGTCCCTATCCCTTTTTCTTTTGTAAAAATGAATTCTTGGAACCTATTTCCTTGAGGAAATGGTTCGGCTGTTTGCATGTGGTTTGTATGTGTGTTTTAAATTTTTTATGATGCTTGAAATGTGTTTGTTTGGTGATTTTGGATGCATGCAAGTTATGGAATTGGTTGGAAAATTTTTCCCCTTTTCTCTTGGAAACATTCGGCCATTTAGAGATTTATGGCTGCATGTGTTTAAAGTTTTATTTGATGATTGTAACATGCTTGAATGATTGTCGATTTTAGTGTTTTTAATCAGTAAAAACGAATTTAATTGAGTTAGGAACTTGAGGATTTAAGTAGGGATTGAATAGGAGGGTAGAGGAAAGTCATTCTCGTTTTTACACAGAGCTGCGACTGTAAAATAACGACTGCATATTCGTTCACCGTTGGATCGGTCTGAAATTGTGACAGCTGGTTCGGAACACCTGGTGCTTCATTTTGAACGGTTAGATCGTTGATACAAAGTCTGGGTTGGGAGATATTTAGTTCTCACTGTAGCTGTATATTTGAGGTTTTTATTGATGAAATTGCTTGGTTAATATGCTTGAGGATGATTATGCATGAATTTGGTAAATTTTGGAGGTTGTTGGATTTTGGTGTTCTTGATGAGCATTCATAGTGTTCATCCTTGTTCTTGATGTTCTTGAGCATGTTCATGAGAAATTCATGAAAGATTTGGTTTGATCTTGATTTGGTCAAGAGAAAATGTAAAAGTGTTTATGGGCCCTAGTGGCCCAACAAGCTAAAAAGTATAACCATTTAAAGTGGTAACTAAAATAAATGGAAATAAATTTTGGAAAACCCTATAAACTAAATTGGGGTACAAAAATCAACCTAATTAAAAGTCACTCTGAAATCCCTAATATTGGATGGTAATGTGAAAAATTGAACTCCTATGAGTCACCTAACCATTGGGCCTTTCGTTTAGGCCCAATGCCTTCCAAAAAAGTCAAAAGACTCATCAAAAGTCGATCAAAAACATTTTTTTGGACTTGAGTTTATATTAGAGTTGGGCTTCAACTCTAATCCAATTAATCAAGATCAAAACTTAGAATTTTAATTAGTGGGCTCAACTAACCCAATTTGTCTAAGTTGATTAATCTAATCTACTTAAGTTAATTAAGTGCAGAATAATTAATTAAGGCTAAAGTTAATTAACCTTAATGAAGATTTACCTTAATCATAATCATTAATTAAGTAATTAAGACTTAATGGTGGTTAAGAACTAATTAATTGTGATTAACCTTAATCAATTATAATTAAAAGCTTAATCCAAGATTAAGGAAGAGATTAAGGAATAATTAAGAATTAATTTGGATCTTAAGTAAAGATTAAGACTTAATTAAGGAAAATTAGGATTAATTATAGTCTAATTAAGGAAGATTAGTCATGATTAAAGAATAAACCTAATCCTAATTAGACATACTAGACGAAAGAAGATAGGTAACACTATTCATAAGACACAACCATAAGTCTTAAGTAAGCTATAGGACTTAAGTGAAAGTGATCATTGACTTAAAGAAAAACATTAGTACAAACCCCCTTAAAAACTTATAACCAACACGCTCTTTCTGCATAAGACTTGAGAAGCTTAGTGAGAGAGTGCGGTTTCAACCCAAGATGGGGTTTGGTTTTCCATGTGAAGGAAAGACATTGAATCGGGCCGTACCACGAGAAGTGGTGACGTAGAATGATTCAATGTGCTTTGCCTGTAAGGACCGTGTATGCTGAGAAAGCATTGTTTGGATTTCCTTGTGAAGGAAAGACATTGAATCGGGCCGTACCATGAGAAGTGGTGACGCAGAATGATTCAATGTGCTTTGCCTGTAAGGACTGTGTATGCTGAGAAAGCATTGTTTGGTTTTCCTTGTGAAGGAAAGACATTGAATCGGGCCGTACCATGAGAAGTGGTGACGTAGAATGATTCAATGTGTCGTACCACGAGAAGTGGTGACGTAGAATGATTCAATGTGCTTTGCCTGTAAGGACCGTGTATGCTGAGAAAGCATTGTTTGGTTTTCCTTGTGAAGGAAAGACATTGAATCGGGTCGTACCACGAGAAGTGGTGACGTAGAATGATTCAATGTGCTTTGCCTGTAAGGACTGTGTGAAATAGGTTGGGAAGGGTACACTGGGTTTTGCAAAGAATGCCAGCGGGTCCTCAAAAGGGACGCCAGCCCTGAGGATAGCCTAGCTCCTGGAAGATCTCAGAGGATAAATATTATTAGGATAAATATTAACTAAATTAAATAGATTAATTAAGAAAATAATTAATTTAATGGGAAATAAATAATAGGAGTATTGCTATTATTAGTTTTATTTCGTAAAGATAATTTTAATTGAAAATAGAATAATGGGGGGTGAGAGTGGGCCCAAGCCCAATTAGTTATTTCAGTAAGGAGGGGTTAACAGAGTACCCTAATCCTTATTCGTATCATTCGTCAATAAGCGAAACGCTAAGGAGGTGAGAAACGGAGTCTCAAGAGAGAGCTGTTGTGGAGTGAACGCCAAGAATCCAAGAAAGGACTTCCTTGCTGTGATCAAGCTTCGCTTAAGGTACGGTAGGGGAGAGGGTATTGCGTGTATATGCATGTAGGGGATGTTTGGGTAGTAATCTAAGAGCATAATTTCGAATTGATGAATGTATGACCTAGAACGATGATATAATCTGTTGATTGATGATTGATTGTATGTAAATTGAAGAGTATTGGATGAGATTAAACATGATATTGAGAATAATGGAAAAAGGGGTGATGAGGGATTGAGGAATTGGGGATTTTGATGAATTGATGGTATAATTTGTAATTGATTGTTGATTTTATGGAGTATTGGATGCTAATAATGATTATGTATGACGATTAGACGTAAAAGATTAATTAGGGATTGATTGGATGAGTTTAGAGAGGTTTGAAATCGTGAACTCTGCGATCTGCGTCACGGGTAATCGACTACCAGGAGTGGTAATCGATTACCAGAGTGTTCTAGGAAACCCAGAAGCACTATTTGCTTGCTGGTAATCGATTACAGGATTGTGGTAATCGATTACCAGAGAGACTGCTTGCAGGTAATCGATTACAGGGATGCTATAATCGATTACTAGAGTGTTTGGTTGCAGGAAATCGATTACAAGATGGTTGTAATCGATTACCAGAGACCTTGTTTGCGGGTAATCGATTACTAGAGGTTGGTAATCGATTACCAGAGTGGATTTTGAGATCCTAACTGTTTGATGATGATTGATGTTGTTTGAGAGTACTTTATAATGAGTATGGTGTTGATGATTAATGATGTTTGATGAGGATTGTGATGCTTATGATGATGTATTATGATGATAATTGATGATGAGTGTGATGATGATAATGATGTCGTTGTTATCACCTTATTATGATGATGTTTAATAATGAGCATATTGATGTATGATGATGATGATGATAAGCGTATATCACTTTATAATGATGATTTTTGATGATGAGCATGTTAATGCATGATAATGATGATTTATGATGATGGTGTATATCACCTTTTGATGATGATGTTATCTAAGTTGTGCGGGCCCATAGAGGGGGTACAACTTAGGAGAGATGCCTTGAGCAAATGTGATGAGACCTAAATTGTGCGGGCCCATAGAGGGGGTACAATTCGGGAGGTGAACTGAGTTGTGCGGGCCCATAGAGGGTGTACAACTCAGGGGACCAAGATGGGGCGTTCGATGCACGGGACCATAGAGGGGGTGCAACCTAGGAGTGATTGTACGGGCCCATAGAGGGGGTACAACCTAGGGTCGAATGTCGTTGTGCGGGCCCATAGAGGGGGTACAACCTATCGGATAGTGTGTGGTAACACCGGTAAACTATCTTGGTACTAACTAGAGTGATTGACGAGGTGCGCCCATTGTGTGGAGTTCCAAGTCATGATCTTTGGGTAGATGATGAGAGGAGTATTGGTGTGTGATATATGATGACGAAATTGTGTTATTAAATGATGATTGATGATGATGAATATTATGTGTGAGAATAGAATATATGATTAATTGGGTGAATGATGGTATGAGAACTATATGATGATATATGAATGAGGTTATGATGATGATGAGCTTGATGAATGTATAAAGGATATATTTATGTGTTGTGAATAGGAATGATGGTATGGCATGTATATGTTGATATAGATGATTAAATATATGTTGAGTTTTAGATGAATGTTATTCATTGGTGATTTAATGTATTGATGGCATGATGTAATGATGTTGTGGGTGAGGACGGGTATTCTTTATGTGTATGTATAGGTAGTATTCCTTTTCCTCACCGTATTCTGTGGATATATTTTACAGGTGTTGGGGAGGACACGACTGGTGTCGACTATGATTAAAAGGGTATGCTCTGATAGATGTGACATCAGGGTGTATTCGGAATGTTTTAATATGTTTCTAGATTAGGAGTATTTTGTGAACTTTTGGATGTCTTGTATGGCAGTAGACTAATAGTAGTTCTTTTTATGAATTGGAGATTCCGCTGCTTATTATTTAAATTATATTTGAAAGTTTAATTTCTTTTAATAAAGCCATTTTCGAACTATGAGATATTATAAGAGTAATTGTGAACCTTTTTACCTAACGTGGGACTTTCCCTTTTCTAAATTACAATTTCTTAAATATATAAGAGTATGGGGTAGAAGGGTGTCACAGTGTTCAGGTCGAACCGGACCTTGTCTAAGTCAAATGGTAGTGTTTAAGGGTGTACATGAGCAACAATATTCTATATAGATAGGGTGTAGTCAAATAGAGGATTCACTTCTTCTGTAATGTAGCATGCTAAAATTTCAACCTAGACGTACGTTATTTCCATTAAAATTTTGATTAGTAACGAAATGATATATGTTGAGTCTCAAAAATATCATAAGAGAAAATATGATGTTTAAGACAACTCAATTCCCAAGTTTTAATGCTTAACAAATTTGAGTTAAAATATTTATCATAGATACATATATGTTTTAATGATTTATCTATGATTTCAGCAAGCCACTATAAGCTTATATAAAGACTATGTGAAGTGCTTTCATCCTGTCTGAGGAGTTAAGCCTTCTGAAGGATCAACATGTCTGAAGCGTTGAAGTCGTCTGAAGTGCACTACCCGTCTGAAGTGTTGAAGCTGTCTGAAGTCTCATTAATGACGTGGCACCCTTTGCTGAAGCTTGTGAAGACTTTTCTGAACCTCTGCTGCACGTTCTGAACCCCTGCTGCACGTAACACGTTTTTAGCAAGGGACACAGAGATCTTTCTTGGTATTTTTGAATTTCATACACCACTGAGGAAATCTCTGCAACACAGCCTCTGCAGCAACATATGTAGCAGCTTTATGGCAGGAGCAACCTTGTACCGTGTCAGAAATATCAGAGCTCTCATAAGCATGTCTCACAACGGATCAAATAGCATTTAATGTTATCTCTAAACGGTGGTATTTCAACGGATTAAAGATTGGTTATAAATACCCCTCCATGAAGACCATCAAAGAGAGAGACATATAGAGAAATTATTGCAAGAAAGCCTAAGAGATATTCCGCTGCGAGCTTTACTTAGAAAAACTCTCTGATTCATCTTCTTTGCACCTCATCTGTATATCCTGAGTATACCTCAGTTATTATTGTGCACTGTGTCTGCTTAAGCTTGAAACTTGTGTAGTTCAAAAGCTTAGACACATTTCGTTGTAATACTGCATATTGAGTCTGGAGAAGCTTGTCTGAAACAAAGAATACTTAGTTGAAGAGCCTGGAGAGGCTAGACAGAAAAAGAATACTTAGTTGAAGAGCCTGGAGAGGCTAGACTGATAAAGAATACTTAGTTGAAGAGCCTAGAGAGGCTAGACAGAAAAAGAATACTTAGTTGAAGAGCCTGGAGAGGCTAGACTGATAAAGAATACTTAGTTGAAGAGCCTGGAGAGGCTAGACTGAAAAAGAATACTTGGTGGTGTCTGGAGAGACTGTACTTGTTGTGTCTGGAGAGACTATACTCGTGGTGTCTGGAGAGACTGTACTCGTGGTGTCTGGAGAGACTGTACTCGTTGTGTCTGGAGAGACTGTACTCGTTGTGTCTGGAGAGACTGTACTCATATTTGAGCTTGTAATATGAATATTCATATAGTGGAAATCCAGTGGTTGTTTGCCATTGGGACTGGATGTAGCTCACTGTGTTAGTGGGTGAACCAGGATAAATTTCTCGGCTAAGTTTTCTATCCCTTATCTCTTGTCAATTTATTTAATACTAACCCAAGGGTATTGAAGATTGTTTCAATAATTTTAAAAGAAGCAAGAAAACCTATTTAAAATTACTTTCATAAGTCTTCTTAACTTCAGACAGCTTTCTAAACCTGTCTGAAATAGCTTTGAACTTAATCGTTTGTGAAAAGCTTCCATAAATTATTAAGAAACACTATTCAACCCCCCTTTTAGTGTTTCCCTGTGTTTCTACAGTTGGTACCAGAGCTTAACTCAGTGTTGAGCACCTTACAAGTGTTGAGGACTAAAGATCCAGATGGAAGCTTCCAACAACAGGCAGTACATCACTGAAGGAGCCTCTATCACAAGGCCCCCAGCATTCAATGGAGTGGATTACCACTACTGGAGGGATCGTATGAAGTTGTTCATTGAGAGCAACAACATTGATGTCTGGGATGTGGTCACTGATGGAGATTATATGCCTATGCATAATGGAGTGCCCATTCCTAAGGCTGAATGGACCTCGGAGCAGAAGGCTAGAGTACAAATGAATGCCAAAGCCAAACTCTATCTGATATGTTCTTTGAATAAATCAGAGTATGAGAAGGTTCATGGATTGCTAGTGAAGAAAGTCCGACAAGCAGTACCGGTAACAACTATGTTAGTTGTCCATGCTGTAAGAAGAATCACTTCCTGAAGGACTGTCCGATCAAGAATCCGATTTCAAACCAGTCTAGCGAACATGCATGCTATCATTGTGGACGATCTGGCCATATCAAGAGGGATTGCCCTGCTTGGAAGGGAAGTGGTAGTGGTGTTGCAAGTGCACCTGTGTCAAGCCTGAATGCACAAGCTAGAAAGCCTAGAACCAAAGGCAGAGTGTTCACCATGAGCAATGCTGAAGCTGCTGAATCCGAGGATCTGATCCAAGGTAAGAATGTCATAAGGGGAAATCCTTTTAATTGTATTGTATGATCCGGGTGTGACGCATTCTTTCATTTCTATGGATTGTGTGAAACAATTGAGAGTGCTTGTTGTTAAATTACCCTATGATCTTGTGTTTTCTACTCCTACTGCTAAACCTGTGATCACTTCATTAGCTTGTTTGAGTTGTTCAATCACCAATTGGGATAAAACCTTCTCTGCTGATTTGATTTGTTTGCCCTTTTCTTAACTTGATATTGTTTTGGGAATGGATTGGTTATCTTCCAATCGAGTTCAACTTGACTGTCATAACAAATTTGTTGTGTTTAATTCTTCTCCCTCTACTTCTGATTCCGTAAGTACGAGATTCTTGTCCACCAACCAAGTAAATGCTTCTTCGAGAGAAGGAGCTCAAATCTACATGATACTTTCTTCTTTGGAGGAAGAGCAGGAATCTGACATCAGTAAACTGTCTGTAGTGTGAGGATTCGTTGAGGTATTTTCAGAAGATAATCCTGGTATGCCACCAGAGAAAGAGATAGAATTTAACATAGAGTTGGTACCTAGAACCGGACCTATTTCTATAGCTCCGTATTAGATGTCCCCATTAGAATTAGCTGAGTTGAATAAATAGATAGAAAAGTTTAGAGACCTGAACCTAGATGTTGGATTTGGTCCTAAGAGTGTAAGATTGGGAACTTTGAAGATTTCGAATGATTTCTCGGAACAAGTTCGTGTAGCACATGAAGTAGATCAATCTTTACATGTTTTGAAGGATCTAGTCCTTAAGAAAGGAGAATCTGAGTTTTGTAAGGGAACTGATGGAATTATTAGATTCAAGGGAAGGATATGTGTACCTAGTGATAAGGAAATGAGGAAACTAATCTTAGAGGAGACTCATAAGAGTGGATTGAGTAATCACCCTGGGGCAACTAAGATGAATCAGGAACTAAAGAAGATGTTTTGGTGGTCTGGAATGAAAAAG
Source organism: Sesbania bispinosa (assembly GCA_026901365.1). Taxonomy (NCBI): domain Eukaryota; kingdom Viridiplantae; phylum Streptophyta; class Magnoliopsida; order Fabales; family Fabaceae; genus Sesbania; species Sesbania bispinosa. The sequence goes on along the minus strand of QLOH01000067.1, from coordinate 1,240,278 downwards.
AAAGTACCTGAGTATATAGCTCCTTGTTTGGTTTATCAGAGAGCTAAGATTGAACATCAAAGACCACTAGAGGAGTTACAGCCTTTAGATGTCCTTGAGTGGAAATGGGATAGCATTTTGATGGATTTCATGGTAGGTTTACCTAGAACGCCGACAGGTTTTAAGGCTATATGGATAATCGTTGATAGACTAACAAAATTTGCTCATTTCCTACCCATCAACATTAAGTTTTCCTTAGAAAAGTTAACTTGGTTGTACATTAAGGAAGTAATAAGGTTATATGTGATTCCGTCTAGCATAGTGTCAGATAGAGACCCTAGATTTACATTCAGACCTTAAGGTAGTCTGCAGCAAGTATTAGGAACCAAGATTTAGATGATTTGGGAAAGAATGAGAATATCACAGAGCAGGCAGAAAAGTTACTATGATCGGAGGAGAAAACCTCTCGAATACAAAGAAGGAAGCCATGTCTTTTTGAGAGTTACACCTATGACTGGGGTTGGTAGGGCGATGCGATCTCAAAAGCTCATGCCTAAAAATTGTTGGTCCCTACCAAATTTTGAAAAGAATCGTTCTTGTTGCTTACTAAATCGCTTTACCGCCTTTTCTTCTAATCTTCATAATGTATTTCATGTGTCACAACTCCGAAAATATATTCTGAACCCTTCGCACGTCATAAAACCTGATGTAATACAATTAAAAGAAAATTTTACTTATGAGGTATTACCTGTGCGAATCGGAGTCCGGGGCCATTCAACTAGCTTGATACATACAATAGTCAATCGGAGTCCCTTAATCGGAGTTGTGAACTTCATCGAAGTCGGCAGCGTTGTTTAAGTGTAAACGACATGTGCCATGTATGGCTAGTCTGGATAATTTCCGCCTTGTCAAAGATAGTCGAGCACGGGACCAAGCCCAAATTATTTGCATAACATTATTATATTTGTCAAGTTTAGGAACAACGTCGACACCAATAGGCCAGAAGAGATGCCCCCAAGCTGGTATTAAGTTTGTGCATGTTGTTAACCGTTGAAGTCAATTTTGACTTGGGCGCACACATTGACGTACCTTTCAAGGAATTGAGTCCGAAATGGTGATAAGCAAGCTATGATCTCAAGGAACTGGGTCCGAGACGATAATTCGAAGTGTCAAGGAACTAAGTCCGACATGGATATTCGGGGTCTCGCAGAGCTGGGTCGAAGACAGGGAGCATAATCCGAAGTAAATCGAGGAACAAATATGTTAATAATCAAAGGATTGGGCCCGATATAATAATCAAAGGACTTTGCCCGAGATGGTCGAGGGACTACGCCCGAAATGGTCGAGGGACAAGCCCGAAATGCTCAAGGGACAAGCCCGAGATAGTCGAGGGACTACGCCCGAAATGCTCAAGGTACAAGCCCGAGATAACTCAAGGAATAAATCTGAGATCGTCGAGGGACTAAGCCCGAGGTGTCGAGGGACTAAGCCCGATATGCTCAAGGGACAAGCCCGAGATGGTCGAGGGACTACGCCCGAAATGCTCAAGGGACAAGCCCGAGATAACTCAAGGAATAAATCCGAGATCGTCGAGGGACTAAGCCTGAGTTGTCGAGGGACTAAGCTCGAAATGATCAATGGGCTAAGCCCGAGATGGTCGAGGGACTACGCTCGAAATGCTAAAGGGACAAGCCCGAGATAACTCAAGGAATAAATCTGAGATCGTCAAGGGACTAAGCCCGAGGTGTCGAGGGACTAAGCCCGAAATGCTCAAGGGACTAAGCCCGAGATAAATCAAGGAATAAATCCGAGATCGTCGAGGGACTAAGCTCGAGGTGTCGAGGGACTAAGCCTGAAATGCTCAAGGGACAAGCTCGAGATAACTCAAGGAATGAATCCGAGATCGTCGAAAGACTAAGCCCGAGGTGTCAAGGGACTAAGCTCGAAATGCTCAAGGGACAAGCCCGAGATAACTCAAGGAATAAATCCGAGATCTTCGAGGGACTAAGCCCGAGGTGTCGAGGGACTAAGCCTGAAATGCTCAAAGGACTAAGCCCGAGATAACTCAAGGAATAAATCTGAGATTGTCGAGGGACTAAGCCCGAGGTGTCGAGGGACTAAGCCCGAAATGCTCAAGGGACAAGCCCGAGATAACTCAAGGAATGAATCCGAGATCGTCGAGAGACTAAGCCCGAAATGCTCAAGGGACAAGCCCGAGATAACTCAAGGAATAAATCCGAGATCGTCGAGGGACTAAGCCCGAGGTGTCGAGGGACTAAGCCCGAAATGCTCAAGGGATAAGCCCGAGATGGTCGAGGGACTACGCTCGAAATGCTCAAGGGACAAGCCTGAGATAACTCAAGGAATAAATCTGAGATCGTCGAGGGACTAAGCCTGAAATGCTCAAGGGAAAAGCCCGAGATAACTCAAGGAATGAATCTGAGATCGTCGAGGGACTAAGCCCGAAATGCTCAAGGGACTACGCCCGAGATAGTCGAGGGACTACGCCCGAAATGCTCAAGGGACTAGGCCCGAGATTAAACAAGAAGTCTGAGATGTAAAAAAGACAATCTGACTTCCGAGGTGTAAGACCTTATGCATCTAAGTTGTAAACAATCCAAAAGCTCAATACGAATAAATCATAAGCCCGAGCTCGGAATTATCTTGGAAATAATCTTTGTTAGTTCAAGTTTGATGTGTAAGGCATTAAGGATATGCTCCTCGGGACATCGATCCACGTCATCTCGGAAATATAAAGTAATATAAAGTATTCTTGCCCCGACAGCTAGAAAATTTAGCTCTGATGAGGAAGCTGTCAAGCTTGCAAATGACTCAAAATGTGGACTTGGCTATGCTATTTTCTCAAGCAATCAGAGTCGTGCCAGAGATAGCTTCACAGATACAACTATATCATCATCCAAGAACAACACTTTTATGAGATTTGGAAAGATCCCAGGGAGGTAGAAGCGGAGGTGGTTCAAGATAGATTAATATTTTGGATTCCGAAACTTCAGGTTCGAATCAGAAGTCGCTCGATGAGCCTTGAAGTAATAATCGATCATAGCTGGGGAAGCCAACTGTTTCAGAACAGGACTATAACAAATGATGCCTAAAACAAATTCCATAATGATCAACATGTTTGATATAGCTGAAAGTCACCAGCAACGGGGCAAGACCACAGTATATGCCGGCGTTGAACGGCACATTCTCGGCACTGCAAGTTACCAACATGCTGTGGACTTTCCAGGTTCGGAGTCATTCCGCAAATGATACAGCTGCAACCTGGAAACGATGCAGCCTGCACAAGTATCTCGGGATTATCTGGTAAACTGATCGCGGGAGTGATCTTGGATGAGACACTGTCATTTTGGAGAAAAGGCAATATCCCTCACTACCTGCTCGGATCCCGGAATGGATCGGGAGGCAAATAATAAGATAATATGATGAAACCTTCAAAGTCAAACACGCCAATAACAAACAAACAGAATGAAATGACCACTTGTTTGTCTCAGTAATTGAACTTGCAGATTGACCAACAATGTTATCTTGAACCAAAATCAGCAGCAGGAATCCAACAACGAATCCGATAATAAACCTGATAAGAATTCCACCTATGATCGCTTTCAAAGAGCGTGACTAATTGCAAGGTATCTGAGATAAAATTGGCGATGTGAATTATCTCGAGTTCTCGCCACGGCATAAATCTCGGTGACTTATATTGGCTTATCGATGAATTACTGATAATACACTAATCCCTATCCCAGAATTATCTCGGAATAGCTTGTGGGATCTCAGAGCTGTCAATACCATCCACATATCACAACCAATGATCTCGGAATAATGGTGACTTAACAGTGACTTGTCAAGCATGCGATGAAATTATAATTATAATATACATAATGACGAAGTTACTGTTGCTCAGGCAATTTCAACTGGTTGATCATGAGTGTTGCCTTCAACATGATGTATACCGGACTGAGTGATGAATGGTGGAAACCAACACACTCCGGTGGGGAATTTGCCAAATATCTCATGAGCAAAAATGCGGTAGCTAATATCAACTTGCTTGCAGATCTTAATGGACAAGCATGCTACGACGCAGAATCCAATGCCCTCGGGGAGCTTAACAGGAGCCGTTATTTTTCATCTCGGAACGTTGTGGCGTCATGCATTTGAGATGGCGCGAATTAAATTGTTCCCAATGAAAGGATCTAATAACAAAACGTTAATTATGTCAACTCCAATAATCACGCCATTTACAATCAACGCTTGAGATTATTCAAATTATCCAATTATTGGGATGAAAAATTCTTCCGACATTCGCCGAGAAACGGGGAGCAACTCACGTGTCCATAAATGAGATGAATATGGAGGAAATCTAAATGAAGTTGTTAATGCTCATTTTATTGAACGGGAAAGACACATTCAGGAGCGAAACCTTCTTCTTGTTGTTCCCCAGTATAATTACTCTGAAGTTAATAATCAAAATCGTGTTGGATCGCATGGAATTTTGCTTTTACCCAACGCTGCTAGAAGATTTAGACCTTCACTACTACTTGCCCAATTTACAGGAGAGAGATTACAGATCTATGGAATGGGATAGGTGCTACTATGTTTACAAGTCATGTACCAGCACGAGTGCCACCACATGTTTCCCATCCAGGGGAGGCGAGGGAAGCTCTTGCTGGGATCAAAGGTGCATTTGGGCCGCACTATCAATCAAGATTGAGCTCTACAGGTGCAGAGGAAGCAATTATCAAGTCGGCCTATACATGGGTAGCCCGTATTTTACTCGGAAGTGCCCTCGTCTTCATCGAAGTGGCGGCGGTTGAGAGGTTTCGGCGGTGAATATATTGATGGTGCTTCATAGGTGGATCAATAACCACCATACAATTTCGGAACTGTATTGAGGATTAATCATATTGAGGGTATGTGATTTTCCCACCATACAATCTCGGAACGTCGAAGATGTCGAGGAATTACTAGCCTCCATAAAGCAAACCGAACAAGAGCACTTGCTGAAGATAAAGGACGGACAGTAACAGCTTCGTGGTTAATCAGGACGTCTTTCCACAACAGTTCCACCTTTTTGGATTCGATTTAGATGGGTTTTCTCAATCAAGATGAATGGAAAATTCTCATTTCAAAATTTTTTGTCCCTAGTATCAAAAGTGATAATCAGAGAAGTAATAACAGAGAAGTGCTAGTTCAAGCCCAAAACATAGCATTTGCAAGGATTTCTTCTTCTTCCGAATAGGCATTGAAGAAGAAGGTGAGGGCGGCTCAAAACTGTGCTTCCGAGGAATTCGGTCGTTGCCTGAAAATATGTTCCTCCCCGCCGCCGCCGCTTGCGGACACCCAAGTTTTGTAAGACCTTTATAGAAGCTAAATGAGTCTTCCTGGGAATATTTGATTAACTTGTGTTTCAACATGTCAAGCCTCGGACCAGGCTATCTCCGAATTAACTTGCACGACACTATCATATACGGATGAAGCATCGGAATTCAACCTCGGCATAGTATCATACATCTCGGCATGTTGAATAACCACCATACATCCTAGAGTGGTTATCAAACAACGCATCCAGGACATCTGTTCAGCTTGGTAAGTGTCTGAATTGAGTATCTTCCTGCTGAAGTTGTTGTATATCTCTCGAATAACCATCTCAAAACCGTCCTATCTCGAATTACAGTGCGTCGTAATACCTCTCGGAAAAAGAATGATCTCAGAATGATGATCTGAGAATTTTATTTGATAACCACCGCACTTGGATACAATATCCTCCTAATTTGAATAACCATTGCATTAGGATTTGAATATCTCGGAATGATGATCTGAGAATTTTATTTGATAAGCACTGCACTTGGATACAATATCCTCCTAATTTGAATAACCACCGCATTAGGATTTGATCTCGGAATGATGAATATAAGGAAAAGTAATTAATCACGGAATTGGAATGTGGAATTAATTCCCCTGTATGAACGGAATTAACCACGGAATGCGGAATTCATTCCCAATAACTCAGAATGCTTCTTCACACTCCCGTAATTGTAATTATCTCGACATAATCCATCACGGTAGAAACCAGCCAAATCAGTGTAGAGTTTGACTATCATCATCGTCGTTCACGAAAGGGTAGTTGAGAATCAACATTGCGCCAGGTCCGCAACAAGGTAGAAAGCAAATAGCACAAGATTGAGTTCAAGAATGCCATAAAGCCCCTGTAGATGACAACAACAATGCTTCTACAAAGCTCATCCGCACCAATTAAGAATTCAATGCTTCCTCCGATCGCAAACACGGAAGATTTACCTCCCGCAGCCAAGATCCTTCGCCTTCTTTTTATTGCGAATCAAAATTTTGGACTCCTTCTTGATTCTTGATCTTCTTATTGTTTCTTTCAAGGTGGATCTAGAAATATATCATCGGGGAAGCATACAAAAAGATAAGTAAATAATCAAACTCAAGGTTACCTGGACGGAGGATGCGACAAAAGTGTCGCAGTGAGAGCGATAACGGTAGAGAGCTTTCTCATGTTGGGGAGGTCCGCGATTATCCACCTGAGAAGAAGAGGTCACGAAGGCGCTACGATAGGTTTTCATGAATTTCACCGGAGAATCTACATGAACAAGAGTGGAAAGAAAGGGAAGAACAGAAGTCGTTCTTCCCGGGACGAACTTGAGGATTCCTATTCAAGAATCTCGAAGAAGACGTGCGATGCCATAAAATTTCATCCTCGTTCCCACAGACGGCGCCAATGTTCGTCTGGAAATTCTCCACGGCCTCCTCCGGTTGAGGGTGATGAATCCTCTTGTAATCCATGGCGGAGTGCGGCGTACCCACGGTGGGGCAGGGTGTACCTGCAGGGACTCCGAAGCTCAAGTCAGTAAGGATTCTGATCAGAGTGTGTGAAATATAGAATAATGCATACCTCATATGGGTTTCCCATAGTGTATTTATAGGTGAAATATGGCGGGAAATTCAGTTAGAAGATCATAACTAATTTTAGCCAGTGTAATGACGCGCTTAAATGAGATGGAGGTGCACGTGTCGTGCAGATGCCGGTTTAGGTTAGCCGAGGTCCATTTACCTCCAGAACACATGGCATACCATCGAGCATAGTTTCAAATAGAGATCCCAGGTTTACATCTAGATTTTGGGAGAGTTTGCAACAGGCCTTGGGGACCCAACTTAGGCTTAGTTCAGCTTATCACCCTCAAATCGATGGTCAGACCGAGAAAACCATTCAATCCTTAGAGGATTTGCTTAGGGCTTGTGTGTTAGACTAAGGGGGTAGTTGGGATAGTTTCTTACCTTTGATAGAGTTTACTTACAATAATAGTTTTCACTCTAGCATAGGTATGGCGCCTTATGAGGCATTGTATGGTATGAGGTGTAGAACACCCTTGTGTTGGTGTGAGCCGAGAGAGAGCCTTGTGTTAGGACCAAAAGTAGTGTAGCAAACCACTGATAAGGTTAGGATAATTCAGGAGAGGATGAGGACACCTCAGAGTAGGAAAAAGAGTTATGCTGATAAGAGGAGGAGGGAATTGGAATTCAAAGGAGGGGATCATGCATTCCTGAAAGTCACTCTGTGGACTGGGATTGATAGGGCATTAAAGTCTAGAAAGCTTACACCTCGATTCATTGGTCCTTACCAAATTCTCAAAAGAGTCGGCAATGTTGCCTACCAGATTGCTTTACCTCCACACTTGTCAAATCTTCATAATGTTTTCCATGTTTCTCAACTCCGGAAATACATTCATGATCCTTCATATGTGATTGAGTCGGATCATCTTGAGATTAAGGAAAACCTGACGGTGGAAACCATGCCGGTGAGAGTTGAGGATCGGAGGGTGAAACAACTTCGAGGTAAAGAAATTCCTTTAGTTAAGGTAATATGGGGAGGAGCTACACCTGAGAGTGCTACTTGGGAACTTGAAGAAAACATGAAGGAGTCCTATCTAGAGTTATTCACTTCAGGTAAAATTCAAGGACGAATTTTCTTTTAGGAGGGGAGAGTTGTAACATCCTAAATTTTATTAAATAAAATAAAATTAATAAAATAGAGAAATAAATAAATAATAGTATTAGTAGTATTAGTTATTTTATTAATAATGCTATTTCAAATTAAAAAGAGGGTAAGTGATAGCAGGATGGGTGTAGGATCTAGAATTGAGCAAAAACCACCGATTAGAATTGAAAATCAAGCAAGTAAAGGCTCAAAATAGGTGCAGGGCAGCAGCTATTTTGGGCGAGAAAATGAAAGAAAATAAGGGAAAATGAAGGAAAAAGTGGAGAGGAAGAGATGGTGAGGACGCCACTGAAGCAGGAATCCACCCATAGCAGATAAGTCCAATGCCAGACGCCACTAATTCAGGAGAATTAGATAAGTCTCAGTATGGTTTGAGAAACAACCACCAAGCCTCACTAAACTCACCAAGGGAGGAGAAATTTGGGCATAATGCCTTTACTATATTCATGTAAGTGTAATACAAGGGGGGTGGCCTCCTATTTATAGGAAAAGGAGGTGGCTAGGTGGGAAGGAAAAATAGAAGATGAGTGAAAAACTATCCTAATTGAGTCTTGAACCCATGACTCCTAAGCCTTATAGCAAGGCAACCTCCTAACCAATAATCCACTTTAAAATAGCGCCCCTCATTAGGAGGAGGATTAAGAAAATTACAAATATGTCCTAATTACAATTAAAACTCTAATTAAGTTCCTAATTAAGTGGAGTCTTCATGTTGACTTGGGTCAATTGGTCAAAGTGAAAGGTTGACCATGGGAGGGTTGACCCAACATGGTTGACCAAGGCTTGACTCAGGTCCAAGCATCCCCCAACAGGTCCAACTTGCCATTAGCTCCCCAGCTCCCAGTTGCCAGCTCAGAAGTCCACTGACAGATGTCATCATTCCCTCCCCCTTAGAGAGGATTTGACCTCAAATCTAAAAATTCAGAAAGAAGCCATAAGGAAAAGAATATGAGAAGAATGGATGGATGACAAGAGTAGAGAGAGGTAGGTAGGTACTTCCCTTAGAGGATGGAGAGCCCTTCCTAGATTCCACAAGCTATGAACAACTTCCTTGAACCCAGTCAACAAAGAAAGATCCATTAGTATTATTCCCAAGTAAACAAAGTGAAGACTCATAACAAAAATACTTGGGGATCATAAAGATTGGCAAAAGAAAAAACATAGGATGTGAACAAGAGGTAGTTGAGATAAGGGTTAGAAAACTCCCTCAATGAAGATTGAACCATCTTGTCCATGTACTCTGTGGATTTAGATCCTGGATCAAAGACTAATCTTTTGAAGCCCTCCCTTGCAAGTAAGAGAAGTAAGTGGTCATGGAGAAGGCTTAGGAAATAAACTCCACACAAGTACAAAATATGTTTCAATGTGCGATATTCATCAAAATATTCTACATTGTGTTCCCAAATAAATGCACAAGTGAAACTATGTGGCATAAATGTCTTAATATTTTGCAATAACATCCCAACATTTGTATTGAATATAACACATGCATCTTGAATATGATGGGCAAAAGAATATTGCATATGTTCATGCCATGAGTCACAATTTATCCTAATGAACTTACTCAAGCATGTTGGTGCCTTACTCAAATCAAAAGTTTGATTTCTTTACAAACAAGGCAAAACAATTAAGGAATCACTTTGAGTAAGCAAAACTTGAGGCATACCATCATGTGATTTAGGTGTCATGCAAATGTTTTGACATGTGATAGCCTTATCCCAATTTTTATCATTTTCTTTTACTAGTTCAAGAGTATAATACACATCTTTATATGAAACAATTATTTGAGGCCCAAAATGTGTATTCAACTTATAAACACAAACCAAAGGTGCATGCATATTCAATCCAACTTTGTTATCATTCCTATCATGCAATCTAAATTGATCAAAGGAATTGACTAAACATGCATCTCTAGTAAGTTCGATGGTACTCTTAGTTGATTTTTCTAAACATGCAATAGGTTTCAAAGCATTATCTACATTGTTTATTTCTTTCAATCATGTAATGCTTTGTGACATAAAATTGTGCATAGAAAGAGGCATTTCATGCATAAAGAAGGTAAGTTTAGGAAACTCCCTTTCAACAACTTGAATTATACTCTTTGCAACACTAGAAGTATTTTCCATCAACCTATTCATGTCTTCACACAAAGGGTTAGCATTTACTTGTTGCTTCAATGGAATTGGTTGCTTCCCTAAGTTCTCTTTGTCTTTCTTTTCTTCCATTTGAACTCTTTTTATCTCCGCTTCTTTTTCTCTCTTAAGCTTTTCTTCTTTTTCTAATTGTTCCTTCTTTTCTAATTTTCTTCTCTCTTCCATCTCAATTAAGAATTTTGAAAAGAATTTTGAAAATTTATCTTCAATTTCATTAGAAAATTTTTCTAACTTTCTTCCAATTCTATCTTCAAAAGAATCCTTTGTACTTTTCCTATTTTCTCTTTTACTATCCCTATATTGATCCTTTCTTCTATGTTCTCTTTCTTTACACCTTTGTCTTTCTTCCCTCTATTCATCATATCTTCTAAACTTTCTTTCTTCCTCATATTTTCTTCTTTCATGATTAGAGTTATCATAACTCCTTTCCTTATCTTCAAAATGATATCTAATTATTTTTCTCTTTTCTTGCCTATACCTTTCATCAACTTTATCATGAGAAGAGTGTCTTCTCACTTCTTTTTCTCTTCTAAATTCTCTCCTATCTTCATCTAGCTCCTTCCTCCATATTCTATATGACATCTTAAATTGATTTTATTTGAAAGCTTTTAAAGGACCTCACCACTCACTAAGTGTTTACACTCAATGGAATGTAATCACTCGTGTATGTCACTCTTTTTGGCTTTTTCTATAATGAGACTCTCTTACCTCTTCTACTCGGTTAAGGTTAGTTTGATCTTGCAAAGACCAAGAGTGAGAGTAAGTCTTAACCCTTCCCAAATAGAAGCGCACTAACAAAAGAAAATACCTACTGAAAGAGGATTTAGAATTTTCCTAAGACAAAACAAGAGTTGATGAGACAAGCAAGAAAAGCAAGCACTTAAAAAGGCTTATACACAAGAGTAGAAAGCAAACAAGACAAGACGAAAGAAATTACAAAGAGAATTGTTTTTGGTGATTTTTTTTAAAAGAGTTGCCAAAATTTATTGTTTTAGAAAAACAGCAATTACAACTCAATTTACAGTATACAGAGAAATGAAATGAAAAATTATAGTAAAATTGTCACTGTATTGTTGGGATATTTCTTTGTTTTTGTTTTTCTATTTTTTTGAATTTTTTTGAATTTTTTTTGACTTTTTGGGTGTCTTTTGACTTTTTTGCCTTGTAGTTGACTTTTGCACCCTTTTTGCTTTTTACACCTATTTTTGTATTTTTGGCAATATAATTTTTTTGTATTTTTCTTTGCCTCTTTTCTTTCTTTTTTGTCTTTTTCCCCAACAGAATATTACAGAAATTTGTACAAAATTACAGAAAACTAAACTGCACCTACTGTAATTTTTTTGAGATTTTTGACACTAAACTGGTGCAAACGGTACCAGAAAAACAAAATGGACAGGCTGATTTCTAAAAATTGTAAAATAAAACGGTATGGCAACCTGTTTTCAAAAAATTCCAAAAAAATTGCTTAGCACTTCCTTGTTGATTATACAAACACACTACGGTCACAGAAACGCGCTTGGTTCAATTTTAAGATGGGAATTAAATTTTGAAGAAAAATCAACAATTAGAATTTGTTGATCTTCTTCCAATACTATGAACCAAAAAAAAAGAGCCTATAGGTGAGCGTTTTGCACAATTAAACAGAGAAAGCCCAAAGTAGAGATAGCAGTCAATCCAAATTTGCAATCAGAATGCCAAACAGACAGACATAACAGGAGTAGAAAATTTGAACAAAACAAAGCCAGAACAATGCGCATAAATTGGCAAAAAAAAGAGGAAAAATTGCGCAAAATAAATGGCACGAAATTAAAAGGGGGAAACTGAAATGTAAATGGCAGGAAGTAGAAGGGATTGGCAGAAAGTAAAAAGATGGGGAGAGCAGAAATGTAAAGGGGATGGCGGAAATTAAAATGATGGGGAGAGCAGAAAGTAAATGACTGAAAGTAAAGGGGGGAAGCAGAAAGTAAAAGGATGGGGAGGACAGAAATGTAAATGGCAGAATGTAAAGGGGAGAGCAGAAATTAAAAGGATGGGGAGAAGCGGAAATTAAATGGCGGAAAAATTAAAAGCGGAAAATAAAGAGATGTATATGGGGGATGATAATTAATGGTGAATGGAAGAAAATGTAGGTGAACGATCTTTGGAAAAATGAAGACAACAATGCCTCCTCTTACCACACTTCAACAATAAACAAGCAGTTTATAGCAATTAATTGCAAGAATCACTCAAGAACAAGTATGAACAATTAAGAGGCATTTAATCAAACACCTAAGGGGTGGGATTAGCGGCCCAAAAACAGCCCCATACTAGCAAGAATTCAAGCAAATCAATCAAGACAAACAAGTGTTGATAGCAGCAGAAAGGCACCTCGGGCCCGGGGAACAGTCCAAGTCCAAATTACAATTAAAAAGAGGGATGGAATTACACTAAAATGAAGAAAGTTCTGTACAAAAGAGGTGCAGTACCCGCGACCTTCTTGCTCCAATTTTGCTCAAAATCAACAAGCTCTGATTACCAATTGATAGCAGGATGGGTGTAGGATCTAGAATTGGGCAAAAACCACCGATTAGAATTGAGAATCAAGCAAGTAAAGACGCAAAATAGGTGCAGGGCAGCAACTATTTTGGGCGAGAAAATGAAAGAAAATAAGGGAAAATGAAGGAAAAAGTGGAGAGGAAGAGATGGTGAGGACGCCACTGAAGCAGGAATCCACCCACAATAGATAAGTCCAATGCCAGACGCCACTAATTCAGGAGAATTAGATAAGTCTCAGTATGGTTTCAGCAACAACCACCAAGCCTCACTCAACTCACCAAGGGAGGAGAAATTTGGGCATAATGCCTTTACTATATTCATGTAAGTGTAATACAAGGGGGGTGGCCTCCTATTTATAGGAAAAGGAGGTGGCTAGGTGGAAAGGAAAAATAGAAGATGAGTGAAAAACTATCCTAATTGAGTCTTGAACCCATGACTCCTAAGCCTTATAGCAAGGCAACCTCCTAACCAATAATCCACTTTAAAATAGCGCCCCTCATTAGGAGGAGGATTAAGAAAATTACAAATAAGTCCTACTTACAATTAAAACTCTAATTAAGCTCCTAATTAAGTGGAGTCTTCATGTTGACTTGGGTCAATTGGTCAAAGTGAAAGGTTGACCATGGGAGGGTTGACCCAACATGGTTGACCAAGGCTTGACTCAGGTGCAAGCATCCCCCAACATGTCCAACTTGCCATTAGCTCCCCAGCTCCCAGTTGCCAGCTCAGAAGTCCACTGACAGATTTCATCAATAAGTGGGTTGAGAATGGGCCCAGCCCAATTGAGTATTTAAGTATGGAGAGGGTACCAATTCACCCTAATCCTTATTCTTCAAATCGTCAGAGAGCGAAATGCTAAGGAGAGGAGAAACGGCGTCTCAAGAGGAGGTTGTTGCAGAGTGATCATCAAGAAAGAACCAATCTTTGCTGTTCGACCTTCACTTCAAGGTACGGTGGGGGAAAAGGTGCTGCTTATATGTGCATGTGGGAGTGCTTGGGTAGTGAGGGCAACCATAAGACCCTCGAAGACTCTAAATTCAAAAATGATATATATATATATATTGAGTATTGTACGATGAAAACCTGTTGTTTGATGATTAATTCTGTGAATCTTGGTGAATCTTGATTGAGTTAGAAGAGTGTAGCGAGAATAACGAAAAAGGGGTAAATAAGGGTTTGATGATTTGGGGATTTTGAAGAATAACTGTGAAAATCTGTGTAAAGATTAGTGTTTTTGTTGAGTTTGTTAGATATAAACGTATATGATTGATGTATTAACCTTAAGGATTGATTAGAGGTTGAATAAGAGGATTTAAAAGGGGTAAAAATCGCAAGAACTGTCATCTCGTGTCGCGGGTAATCGATTACAGAGGTCTGTAATCAATTACAGAGTGTTCTGGGCAGCAAGAGAGTGATTTTGGCTTGCTAGTAATCGATTACAGGGGTCTGTAATCGATTACCAAAGAGTTTGTTTGCTGGTAATCGATTACAGAGGGTGTATAATCGATTACCAGAGGTTTTGCTTGCAGGTAATCGATTACAGGGGGCCTGTAATAGATTACCAAAGAGGTGATTGGCTGGTAATCGATTACAGGAGGCTTGTAATAAATTACCTGAGTGGATTTGTGACCCTTGTGTTTGTTGATGATTGTTATACATTGATTGTGATGTGAATATGATGATGATATGAATATCTCCCTTGATGATAGATGTTTATACTATTGTAATGTATGATGATAACGATGATGTATTAACATATTGAGTGTATGATGATGATGTATGAGATGTGTGATGATGACATATTGATGTAATGAGCTTATGAGGTATGAGGTGTATGATGATTATATATTAATGCATTGAGCATACAATGTGTGTTATGATGATGATGATATATTGATGCGTTGAGCATATGAGCTATGTGATAATGATGATATAGATGCATTGAGAACATGAGGTGTGATATGATGATGATTATGCATTGAGCATATAAGGTGTGGTACCTGAGATGCACGAGCCCAAGAGAGGGGTGTTGTGCAACCTATCGGCTTGTGTGGTGATTAACGGTAGGGGTGTAACTCAGGAGGTGAACTGCACGGACCCATAGAGGGGGTACAGAGACCATGATGGAGGACATTCTTGCACGGACCTAGAGTGGGGTGTTGTGCAACCTATCGGCCTGTGTGGTGATTAACGGTAGGGCCATCATTGTGGGGCGGATGTCTTTGCACGAGCCTAGAGTGGGCTGATGTGCAACCTATCGGCCTGTGTGGTGTTTAACGGTAGGGCCATCATCGGTAACAACTAGGGAGATTGATGAGGTGCGCCCATTGTGCGGAGTTCCAAGTCATGATCCTTGGGATGAGGTTGATGAGGTTGACGAGGTTTGGTGTGCATGGTGATAGATGAACATGCATTGCATTTGATGATGAAATTGAATTATATTATGATGATATGAGTATTATTGATGATATGAGTATTATGTGTTGAGAATAGAGAATATGTTTTCTTGGTGATTTGCGAGTGTGATTTATAAATTGGTGATGAGATAATTTAATTGCTAATAAAGGGTGTAATATGATATGAGTATGATATTACTTGATGATGATGATGATTATATGTGGGTGAGGATAGGGTAGCCTTCTGTGTGTATGTATGAGTCGGTATTCTTTTCCTCACCGTTACAGTGGTTAATTTTACAAGTGATGATGATGACACAACAGGTGTCGAATATTGATTGAAGGGAGCGTCGCTCTGATACTTGTGACATCAGGACTTAGTATTAGGAGTATTATTTTATGATTCTATTTTAGGAAGAGATTATGTAAATTGTTTTAAGTGCCTTACATGGCTAAGAAGGATATTTTACTGTTAACTTTCGAGGTAGTAATGTTTTATTTATTTTGGAAACCTTTGACCTCAATTTCTATTTTAAATGAGTTGACTTTGAAATAAGTAATGTTTTAATGAGAGAATATGAACCTTTTTACCCAATGTGGTCCGTTATATTTCCCAAATAATCCTAATTGCTGAATGTATAAGAGTTTGGGGTAGAAGGGTGTCACACTATCTTGTTTCTCCATTTAAAACCTTCCTTTTTATTTGCAAAATCAACAGATTTTCTATCAAACTAGCATCATATTCAAATTCAAATAATCACAAAATATGCAATTATTACTAAAAAGAGGTAATTTGGGGAATAAATTTACTATTTTACCCTTTATAAGTGCACTAATTATACAAGAAATTATCATATATTTTTCACTTATCAAATTCTCCCCAACTTAACTTCTTGCTTGTCCTCAAGCAAGAAAACCTTTTGCAATCAAATGGATTCAATCCCCCTGTTAAGATTCTCAAAAAGAATAAGGAAATAATTTTATCATCTCTTGCTAGGCAGCTGTCACTTTCCAAATGTCGGATTGAAAATCAGAATTAAGTGATATTTCCAAAACTCAATCAGAACAGGATAAAAACACATTCAAACTTTTTCATAAATAGCAACCAAAACAATAAGTGAAGAAAAAATCAAGGAATTCTCTCATGCTCACAGGTAAGTGTTTCCCTCAATTTTTCACAATAGTTGAACAACTAAAATTGATAGTCGTTTCTGGTTAATAAACATGCACATGGAAGATTATGGATCAAAAGGTCTTTTCTTGGTTCTAATGAGGCTGGGCTATCAAGAAATCATGGTTTTTCTGGATATGCAAAGAGACACTGGAATAGAGAGCATCTTTGAAATTTTCTTGAACTGGAAATTTCCCTCCATTCTCCACTTTATTCTTGATTTGTATTATTCAGCTGGCCTTTTTCTTTGTTTGATGATTCACTGCCCCCAACTTATTCATTTTTATTCTCTTTTTCTTTTTGATTTTTCAGGGAGTGATCTTCTTTTGCTTTCTTGTGTCTGCTCTTTGTAATTCTTCTCAACTTCAAGTCACCAACCAATTCTCCCATTTCATCAGATTGCACCTTTGCTCTCTATCCCAAATGTCTAAGGGACAGGAAATAGACATTAATTTTTGGCTGGGGTGCATAAGAAAAGAAACATTAAAGCTCAAATGGGTTACCAAAAAATTGGAAAAAATTTTCAAAGTTTGGCTTTTTGGCACTGAGCAAACAATTAATAATCACAAAATTTGCCTTTATCACTTCCATATTTTTCATGTGCAGAATAAAATCCAAAAACTCATGCAATAGCAGTTGACAAGCAGCGGCGAAAACTCTCATATCAAGTGTTTGGTTTCACACAACTCACCGGCTTTTTGGCTAATTTTCCTTGATGAAATCACTTATTGAAATTAATTAACTATCCTGATATATTGTCCAGCATAATATCCTAATCCTAACTGATTATGGATTTAATCACAAAATTCCTATTTCTTTCCTAATTCAGTTAGTTAGACTGCCTAGTTTTGAGATTTTAAAATTAATCCCTTAAATCCCTAATTCCTAAAATCCTAAAAAATTCTAAAATTAAATCCTAAAAATCAACTATCCTAAATAAAAAATGAAAAGAAAAGAAAAAATATGACCCTAAAAATGCACTGCATGAAAATGACATGTCAGTAGAGTTATGTATACAGTACAGATCCAGTAGGTAATAAAAAAAGAAGAAGAAAAAATAAAAATAAAAGAAAAAGAAAAGAAAAACACCAAATAAAATCTCAGTCCTCGTCCTCCATATCATCATGCTCAGCATCTGCTCCATCAGCTGCTCCTCCCTCTCCCGGAAGAATAGGCCTGTCCCCAGGCCACTGTACATAATCAATGAACTGAGCAGGTGTCATGCCTGGGTACGGGTCTGAGCGGGTCAGGTAATGATACTCCTGAAGATGAACCGCTAATTGGTGGAGGGAATACATCTGGGCCATCAAGTGCTGAGCCCAGAAAGGGATAGAAGAATCTGATGGTGGTGGCTGCTACTGCTGTGGTGGTGGTGGTGGTGCCTGTGGCTGCTGCTGCTGCTCCTCATCTTCCTCCGGGATGCAGTTGGTCTCAATGTATCCCCTAGTCATAGGGGTCTTGATGTGCGTCGTGGCATGCACCTCAATCCCCCTAGACTGACAAAGAGCAGTAATAATTGCAGGGAAACCAAGGCTGATCCTGGATTGGGCTCTCCTCCCCCCAACAGAAGATACAAATGAGGAAATCTTCTAAGAGATTATTGTAGCAATGTCTATGTCATATCCCACCAGGATGCTGTAGATGAGGTGGGCGACTGGCATAATAACATCCGAGACATGTTCGGTGGGCTGGATGTTGGCTAACACCAACACACTCCACATTTGCGCGATGTCCTTCATATCGCGCCTATAAATCCTAGCAGCGTGTCTGTAGGCGTTCCTCTCGAAGGTCCGCCCCTGCAGGCATAGCTGCTTTGCACTCCTGGTGTCCAAAGGGTCATTGCCATAGACCCCTACCTCGTTTACCTGCTGGTGGTACTGGCAAACCATTTGCCTCCTATCCTCTGGCCCTGGGTAGCCCAAAAATACATAGATCACATTGCGATCATAAGAAATTGCATGGCCCCTCACATAGGACCGTCTGCTCACATCAATGGCATGGTCTCCAATGGCATTGGCATCAAACTCCCTGACGATCTCTCGGTCAAAGTATCTATCGGGCTCAGCTACCCGTCTCCAGCTCCTCCTGATGATCTCATCCCGAAACTCCTCAAACACGCCGGTCTGGAGAACTACTGGCCTCTCTCTGATGAAATTACAGCTCAATAGTGAACTGTAAACCTCATATGCTTGGGGACTCTTAAATCGGAACGGGTCAAACTCAGGGTCCTCTCTGGGCCTCTTGTCCTTGCTTCCCTTTCCTCTCCTAGAGGTGCTGGCAGTGTTAACTTCCTTCATGTGAGCCATCTATAAAATAAAACCAAACCAAGATTATTTCCATGCAAATAGAATATCAACCCATGATTAATGAAATAAGTGACCAATTTAATTCAAAAATCAGAGCAATCATTTAGCAAGCACTTGTGCATCAAAATCTTGATTATTATGTTACCAAATGCCAATTTATTAATTTATTAAGACCATGCTAAAGTGATCAGTTAAAGCAAGTCCTAAATATTACTAAACAGGGAATTAAAGAGTAAAAAAATTATTCTCAAAAATCACGCTTTTCAAACATGCAATAGTGCACAATTATTCATGCAATGGTTAAGCAAAAATTTAGCCAAATTAAGCATTCATATTACCATTTAGAATAATTTGCAAAAAGTTACTAAGCACTTCAAAAATTACCACTAAACATACCAAAAACACACCACCATGCATACAATCATAATCAACATACTAAACTAAGACTCTATTGACAAATAATCCTAATTTTAATGGGTCCTAAGAGCCTAAATCTTCTATCCTAAGGTAATGCTCAATAAAATAGAGAACTAAAAAATTTAATCGGTGAAAAACTAATAAAACAGTAAAAACATACCTGTAATAGTGCAAAAGGTTGAAAGGAAGATATTTAGAAAGTGAAAAGGTAAGGGAAAGGTAATATTTTCAGAGAAAAACACTTTAGGAAGTGAGGGGAAGGTGAAAATGACCTTCCCTCGCTTCAGAATTTCAAATTTAAACTGAAGCGGGAACGCGCGCTTCACTTACGCTCAGCGCAGGTGGAGCGCGTGTTTCAAAATTTCTTGGAGCGAGTAGTTGCGCTTCACCTACGCTCAGCACAGGAAACAGAATCAAAAGTGTAATTTTGCGCTTTACTTGCGCTAAGCGCAAGTGAAGCGCAGAAAACAGAATGGAAATTCCTGTTCTATTTTCTGCTGGTTCCTAATTCCAAGTGTTTCTATTCCCCTTCCTTTTTGAAATTGACCCTTTTCCTAACAATTTTCCACACTAAACAAGCATTATTTACTCTAACTAAGACACTAAAAACAAATAAAAAAACAAAAACACTGGGTTGCCTCCTAGGAAGCGCTTGTTTAACGTCTTCTAGCTTGACGCCTGTTTTTCTCATGGTGGCCTCAATTGGAGGATGATGATTGATTCAGCTCCTGTCCTTCCTTTTAGTCCCCATCCTCCAAGCCAACTTCTTGTGTTGTCATCACTCTCCTCACTGTCTTCACTGTCTTTTTTATCCTCTGATGTTGATCTTTTTCTCTTTTTAAACCTGAACTCCACCATACTTTCTTGCTTCTGTTTCTTCCTCCTTGTTGGTTCCCTCAGAATATTAGGAACCTTCTTCTTCTTGTGCTCAGGTACTTTTTTATTTAGAACTTTTTTCTTTTTTACCTTTTGCAGCTTTGGTTCAGAATGAAAATTGTAGATCCCATCAGTAGGATTTATCTTCAGCTTTTCTCGAGATTCAACTAATTGGGGAATTCCTCTGTCTAAGTGAAAAACAATGCTCTCATCCTTAGAGTTGATTTGATATTTTCACCGATCAACATCCACTATCACCTTGGCAGCTTTCATGAATGGTCTTCCTAGAATTAAGGGGACATCAGTATCCTCCTCTTCCATCTCAGCAATGAAGAAGTCTGCAGCATATACAAACTTATCCACCCTTATTGGCAAGTCTTCAATTATCCCATATGGGTGTTGAGTGGTTTTATTTGCAAGCTGTAACTTCACCTTGGCAGGCTTGACCTTCAAAATTCACAGTCTGTTAAAGAATGATAGCGGCATCAAATTGATGGTCGCCCCAAGATCTAATAAAGCTTTTGTAACAGGTTGATTACCAATAGAAATTGGTACAGTAAACTTACCTGGGTCAAGTGACTTACCTGGACTGTAGACCTTTTCTGCTTCCTCTGATTCTTCTTTCATAGTTGCTTCTGGCTTCTCTTCTTCTTGAACACTCTTCTGAGCAATCACTTCTGTGAGCACTTGTTCTTCAAATGTTATATGGTCTTCTAAATCACTCACTTCTATCTGGTTGCCTTCAGTAGCAACCACATTGCAGTGCTCCTTTGGATTGGTCTGAGTGTTTGTTGTAAAGTGGCCTCTCTTGTGTTCTGCCATCTCAATTGCTAGTTGGCCCACTTGATTCTCCAAGGATTTGATTGATGCTTCTGTGTTCTTTTTAAAGCCATCAAAATTCAGCATAAAAGCATCAATCTTTTCTTCCAGTTTTGAGAGTCTGTCATTTGTTGAAGGATAACCTTGCTGCTGTTGATATGGCATCTATCTGTTGCTTCCATCTTGTCTCCAACCCGAGTTGTTATTTTGGTTATTTCTCCATCCTTGTGAGTACTGATTATTGTTGGAGAAATTACCTTGTCTTCCTTGATTTCCCATGTAGTTGACTTGGTCTTCTTGAGTCTCTTGATATAAACAGTGACCATTGGGATGGTCACCTCTACAAAAGTCACAAATCAACTGTGGGGTTTGGCTGGGTTGAGACTGTACTGCTTTCAGTTGTTGAGGGATTGCTTCCAATTGCTTGGTAAGTGCCTCTAGCTGTCGCTTGAGGATCTTTTGTTCTGCTAAAATTGCATCATTGCTATTTAGTTCTAGTACTCCCTTCTTCTGAACTTGGACTGGTTGTCTCCCATATTGAGCTTGCTGGTCATTCTGTACAAAGTTGTCAATAATGGTGATAGCACACTCTGCATCCACTGCCAAGATTATCCCTCCTGCTGCTGCATCTATGTATGATTTTGAATCTGGTCGGTATCCATTGCAGTAGATGTTCAACTGGGCAAAGTCCTCAAAATCGTGGTTTGGGCACTTTCGCAGCAAGGACTTGAATCTCTCCCAGACTTCACATAATGGCTCATCTGCTCCTCGCCTGAATGTGGAGATGTCTGACTTGGCTTGAATATATCGGGACGGTGGAAAGAATCTCTTCAGAAATTTATCTTCTACCACGCCCCAATTGTTCAGACTTTGATTTGGATGCGATTTTAGTCACTCATTTGCCTTACCTATTAGAGAAAAAGGAAATAAACGTAAGTACACATATTCCAAATCTCCTTCCTCAAATCCCATAGTACCAATCAATTAATAGAAAGTAGAGAGATGAGTATGTGGATCTTCATGATCTAATCCAGAAAAATGATGGGCACTAATGAGGTTTAAATGTGCAGCCTTTATCTCCAAGGACTTTCTTGTAACTGGTATAGCTATGCTTGAGTAATGACGCGGTCCTTGGTGCATGACATAGTCTCCTAAAATCCTTCTCCTTGGTTGTTCTTCTTCCATTTTTTTGGGTTCTTCCTCGCTTCTCCTTCGTCTCCTTCTTTTGTTTCTGCTCCTGTTCCTCCGTGATGTCCTTTCTATTTCTGGATCAAATTGCAACTGATTTGGGAGCACCTGGTCTCGCAAGAGCATAAATCAAGAAAACTTGAAAAGGGTAAGTGTGGAAGAGAATTATAAAATAAATATAAAATTTTCCTAAAAAAATCCTAAAAAATAAAAAAATCCTAAGATAGAATACATACAACTTGATAGAATAGACCTCCCAAGTCTTTAAAAATTGATGCACCGTTCTCCGGCAACGGCGCCAAAAATAATTGTTGAAATTCTGACAAGCATACCAAAACCTCAGCAGTATAATAGTAAGTAAAAGTATCGTATCCACAGGGAACAGTTCAATTTATAAAGGTTAGTGGTCACAACTATCAAGTAAGAGTGTATGTTTGTTTGTTGAGAATTGTGTAAGTAAATAAAATTGAACTTGAAGTGAGATAGATAGAGATAGTTACTTGGACTAGGATTGAACTTCGTATCATCGCACCCCTTTCGTATGCGAATCCCAATAATATTTATGAATATGTAGTTATGATATCTTAGCCAAACAATATTATTTTATCCTAGTGTCCTAGCGATAAAATACTCAAAAATAATCCATGCGGGTTCTCCCAAGCGACAAATTACCCCGGCTTTAAAGATCTACTTTTCCGTTTGTTAAAACTATCAGTTCGCTCTATAGCTTTATTCCCATAGTGACTACTTTGAGTATTTTTACCAATCAGAGTTCAAGTTTCCTATGTCTAGGCTCCCCCAAACTCGCTATTGATTTCACAAAACCATTTACCAATGAATATTATAAAATCAACCTATAACTCCGGCACACAGGCGGAAGCTAAGCATTAAGCACGGAACAAAAATACCGATATCATAAAAACAGAGATTCATAGATATTAAAGAGAATTCACATTCAATTGGGGATTGAATCAACTACGTTCAATCCTATCGAAGAGTTTAGCTACGCATGGTAGCCATTACAACCCAACGGAGAAACTGTCACACTTTTCTCCAGCCCTAGCTCTGCTCTGTCGTCTCTCTCTCTAAGCTCTCCCTTGATCTGTGCAAAAGGTCCTTTAAATAGAAGTTAGAAAGCTATCTCAAATCTGGAAGGAATCTGTTTTGAAATCCTTTGAAAAACTGAATCCGTATTCCTGCGCTTCACCCTGAGCTCAGCGTAGATGAAGCGCAGGAAACAGAGAACTAATTTAAATGCTGCGCTCCACCTACGCTCAGCGCAAGTGGAGCGTATTTTAAGTTCTAGCTTTCCCTGATTTCCTCCTTTTCAGCTTGATCTCTTCCTGATCTTATCCTTGTTTGTTTTGCTTTCCTTATTTCCCTCTTTTTGTCTTGATTTTGTGCTTATTTGATTTCTAATTTGAATTTAGAATTTTATCTACAGAATCTTTATCCAAATAATTGCTGATTTAATCTTCATCAGCTGCCATTTAAATCATTCTCTTGTAGATTCTCTTTTCAAATAAATGTTATCATGTTTCTCTATGTAAAACCTTCCTTTTTATCTGCAAAATCAACAGATTTTCTATCAAAATAACATCATATTCAAATTCAAATCAAATAATCACAAAATATGCAATTATTACTAAAAAGAGGTAATTTGGGGAATAAATTTACTATTTTACCCTTGATAAGTGCACTAATTATACAAGAAATTATTATATATTTTTCACTTATCAGCTTTCCAGATTTCCAACAAGTATTTTTGGCGCCGTTGTCGGGGAACGGTGTATCATTTTCTAAAGACAAGGGAGGGCTATTCTATCAAGTTGTATATATTCTCTCTTAGGATTTTTTTTTTATTTTCTTTTTAGGATTTTTAGGATAATTTTAATTTTTTTTTATTTTTTTATTATTCTCTTACGCACTTACCTTTTTTCGAGTTTCTTGATTTATGCTCTTGCGAGGTCAGGTGTCTCCAAATCAATTGCAATTTGACCTAGAAATAGACAGGAGTAGAAACAAGAGAAGGAGAAAAAGGAGAAGTTAGGAAGAAAACAAAAATATGGAAGAACAACCAAGAAGAGTCTTAGGAGACTATGTCATGCACCAAGGACCGCGTCATTACTCAAGCATAGCTATACCAGTTACAACAAAGTCCTTAGAGATGAAGGTTGCCCATTTAAACCTCATTAGTGCCCATCAATTTGCAGGATTGGATCATGAAGATCCACATACTCATCTCTCTACTTTCTATGAATTGATTGGTACTATGGGATTTGAGGAAGGAGATTTAGAATCTGTTTACTTACGATTGTTTCCTTTTTCTCTAATAGGTAAAGTAAAAGAGTGGCTGAAATCACATCCAAATCAAAGTTTGAACAATTGGGGAGTGGTATAAGATAAATTGCTGAAGAGATTCTTTCCACCATCCTGATATATTCAAGCCAAGTCAGACATCTCCACATTCAGGCAAGGAGCTGATGAACCATCATGTGAAGCCTGGGAGAGATTCAAGTCTTTGTTGCGAAAGTGCCCAAATCATGGTTTTGAAGACATTGCCCAATTGAACATCTTTTGCAATGAACTCAGACCAGATTCAAAGTCTTACATAGATGTTGCAGCAGGAAGGACAATCTTGGAAGTAGATGCAGAGCGTGTTATCACCATTATTGACAATTTTGCACAGAATGACCAGCAAGCTCAAGATGGAAGACAACCAGTCCATATTCAAAAGAAGGGAGTGCTAGAACTAAATAGCAATGATGCACTTTTAGAAGAACAAAAGATCCTCAAGTGACAGCTAGAAGCACTCACCAAGCAATTGGAAGCGCTCCCTCAACAATTGAAAGTTGTACAATCCCAACCCAAGCCAAACCCCACAGTTGATTTGTGACTTTTGTGGAGGTTTCCATCCCAATGGTCACTGTTCTTATCAGGAGACTCAAGCAGAGCAAGTCAACTTCATGGGAAATCAAGGAAGGCAAGGTAATTTTACCAACAATAATCAGTATTCACAAGGATGGAGAAATATCAAAATAACAACTCTGGCTAGGGACAAAATGGAGGGAATAAACAGATGCCATATCAGCAGCAGCAACCATCAACACATGACAGACTCACACGGTTAGAAGAAAAGATCGATGCTTTTATGCAAGGTTTTGAAGGATTAAAAAAGAATACAAAAGCATCAATCAAGTCCTTGGAGAATCAAGTGGGCCAACTAGCAACTAATATGGCAGAACACAAGAGAGGCCACTTTACAGCAAACACTCAGACCAATCCAAGGGAGCACTGCAATGTGGTTGCTACTGAAGGCAACCGGACAGAAGAAAGTGATTTAGAAGACAATATCACATTTGAAGAACAAGTGCTCACAGAAGTGATTGCTCAGAAGAGTGTTCAAGAAGAAGAGAAGCTAGAAGCAGCTATGAAAGAACAATCGAAGGAAGCAGAAAAAGTCTACAGTCCAGGTAAGTCACTTGACCCAGGTAAGTTTACTGTACCAATCTCTATTGGTAATCAGCCAGTTACAAATGCTTTATTAGATCTTGGGGCGAGCATCAATTTGATGTCACTATCATTCTTTAACAAACTGAAAATTTTGAAGGTCAAGCCTGCCAAGGTGAAGTTACAGCTTGCAAATAGAACCACTCAACACCCATATGGGATAATTGAAGACTTACCAATAGGAGTGGATAAGTTTGTGTACGCTGTTGACTTCTACATTGCTGAGATGGAAGAGGAGGATATTGATGTCCCCATAATTCTGGGAAGACCGTTTATGAAAGCTGCCAAGGCAATAGTAGATGTTGATCGGGGAAAATATCAAATCAACTCTAAAGATGAGAGCATTGTTTTTCACCTAGACAGAGGAATTTCCCAAATAATTGAAACTCCAGAAAAATTGAAGATAGATCCTACTGATGGGGTCTACAATTTTCATTCTGAACCAAAGCTAAAAAAGGTGAGAAAGAAAGAAGTATTGAATCAAAAAGTACCTGAACACAAGAAGAAAAATGTTTCCAAATTTTTGAGGAAACCAAGAATGAGAGTAAAGCAGCAAGAATCCATCATGGAGTTCATGTTCAAAAAGAGAAAAAGATCAACATCAGAGGAAGAAGAAAACAGTGATGGAAGTGATGACAAAACAAGGAACTGGCTTGGAGGATGGGAAATAAAAGGAAGAACAGGAGATGAGTCAACCATCATCCTCCAATTAAGGCCACCATGAGTAAAACAGGCATTGAGCTAGAAGACGTTAAACAAGCGCTTCCTGGGAGGCAATCCAGTGTTTTTGTGTTTTTATTTTCATTTTTGTTTGTTTTTGTTTTTGTTTGTGTTTTGATTTTAGTGTCGTAGTTAAAGTCAATACCAGAAATTTCAATTAAAATAAGGAAAGGGATTATAAAACACTTTAATTTAGGAAGCAGCAGAAAATAGAACAGGAATTTCAATTTTGTTTTCTGCGCTTTACTTACGGTTAGCGCAAGTGAAGCGCAGAAATAACCATTTGATTTTGTTTTTCACGCCTCATCTACGCTGATCGTAGGTGAAGCGTAGAGCTTCGCTTCAGATTCCTTTGGAGCACGCGCTCCAGCCTCGCTGAGCGCATGTGGAGCGTGTGTTCCTGCTTCAGTTTAAATTTGAAATTCTGAAGCGAGGGAAGGTCATTTTCACCTTCCCCTCATTTCCTAAAGTGCTCTTCTCTAAAATCTTACCTTTCCCTTACCTTTTCACTTTCCAAGCCTCTTGCTTTCAACTGTTTGCACTATTACAGGTATGTTTTTACTGTTTTATTAGTTTCTCACCGATTAAAATTTTTAGTTCTCTATTTTATTGAGCATTACCTTAGGATAGAAGACTTAGGCTCTTAGGACCCATTAAAATTAGGATTATTTGTCAATAGAGTCTTAGTTAAGATGTTGATTATGATTGTATGCATGGTGGTGTGTTTTTGGTATGTTTGGTGGTAATTTTTGAAGTGCTCAGTAACTTTTTGCAAATTATTTTAGATGGTAATATGAATGCTTAATTTGGCTAAATTTTTTCATAACCATTGCATGAATAATTGTGCACTATTGCATGTTTGAAAAGCATGATTTTTTAGCATAATTTTGTTTACTCTTTAATGCCCTGTTTAGTAATATTTAGGACTTGCTTTAACTGATCACTTTAGCATGGTCTTAATAAATTAATAAATTGGCATTTGGTAACATAATAATCAAGATTTTGATGCACAAGTGCTTGCTAAATGATTGCTCTGATTTTTTAATTAAATTGGCCACTTATTTCATTAATCATGAGTTGATATTCTATTTGCATGGAAATAAGCTTAGTTTGGTTCTATTTTATAGATGGCTCGCATGAAGGAAGTTAACACTGCCAGCACCTCTAGGAGAGGAAAGGGAGGCAAGGATAAGAGACCTCGAGAGGATCCTGAGTTCGACCCCCACAGAATTAAGAGTCTCCAAGCTTTTGAGGCTTACAGTTCTTTATTGAACAGTAATTTTATTTAGGAGAGGCCAGTCGCATTACAGCCTGGTGAGTTTGAGGAGTTCAAAGGGGAGATCATCATGAGGAGCTGGAGACGGGTAGCTGAGCCTGACAGATATTTTGACCCTGAACTGGTCAGGGAGTTCTACGCCAATGCCATTGGCGATCATGGCATAGATGTCAGGAGGCAGTCCTATGTGAGAGGATAGGTGATTTCATACGATCGCGATGCTATCAATGCATTTTTGGGCTACCCAAGGCCAGAGGACCAAAGATAGATGGTTTGCTAGTATCATGAGATGGTGAACGAGGTAGGAGTTTATGGCAATGACCCACTGGATATTAGGACCGCAGATTGCCTATGTCGGCGGGGCCGAACCTTTGATAAGAACGCCAACAGACATGCTGCAAGGATCTACAGGCGTGATTTGAGGGATATTGCACAGATGTGGACAGTGTTGGTGTTGGCTAACATCTAGCCCACCAACCATGTCTCCGACGTTATCATGCCAGTGGCTCATCTTCTCTAGCATCCTCTCCGGATTTGACATTGATATATCATGAGTGATATCTCATAAGATATCCTCGTTTGCATCTTCTGTGGGGCGATGGAACACCCAATCTCGGATCAGTCTTGGCTTCCCTGCGCTTATCACCGCACTATACAGGTCTAGGGGGATTGAGGTATCAACCACGACATGCATCAAGACCCCTATGACTAAGGGATATATTGAGGCCAACTGCATTCCTGATGAGGATGAGGTGGAGCAGCAGCAGCAGCCAGCACTACCAGCACCACAGGCACCACCATCACCACCACAACAGCAGCAGCACCCACCAGCAGATACTTCTATCCCATACTGGGCTCAGCACATGATGGCCCAGATGTCCAACCTCCATAGATCAGTTGTTCACCTTCAGGAGTATCACTACTTGACTCGACTGGACCCTTACCCAGGCATGCACCTTGATCAGTTTCGAGATTTCTTACAGTGGCCTGGGGACAGGCCTATTCCTTCGGGAGAGGGAGGAGCAGCTGCAGATGGAGCTGATGCTGACATGGAAGATAAGGACTGATCATTTTACTTGGTGTTTTCTTTTCTTTTTCTTTTATTTTTCTTTACCTACTGGATATGTACTGTACATATAACTCTACTGACACATTATCTCTATGCAGTGCATTTTCAGGTTCATTTTTTTCATTTTTAGGAAATTTTGATTTTTTAGGAGTTTAGGAATTAGGGATTTAAGGAATTAATTTTAAAATCTCAAAACTAGGCAGTCTAACTAACTGAATTAGGAAAGAAATAGGAATTTTGTGATTAAATTCATAATCAGTTAGGATTAGGATACTATGCACGAAAATATATCAGGATAGTTAATTAATTTCAATAAGTGATTTCATCAAGGAAAAATAGCCAAAAAGCCGGTGAGTTGTGTGAAACCAAACACTTGATATGAGAGTTTTCACCGCTGCTTGTCAACTGATATTGCTTGAGTTTTTGGATTTTATTCTGCACATGAAAAATATGGATGTGATAAAGGCAAATTTTGTGATTATTAATTGTTTGCTCAGTGCCAAAAAGCCAACCTTTGAAAAAATTTTCCAATTTTGTTTGGTAACCCATTTGAGGTTTAATGTTTCTTTTCTTATGAACCCCAGCCAAAAATTAATGTCTATTTCCTGACCCTTACACACTTGGGATAGAGAGCAAAGGTGCAATCTGAAAAAATGGGAGAAGTGGTTGGTTACTTGAAATTGAAGAAATACAAAGAGTAGGCACAAGAAAGCAAAAGAGGATCACTCCCTCAAAAATCAAAAAAGAAAAAGTGAATAAAAATGAATAAGTTGGGGGGAGTGAATCATCAAACAAAGAAAGAGGCCAGCTGAATGGTACAAATCAAGAATAAAGTAGAGAATGGAGAGAAATTTCAAGTCAAGAAAAATTCAAAGATGCTCTTTATTCCAGTGTTTTTTTGCATATCCAGAAAGACCATGAATTCTTAATAACCCAGCCTCATTACAACCAAGAAAAGACCTTTTGATCCATAATCTTCCATGTGCATATTTATTAACCAGAAACGACTATCAATTTTAGTTGTTCAACTGCTGTGAAAAATTGAGGGAAACACTTACCCATGAGTATGAGAGAACTCCTTGATTTTTTTCTTCACTTATTGTTTTGATTGCTATTTCTGAAAAAATTTGAATGTGTTTTATCTTGTTTTGATTGAATACTGGTAATATTACTTGATTCTGATTTTCAATCTGACTTTTGGAAAGTGACAGTTGCCTAGTAAAGAGATGATGAAATTATTTCCTTATTCTTTTTAGAATCTTAACAGGGGGATTGAATCCATTTGATTGCAAAAGGTTTTCTTGCTTGAGGACAAGCAAGAACCTAAGTTGGAGGGAATTTGATAAGTGAAAAATATATGATAATTTCTTGTATAATTAGTGCACTTATCAAGGGTAAATTGGTAAATTTATTCCCCAAATTACTTCTTTTTAGTAATAATTGCATATTTTGTGATTATTTCATTTGAATATGATGCTATTTTGATAGAAAATTTGTTGATTTTGCAGATAAAAAGGAAGGTTTTAAATGGAGAAATAAGATAGCATTTATTTGAAAAAAGAATCTACAAGATAAGGGTTTAAATGGCAGCTGATCAAGATTAAATCGGCAATTATTTTGATAAAGATTTTGCAGATAAAAATCTAAATTCAAATTAGAAATCAAATCAACATAAGATCAAGCCAAAAAGAGGGAATAAGGAAAGTAAAGCAAACAAGGATAAGATCAGGAAGAGATCAAGTTGAAAAAGAGGAAATCAGGGAAAGCTGGAACGAAAAATACGCTCCACCTGTGCTGAGCGCAAGTGGAGCGCAGTACTTAAAATGCTCTCTGCATCCTGCGCTGAGCGCGGGATGAAGCGCAGGAATACGAGATCAGTTTTTCAAAGGATTTCAAATCAGATTCCTTCCAGCTTTCAGATAGCTTTCCAACTTCTATTTAAAGAAACCTTTTGCACAGATCAAAGGAGGCAGAGACGACAGAGCTAGGGCTGAAGAAAAGTGTGACAGTTTCTTCGTTGGTTTGTAATGGCTACCATGCGTAGCTAAACTCTCCAATAGGATTGAATGTAGTCAATTCAATCCCCAATTGTATGTGAATTCTCTTTAATATTTATGAATCCTTATTTTCATGATATCGATATTTTTATTCTGTGCTTAATGCGTAGCTTCCGCCTGTGTGTCAGAGTTATAGGTTGATTTTATAAGATGCATTGGTAAATGGTTTTGTGAAATCAATAGCGAGTTTGGGGGAGCCTAGGAATAGGGAACTTGAACTCTGATTAGTAAAAGTACTCCTAGAAGTCGCTATAGGAATATAGGGTGAATTGATAGTGTTAATGAACGGAAAAATAGAGCTTTAAAGCTGGGGTAATTTGTCGCCTGGGAGAACCCGCATGAATTATTTCTGAGTATCTCGTGATATGGGGAACCGGCAAGGGATAACCTAGTTTGGCTAAGGTATCATAATTATATATTCATAAATATTATTGGGGTTCACATATGAAAGGGGTGCGATAGACGAAGTTCAATCCTAGTCCAAGTAACTTGCTATCTCTATCTCAATTTAATTTCAGTCTTTATTTTATCGCAATTCTCTACAACCAACAATTATATGCTCTTACTTGATAGTTGTGAACACTAATCATTATAAATTGAACCGTTCCCTGTGGATACGATACTCTTACATACTATTATATTGCTGGGATTTTGGTGCACTTGCCAGATTTCCAACAGGAAGATGACCAAAACCCCATTACCGGAAAAGGTGAAAGGGCCGATGATCTTCTTGGTCTCATACATAGTGATGTATGTGGGCCCATGGGCACAATGGCTAGAGGAGGTTTTCAATACTTCATCACTTTTATTGATGATTTCAGTAGATATGGATTTGTGTATCTGATGAAACACAAATTTAAGTCCTTTGAAAAGTTCAAGGAATTCGAGAATGAAGTACAAAACTAACTTGGCAAGACTATTAAAACACTTCGATCAGATCGAGGTGGAGAATCCATTTATTCCTGTCACCCTGACCACATGCTTGATTCCCTAACAAGGGAGGGAATCCATTTATTCCGTTGCACCCTGACCACATGCTTGATTCCCTTCAAAGTCATCACTATTTAAAGCAGAGTGAATGATATTTAAAGCCTTAGAATCATTTTCAGCACGTTTGATTTCATCTTGAGCCCACAAATCAAAAGGTTTATCACAAATGGAATCATTAATGAATTGAGTTGGAACCTTGTAATCAGTTACCACAGCTTGCCAGATGCCTCTATTAACAGATTCCATAAAAATTTTCATTCTAACTTTCCAAAAGGGATAGTTATCACCACAAAATAGAGGTGGTCTATTAAATGAGGCACCTTCAGCAAAAGGTAATTGATTCCCTGACATTTTGCAATAACTTTGCTAAAACCTTGAATAATTCTCAAGATTCCAGCTCTGATGCCAATTGTTGGTCCCAGAAGCAATCTAAAAGGGGGGTTGAATAGATTCACAAAATTTTTCGCTTTTAAAAACAATTACACAAAGTACCTTTTTTAAATCCCCTTTTAATTTTCCTTCTAAAATTTTACCTTTCAAAACTTAGTTAAAAACAGAATATTAATTTGTAAATCAGAGATAAAATCAAATTTACAAGTAATTTGAATTATGCAGCGGATCACAAAGTTTCTGTGGTAATAGATTACCAGTTAGTCAGTAATTGATTATCAGTTGTAAACAGTAATTAATTACCCAGTCAGTTACCATATGTAATTGATTACCAAGATTGATTACTTAATTCCTTATATTTCCACAAACAACATACAGATCAATATCATTCAATTTTCAATCAATTTCTAGTAAATTTACAGTTCAAGAATCACATTCATATATTCAAGAAATATATCAATTTCAAAGAGATAGGGATAGAGAATTGTGACACATTCGTTTATACTGGTTCAGCCACAATAAAGGGGCCTATATCTGGTTTGACTTAGCACACCACTAAATCAGCTTTCAATATAGAATTGCAATTACAAACACAATGCACATTCAATCCTAAAGAAAGTCTTACAAACAAACAAAAGGATTCTCTCTTGCATCCCCATAAGAGCATGTTCAATCGTGACACCCCGCCACTCGAACAACAACCTTACTTATGACACCCCGTCACAAGATTTCACAAACAATCTCACAGAACACCCCGTTCTTAAGATATCACACAAAATCTCTATGAAAACCCTATTCATTGAGATTTCACAAATCAAAACAAATATGAAAGGTTTCGAGTTTGGAAAGAATGCACCTGATTATGCGCGTAAACTCTAATATTCAGCACGAAATTATCCTTTAAAAGTAGCTATCCATCATGCATAAAGTTCTTGAGATGTGCAGAGAATTCTGCAAAATGGCACCTTTTCTTATAGAGTATTTCTACAAATCTTTATTCATTTTCTCTAAGATTTTTCAATGTACTAACTTCTAAATTCTAAAACTCTGTTATTCTTTCTTTTTATTTTTTTTAAAACAGTTTTTCAACAGTATTTAAACTCCCAAAGTTGGTTAAGAGTTGGAAAAACGTCCAGAATTCTGTAGCTGTTGTGGTAATCGATTACTTACTTGGGTAATCGACTACTCCAGAGCGTAAGTTTCTTAGAATCTTTATTTTATATCAGGTAATTGATTACTGCCATCAGGTAATCGATTATTCCAATCCTGATTGTTAATTCAGTCAGTTTTCAGCTTTGAGTCAGCTTGGGGTTCATTACCAACTGAAGTAATCAATTAAACCAGAGGCAAATCGTTACTTAGTTGAGTAATTTAGTTACCAAGCTAACCAAACTTGAAAACATAAACATGAACTCATCTTTGCATGATTTGGCATTCAATCAATCAATCAAAGCAAGCAATTATCAACAACACACATTGCCTAAATCTAAAACAACCAATACAAGTGCCACATCTATTTAAACTTGTTTGGCACCACAAAAAGCATTTGAAAGATAAAAATCTTAATATCTACAACAAAACCAAAACACTTATAACTTAAGAGACTTGAGAGGTTTGATCTCCTTTGAAGTCCAACAAAAAAGAGTTTGGCTTCGGCCTAGAGTATTTGGCTTCGGCCCAGAATATGTATGAAAAATTGAATTTGGTGCAGAGTAAGTGGTGGGATACGTCCCCAAAGAAGACGTTCCTTGTAGTCTGAGCTCAGGTCTAACCCCAGAGTTTGTGAAAAGACCCCGACTTCCGGGTAAAGCAGGTTATGAGTTGTAAAGTTTAGGATTGAAATTGTTCGACCTGTTTAATTATATTGTATGAACTATTGCATAATAATTACCTGTTTTCCCCTCATTGCATACTGCATAGTTATATTCACTAAGACATCTGTCTCACCACACGTTTCGTGGATACATTTTAGATGCGCAGGTACCTCCCAGTTCGGGAAAGTGATTTAGAAGATTAGCTGCAGGTTTCCCTATTTTGTTGTATTTTGAGATGAGAGTTGTATATATGTATCTGATTATTATGGGCGTTATTCTGAGCTTGTATTTTGTGAGGATATGATTATACATGTGGTATCCTTGTAGTTGTTAGGACACATGTATGAGGTTATCCTAAGATAGTTATCGTATTTGATTTTTATGTTCCACTTTTATTACCAGATAGGTATTTATACTTAAGAATTTTTTACATATATTATTTAAGTGATCGTTGGTAACTTGAATAGTGTATGTTGCTTGTACTGATATTTAAATGGCGCGAAATAATGGGAGAGCAGGTGCTCACTCAAATGATGGGAGAGCAGGTGCAATCCAACCGCCAGCAGGCCGAGGTGGTCCGGGAGCAAGCTGCTGCTAACGCGTCCGTCTTGCAAGAGCTCGTCCGAAGACCACCGAGGACCCCTACTCCTGCCACGGTGGACCCATTTGTCAAAGGATTAGCAGAATTTTGGAAACATACTCCTCCTCAATTCAACGGGGTGTATGATCCGGATGCGGCGGCGAACTGGCTCTGTGACCTCAACAGGATTTTTGAAGTAATGAAGTGTCTTGTTGAGTCCAAGGTGGTGTTTGTAGTCTACATGCTTAGAGGGGAGGCGGAGGATTGGTGGAAGATGGTAAGTGTGAGGGCTGTTGTTTCTGACGCCCTAGTTACCTGGGGGAACATTTCAAACTCTATTTTTCAGAGAAGTACTTTCTGGCAACGGTGCGACGACAGAAGGAAGCTGAATTTCTTCAAATCAAGCAGGGGAATATGACTATAGGCCAGTATGTGACCAAGTTTGAAGAATTGTCCAAGTACTCCAAATACTTGCAGACAGTTCCAGATGAGGAGTGGAGGTGTACCCATTTTTAGGAAGGCCCGAGGCCTGAGCTTTAGGATCGTGTTGGGACACTTAAAATCGGGGATTTCCCCACCCTGGTTAGAAAGTGTTATATTGCTGAGAAGAACCAGAAGAATGATGCACCACCCCCACAGACTGACAACAAGGGGAAGAGGAAGCTGGAGGAGCCCAGTTAGGGTAAGGGCTCAAGGCCCAAGTGGCAAGGCACCACTACCTTAGCCACTTGGTCGGCCCAATGCCAAGGGTCACCCAAGTGCTCCAAGTGCAGCAAGGACCACTTTGGATCGTGTCTACTTGGAACGAGGGTTTGCTATCTCTGCAAGGAGCCTGGCCACCTGAAGAATGAATGCCCGAAGAGAAAGGACCTTCCTAAACCCCAAACCACTGGGAGAGTCTTCACCCTTATTGGTGAAGTGGCAGCTTCTGCAGATAATTTGATGTGAGGTACGTGCACCTTAGGAGATCATACATTAATTGCATTATTCAATTTGGGGGCAACCCATTCTTTTGTTTCGTATGATTGTGTGAGGCGGTTAGATTTGCATGTTGTTCCTTTGTCTTACAGCCTAAATGTAATAACCCTTGCCAAGGAGGCAATCCTCACTTCCCTTGTATGTTCCAAATGCCCCATTGTTGTACAAGAGAGGGCCTTCGAGGTTGACCTAATTTGTTTGCCACTAAGGGTCATAGACATCATTCTTGGCATGAACTGGTTATCTCAGAACCAGGTCATGCTTGATTGCTTCAATAAGGAAGTTGTCTTCCCGGTTCTCCCTCCTCTTCCGGGGGAGAAGCCCCCTGTTCTTCTATCCAGTACCGCGTAGGTATCCTAGTGCCTAAGTGACAGAGTAGCTATTTTATTTTACTACTTTCCGCAGCTCTAGATTCCAGGATTGACTTGAGCAGTGTAGCCACGGTTAGGGAGTTTCAAGATGTGTTCCCTAGTGAGGTGACAACTATACCTCCAGACCAAGAGATAAAGTTTACCATTGACTTGGTACCGGGCACAGGGCCTATTTCCAAGGCACCTTATAGGATTTCTCCTCTAGAGCTTAGTGAGCTTAAGACTCAGTTAGAAGACCTTATAGCCAAGAAGTTCATTAGGCCTAGTGTATCACCCTGGGGAGCACCAGTTCTCTTAGTCAAGAAGAACAATAGGAGTATGAGGTCGTGTGTAGACTATAGACAACTAAATAAAGTTACCATTAAGAATAAGTATCCCTTGCCTAGGATAGATGACCTCCTAGATCAACTTAGAGGGGCTTCGGTCTTTTCTAAGATAGATTTGAGGTCTGGTTACCACCAGATTAAGATTAAGGGTGAGGATATACCTAAGACTGCCTTTAGGACTAGATATGGGCACTATGAGTATTTGGTGATGCCTTTTGGCTTAACAAATGCTCCTGCCGTATTCATGGATTACATGAATCGGATTTTCCGACCCTACCTTCATCAGTTTGTGGTTGTGTTTATCGATGACATTCTGATCTACTCCCGGAGTTTAGAAGAGCATGAACAACACCTTAGGGTCGTCCTGGGGGTTTTGAGGGAGAAGAAATTGTTTGCCAACCCAGAGAAATGTGAGTTTTGGATGGACAGGATCCATTTCTTAGGGCATGTAATTTCCAAAGATGGAGTGTCTGTTGACCCTGGCAAGGTAGAAGCCATCCTCGAATGGGAAAGGCCTAAGACCGTTACGGAGATTAGGAGTTTCCTAGGATTGGCCGGCTAATATCGGAGATTCATTAACGGATTCTCCCAGCTAGCCATGCCCCTCACAAGATTGACTCGTAAAGGTCAAGCCTTTGTGTGGGACGAGAAGTGCGAGAGGAGTTTTCTGGAGCTTAAGGAGAAGTTAACCTCAGCACTGGTACTGGTGTTACCGGATTTATCCAAGACCTTTGAGGTGTACAATGATGCTTCTGGGAAGGGGTTAGGATGTGTGTTGATGCAGGAGATGAGGGTAGTAGCTTATGCATTTAGGTAGTTGAGGCCCCATGAGGAGAATTACCCTACCCATGACTTAGAATTAACTGCGGTGGTATTTGCCCTCACGATTTGGAGGCATTATCTGTATGGCATGAGGTTAGAGGTCTTTAGTGATCATAAGAGTTTGAAATATCTCTTTGATCAGAAAGAGCTCAACATAAGGCAGAGAAGGTGGATGGAGTTCCTTAAGGATTATGACTTCGAGTTGAGATATCACTCGGGCAAGGCCAATGTAGTGGCTGACGCCCTCAATAGGAACTCCCTCCATGTATCCTCCATGATTGTGCATGAGATGGATTTACTGGAAGAGTTTAGGAACCTAAGCCATAATGTTGAGGTCGAAGAGAATAGTCTAAGACTTTACAGGTTAGAGGTCACTAGTAAGTTTAGAGCTCTAATTAATGAGGTCCAAAGTTCGGACTCAGACCTCCAAGATAGGGGAGGGAAGCCAGGGTTTACTGAGTCGGAGGATAGGATGCTACTCTTCCAACAGAGAGTCTGTGTCCCTGAGGGGGGTAGTCTCAGGCAGTAGATTCTAGAGGAGGCCCACAGGGGCAAGTTCTCCATACATCCTGGCACTACCAAAAGGTATCAAGACTTGAAGAGGATGTTTTGGTGGGATGGCATGAAGAGGGTGATAGCAGAGTATGTTTCTAGGTGTCTAGTGTGTCAACAAGTTAAGATTGAACACCAAAAACCATCAGGGACCCTTATGCCTTTAGAGATTCCCGAGTGGAAATGGGAGAGTATAGCCATGGACTTTGTGGTAGGTTTGCCTTGAGTCCAAGTGGGTTTTGATGCCATCTGGGTCATTGTGGACCGGCTAACTAAGTCGGCCCACTTTCTACCAATTAGAAATACCTATTCCCTGAGTAGTCTAGCCGACCTGTATGTCAAGGAGATTGTTAAGCTCCATGGCGTTCCCTCTTGTTAAGCTCCATGGCATCCCCTCTAGCATCATATCATATAGGGACCCGATGTTCACCTCTAGGTTTTGGAGTGCGCTTAATCAAGCCTTTGGGACTAAACTCTGGTTTAGTACCGCTAACCACCCTCAGATTGACGGCCAGTCTGAGAGGACCATCCAGACCCTAGAGGATATTCTTAGAGCTTGTGTGTTGGAGGATCAGGGTAGTTGGGATAGGTATCTCCCGCTCATAGAGTTTGCTTATAACAATAGTTTCCACAGCAGCATAGGCATGGCACCTTATGAGGCTTTGTATGGCAGGAAGTGCATATCCCCCTTGTGTTGGTATGAGGTGGTTGAAAGAACCTTGTTGGATCCAGATTTGGTTCAGGAGACTACTGATAAGATTAGGGTCATTAAGGAAAAGCTTGTAACTGGCCAAAGCCAGCAAAAGAGCTATGCTGACAAGAGAAGAAAGGACTTAGAGTTTGAGGGAGGGGATGTTGTGTTTCTTAAGGTAACTCCTGTCACAGGCATTGGACGAGCCATCAAGACCAAAAAACTCAATCCTAGATTCCTTGGCCCATTTCAGATCCTGCAGAGGGTTGGCCCTCTGGCCTAATGGATAGTATTACCACCTCATTTGTCCCGAGTCCATGATGTGTTCCATGTATCCTAGTTGAGAAAATATGTCCATGACCCTTCACACATCATTAGCTCCGAATTAGTGCAGTTAAGGGAAGACCTCACAATTCCTAGTAGGCCCGCACAGATTATTGACAGGAGTGTCAAAACCTTGAGAAATATGACAATCCCTTTAGTGAATGTGTTTTGGGAGGGTCAGACTCCTGAGGAGGCAACTTGGGAAAAGAAGGATAACATTCGCTCTCAATTTCCAGAAGAATTCAGTTAAGGTAAGGGTTATATGTTTATTTTCTTCTTTAACCAATTTTGAGGACAAAATTGTTTTAAGGGGGTAGGATTGTAACATCCCTCTTTTCTGAGTTGTATGCTAGCCATGGAGGCTCTTTTGATCTCGTAGTGATATTATGTTATTGTATTGTTGTGTTGAATTGGTTTTTCTGAGTTTCAGGTTAATTTAGCATTTAGGGAAATGTCCTATTTTTAGGGGAGACTCTGCCAGATTTTCGACAGAAATAAGGTGAGTTGGAATAGCCTTTTAGTAGCCTAAGTCTAGGGGAGAGAGGATCCAACTAGAGAAATGGAGGAATTAGGAAAATTTTGGAGTGCTAGGGAAGTGTGCTGAAGCACACTTTTAGTGTTCTGAAGCTCACTCTTAGTAAGCTCAAGCGCGCTCAGATTTCTAGTAGGAATTGGCCCCTGTTTGAGGCGCGCTGAAGCACACTATTAGTGAGCTCAAGCGCACTCAGAATTCTGGTAGAAGCTAGCCTCTGTTTGATGTGCGTTGAAGCACACTTTTAGTGTTCTCAAGCGCGCGGGTTCCATGGGCATTTTTAATACTGCGGTGTTTCTCGTTCTCGTCATTCTTTTCTCCTTGCGCAGTTATGGTTTTAGATAGATAGGGAAAGAAAACTAGAGATAGAAAGAGCTTGAGGAAGACGAAGGGCTCAAGGGAAGGTGCTCCAACACTCCTAGGGCTTGTCCTTCCACCATCTCCTCACATCCCTCTTCTTTGTTCTTCCATTTGTGGTGAGTATAACTCACACACTCACTCCTATTTGTATTATTGAATGAACCCTACCTCCTCCTTTCCCTTTCTTTTGATTTATATGTTGTTGTTGGTTGTGCTTTTCCCTTTAATGCTTTTACTTGATGATTGTGGTTATCTATGTTGAAAGTTGTAGGGTAGGGTTTAGATTCTGGTACCTTTTAATTGCGATTTAAGCTTATATTTCAGTTTGATTTAAATTCCGTACTCATTCTAAGAATTAGAAAATGAATTTGGCTACAGCCACCAAACCCCAACTAATCAAGCTTGACTTCGGTCCAGAGTAAGACAAAAAAAGAGTTTGGCTTCGGCCCAGAGTATTTGGCTTCGGCCTAGAATATGTATGAAAACTTGACTTCGGTCCAGAGTAAGTGGTGGGATACGTCCCCAAGGAAGACGTTCCTTGTAGTCAGAGCGCAAGTCTAACCCCAGATTTAGTGAAAAGACCCCGACTGTCGGGTAAAGCAGGTAATGAGTTGTAGAGTTGAGGATTGAAATTGTTTGACTGGTCTGATTATATTGTATGAACTATTGCATAATAATTACCTGTTTTCCCCTTACTGCATACTGCATAGTTATATTCGTCTCACCACACGTTTCGTGGATACATTTTAGATGCCCAGGTACCTCCCCGTTCGGGAAAGTGATTTAGAAGATTAGCTGTAGATTTCCCTATTTTGATGTATTTTGAGATGAGAGTTGTATATATGTATCTAATTATTATGGGCCTTATTCTGAGATTGTATTTTGTGAGGATATGATTGTACATGTGGTATCCTTGTAGTTGTCAGGACACATGTATGAGGTTATCCCAAGATAGTTACCGTATTTGATTTTTATGTTCCACTTTTATCACCAGATAGGTATTTATACTTCAAAGTTTTTGACATATATTATTTAAGT